>OX454416.1:121669815-122382559 GCA_949715475.1 Microchrysa polita | reverse complement strand
AAGGAGAACATTTGAACATGTGAAGAAGCATGTGTTGTATACTTCATTCAAAAATTCTATTCTGCTCACGCACGATAAAAAATTATTAAAAAAATTAAGTTCTTTTATAAAATAATGAAATAATCTTTGAGTTCTACCAATGGTAATAGGAATGCGTTTTAGCGTTTTCCATTGCTAGTTTTTCTTAACAAGAAAACGCAACAACCTTTTCTCCACGAAAACTGAACATTTTTAAAAGGTTCGAAACTTCCCGCTAAAAAGATGTTCCTGCCATACCCTAGTTCCTCAGCATTTAAACTTGAAAATAGGTCAAACGCGGATCGCGTTAACAGTAAATTAATTTATCAAACACATTGTAGTATCCAGATGATAAACGAAGTACATGAGATTGCAAAATGTGGTGGAGAAAATTTGTTTTTGTTGCTTTTTTTTTGGGTGCTGAGGACGAATCCGGAGCTTCCCATAAAAATTTCGTTGCGAAACAGTGTCAAAATCCCGTAAAAAACCCAAAATGTTCGTTGTTTATGCTTTTTTTTTGGCTCTGAAACTATTCATTTCTGCGAAAAACTCTCCAGGAATAGGTATGTTTGAGAGAACATGATTACGCTTCCAAAAAGACATAAATATTATTAATCCGTTGAGCGGTATTACTATAATTGATAATAATAATTTATATTTGCCATTTTTAGCATAGTTCCATATTTCGAATTAAATTTTAAGATGGTACGGTTTTTAATTTTTGGTCGCCAAAGTGGAATTTTTCTTGTTCTTTATGTATGTTGGGGTGCTGAGCCCGAATCCGTAGCTTCCCACCTACATTTCGTTCACCTACATTTTGACAGGGTCAAAATCGCAAAAATGACTTTCAATTGTAGCAATGCCGCTAAACACATTTTAGAGAATAATATCGCGTTGGACCCGCAATCATGTTTTTGGACTGGTTTTTGGAGAAATGTACTGTTTTGAAATTATAAGCAAAAAACGGAAAAACTCCGAAAATGTACGGTTTTTTCGGTTTTGGCCCTGTTCCGCAACGAAATTCAAACTCAGCAAAAAAAAACATAAGAAACCAAAACCAAATTTTCTCCACCACATTTTGCAATCTGAAATCACCTAATGACTACACTGTTGGTGTTTGATGAACAACAATGAAATCAGCAGCTGTTTCACGACCGAATGATGGCTACAAAAACTAATAAACTAAATCTGTTTGGACATTTTTGCTGTTGCTGCTTACTGCCTATAATGTATTATTCGCGTAACGTAACGACTTTCATTTTCTGCGGCCTTATGCTTTTTTATGAGCTAATACCGTTTTGTTGAATTTATTAAGAAAACTTGCAAAAAAGCATACAAAACCCAAAAGATAAGCACATGTGTACTTGTCATGGTCGCTTTATACGGGCACATTGCATTTTTTATGGTCGCTAACAGAGGTGGTCGTTTAAGAAAGGTAAAGTTTGTATGGACAAATGAGTGATTAGGCCAGTCAATAAACCGAAATATAAGGCGTTAGGTCGCAAAAAATTGCTCGGCTCTGGTTTTTTGGGATATTGTTAGGATAGATACCAGAAGTGTACCACCAAGTTTGCAACTTCGAAAAACCTGTGCTAACCCCGTGATCCTCAAAAAACCTCAAAATTTTCGGACTTTTTTCATATTTTTGTTTGTGATTTTTAAAAGGTGCTTCCTACAAGTAAGTTTTCCACTGCAGTGTTAAAGCTAAGAAAAACTTCTTTAATTTGAGTGTGCCCCAGCTTTTTAGGCGCAAAGGATCTCAAGATACAGCACTTTAAACATTGTTTTTTGTAAAAAAAATTCGAAATTGTAATTTCAGTCATGTTCCGAGCTTAAATGCGCATTCTAGGGAGAAAGTCATGTACATGAAGTTATAAACCAGTTACTTAACTGTATATATCTCGGAACGAATGGTATCGGACCATGGGGTTGGGGTCATAGGGCTGTCCCTGAAAATTAGGTTCTTCTAAGAAAAACTTTTTTCTTTATTTACCAATATTAACCAAACTTCACCCAAGTATGTTTCTGGTTAAGCCTCAAAAAATATCTAGAAACGGATGAAATCGGAACATTACGTTATAGGGCTGTCATACAAACCAACCTCTGGAAATTAGGTTCTTCTAAGAAAAACTTTTTTCTTTATGAACCAATCTTAACCAAACCTCACCCAAATGTGTTCCTAGTAATGCCTCAAAACATATCTAGGAATGGATGGGATTGGAACATTACGTCATAGGGCTGTCATACAAACCTCCTAAAATACAATTTCGGACTTTTTTACAAAAAAAAAACATTTTTTAAAGTGCTGTATCTGGGAATCCTTTGCACCTACAAAGCTGAGGTTACATTTAAATTAAAGAAGATTTTGTTATCTTCAAAAGAGCAATGGACGACTTACTTGTAGAAAGCACCTTTTAGAAATTACAAACAAAAATATGAAAAAAGTCCGAAAACTTTGAGGTTTTGTGAGGGTTACGGGGTTAGCACAGGTTTTTCGAAGTTGCAAACTTGGTGGTACACTTCTGGTATCTATTCCAACAATATCCCAAAACAACAGAGCCGAGCAATTTTTTGCGACCTAAAATCGTTAAATGACTGGCCTAGATGTAGTGGTCGCTGGTCCGACAAACAGGTGGCCGCTTAATACGGGGAACAAATGTATGGAGTTGTATGGAAACGAATTCCGTTCCCGACAAAATCGGTTGTTGTTGTAGCGATTCAAGAGATTTTTTTTCTCGGCCAATTTAAAAGCTATGAAGCTGAAATTTTGCGCAAATGTGCTTTTGCTGCAGGCAGTTTGTATATTTGATTCGGTGAAATCGGACCATGGAGTCATGGGGCTGCCATACAAACCTAACCCCCTAAATTAGGTTCTTCTAAGAAAAACTTTTTTATTTGTCCACTGATTTCAACCAAATTCCACACAAATGTATTTCTACTGATAACACACAACATATGTGAGAATCGATCAAATCGGACCATGGGGTCATGGGGCTGCCATACAAACCCAATCCCCCAAATTAGGTTCTTCTGAGAAAAACTTTTTGTTTGGGCATCGATTTCAACCAAATTTCACATAAACATTTCTAAGAATTGATCAAATTGGATAATGGGATCATGGGGCTGCCATACAAACCTAACTCCCTAAATTACGTTCTTCTAAGAACTTTTTTTTTTATTTGTGCACCAATTTCAACCAAATTTCACACAAATGTGTTTCTCTTGATGACACATAACATATCTAAGAATGGATCAAATCGGATAATGGGGTCATAGGGCTGCCATACAAACCTAACCCCCCCCCCCCCCCAAATTAGGTTCTTCTAAGAAAAACTTTTTTATTTGTGCACCAATTTCAACAAAATTACACACAAACGTGTCTTGATGACACAAAACATATCTAAGAATTGATCAAATCTGACCATGGGGTCATGGGGTGGCCATACAAACCCAACCCCCATTTTCGTTCTTCTAAGAAACATTTTTTGCACCAATTTCACAAAACCTTGAATTAATGTGTCTTTACCAAAGCAACAAAAAGTTAAAAACGAATGGAATCGTACTGTGGAGTCATGCGCCCGCAACCCCAATAAAATTTTCCGAGTAAATATTTTTATTTGCCCACTTATTTCAACCAAGCCCAAAACTTTTGTTAAGACGGAAGCAAAAGATTGAGGAGGGGGATTAAATACAAGTCATAGGTACACCCGAAAAAACTTTTAGCCCAAGGAGAGTGAAGGGTATCCAAATTTCGGCCGCGCCCGAAATTAGCCTCGGCCCTCGGGGCTTGGCGAGCGTAGCGAGCAGGGGGCGAAGCCCCTTAGTTTTTTTTTGAGTTCGTTTCTATGACAGCCTCATTCCATTTGTTCCTACATATATATAGCGTACACTAAAAAGAAACTTGTATACAAAATTTCATCGCGATAGCTTTAAACTGAGAGACTAGTTTGCATAGAAACCGACGGACAGACATCGCTCAATCGATTTCTCGCGTTACACTGATCAATAATATTAATGTACTAGCTGTGAAAGCTCGCTACACTCGCGTTGTTCACTTCACGAACAACTTATTTATAACCTCAGTAATTTCGATAATAATTAAAAATGAAAATCATATCAACAAAAATCGTATTTTCACAAAATATATGTATGTCCCACGGGAATCTGGTGGCATTTGAACCGACCGAACCCATTAAGAAATCGAAAATAAACGCGAGAAATGTTTTCCACTAAAACACTCAACACATTTACGAAAATAAAGATAAACTTCAATTAGTCGTTAAGGCATGTAACTACTCGTATGTATTCTGAGCTAACCTGCATTTAGGTTTTCCGCGAAAAATGTGGCGTGGAAATTTGCCTTCAACTTCAATGTGGAGACTTTTGAGTATCACCATGTGAATTGAATTTCACGATCATCAAAATTTTGACAATAGGCGGCAAAAACATTTGTACTGAATTCACGTGAAATGATGATGTTATTACCTACTCTAACTCTTGGCGCTCGGATTTTTTTTACGTAGAATCCAAAATTGTTGAGAAAAATACACTTACAGTTATCCGATTGAATTCATTTTACCGCTATTCGATAGAACAACTCTTCGGTCATAACAGGACTAAACATGAGGTCAATTGTGCAATCAAGGGCCCGGCTAGGTAATTATTTGTGTCGCATTCTGATTTCGTATTTGAGATGGAGCCGATCAAGTACCGCGCGGTCATTGAATTCCTTTTTTTGAAAGGATACACGGCGTCCCAGATTTGAGATGAACTCATATCCGTGTACGGCAACTCTTCGCCATCCCAGGCGACTATTTACCGGTGGATTTTGGATTTCAAGCGAGGAAGGATGAATGTTTTTGATGAACCCCGCAACGGACGCCCAATAACTGAGACCACCGAAGAAAACGTCCAATTAGTCGAGGAAGTTGTATTGAGTGATCGGCGGCCAAAGTTATCAAACATTGCAGAAAGGACAAGTCTATCAAAAACCACCGTCGAAAGAATTATTACCGACCATTTGGGGATGAGGAAGAGCTCGGCAAGATGGATCCCGAAACTCCTCTCAGCAGATCAAATGAAGCAGCGGATGAAATGTTCGAAAGACTTTTTGGAGCTGTGTCGCGCCGACTCGGATGCAATTATCAACAGAATTGTGACAGCAGACGAAACCATGGTCCTTTACTATGATCCCACGACCAAAAGGAAGTCCATGGAATGGAGGAGGCCTTATGAGGAGCGCCCCAAGAAGGCAAGGGTGCAGCAGAGCCGGAAAAAGATTATGGCCACCATCTTCTGGGATTCCAAGGAAATTATAGTGATTGACTTCAAGGAAGAGGGCATATCAGTAACAGGGAAATATTATGCAGATCTTTTAACCCATTTGAGGGCCAACATCGTGGAAAAACGGTATGGAAAACTGGCGAAAGGGGTGCTGCTTCTTCACGACAATGCACCAGTCCACACCGCCGCGGTGGCCAAGGCTGCTGTGGTCAAATGCGGCTTTGAAGAAATTGAACACCCCCCGTTCAGCCCAGACCTGGCCCCAAGTGACTACTTCCTCTTCCCAAAATTAAAAAAGGACCTCCGAGGACTAAAATTTGAGACTGAGAAGGAACGGAAAGATGCTGTTTTGGACCATTTCCAAGACAAACCCGCGGACTACTTTTTGAAAGGGATGCAGGATCTTATTAAGCGATTTAATCGTTGTATTGAAGTAAAGGGGAGTTACATTGAAAAATAAAACTTAAATGAATTCAATCGGATAACTGGAAGTGTGTTTTTCTCAACAATTTTGGATTCTACTACGTAGTGTGTTCAACCACGCACGTTGAATCCACTGAAAAAATGAATGCGTCATTTAGAAAATTCTTAGGGAATCAAAAAGTGGTATGCTTAAATCGAGGGAGCCAAACCTAATCCCGATTTTAACATGTCCGAAAATAAATTATATGTTTTCGGACATCCTAAATATCGGGATTTGGCTTATTGCGACTCTGACAGTGTGTAGGTACTGTGGCTCCTCTTGATTTGCCCCGAGTTTCAAAAGCTTGTTTCTCTAAGACCGAACGATCACGAACAAATTTCTTTTTCTCACAGGAGAGTTTTAAATTGTGTTTTGAGTGTTGCGAGTTATCTGGAAATTCAATCTTTATTCAGTAAGATATATCACATAAATGCAATAATAATAACGTGCTATAACTTCGTCCTCTATTTGAAAATTTACCTACCTACCTAAGAATTAGGGATCTTGCAAGCACAAAATTGTGAAAATAAGAGGAAACACAATTTCAATAGGGCGTAGGAAAAAAAACTTCAACGCATTTTTTAATAAATTTTCCCCTGTTTCTAAAAAAATTACACAACTGTAGTAAAATACTTTTTGTTTGTATCTGTTTGTTTCACGCCTTGTGACATTTTATTTCGCTGCAGTTGCTATGCTTTTTTTCCATTCGTTTTTTTTTACATTTTTTTTATTCGAGTGCTTGCCAAAAAGCCGCCCCTAAAATTTGGCGCCCCGGGCGACCGCCCGGCTTGCCCCTCCCCTTAGAGCGGGCGCTGCATACGCGCGATCATCCGTGTTCGGGTGGAGGTGCGAGCATCGGAAGGTTAAAATTATTGACGATTTCCTCTAAAACACATACCAAGCGGCAAAATTTTGAGAACTCGACAAAAACATTGAAACAATCACAACATTTTTTAGGTGCATTTAACATTTTGTAAACCTGTGTTTTGTCCTAAAATCCCCTGAAACTACACAAAATTTTCCAGAAAAGTTTATTTTTGCCGAAAGCCCCAAACATTATTTAGATTTATCGATGAAAATAAACGAAATCAATCGTTAAATTTTTATTTATTAAGAATTATTGTGAATTTATTTGCGACTAGGATATTCAATAAAGCTTTCAAATTCATCCATGAAAGCAAAGACAACAGACATACAAGTATTTCAAAAATGAAAGGTTTAAAACACAAAAGACAACAATGTAAAGTTATAGATCAGTTGCCCAAGGCCTTTCTCACTGCACCACACTTCATTATTTTACGCGAATCCAAGCACTTGCAGATTTTTATGCAACATATTCCTCGAGCAATATTTTTTTTTGAAGCACTTTCTCAAGAACAGATCAAAGATTAGGTTGAACACAATGGCACAGATCGATAAAGCACTCTATCCAAGGCGATTTTTTAGAAATTTTAATTTTTTATCAGACACTCATTAGTTGCACTTAAAAAATCCACTTATATTTCAGAACACTCCACCAACCACCAACATATCCTTTATCCTTCACTCTCTACTCACTATATACAAACTACTGGCAGTGGATCACCACAACAATTCCACCAATTCCTCCGCCCGAATGTCTTAACATGTTAAAACACCGAATCGTACTGACAAGAAAATTGAATTGTATCGTCCTTAAAAACGACCATCAGAATTCGAGGAACGAGGATACCTACAAGAAAAATTTACTTCAAGCTGAATACCTTTAGTGGCTGAATGCAACGAATTACGGGGATTTCCCTAATGTGGATAGTGTGATTCAGTCCAGTGTAGTGGGAGGAGACATTGGGCTGAAAATTTGCGCTCGCGCAACATGTGCTCGTTCGCTATTCATTCATAAAGTTACAACTTGGTACTATGGGTATCCATACCACCCCAAAAGTGGGTGGAAAGGACAATGAATCGAAGCACATGTTGTCACATGCGATGTGTGTGCGTTTTGTTTATTTGATAAATATAATGAAGAACACTTAAAAAGTAAATGTCGATTAAAACTCGTAATAAAAGTGCAGTGTTTCTTGAAGTTCTTCAAGGCACCGTATTGTGTAATCGTATTGTACTGTATATCTGTATGCTGCGGGAAGCCCGAAATCATATTTGTATTTCGACATTTGGTTAGAATAGTATTTTGTCTTTTAGGTTTCGTTTGATGGGTCACAAAAATGGTAAAGCGTGAAATTGCAAAGATTTTTTTCACAGACATGAGCATGTACTAATTTTTGAAATTACATAATTTGACAACTTTTTTAAAACTGATGTTTAGAACATTTGGTGTTGAAATTGGATTGCATTATTCTCGATTAAAATAAAACAGAGAAAGTAATGCGGCGATGCAAGAGTAGGTACTTAGTATATTAACGTAGGCATTTAGGCCCGTATTTATGAACATTCCTTAACTCAAGGAGACCTTGAGTCAAGGATGCCGAAATTCAATAAATTAAATGTCATTTCCAATACTTTTTCATAGAAATCATTGATTTAAGGAGAAACCCAAGGAGACCTTAAAATATTCTATAGTCGACCTCACTTGAAGTCAAGGTAGCTAAGCTACCCACCTTCCTTGAAATATAATGTTCCAAGTCTATTGAAAACTTAAGGTCTCCTTGGGTTTCGCCTTAAATCAAGGAAGCATTGACTCCTGAATATATGTAAATGATTTCTATGAAAAAGTATGGAAAATTAAATTTAATTTATTGAATTTCGGCATCCTTGACTCAAGGTCTCCTTGAGTTAAGCAATTTTCATAAATACGGGCCAAAAACGATTCACATAGGATAATGCCTTGGTTACACAGTGCGAGCTATCGTGCGAGTTGGCCTAGACAGCTACTGTAGAGTAGCTACTTGCACCATGTGACCGCATCACGTATGATGCGGTCACATGGTGCATGGTGCATGGTGCATGGTACGCCCGAAAAACATTTTAGCCTGAGGAGAGCGAAGGGTATTCAAATTTCGGCCGCGCCCGAAATTAGCCTCGGTCTCGTTTTAGTTTTGGGCAACGAATTCCATAAAAAAATAGAATCTTACATAAGGTTCGTTTTATTGTGTTTATCCCGTGTAGGTTTGGGTAGAACTTCATATAAAAAAAAAATGACACTTACCCAGGTATAGTTCAAGCGTGTAACTACCCTACACGGGATAAAGCTTAGAGGAATCAAATGTAGATGGCTGACGCATAGGGGAAATATATATATAATTTGTTTTTCAAACCCAATATGAAAGTTTTTCTCATCATGAGAAAAGATTTTGCAAAGAAATAATCATCTTTTGTGATAAAATCCACCACATCTAGCAAATAAGCCGACGATAGTGAGTCAAAGATGCGCAAAAACTGTCAAATGTCAGCAGTTTGGTCTTAACCGGAAGGTTAGCTGCGATCGTTTTTTGCGAGTCAGATTTAACCGCGATACGAAAAAAACCTCGCTACAGATAGTTTTCACCCGTGCCACTACACAATACTGGATAGAGTTTAGGGGAATCAAAGGAAAAGATAGATGAATTTTGTTTTTCTCTGTTGGCGTACGTGTAAAAAATAACACTTCAAACCAAATGTGATATCTTTCTCATGGTGGTTTTAGAGTTTGCAAACAAATAATCGTCTTTCGTGATGAAATCCTCAAATTTACAAAATAAGCTGTCAAGAGCGAGATAAAGATACATAGCAACTGTCAGCTACCAGCTGTTTGACAGGACGGCTGCTCTTAGCAGGGAACTTAACCGCGATCGTTTTTTTTTGTGACGATTTGATGTTAATGCACGATTTTCCTCCCCTATTTCATTTCAGTTCTACGATTAGAATTTTCCTTTCCAATCAATACAAATTAAAGACCTAGTTACCAATATTTTTAATATATTTTCATTTCGCTCGTCCTGAGCTCACTTTAGGAACTAAGGCCCGTATTTATGAACATTCCTTAACTCAAGGAGACTTTTTTGTCTCCTTTGACCAGGGTTGTGCTTTGATCCTGATGTCACCGCCGCTATGCGAAAGTCCACAGGTCAAGGAGACCTTGGGTCAAGGATGCCGAAATTCAATAAATTAAGTGTAATTTCCCATACTTTTTCATAGAAAAAAAAGTCTCCTTGAGTTAAGGAATGTTCATAAATACAGCCCTGACTCTTACAAACTAGAAACATATACATATTTATATTTTAAATTCTTATCACTATATTAATTACTTGTTATTGAAAACATTACATTGATTCTTACTTATTGGTATACATTCATTACGAACATCTCTTATCATTTCTATTTGTTATATAATTAAAGGGTAATTAGACATGTATTCGTAGCTTATACCTTCGTAAATAAACGCATCGCTATTACAACATGGATTTCCTCTACGTGACTCTAATAATAATTTTTAATTTATCATCCGTACATTAATACGTATGTGAACTGCGAGTTTTTCGCTTCATTGGTCCTGCCTTAGTGTTCTTCAACCTTTATTACAGGGCGATGCAATAATTTCGTTTGAACACTGAAAAAAAGGTACCCTGAAGCAATGAATTTGTTCATTAAACTAATGAATATTTACACCGATATCCCACCGAAGACGGCTTTCATCAGTCTAATGAATCTGATTTTATCAAAACAACGAACAAAAATTTCATTAAAGCGATGAACTAATTCATAAAATTAACAACTTGTTCATTGATATAATTACTAAGTTCATAAATTAAAAAAAAAACTGACGCAGGCCGGCATCCAACTTCATAAGTTTTGACGACATTCATTTTCCATTTTACCTCTGCTCTGAAAAGCCATCAAAAATTACCTACCTACCTACAGTGGGAGTCGATCCCGGGACCCTATGATTTGAAGACAGACGCCCTACCTACTACACCACGCAGACTATACGTGACGTAGGTTTATAAAATATACATAAAGTGATAGTGAGATCAATATGTACTACTATGATCGATGTCATGTAATCAATGAACAATATCATCAATTATTTTGTTTTAGCTACTATCGCGGATAATGTATGGGTTCATACCCGGAATGTACAATGCATAAGATTCTACTGGAAGTTCATTGTGTTCTTGATCGCTTTACATTAAGTTGAAATTTGGTTTTCGTTATACTAACGACCGGTGTGTCGTAAAATAGATGAACTATGTATTATTTTAAGGAAGAGAAGGTTTATTTATTATAAATTAATTCATCGTGGTATTGAAAAAAAGTCTATACTCCTAGTTCATTAATATTATGATGATCTTTTTTTTTCAGTGAAGGTTTATCATCAATTGAAGCTGTTTTTGGTGCAAACAGGATTTTGTCTTGGAGAGAGCTAAAAGCCATCCATATTACTGGATATTTGGTTTTGCCTGCAAACGTCATTACTGTAAAATAGCACCATTATCTAGGTGCTATTTTACAGTAATGACGCCAACGCTATACGGTGGTGTCCCATTGCAGTCAGGCTTATAATACAAGTGTTTTTTTTTGTAGTATAGGTCATATAATGTCATGTCATACTTCTATTTAGTTCTTTCTCTTGTTTTCATGAATTTTGAATCACTCTTCCAACATTGCCGTGTCCTGTGGCCGTGATCGTCTAGTCCAACCCTATGATATTGTGATTTATAGAGAAACGAGTTTCGATACTCGGCAGGTATAGCATAGGAAAGGCAAATGGGGAGATTAAATGAATCAACTACCCCAAGATTGTGCAAACTAAATACAAATTGTTTCAAATCGTTTAGTGACTAAAATACAATGTCTGCTGCACATCGATGAACAATATTTATCCACCAAATGCACTGGTGCGACACCGCTCGATTAAACATATGGTTTTACAGTATCTAAAATTGGCTGATCAGTTCGATTTGAAGTGATTTTTCTCGGCTGAACATGAACCTTCTGAAATTTTGGGAACAAGGACTTATATAAAATCCTCGAACTTCTCAGATGAGGTAAGGCTATATCCTGCAAGACTTTTTATGTGAACTTTTGGGGTTCCGGCTATTTGTTTAATAATTTTCCAAAAATTGTAAATAGTATAGTGATTTTAGCTGAAAAAATTATGAAACCCAAACATCCAAAAAAAGAGCTGACTTTTGATGCCAAATTGTTCTATGGCCTGACCGCATTACGCAGTAAAAAGTTAGACTTTTTTGCGCGTCACATTTGTGGTGGAGGGGGTGGCAAAGGGGTGAAATTATGATTTTTCGACAATATCTTGTTAACTGTAATATTTACAGCAAAATGTTCTGAGGACGATTTAAACTAAACAGAATTTCCTTTCTAATTATATATTATATCATATACCTTCTCTTGGCAGATTATATAATAGACCTAAAAACATTAGGTGTAATTTCGATTTTTTCATAGTTACATTTGGCGCTCTAGATCCTGAAGTAATTTAATTGGAGCCATGGTAATTGGGATAACTATTCCTAACAATATATAGCTGTCCCACACGGAGACTCAGGCTGCCCCGACAAAGCATTCCCCTATATCCCCTATTAACATTTAAAAAAAAAAGACATACCTGTAACTTATCGCCGAATCACAGCAGGCGGTAAAAATTTTGGTAAACGTTAAGGCTAAAGGTGGTATTACACTATCAAATAAAGTTTGTCCAGTGGGTCACACAAAATTTGTCCAACTTTTGCAATGACCAAAAGTGTTTTTCGAGACCTATTACACTATGGGACAAACAAATGACCAATTGGTTTGGCCAATGACGTAGTCAGTCAGGTTTCAAGTCAGTTGTTTGACCGATGCAAATTTACCTATCACACTAGTATGACCGTTTCAGAAAAAATGACCAAAGCTAAGTTAGCTCCAATATGTATTTAGAGTGGTTATTGTGCATTGTTTCATTTCTTTATCGAATTTGCAAAGATGTTTAGTTGAATAAATGCTTGTTCTGTAAAAAAAAACAGTTTAATTTTGCTTGAAGGCGTAATCTTGCCTCTTGCTATTTAAAATGCTCTTTCAAGTTGAAGAAGACCGGGAGAATGAAAAGAATGTTAGAATCAAAAAGGGGTGTAGAAGTGTGGAGAACTTAGAAAAATTTGAGTAGCAGCTACCTCTTTTTACAAATTTTCTGTGTGTTTCATGCAGGGGAGTACTCAAGAAAATATTTCGAAAGGGACTTAGGAATAAGGTTGACGGTGCTCATATTTTATAACTACTCAGTGGATCCAAATCACTGACTTTATACTAAAGAACACTGGGAAATTATCGTGAGAGTTAACCCTTCTGTCGGCACCTACTACAATATGCATATTCTATACCCAATAGGTCTGGGTGGACCTACTGAGAAAAAAATTTTATTTTTTATGAAAAGTTGAATTTTTATCGGTATAATCATTCTACCCATTCTTTACAGCAATTTATAAACAATAAAAGCATTAAAATCTTTTTTGTAGATGTAGAAGCGTTTTTAAGAAGACATATTTTGAGGTGGTATTCGTACAAACATGTTTCTCCCTTTTTTTCTTCTATTTTTGCTTCTCGTTTTTCATTGCGTATCCGTACAGAAAGTTTGATCAAATTTTCCAAGTCCAATATCTTTAAGGAGATATTTGGCACTCTGTTAGTAGATTTTATCGCGATATTAGTCTGCAGATTTGGGGAAATCGATAGATAGAAATAGGGAATTTTCAACCGCAAAAATCATTTCATTCTAAATTTTCCGTAAATATCCCAATTAAATCTATTAAGAAACACTATCGTAAGTCACTAATACTTAGTTCATACTATTACAAAGGAAATAAAACTCTTTTGATTTTCCTAGAATCAAATCTCAGTTGATTAGGTGATGATATAAGACGGGATAAAATTAGGCGTACCCAATTTGCGAACTACACGGCTTTTTAAAGCAAAATCTCAGAAAATTTTATCGTTTATCGTACAAATTTAATTTTAGTGACTTTCTTACATTATAAATCGGAGATTTTTAAGAGAATTTAATATTTTCACTTTTTACCTCAAAAAGAAAATGGGGGGAGAAACTATAGGTCTGCCCAGACCTATTGGGTATCAAAAAGCACTATAAATTGAAAATCTTAAAAAACCTGCTCAAAACTTTAACCGATTTTTTTTAATTTTTGCAAAATGCTTCTAAACATATTATTCTAGGATATCATAAAATATGAAGTCGCTGCGATTTCATCTTCTATACTTTTTTACCAATATATAGTGCCAAAGGTCTGGCCAGACCTATGTGCCGACAGAAGGGTTAAAGGGACCATCAGATTTTTGAACCTCATAAAAATGTTCTCCGCATTCTCGTTTGTGGCTTGAATAATATGGTCCTCTTTTATTTCTAAAAAAAAATATAATCTTTTTGTCACTAATCATCTAAAATTGCGGAAAGACAAATTCAAAATTGACTGCGGATCTCAAGCTACTGGAAAAATTGAGAAACACCGGAGATTAGTTTCAGTTGTCCTACTTCTCACCTTAGAGTCCCTACAATCAATCTTTGTCCAATGATCAGCCTTGGTTCATAATAAAATTCTGAAAGTAATTACATGATATTTTTTGTGAAAGAAGAAACTAAAGAAACTGTCAGTCAAGTTGCTACAGATTACTCGTATGCCGGGCTCGAAACTTGGACATTGTGCTTTTGAAGTTGCGGTGCGTGTTTCTGAGAGGTGGGAACCCCCAAAACCTTATGTAGGATCGCCACTAGTTTCAAGTCATTTATTGTGAGTCCGTTCGGCCATGTACAAAATCAAACTGCCACCCTGAACGGGAACGTTTTTATCGTGACTTTAAAAGCGACAGCGATAGTTTCATATCTCCGATTTATTGCAAATATCTAGTAGTATAGATACAATATCTAACAGTTGCCTAAAGGTAATACCAAATTTACAAATAAATCAATATTTTTCGCCCTTTAAATTTTTTCTACATTTTTTAATGGGAAATATGTACTGTGTTTCCACCAGAAAAAAAGATAAATTCATTTATAAATCATTACTAATTACTAGTTGCAATTTAGTTTATTGTTGACACTATGGCCAAGAGGTTCCACGTTGTTGAGAAAAAAAACTTTTACAACCAGAAAAATTCGAGAAAATGATTGAAACGGCGTGCGTCTACCAACATTTTTTTTTGTAGAGATGAGATCGCCACTAGAGTTGTGTCCTGAACACGCAGATTGTTCCAGTCGAAGCTATTACCGAGAGTTTACCAAAAACATTTTCTTCGATGTAATTCAACGGATTAATTTAAGTTTTGAATTTTCGAATATCCTACAGTTTGCACAAAAGTATAAATTGTCGCTATTTTTTATATTGATCATTGAATGCACCCAATCGAATCATTTCGTTTGACCACCATGGGTCACACCAAAAACTCGTAATTTTTGAATGACCGTATTACCAAAAACTGCAAAATAAATTTGACCAAGGCTGTGTTTTGTTATTACACTAAGGTCATATGTTTGACCCGAAATGAATGACCACGATTGTCATTCATTTTTGGTCAAACACATTTTTGGTCATTTATTTTGCTATTACACTAGTGGGACAAACTTTTTGCGTCATTGGTCAAACTTTATTTGATAGTGTAATACCTCCTTAAGTCCCATTAAACCCTCCACCTAATATTACTTCGATCGGATTAAAACAAATGGTACCTCCCATACAAATTATTCAAATTCAATGCCACTAGTTTATTAAGAAATAAGGGAACAAGTCAACCAAAATTAAAGTTTTGCTCGTAGGCAAATTTCGGGTCATTTTGTATATAAGGTACCCTTTGTTTTAATCAGATCTAAGTAATATTTGGTGGAGGGTCTAATGGGACTTAGCCTTAACGTTTACCAACATTTTTCTCGCCTGCTTTGATTCGGCGATAAGTTACAGGCATGTCTTTTTTTTTAATGTTAATAGGGGATATAGGAGAATGCTTTGTCTGGGCAGCCTGAGTCTCCGTGTGGGACAGCTATATATTGTTTGGAATAGTTATCCCAATTACCATGGCTCCAATTAAATTACTTCAGGAGCTAGAGCGCCAAATGTAACTATCAAAAAATCGAAATTACACCGAATGTTTTTAGGTATAGTATATAATCTGCCAAGAGAAGGTATATGATATAATATATCCGACCAAAAACAACTAAGTTGTAAAAGTTACCCCGCCAAAGAAAAATTCATCTGCCGCAAAAGGAATACATATCACTCCAATCCGCTGCTCATATTTAATTTTGTTTGCTGGATGTACTTTTGTTTTAGGTGTAAATGCTGGAGAAGTTTAAATGTACGGGACTACTTCTTAAAGTAATTTGGTGGGAGCTTTAACATTTTATTCAGTGCCACTTTGACGGCTCCCTCCAAATTACTTTAAGAAGCAGTCCTGTACATTTAACCTTCTCCAGCATTTACACACCTAAAACAAAAGTACATCCAGCAAACAAAATTAAATATGAGCAGCGGATTGGAGTGATATGTATTCCTTTTGCGGCAGATGAATTTTTCTTTGGCGGGGTAACTTTTACAACTTAGTTGTTTTTGGTCGGATATCATATATTTTTGCATATTTAAATAGCCAACTAATATTTTTGTTTTGGGAAAAGCTTCAATAGGTTTTTGTTCAGCATATTCCATAAATTTAATATCATAAGTTATACTCACAGGGTCTTCTTTAAAATAAATAGATACTGCAAACGCAATTGCAAACACGCCACAAATGGCTGTTGCTGAGCTTTTTTAAAAATAATTTTGGGATGAAATGGGTATAGTTTATTAATATGTATTTTGTGCAAAATAGATTTGTGTTATGTTTGTGTTATGGCTCTGCTAACATTCTGTTAGTAATCTGTTAATTTTTTGTTAACTCTGTTAATGCTCTATTAACGTTCTCTTAACACTCAATAATTTTTTTGTTAATGCTCTGTTAACGTTCTGTTAATGTTCTCTTAATTCTCTTTAATCATTCGGCTAACGCTCTGTAAACGGTCTGTTACCTTTCTTTTATTACTCGATTTACGTTCTGTTAAGGCACTGTTAATTTTCTGTTAACACTCTGTTAACACTCTGTTAACGATCTGCTAACGCTCTGTTGTTGCCTTGCCAACGCTTTGTTAACGTTCTGTTACTGATCTGTCTTAATGCCCCCCTGACCCAGTGTCCCAATGTCACATTGTCCCAATGTCACAGTGTCCCAATGTTCCAATGTCCTAATGCCCTAATGCCCTAAGGTCCATTGTCACAGTGTCCTCAAGTCCCAATGTTCTAATATCCCAGTGTCCCAATGTCCTAATATCCTAATGTGCCAATGTCCCAATATCCTGATGTCCCAGTGTCCCAATTTACGTCCTATTGTCCAATGTGCAAATATCACAGTGGTTTAATGTCCGAATGTCCCACTACCCTAGTGTCCCAATGTCCCAGTATCGGAATATCCCAATGTCCCAGTCTCCCACCTAATGTCCTAATATCCTAATGTCTAACTGTCCTAATGTCCCAAGGTCCTAATGCCCCAATTTCCTAATATCTAATAATGTCCCAGTATCCTAATGTGATAATATCCCAATGTCCTAATGTACCAGTGGTCAGTGTCCCAATGTCGCAGTATACCAAGTGTCCCAAGGTCCCAATAGCATAATGTCCTAATATCCCAGTGCCCCAATGTCCCTGTATCTCAGTGCCCTAATGTCCCAGTATCCCAATGTTCCAATATCCCAATTTGCCAATATCCCAATGTTACAATGTCCCAATGTTCTAATATCCCGATGTCCCAGTGCCCCAATGTTCCCACGTCCCAGTTTCCCCAGTGTACCTAATGTCCCAATGTCCTAATGTGTTGATGTCCTAATATCCCAATGTCCTAATGACCCAAGACCCTAATGTTCACATGTTCTTATATCCCAGTGCCCCTATGTGCGAATATCCCGATGTCCCAATGTCACAACATTCCGATGTCTCAGTGGTCCAATGCCCCTATGTACCAGTGTCCCAATGTCCCAATGTCCGATTGTCCCAAGGTCATAATGTCCCAATGTCCTAATATCCCAGTGTCCTAATGTCCCAGTTTCCCAGTGTCCTAATGTCCCAATATCCCAATGTCCCAATGTCCCATTGTCCCAATGTCCCATTGTCCCAATAACCCAATATCCTGATGTCCCAATGCCCCAATATCCCGATGTCCCAATGCCCCAATATGACGATGTCCCCACGTCCCTGTTTCCCCATTGTGCCTAATGCCCCAATGTCCTAATGTCCCAAGACCCTAATGTCCCAATTTCCTAATATCCCACTACCCCAAGATCCTAGTCTCCCAGTTTCCCAATATCCAAATGTCCCAATGCCGCAAAAAATGGTCAATGCGATGAGCCGATAGACGCAATTGTTGGAAATCTTTTGTTAACTTTACCTATTAATTTACCGTTATTCCATCCACTTATCTAAATGGAAGACATTGATTCTTTAGAAGGACCACCAGAGGATCATTCGTTCCAAATTTCATAAAAATCCCATCACGAAGAGAGACAGTAGAAGCAAGTCTTTCTGCAACTGTAGTCTTCATTCTGAAATTGGGTTACTCGCTTAAGTCTGTGAGGGTGAAAATTACACAGTTTATTGCATATATCTTACCCGTTATTGTGCCGATCGAAGATTTTATTTGGAAAGGCACTAGAACAGGATATGTGGAATATTTTGGAAAATTTTTTTTTTGGGGGCTGTTGCCTGGATCATTGGAAAGGAAATTTTGTGTAGCTTAAATCGTCCTCGGAACATTTTGCTGTAAATGTGAGCGAGCTTTTCGCTGCAAAATGACTGAGCGTTCCTTAATAATTATAAGAGAATGCTATGTAGAATTATATGAGAAGCTACACAATCTTCATTGCAGAATGCTCCTTAGAATTATATGAGAAGCGACACAATCTTTATTGCAGAATGCTCCGTTGAATTATATGAGAACCGATGCAATAATTATTGAGGACGTGATATAATAATTATTTTCGCCATTCTAGGAGAAATATATGGGTGGTTCATTAAAAAAAACAATAGGTTGGTTAATATTTTGTTTTATTTAACATATAAATAAAATAGATAAATCATATAAAAATATATTAAATACATAGTACATAGTATATTTGATACGATGATT
Organism: Microchrysa polita; assembly: GCA_949715475.1. Classification (NCBI taxonomy): domain Eukaryota; kingdom Metazoa; phylum Arthropoda; class Insecta; order Diptera; family Stratiomyidae; genus Microchrysa; species Microchrysa polita. The sequence goes on along the minus strand of OX454416.1, from coordinate 122,363,676 downwards.
TTACGATGTATATATTTCACCAGGGTTTTTTTTGCAACAAATGCGGCTCTTCTTAAAGTTGCGGGGAAGAAGTTGCCTTCCTTTTTTACCATTAAAACAATAATGAAATAATGAAAAACACACATCAAATTTTAAAAGATCGGCGAAGCAAAGTACATTTGCTCAATTTCACAAATCATACCTTACACTGATGTTTTCTTCTTTGTTTGTATGAACATCGACGCACAGTTTGAACCATATTTTTAACTCACAACAGTCAACACAGTCACAATAGATAAATTTGTATTATTAAAAATTACAAACCGCGCCGCATTTTGAATCTGCTTTGCATGCTGCAACACGACTACTGCACACGCAACCACGCATGACTTTCGCAACAAGTGTGATCTATTTTATTTACCTGGAAGATCGTCACGTGGGCTTCCCCGCCATCATGTCATATGCAACTCAAATGTAAGAACTTTATAACTTTTAAAAGGGGTAATGAGCTTCCTTGAGATTGAAATGAGAGCACTAACACAATGTCAGAAACCATTCGATAGTATTGGTTATTACATAGGATTATAGGAAAATCTTGGGAGTTTGGTTTGCAGGGTGTTTTCACTTCAGCAAGTGTACCCAACCATTCCTTTACGATTCACGCTGGAATTTTTATTTATTTTAGTTGTGATTTTTGAATGGTTCGACGAATCTTACCTGTGGCCTTCCCGCCACGCGGGCCCCATGGGCCGCCCCTGGCCTATGTGCTAGGTTTTGATGAGCTGAACATGATTTTTTTTCGGAAAGTGGCCTAAAAGGCCCGGGTAATATTATAATCAGACAACATAGTTAATTTGAATTTAGACAATTCTACTAAAGAAATAGCCAATCTCTCTCATTTTCGCAGCTGAAAATATTATAAAATTCGTTTCTACACGGAGAAAAAAAAAATAGTGAAATTTTACAAAATCGTTAGTAAAATTTAAAAAATTTAATGAATTTTGACCCCATTGCATTTGTAGAAGAATTATAACTACTCTTGTTGTGTCTATTACATTGTAATAAAATTAACACTCGCTTTCTGTGAAAGTTTACTACAACAGTAGTAAAATTCATCGTTGAAAATAGTTAAAGGTAGCCATACAGATTATTGAATTTAATTTTTAAATTAAATTAATTTTAATTTTTATTTTTTAGTGCAATGCATATTTAATGTTTTGGCTACAGTAAAAAAAGAAAAACAAGAAATTTATTTAACGATATCCATTTATTTTCATGGAAGATTTTTTGTATAAACATATTAACGAGACCGAGGCTAATTTCGGGCGCGGTCGAAATTTGAATACCCTTCACTCTCCTCGGGCTAAAAGTCTTTTCGGGCAAACCTATGCGTTTAATACTTCAACATTCTTTTCCTTCCGTTTACACATAAGTTCCGTGGCATCGACAAGACAATACAATCTCAGGAAACCTTATGGGGGGGGGGGGGGGGGGGGGGTGCGGGAGCACGGCCCCATAGTAAGATTCCATTTGTTTTACTTTTTTTTTGGTAAAGACGCATTAAGGTTTTTTGAAATTTGTGTGGAAAAAATGTTTCTTAGAAGAACGTTAAAAATCCGGATATGGTCCAGTCCGACAGATCCAAAATATCGGGGCTCTACTGCCATCCATTTATTCCGAAGCTTACGGCTTTTTCTGTAAAGCTGTATCAGCCTATATAGGTTGTGGCTGGCACCCTCTTTTTGAAACAGCTCATATAATTTAGGCAGCAAAAAGTGTGCATGGAGGCAACTATGGAGGGCATTTCACGATAATCTTCTCACGATAATTAAGGCAATCACCTAATTTTTAAAGATAATTACCAGTGTAAAATAATAATTAATCTCATTACAGGTATAAACCATTAATACATACATGATATGATACCATAAATAAGTTTAATGGCAAAATTCAAACTATAACTGATAAAAGCACAATCAAATGCATATGTGCATTATAATTCAACGATAACTGCCCCATGCCATGTATTACATAATGTTGATATACCCATTCAGCTGTATTACACAGCGGTAATGACCTTTAAAATTTCTATTTATTATTCAAACCTTATCGCGAAAAGAATAGCATAAAAAAGTCACTGATGTATGGCGGTTTCATTGTTAGCGCAATTAAAATCGCAATATATTGTCACTATTGAAATTAACCAACCACAAAAAGCTAGTTGAAAATAAACTCATAGACGATATTTAGTATTTAAATTATAGTAACAAGATATGTGTTTACATTTGATTTAGATTTAATCAATCACATTTATTTATTAAATATTGACTTTATATATTTATGTGTAGTAGGTACCCGCTCAGTGGCTCACTTGGTTTAATCGAACTCTACGATGCTAGTAATCTAGAGGTCCGGAGATCGAATCTCGGCGTGGTCCAGGAAATATATAGTGTTTGCAACATTCTATACACTCCGAAACTCTATATGCAATGTAACGTTGATTCGGAGTAGCCTATAAACGGCTGAGTGAACGCACCATGCACCACAAGGGGTTACGGTACAGAGAAGAAGTAGTGGTTAGTGCACTCGCCTTCGACGCACAAAGTCGTGGGTTCCAACCCCAATGAGAGCGGACTCAGTTTATGATGGTTTTTTGATTCCCGACCCATGTGACGGACTATGATGACTTCACTCATAGCTCGGCATCGCGTGCTTCTGATCTAAAAACCACTGCAACAAGCAGTTAAGAATTGGATTCTGTTGTTAGTCACAACATCTTCGGACCAACTCCATTATTGGACTGTCGGTCGGTCAGTTTTTTATTTATACCTACATATGTCATACATAAATATTTATGTTTATGTTATGTTAAAAAAATATGCGGCAATTACATAAGAATAAACTCTATATAAACTGATTTGATTACATTGTTATGTACTTTTTATCATTAGATTTTCTCAAAGTAACCATAAAAATATTTTCTTTCTTCCTGACATTCTTCAGAAATAAAACGTATAAAGTAAATATGTACATACACTCCCAGTCACATGAATAGGGACAGCCTTTTCGAGAGCTGTTTATCTCAAAATATCCTTTTCCTTGCAGCAGAGAGCATAACTCAGTATTTGTTTACAAAGGCTATTAGGTTGCTCATAGTTTGCGAAAAAAATGAGACATTTAATAACAACAGTTATGTTTCATCAACATTTTGCTGATGCACTAATAAATTCTATGCTCAAAATTGGGTCACTTGAATAGGGACAGTTGTGATTCGGTCGTTATTTCGAAAGTCCTAGCGTCACATTCTAACTGTTTTTGTCTTAATCCACTCAGATTGTGTTTTGACTTTAATTTTTGTAAGTTTCGGTAATCATGGGTAGAGCAAAAGCATCAAATACCGCCCAAATGGCTCAAAACGATGTTTTGAGAAATGAACAACACAGTTTACGCGAAATTTCGAAAATAGTGAAAAAAAGTAAATCGGTTGTGTTTAATTATTTAAAAAATAAAAGTGGATATGGACGAAACGTGAAAAGCGTACGCGAGGCGCCCAAACCGCCAAAGAGAAAAGGGCAATTCTGCGAGCCGCCTCTAATTTTTCACTGTCAGCGGCTATAATTGGGGCTAAAGTTGGCGTAACAGCTATAGTTTATCAACAGTGCAACGTGTAATAAAGAATTCCTCACACTGAAAAAGAAAGAAAATTCAAGAATATTCAGAAAAAAACACCGTTAGATGGAAAGAGCAAAGGCCATCCTCTGGATTTTGCTCGCCAAAATATGTCATGGCGACAGGGGTGGAACAGGGTAGTTTTTTTTTGATGAAAAGAAAGTCAACCTGGATGGCCGAGATGGGTTCCATTTCTATTTCCACGATCTACGTAAAAACGAACGGTTTCTGTCGAGGTATCATAGCAGAGAAGGTAGCGTCATGGTATCAAAAAGCACTATAAATTGAAAATCATCAAAAACAGACTCAAAACTTCAACCGATTTTTTTAAATTTTTGCAAAATGCTTCCAAACATATTATTCTAGGATATCATGAAATATGAAGTCGCTGCGATTTCATCTTCTATGCTTTTTACACCAAAATATAGTGCCAAAGGTCTGGCCAGACCTTCGTGCCGACAGAAGGGTTTAAGCGTGAGGAATTCCTTATTACACGTTGCACTGTTGATAAACTAGCTGTAACGCCGATTTTAGCTCCAATTATAGCCGCTGATAGTGCAAAATTAGAGGCGGCTAGCAGAATTGCCCTTTTCTCTTTGGGGGTTTGGGCGCCTCGGGTACGCTTTTCACGTTTCGTCCATATCCACTTTTATTTTTTAAATAATTAAACACAACCGATTTACTTTTTTTCACTATTTTCGAAATTTCGCGTAAACTGTGTTGTTCATTTCTCAAAAAATCGTTTTGAGCCATTTGGGCGGTATTTAATGCTTTTGCTCTACCCATGATTACCGAAACTTACAAAAATTAAAGTCAAAACACAATCTGAGTGGATTAAAACAAAAACAGTTAGAATGTGACGCTAGGACTTTCGAAATCATCTGTCCCTATTCAAGTGACCCAATTTTGAGCATAGAATTTATTAGTGCATCAGCATAATGTTGATGAAACGTAACTGCGTTGTTAATAAATGTTTCATTTTTTTTTCGCAAACTATGAGCAACATAATAGCCTTTGTAAACAAATACTGAGTTATGCCCTCTGCTGCAATGAAAAGGATATTTGGAGATAAACAACTCTTGAAAAGGCTGTCCCTATTCAAGTGACTGGGAGTGTACATACCTACCTAATGCTAAGTCCAAGGTACATCCAGCGACAGCTAAGCTATAGTTCTATTGGAGATAAAGGTCAGATCATATAGCAAAGCACTACACTATACTACACCTACAATATTGAAGTGCTTCTCTGAATTACACTACATTCACACAAAACACGTGTCATTTGCCATTTCAGTTCGTCTACAATACTAACGGCCTATGAAAGCAAAAATCATTTTCTCTAGTCTGAATAGAGCCTTAAACTAACCATTGTAATAAAATATCGCCCGTCAATCTCCATTTGATTAGATTTATAAATTCGGCGCCTGCATCTATTTGAAAACGAACAAACAATTTTTTAGTATGTGATAAATATTTCGCTTGACCACATTAAAATAAGCGCAAACGGGCGACACGCTTTCGGTTTGGTTTCAACAACGCGAACTGCTGTTTAAATATAGCAGAGTAGCGTCTCGTAGACAAATTGACGACGTGTCTCTATTACTACAGGTAACGTGAAAATGAAAACAAGACAATAATAATTTGGTCGTATTTTAATTAAATTATAATAAAAAATTTAGAAACGTGCTTTTTGCATACGAAACGAATTAAGTGTAGTGAGTGTGATTTATAATTTCATGTTCAAGTGCATTCAAGTCGGCCTTCATTGTGAATGAGATAAAGATTTGTGTTCTTTGTTGTGCTTATTTCATAGTCCCCTACCTGCCAGTGTTCAGTGATGCTGATAATAAAGCAAGATTACTAATTCGGTGCTGCACATGTCTCAGAGTTCATTGAATGGTACAGTGCATTGTGTATTAATTAAAATTCCTTTTAGATGCGATTAAAATTAAATTGAATTTTTTGTAACAATTATAGAACGAAATAACTGCTATTATAACCCTTTTATTAATGAAGTTACCTGCCTAGGTACATTATTTGGAGCCCCTGTATATGTAACAAGGACACAAGCTTCCTTTCTTGAGTAATAAATATATACATACCTATAGATCAACTCATATCCAGCTTCATGTTTGAATTTGTATAGGAGTTGTGCTGTTTTGCCCTGTACTTTTCTAAAAGACCGAAAAATAGTTCGATTGTTTTTTTTTTTACTTTTAAAAGCAAATTAAAAACGCATGATCTATTGAGTACTGAATAAGTTCGATACTCTCCTAGTCCCTCTCGTCCCTACCATCTGTAAAGAAAATACAAAACACGTGAGTTTGCCATTACGTGCAACAAGAATATGAACTGAACAATTTGAGTGCATTCAGCGAGCACATATTGGGATATGCTACATATCATCACAAGAAATTGGAAAACTGCTAAATTTGTGTTCGCTGAATGGACTTGCTACACGAAATGTCAGTTCTCTCTAATCAGCTGGTATATCCGCAGACATTGCGGCAATCAAAAATTCAAAAAACCTAAAACTGCAACTTTCCTTTCAAAATTCGTACTCTCATCGCACAATATTATAACGTTCACTAAAACCTGGCTCAGAAATGAAATTTTTCAGCTGAACTGTGAATAAACAGTTTCCAGTATTGATGGTCGAGCAGCTGTGCGTGACAGTTGATCGAGCAGTCCAAGTAGCAGCTACACATCTAAATGTAGCATTCCAATTCAACGCTAAATAGGGGAAATTTTCGATATATCGCATGTGGATCGATTAGCGGGTGAGTGAGATGTGGAGGGAGAACACTTTCCAGCTGGCTTTTCCAATATGTGCTCGCTGAATGCACTCAATGAAAACAAGAAAACAAGCATGAAGCAAATTAACAGTGTTGGCCCGGCCAACAAACCGAATAAAGAAGACAGCGAAGGAGCACTTTCATCCATCCGCGCCTCTACTCACGTCTCAGAGAGGGAAGACACTACACATTTCCCAAAATACACACAACACTGAGAGCGGAGACACCACAACATAAACATACAACAAGGGGAAATGCCACAACCCTTGAAAAGGTTCATCAACTCAACATGGAGAAGGCAGACATCACAACCCCTCCAAGCGTAAACTCTGTGCAAAAAGGGGGAGCACCACAACCTCTCGAGTTTGCCACACGTAGAAAGGGGAGACACCACAACCTTTCTACAAACAAAACCTCCAAAAAAACTCAATCTCACACAGCTCTAAATAACTCGCAGAGAGGGGAGACACCACAACCTCGCAAAACAAAAAAGTCAGTGTGGAAAGGGGGTAGTCCAAAACTATCTAAAAAATCCAGCCAGGAACTAGAAAAAGTCAATATACCATCTCTTTCTAACTAATGCAAAATAATAGCCATAACAAACATTTGCCGCTATATTCTCGCTAATGCAAAGCATTGCAGCAATTGTATGTCACGGGAGGCTGACTAGCACATAAATGCAATTTTAGTTTCCGGCTGTGAGTAACGATGGTTTTAGGGAACCACAACCTTTCCAAATTAATACAAACTACACTTTTCGAAACATTCGAATACATTTTCTTATTTTGTTCCATACACACAGAGCAAAACATATCTATAACACAACCTAATAACAAACTCATTGTACTCACCTAATTTATCACTCCTATAGCAATACTCCGTTCCGTTCCGTTCAGCTTTCAAAAGTAGACCTTATGTACTGGGCATATAAACGCACACAATGGTTGTAACGGAACGGAACGGATCGGAAGAGTTAAACAAAATTCAACTTTTACGGATCACATAACCTCACTTTATGGAAAATGACAGTTCAGGAGCATAACAAACGGATATGGATATGAATGACGAGTAGTTCATCGAAGCCGTACATTCAGGCCTGTAGAGAGGGGGGGAGGAACGGGGGGATTCCCCCCGGGCCCGGGATTTCTTAGGGGGCCCGGATTTTGACACAAAAGTTGTGAGTTAGTTTGTTTTTTACATACAAATTGCTATTTTGAGGTCTTTAACTAAGAACCATTATACATATGTACTGCTTTTAGCGTTTTAACAACAATTCATAACATACTGTGCACTAGGCTTGGGGCCCCTAATCTATTTTTGAATTTTGAGAACTAGGGCCCGAATCAGCATATTCAATCAACATGATAGTTTCGTTACTAAATTTCAATTAAGAAATTTCGACTTCTTCATCAAGTAGCGTACAGTTTTTCGAAATATTTGTGTTTAAAGTTAAAATAGGAGTACAGCGTCATTTTTTTCAAGGAGGACTTTTCCGAGCGATTTTTATTTTGTGTACATACTGCTGCTGCTTATGAAATTGTTTTCAAGATACCAGCACACAGATGTTGATCACTTAAATTGTTGAATCTTAATTTAAATCTGTCTATCTACCAGTACTCGCTAACTCGGTAACAAAAAATTTAAGGTTTTTTGAAATAGGTAAAATAGGAAGAAATAAAAATCCTTTAAATTCGTAGCGTTGCGCATTTCGAAAGTCAATTTTATAGAGTAAAGACCAACATTCTGGGCCACTGCGAGTGTGCTAATAAATTACCGATTTGAGCTCCTCAAGCATTTGTTAGAACTGTGAACTGTATCCGCCTTGTTTTGCTAAAAGCTTTGTAACGGTTGAGGTACAGAATAGACCACAGCTTTTTCCTACGAAAAATCTTCAACCAGAAAAAAAAATAAGTAAATTTGCCCAGTTTATTGCATTATACTCTTTCTATTTTGCGTGTAGTACAACCTTTATTATTGATCTGTAAAATGAACACTTGAGCCAATTTCACTCGTATAGTCTTCAAATCGAATTAAAAAATAATATTTATGAATGATCCTATCCTATCGAGAATGACTGTCGAAAATTTCAAGGCTTTCTTCATATCAAAGTTCGAATATATGTAGGTTGGAATCTTACTTCACCAATAGAATAGAAATTTTCTAAATAATTTTGTTGGGACAAGGGAATCAATAATTTTTCAATATTTTTTCTTGGGAGAACTAAATGCTTTCTACCACAGTGAGTCTTTACTATAACTAGGAACATATTTGGGTGAAATATCGTTTAGATTGGTTCACAAAGAAAAAAGTTTTTCCTAGAAGAACCTTATTTTCAGGGGCAGCCCCCATGGCCCGATTTCATTCGTTATACACAGCGTACACTAAAAAAATACCGGCGTACAGAGGGCTGCGCCCGCAATTCGAGGGTTTTTTAGAATTTTGATGCATAGTGAATATTTTTTGTACATATATTTTATAAGCAATAGATAAGAATTTTGCACAGCATTAATGGAATGCTTCCTGTAAATCTATTTTTGGATTGGTCTAAATAAACCTTTAGTTAGACCAATCCAAAAATAGATTTACTATTTACCCAGTTTGTATAAAAGTAGGTACTCCAAGGCAAATCTACAGGCATTTTTCGATTTAAGATTTCTGATGGCCTTTGAGCAAAAAGAATTTCAGGCAAACGTAAGGCCGGCTTGGCTTTATATATAAACTGAATTATTGGCTGTAAAACCATAAAGTAAGAAATTGGAATAGAGATGGAACTCCATATAACATTAAAACCTACTGAACAACATTTTACCTTTGCGTGTGTGCTGTATGTAACGTGTACATACAGGGAGATATCTTCCAGTATGTACACGTTACATACAGCACACACTCAAAGGTAAAATGTTGTTCAGTAGGTTTTAATGTTATATGGAGTTCCATCTCTATTCCAATTTCTTACTTTATGGTAAAACTACTGTTACTCTTTTTTTACTCAAGGAAAAGCAACTTATATGAAATGATTCCATTGTGTCCCCTGACATAAGAGCCCATGCAAGCTTTCCTATGAGTATTGAACAAGTATACTTTTGCAGCTATTCAGGGACACCCTGTTAACTTGGTCCTACAAACTTCAAAAATATTTGTGGCAAACACTATTGCCATTCTATGCATATCTACCAAATTTCATGTTCATTGTTTCATCAAGTTAAAAGATATGCATTGAAGAAATGCTTAAGAGGCTTCCCTTGCATTGTGAAAGGCCCTTACTAAATACTCACTTGGCTATATTTCCGGTTTGGATACAGATATTCGAATGAAAATTCCAAGACATATTCCCTATGTAATTTTCTAAACATCCCTAGCAGAATTTTCATATTTCGAAACCTAAAAGGGGCTACACACGATCAAATTCAAATTTTACAAATTTACTGTTATTTACTTTTCCTTAGCAAAAGTCAACAGTCTTAATATTTAACGTATATAAAGCAATACTGACCAATCTTTGTGCAAAGTATCATATCGATCCCTATAACGGTTTAGAAAAACGGAGGTCGAAAAGGAAGTTTAACTTTGAACGCCAATAACTTTTTTACCGTTACTCGAAACTGGAAAATTTTAACTGATGTGAGATATACTCGTTTAGTTCTTTGATTTAAATACCCATATGTCAATCTCCGATAAAAACTAAAAAAGTCGACTTTTTTCAAATGTTCGGGATACCCTGTTATCTTCTTCCTACCAACTTCTAAGGTATATGTGCCAAAGACTGTAACCATTCTACACATTCCTACCAAATTTCATGACAATCGGTTGAGCCGTTCGCGAGTTATTTAGTGAACAGACGGACGGACAGACGGACGGACAGACAAAATCGATTTCATAAGGGCTTTTTGAAAAAAAAAACCCTAAAAATCTCGTCACACTGATCAATAATATACATATGTACTTTATATAGTAGGAAGTTCCTCCTTCTGTGCGTTGCCAACTTCATGACAAAGTTAAAATACCCTTTCATATAGTGGCGGATATGAAAAAAAAACACACACACACAAACTGTTAAACTATCCAGTTAACCCCGTTTTTTGTGAGTTTAGTATGTAAAAATGCATCACGAATGAATTCAGTTGTAGAAAACATCCGGATTACTGAGACTGAGCCGATTCAGTGTGGACGCCGGATTATGAGGTGTTCCGGATTAAATGGAGACTGGATTATAGAGATAATTGTACAATTGTACAATTTGTTTGAGGACCGATATGTCAAAAAAAAATGTTCTTCGATTCATAATTTTTTATCGTATGGAAGAGGTGGGCCCGGAATCATTGTCCCCCCGGGCCCGGATTTTCTCTCCACGGCCCTGCGTACATTAGGTACAAGATTACCATCTATGAGGTTTACTGTCAGGGGAGCACCTAGCCTTTCGGCGGTTTGGACCTTCGGCGTTTCACTGACATGGTTTTATTGTCAGATGGGGATTTCTCCATCCGGTGAATGCACTCACCTTCAGAAACCCAAACCCGGGGTGGCATCACCAGCTCGATGACTCGGGTAACAACCTACAGCCAACACCTTGATGGGCAAGGACCATGGTCCCTTGGGCACACCTATCCCCGAGGTACACTATTCGCTAAAGACTTCTCTATAGCAGGTGTGATCCTCCTTCGGCCCCTATTGGTTAAGCCTCACGTACAAATTCAGATGTGCACATCCCAGGCTCGTTGGACCTGTGACTACTCGTATGCATAAAGCAGACTCGTAGCGCTGCTTTTCACATCCGGGCGCCCCCTTCAGTATACTAGTCAGCAATGCCATTCGGGCCGTGTGGTCATCAATCCACAAACTAGTTAGATATAGGCGCGTAGGCATCTTCCACCAAGGCTGTTCTCCCTAACTAGCCCCTTCGAGACTCGGGTTATGCGAAGCCGCCCGCTTCGAAGCTCACACGAATAACAGTAGGGTGAACCCCCCACCAGGGAACACCGTTTATCGTGCTCGGCCTTTAGTGACTTCCCTCCCGTAAGTCATGGGAGGAAGTCGGTCACGCCAAGAGCCACCCGTATATGACTAGGGAGCTCGGGAACGTCATCGCCCGATTGGTCTTTGTACAGATTCACGCCATGGCGTATCAGCCATACCAGGGGCCTCCCTGCGCTGCTAGGTACGTGGTGTTGCAGCTCACCAAAGATCTCTGTCCCACTACACGGCCTTTTTGACTGATGCCACAAGGACCTAGACCCCCCCCCCTTGCGGGAGTACATTAGGTACAGTAAGTAATGAAAAAAAATTCTAACATTTCAAGAAACTCCGACAAAAAACTGCTATACGTACATATACATATTCGTCACGTATGACAACTGCCAGAACGGAACGGAGCATTGTGCTTTGCACTAATATTTTGACAAGACGGAAGGGATTGGATGGTTGACGGAATGGAACGGAACGGAGTATTGCGATTGGGCCTTAAATGTTTACTTTAAACGGACGTGACGCACTTCAACAATTACACAATCTAGCTGAAAATTTAATGTCGGCATTAATTTCTTTTTTTCCTTTCCATAGCATACTGCGACTATATCATATATGAGGAAATGTTTAACCCTCATCCAGCGGGATAGGTACAGGTGTACCTTTTTCGTTTTTAAAACACCGTAACTTTTTTGCTATGGGTCCGATCGATCTGAAATTTTCTGACATCTCTACGATTTTAGTTTAAAATATGTATTCTAAATTTCAGAAATGTGTGACCACCCATCCCCAAGTTAGGGAGCAAAATTAATCTTACACCCTTTAACGGCGGCAAAGGTACATTTGTACCTTCATATATTTTGTAGGAAAGAAAATTTACAAAAGACGAAAATAAAATATTTTTGGTGAATGCTCATGCTTAGAGAGACTTAATATAGCATCAATAAGTTGAGAATCGAGTGATGTACAGAAATATTTGATTTACGATTTTTATTTGTAGTGATTAAGGTCCTTAGAGATATCGATCTATAAGGGATAGGCTAACTCATACACCGGTTTTTGGTTATTTGACATCAATCTGAAGACTTTTACTGGCATACCAAACTATTTGAAGTAATGGCTTGGGGCAACTTGTAGCAAATGCTAAAATTTTGGATTTTAGCGATTGATTTTCTTTACCACAAATTGCCATAATTTGTATTCTATCACCTAATAATTATTATTTGTGTAATTCGGGACGTCCACCCGAGTTCCTTTTGAAGTTTTAGCTGAAAACCATAGCAGAAGCATCCAACCAAATTTCTAAAATTGGATGTTTGGGTCGTACATAAATTTGGTTGAATTGTACGTTGGTATGAACTGCCATAGATTATGTTACTTTTTTACATTACATTTCTTCGTTTTCTTGTTTTAATTTTTCAATCGATCCTTGCATTTAATTACATATATGAAAATATATATTACAATTAACCAACAACAATCACAATTACTATTTTAGATATTTTTCTACTATAGGAATTGACCTGAGTTTAGATTTACAAAGATTAGAGACTGAAAATTATCCCAACCGATTCTACTTTCTTGTCGCTTGACAGGACCTGTCTTTCGTATAATAACACATTTACTCATTTCTCCAATATATTTATTGCTTCAAGCATTGTTGTTTTATGGAAAATAACCAGAATGTGATAATTTTATTGATGTTTTTCTCGTTAGCGGTAACGGGTTTTAGTAACAGAATAATATATTGGGGGTAGGGGGGTAAATTTTAACCAAAGACTCCACAATTCGCAAATCAACATACCAAATTCTTCTAAAATCATTAATGACTTAATTTGAACCGTTTTCTACTTTTCATTTGTAAATTAATTTTAGATTTCGTCAAATTAAAATTCCAAACAACCCATTTTTTCAATTTTCTTTTTAAAATTTTGCCTATTTTCTAAATGAAACCACTCTAAAAATTAAATCCACATGAACCCAACTTCTTTAAACATCCACTTTGGCAAAAACAGTTACTAATTTGTGACTAGTCAACATAATGTAACGGTTTTACGGTCAAAATTCATACAAATAGTGAAGATTTTCATACAAAATGTACTAAGGTACAGGTGTACCTTTGCCGCCGGCAAGCGTTGTAAAAATCTGCCGCTGGATGAGGGTTAAACATTCAAATATTCAATTTTCACAGCATACTATGAAAACATTAACATAAGAAATTATTGAGTATCTTTCACTTTATAACATGACAGGTTGGTCAGCTGGCATTTTTTTTTTAAATGGAGTTACGTTACCCAAACCTACAGGGGATAACCAAAAAAAAACACACCTTATATCCCTTTAATACAGTGATTCCCAAACGTCTGGGCATGCCTAACGCTCGTATATTTTTTAAAAAGCAAGACAAATTCACCAAAAATTGTCGTTTGACAGGACAATGCTAGTAAAAAAGCAGGACACAAAGAAGGATAACCACAAACAGAAATGCCTCTGTAATATTTGCGTACCTTTCGAATTTGTCAGCAATAAGTGTGGAACTCAAACGCTTCTTTCAGTTTAGTTTGATCAGAGGAGAATTTTATTTAATGTACTCAGTTCACAATTACTTGGTAACCCTTAGAACCTTAGGCCCTGCATGCCCTAAATTGCGTCTTCATGCCTTCAAGGGAAACTGCTTACAATGGGTGAGGTTACGAGACAAAACAGTTCCGTATGTTCCGCAAACATGTTTGCCGTTCTGATTCCCTAACAGAAATTTTGCGGATCAGAAATAATCTCCGGTTCTTTTCGCTAGTCTGTCTTTGTGTAACATGTAAACGAAAAAACCCCGGAAATTACCAACATAATTCTGGAAACCTTTTCCAAACGGATGACGTCGATGAAACGGCAGCAGTTGGGATATTCGGTGGCTCAGTGGTAGAGATGTGACTCTATCTCTGAGTTGCCGAAACGTAGTTTCGAATCCCACTGTGCCTATGATGTATGTGTTGTCCCCTTCTCGATTCCTTCCGCCAAGGCTATACTGGCATTAAAGCGTTATCATAAAGTAAGTAATTGGAATAGAGATGGAACTCCATATAACATTAAAATCCACTGAAAAACATTTTACCTTTGAGTGTGTGGTAAATAACGTGTACATACAGAAAGATATCCTCCTCTTCCGTTACTTACAGCAAACACTCAAAGGTAAAATGTTTTTCAGTAGATTTTAATGTTATATGGAGTTCTATCTCTATTCCAATTACTTACTTTATGGCGTTATCCCCTAAGGCCTTGACGATGAAATGAAAAAAAGCGTGGTTGGGTTTTAAAAAAAAATCTTTCAACTCCCGTTGCAGCGCATTTTGCTTTAGTTTCTAAAAGGTGACAAACGCTAACCGAACGGTTTTTAAAACGTCGTAAGAAAACCTAAAATGCATACCACAACATTTTGTTTGCGCACTAAAACACTCAGCACAATAGAGCATTTTAGACACATTCCTTGTAAAAAAATATATATTATAACATTGACACACATATCTTCGAATGACGCAAATACGTCGTCGTTATGACGAAAATTTACCATCATTAGCACGAATTCCAAATTACACGTTTGGACCATCATTTGCTCAATAATGACAGGGGACGCCATCTGTTGCAAAAATGAAGAACAAGAATTTTTGCAAAAATATTCTAATTCTAATGACGAAAACATATGTGTCACCTCAATTTCGAACTTTCATCATTATGACGGAGTATCGTCATAGTGATTTGGATATGTGTCAAGCTTGTTACGCCGTTTTCATCACTAAACTGGCGTCGTTGTCGGCAGCTTCCTTCCACTTTTCACAGCAGATCAACTTTAATTCACACGGTCTCTTCACAGAAGAGTTGTCGTTTCAACATGTGCGGTTTATTTTCACAATTGCGTGATTTCAAATATAGGGTCAGAGCTGATTAAATTGGAGCCGACTGGGGCGTGGACAAATCTGGATTCCCATATTGCTGAAATATGTTTAAAAGTTTTTTTTTTCTCGCAATGCAATGGTGTGTTGTGAGAAGGACAAATTGCATTCCGATAAATCTATCAATCTATCAATGCGCGAAGGTGGCCACGTCTGGGTGTATGAATCTGCGCTGAGCATTATGTCCAAAATTTTTATAGAGCTGTGCTGTTTTAAGCTGTAAGATTTGAAAGACGGATTTATTGACAATGTGGCGCTTTAGAAGCATAATACCTTGCCATCCCCTCTCTTGCCGGACTTTGATAATATAAAAAGCAGACTTGGTCGCCTATTATCCTACTAAATGAACTCTCATTCATACAATTTATTTGTAAATTTCTATAAAATTTAAGTGTAGTTTTCGTTCAATTTATTCGTCATTTGGTGAGATGCCAATACGCTGGTCAAAAACAGGACAAAGCCGGACAAAAGCAGGACTTTCGAGGTTTTGGCAGGACGGCAGGTTATGATCGAAAAAGCAGGCGCATGTCTCATTCAGTGGTTCAACCGAGGACAATACCCTTTTTTACCATGAAATTGATTAATAATATTTATGTTGATGTTTTTGCAATGTTAGGATGTCTACAAACAAGCTCACTAATAAAAAATAAAAAGATTTTCATTACATTTGTGTGTGTCTCAAAGTTGAAGAATTGCTAAATTTAGCACGAAAAAGGATAAACTAGAGTCTACATAATGAGATAAATATTAAAGAAAAAACTACCGATGTACCTTTCAATCCTGTACATAAAGCGCAAAGCCACTCATATTATTGTAGAAGAAGAAATCGAGAAAAACCAGGGAAAGGTTATAAACACCATGAAATCTGGCGCAGCCCAGCCCAGACACTGATTTTGTTTAACTAGAGCAAAAAGCGGTTAATCTATCTTCTTCCATATAAAAGAAAGTCGTGTTAGTTACACCATTTATAACTCGAGAACGACTGGACAGATTTTCATGATTTTGGGTTTGTTGGATTAGGCTCTGGCCAGACTTGCCGAGCAAAATCACTATTTGCCCAAATATTTGATCCGAGGTTTGACATTACTGCAGAAAATTTTATATAAAATAACTGTTTTTCCAATTAAATAATTTAAAACCCTACCCAGATACAACCATTAAAACTTTAAAGAAATTCGAAAATGGATTTTTCATTGAAAGTTCAAATTGTAAAATCGTAACGGTACTTTGAACTGACAAATGTGCAATGTAAATCTATTTTTGGATTGGTCTAAATAAACCTTTAATTAGACCAATCCAAAAATAGATTTACTATTTACCCAGTCTGTATAAGAGTACTCCAAGACAAATCTACAGGATTTTTTCGATTTCAGATTTCTGATGGCTTTTGAGCAAAAAGAAACTCAGGCAAACGTAAGGATGGCTTGGCATTATATATGAACTGAATTATTAGCTGTAAATCTACTGTTACTGTTTTTTAAATCAAGGAAAACCAACTTATATGAAATGATTCCATTGTGTCCCCTGAGATTGGGTGAATTGACATTGTAAGACGAAACCGGACGGGTAAACTTGCAAGACAAGAACCATCGTATGATCATTTCACACTATCGGATCAAAACACGGACCGGCGAACAATAATCACACAGCAAGTATGTATAAATGTTGCCATGCACGCTCCAAAGTTAGTGTACAATGAAGTGACGAGTCGACAAGATTAAAATGCAAGTAAAACACGCGCTAATTGTCGTCGCAGAACGCCTGAACTATCGGTAGATGCAATCGTCTTATCGATCGTGAGATTCTTACGAAAGAAAAACAATCGTGTCACGATTTTTTTCTTTCGTAAGACGCGTTCTTACAATGTGAAATGGACAATGCTTGTCTGCTGGCCACTACAAAAGCTCTTTTGTCTTGCAAGTTTACCCGTCCGGTTTCGTCTTACAATCTGAAATCAGCCATTAGAGCCCACGCAAGCTTTCCTATGAGTATTGAACAAGTATACTTTTGCAGCTTTTCCGGGACACCCTGTTAACTTGGTCCTACAAACTTCAAAAATATTTGTGGCAGACACTATTACCATTCTATGCATTTCCACCACATTTCATCTAAATTCTTAAGAGGCTTCCCTTGTATTGTGAAAAGGCCCTTACTAAATACCTACTTACTTGGCTATATTTCCGGTTTGGATACAGTTATTCGAGTGAAAATTCGTAGACATATTCCCTGTGTAATTTTCTAAAAACCCTTAGCAGAATTTTCATATTTGGAAACCTAAGAGCAAGAGGGGCTACACACGAACAAATTTAAATTTTACAAATTTACTGTTATTTACTTTTCCTTAGCAAAAGTCAACAGTCTTAATATTTAACGTATATAAGGCCATACTGACCAATCTTTGTGCAAAGTTTCATATCGATCCCTATAACGGCTTAGAAAAACGGAGGTCGAAAAGAAGTTTAACTTTGAACGCCAATAACTTTTTTACCGTTACTCGAAACTGGAAACAATTAACTGATATGAGATGTACTCGTCTAGATCTTTGATTTAAATACCCATACGTTAATCTTCAATAAAAACTGAAAAAGTCGACTTTTTTCAAACGTTCGGGACACCCTGTTATCTTCTTCCTACCAACTTCTAAGGTATTTGTGCCAAAGACTGTATCCATTCATACCGAATTTCATGACAATCGGTTGAGCCGTTCGCGAGTTATTTAGTGAACAGACGGACGGACGGACAGACGGACGGACAAAATCGATTTCATAAGGGTTTTTTGAAAAAATTCTAAAAAACCCTAAAAAACGTGGTTCCAAGAGAAAACCCAAAGTAAATGATTCCACAGTTTTTATACGAGTTTTACTTAGTAAACAAGATTTTTTTTTCATAAAAAAGGAAAAAAAATACGATACCGAGGTTAATTCGGGCGCGGCCGAAATTTGGAAACCCTTCACTCTCCTCGGGCTAATATTTTTTTTTCCGGTGTACCTATGACTTATGTTTAATCCCCCCATTCTTTCACTTTCACATAGTTTCGTTACCTCGATAAAACATATTTGCGTGAGGTTTGGTTAGAATAACTGCACAAACGAAAAAAAAACTTTTTTTGGTGGGAGGGTGGATGCCGCCATAGTACGAACATATTTGTTTTTACATATTTTTGTACTTTCTATAAAGACACATTGCAAAAACAAATACAAAAGCAAAAGCGAAATAATAAAAACAGTTTTTTTTCAAATACTTTTGTCTATATCTTCTGCACTAATTCAATATTGAGTTAATTTGCACCACGGGATTGGACTCCATCTGGTCATCTGGATGTATAAAATGGGAAAGCAACAATAACGCATTGGTCTCAGTGATGACACGATCCAAGATAGAGGTGTCTGTAGAAATAGACTTCTCCCCAAATAGCGGAATTAAAACAAGCACAAAATTCACAATGAAAAAAAAAATATGGAGACGGTTCTTTTTTACTCCTGAACGGATAAGCAGATTCTGTCAAAAATGCTACGCCAAATGGAACTCTACTCCAAAAATAAATTTGTAAATTTGCCCTACCGGATGCGGCTCTCCCCGAAAACATCAGAATAACTACTGAAAAATGTAACGCTCAAAAGCAAAATACGCATTGAACCTCTGCAAAATTGACCTGGAGAACAATTGTGAAAGCAGTTTATTTTCTCCATCTTTTGTGTATGTGTGTTGATCAAATTATAGTATACTTTTTTTACTTTTTAAATTATCGCCACCTGACTCCACCACTTCACCCCTTCACTACCCTTTGTCTTAAATTTCAGTTAAATTTTGAAATATTAGCAGTTCTTTTTTCCAGTAGTCTGGCTGGTCTAGTGGTTAGTGTGCGCAAATTGGGTCGTGAGTTCGAATCTCACCGTGGATAATGGTGTTTTTCGAACTCACGAGCTTGTGACGGACTATGATCTCACTCAGATAAGCAGATAAGATCTTGGAAATAGGATGTCACTAACACATCCTGCGGCCTTAGTCCAATGCTGGATTGTCGCGCCAGCTATTTTTTTCCAAGCTTTTGGCTATATTTTTTGAAGGACTTAGTATATTTCAGTAAATTCCTTCCCTTTCTGTCAACTTGAAGCACTTTCACCTTCGATGAGCAATAAGAGTTAAGGGAGCGCAGCGAGCCAAAGACGCTTGTTTTTTTTATAAAGAAATCAAAGTACATAATATCAACAGCAATAGATATGCTCAATATTTTTCCTGCCCGTTTTCGCACTCTCTTGCTATAAAGAAGAGAACAGTTAGGTGCATATATAAAATGGGACCAGTGGCTTGAAACGTTGGAGCATAATTCGAAATTCGGATTTTGGTTTGAACCTCCGTAGAGGCAAATTTCAACCCTGGTTTAAAGGTTGGAGACGCTGCAATTTAATTTAATTTCAGACTGTTCATTATTAAACACCAAAAGTGAATAAGAGGAAAATAGATAACTATAACCTCCTAAGGAAAAATTTCAAGCCACTGGTAACTTTCAGAAAAAGTTTTTTCAGCTAAAATTCGTTTTTTATTATTACATTTTTACAAAAAAAAATCAATATTTAACAAAAATGCCCGGTTTATGTAGGGAACGGATACCTGGCTGACCGCAGTGCATGCTCTGTCATGATGTAGGAATATATTGCTTATAATGGCCTAGGCTGCTTAAGTTCAAATCACTGTTTCCATGGTCAATGACGACTAAAACCACCGCCGTCTCTATATTAAGGCCGCAATGTAGAAATTTTTCGCTTACTGTTTGCACTGTTTTGTTGTTACTTTTAATGACGTCATATGCTTGTTGTTGTTGTTTGTTCGTGTAAATCCAAAACTTAGTAGGCAAACTATGACGGCATGAAACGGCTGAGTTACGGCCTTGATGTATCTAGATGGCGTTGCTAAAACACGTCATTGAATCGTCGGAAGTCATATTTGATTTGTTGCGGCTCAATTTGGATTAAACTTCACTTCTGTCTTAGAGTTCTCCATCGGGGGTCACCTCATCATTCGGGGTCGCCAAGATGCCTAGTATTTACAAAAATGATATATGTAAATGCTTTTATTGTGTAAAAATGCTATATGTATAGTAAATTACACTTTTTCCAAAAAAATAAAAAATTATTCCCAGTAGGCGCCGACAGAAGGGTTAAAAGAATCGTTCAAGCACCTCACCTTTGCAAAAGTTGAAAAAAATTTAAATGGAAAAATGATATGTTTTCGGGTCAAATTCAAATTTGACTTTGAAGCTGTTGTAAAACCAAACCAGTTATTCGATTGTAGTGTGGTTAGTTTTATTTTTTAGGTAAATTTATTGGTTGTAATAATCATTTTATTTGGCTTATCTTGCTAGTCTAGTTTCGGAGATATTGAGGTTACGTTAAGTTTTTTTTCGCAGGAGTGGACAGGGGACAGCGACAATTTTTTTTAGCAATCGAGAGTCCCTTATGGGCCATCCCAATGTTCGGATCGCTGTAATATCTTTAGGGTGATCAGATCAGTCTCACAATTAATTGAGTAAAATAGAAAAAGGTTTGTTTTCTTCTTGGTTGGGGTAACGATAATTTTTCCTAGGCGTGAGATAACGATGGGCGAAACTTCACAAACCTGCAATGATTTCAATTTAGACATAAGTACACGTTTTTCAAGTATGCATATTTATGTTTATGCATTGAATGTACAATACTTAGCGATAAATATACTCCTCCATGCACGTTAACATCTATATTTGCTAACATTAATTTTATATATATTTTTTAATACTTTTCAATTACTTTCAAGTTTATAATACTGTTTCAATTCAAAGCGAAGCTGTCAGCAATACTCAAGCTGCTAATGCAATTAATAACCTTATCGCTAAAATATTCGTAATATCAAGATAGAAACACAATCTTAAAGTTTTCACTCCGATTCAAATAAGATAATAAATGTCAATGTAATCTGAATTTTTTCTTTGATAAAATCCAATTGTTTCATGTCTTTAATTGAATTTAATTTTATACTATGTTATCAAGAAATTTAATTGTGTTACTTATATGTGAATTACTTTACCTCTGAAATACTCACAATGATTAAAGTATACCTATAGGGTGAAGCGCAATAGAAGTGGAATAGTAAAGTTTTATATGGGTGAATTTGAATTCATATTGGGCTGCAGGAATACAATACTTTTAAAATAAGAGAATTGTTTTATTTAAGTGAGAACTGTTTTAAACCCCGATTTGTCCATATTTGCTTGCTCTAAAACAAACAGAATTATATGAAAACTGAAGGTCGGTCCATATTTTTCAGTCATCAGTCACAGTCATTTTCTATACAAGTTGACAGATTGTCAGTTATGCTTGAAATACATTTGACGCGTCAGCATCGGCATCAGCAGAAACATTACAATTTAGACAATTTGACAGCAGCAGCAGAAGCATTTTTCTGCTTCTGCTGTCAATGTGGGTCATCAAAGGCAAATGCGTGTGTTCTAAATTAAATGTTTCTGCTGATGCCGATGCTGACGCGTCCAATCTATTTCAAGCTTTAATTGATTGACTGGCAATGACTGTGACTGATGACTCAAAGGTGTGGATCGACCTTTAATAACGTTTAACTCATCAAACTTAATAAATAAAATAAAACCGGCCTTTAAAGATTTTTTTTACGCGATGATAGTAACAAAAGGCGCGTTTTATTAAGTTTCATGTGTAGTTTTAGGCAACTCGCTACGTATGACAAAAAAATACTATTCGCAGTGTTTTCTTAAAAAAGATGCTGGTGATGCGGATAAAATAACAGATCGACCACATATTTTTAAATATCTGCAGACTAACCCTTTTTATTAATCTGAATTCTTTCTTTCCCATAATACAGAACTAAACCATGGCGGCAGATACAAGTTCAAACTATGGAGCCACCGCAGAGACCAGTATTAATAATGATCCTTCAACAAGTGTGGAAAAAGTAAGTTAAACTTTTTTACAGTTGTATCTTCCCTTTTTTATATCCTTTCATTTTATATACTCCTCTCATCAATGTGGCAAGAAATGCCGACGTCGGGCTTTGACCGCCTTTGTTAATATTCAAAAAAATTTACGTAAATCATTATCTTTTATTCTACAGAGCCTCGAAAGGATTTCAGATTCAGATCCAGAAAAACAGAAGAAACCCCGCGATCCACAACTATGGCGAGATTTAGTTGCCTATTGGATATTAGGATTATGCAACAATTATGGATACGTAGTAATGTTGAGTGCAGCCCACGATATTATTGATCAATTTGATTCAGGTGGCGGGGTAAGGGACTAATGCCGATTCTGTTCAAATTACATACTTTACTACAAATGACTTTATAGCACGAAAATGGAGACGATGATAACGGAAGGAATTGCAATATTGTTTCCACTGGAACCATTCTACTAGCTGATATCATTCCGTCATTATGTATTAAAATTATAGCACCGTATATACCATTTTGGATACAGTGAGTATCAGAAGTTTTTTATTGTCGAAACGAAGCCTTTTCTAAAATTCCCTTTTTAATTTTTAGCGTTCGTGTAGCATGTGCAATTGCATTTGCTGCAGGTGGTTTTTTGCTTGTTGCTTTCGCAGAGGCCGACTACGTGGCCATTCTTGGTGTCATCGTAACATCACTTAGCTCCGGCCTGGGTGAAACAACATTCTTGGGATACTCTTCCAGATTCAGCAAGTGAGTCGTTTAAAACCAGAAACTTCAAAAATGTTTTTTGTGTAAATTTATTTTTGCATCTTTACATTTTAGGAACGTCGTTTCAACATGGTCTTCCGGAACGGGAGGAGCAGGCATTATAGGATCTCTTTCGTATGCAGGACTGCAACAGATTGGTGTAAGTCCAAGGGACACTATGCTTATTATGCTCGTCTTCCCGGCATTGGAAGCTATTGCCTTCTGGTTGATTTTGCGCAAACCACAACATAATCCCGATGAAGTGAAGGACGGACAAGTGAAAGAGGCTGAAGACGAAAGCCAAGGAAATGATAGTTTCAATAGTAGCGCTGAAGACCGACCTTTGGTCGGATTCCGTAATAAAATGGCTTATGCATGGCAGTTGATGAACTACATGGTACCACTGACTTTGGTCTACTTCTTTGAATACTTGATCAATCAGGGAATGGTAAATTGTTTCATAAATTTATCTTCAACACATTTTAATACCAAATTCGATTTTTCCTTTTAGTTTGAACTGATAAATTACGAAAACATTTTCCTGGACAAAAAATCACAATATCGTTGGCTGCAAGTGGACTATCAAATTGGCGTCTTCATATCACGATCGTCGGTTAATCTGTTCCAATTGAAGAATATCTGGCTTATGTCGGTGTTCCAGTTCATTAATGTGATTTACTTTATATTTGAATCAATTTTCTATTTCACACCGACAATTTGGATTGTATTCGCCGTGGTCCTGTGGGAAGGTCTGCTGGGCGGTGGAGCTTATGTCAACACTTTCTACAGGATGTCAAATGAAATTCCGAGAAATCGACAAGTTTATGCCATGGCTATTGTAGCTCAAGCCGATTCATTGGGTATTGCAGTGGCAGGTTTGATTTCTATTCCGGTGCATAATGCAATTTGTGCGCTAGCGAAACCGGATCGATGGATGCCATTTTAGGTTTCGGCGTTTGTGTTAGTCCTTGAAAATTAGGCGAGTTTAGTTTAAGACTGAAGAGAATGTAAATATGAGATAGTTAGTACAGTTACAATAGTACAGTAAGTAGAGAAAGTGGTTATCATTTTAAATAAATGTATTAACAAGTCCTTATTACGAGTATATTTTTATTGAAAAAAAATACTTATTTGTTTTATTTAATAAGTTCAGTTGAGAAGTTCACAAAATTAAGTGGGACGATTATCGTTCTCCCGCGCACCACGACACTCCACGTACAACAAGACTAGATTTAACTTCTATTGAAATATTCAGCATTCCCCCAACATATCCGCTTTCCGTCAATCATGAGACTCAACCACAGAATGAGTGTCATAAATAAATCCATATCCGCATATCCTTTCAATATCTAAAGAAAAAGAAACGAACAGAACAAAAAGAGTCGCCAATTTTCCTATAGCTAATCGATGGGAAATTGGGACTTTTCCAATTCACCTAGAAAGAATTGAATTTCCGACATAATGAAACCCTTACTTTGCCTGCTAACGAACGTTTCAACAGGTGAACGTTTCACTTTACGCCTCACGGGCTGCCTTTTAGTATTTGTCAGTTGCGACATTGTGCTTACAGACTACACGTTCGGTGTCTCCTAGCTTCGTGGTAGGCAATCAAGCAAGACATGTGCTCATCCGGATACGAATTGAACTGACAAATTGAGGATGGTTGATTGTACCGAAATGTGTGTGTAGGTTTTCCATTTTTTATACTTTGGTGATTTGTAACGGACTAATTCAGACACATGTGTGTAAATTCTGAAATTCTAAAATCGGCATGTGTGTGTATAAACCCCTTTTAAAGCATCAGCAGTTTCTAGGGACGGATTTCGCCTCTATAGGGCTCCTGGGCACTTGTGCCACTGGTTAAGCTTGAAGGTAGAAGTAGTTGCAAACACATGGTAGGAAAAACATTAGCGGCTGATTATGCAAATTTTATATTTTTACAAAATATGTCGTCTCCAGAGACGTAGCCAAGAGATAACTCCAGGGGGTTCGGACTTCTACCGATTTTTCCTTTCAAAAATGACAACAACAAAAGCAGCAGCAAAAGTCATTATGGCTCACACACACGGTTATTCCGAATCCATTTTTGTCTTTTGATTTGCGTTCTATAAAAATGCAAGAAAATGTACGTTTTGCCATTTTTTTTTTATTTTAAATGTTTGTTATTGGCTTTTGCAATTTTCCGTTTTACTTGGAATAAAAAATGACAAATTCGATATTAAAAGTAAAAATGTTGGGTTCACCAATTTTACTCTCGGAATTTTAATATTATGTATTATGAAATAATTATTTTATATATTTACATCCGAGTCTAATAGAGCAAAATTTTAGCACAATCTGCCGGTAGCGCAACCAGGATCTTGTTCTGGATGCCATCCAGTGGATGGGCTAAAGTCATCCATATTACTGGAATTTTTGGGGTTTTGCCGGAAAGTGATTTATTTTTCCTTAATTTTCAGAAAAGGCCCCGCTACATTCACGCTTATTTTTGCTGTACTTCTTTTCGTGGCCTCTAGTCAAAAAGCGAGTATAAATACAATCACTTTTTAGGTTTTTTAAGATTTTTCAAAAAACCCTTATGAAATCGATTTTCTCCGTCCGTGTGTCTGTTCCCTCTCGCGAACGGCTTAACCGATTGTACGCGATCCGCAGGGGGATGGTACACGCAAGTAGAGAATAAGTCGTTAATTTCAAATTCAAAACAAAACTTTATTGCGATTCGAATATAACATAATTTTACACGATGGATCGTGGCGACGCCCGGTACACACGTCCGCGCGCGGCTGCCACTTGAACCAGAAGAGAAAGAAAACTGTAGAGAGTGGTGTGTACTTGGCAACTTAAAACCACTGCTGGGTTCCACCATAGCTCGATCGGGGTATGGCGGGTAATTTGAATTCACTCCAATCTTGAACACCGATCGTCATGAAATTTGGTAGGAATGTGTAGAATGGTAACAGTCTTTGGCACGAAATACTTAAAAGTTGGTATGGCAAAGATAACAGGGTGTCCCGGGCATTTGACAATTTGTTCACTAAATAACTCGCGAACAGCTTAACCGATCGTAATGAAATTTGGTAGGAATGTCTTCAGCACAAAATACTCAAACATTGGTAGGACAAAGCTAATAGGATGTCCCGGAGATTTGAAAAAGTCGACTGTTTTAGTTTTTATCGGGCATGGACGTATTGATACTGAAATCAAAGAACTGGATGGGAACATTACATATCAGTTGCTTTTTGCCAGTTTGGAGTAATGGTAACGGAGTTACAGCTAATAAATTCAGTTAATATGTGTAGCTATTTTTAGATTCGTCTAACACCTTTCATTCTGAAACGCGTTTACTTAGACCAATCCAAAAATAGATTTACAAACAGCATTTCATTAATATTGTCCATAATTCTTATTTATTACCTATAAAATATACGTGCAAAATTATTCACTATGTATGTATCCAAAATCTAAAAAACCCTCGTATTGCGGGCGCAGCCTTCTGTACGCCGGTATTTTTTACGTATTGCAATTGATGAGTTTAAAACAGATTGTAAATCGGAATATATGAGCATTACGTGTAGTGGCGTAACGCACTGTGTTCAGCGCCGGAATTAACCTCTATGGCGCCCCTGGGTAGAAGCCGAAATACCGCCCTCCTACACTGGTTAAGCTTGTAAGTAGTAGAATTCGCATGCACATGGTATGCAAAAAGTAACGGGTGTATATGGTTATGAAAATTTTATATTTTTGACAATATGTTTTTGCAAAATATGTGGACTCCAGAGGCGTAACCAGAGGAGGGATACCGGAGGCTACACACCCGATTTTTTTTTCAAAATGACAACAACGACACTCAATCCGTTGTACAATGTTCTTTCTTCATAATGCGTTCCGAATGTTTTCTAAATACCTTTACAATTTTTTAGGTTGGTTTTTTATTGAGAAATGATTTGGAAATCATGAACGAATAACCGCACCAAATAAAGTTAGTCATTGGCATCAAATTTGACGGGAAAACATCATACCGTGTTCTTCTGTTCTGTTTTTCGTGAGAATAATTTTCCCGAAGCTTACGACGAATTTTTAGCAGAAATTTTGATCTCATCTCGGGCTTTCGATTAAAGATTATTATCTAGTAGCATTTTTGCAGATTCAGCTCTCTAGTGTAATTCATTGAGTTCATTTTCGAAAACAAGATAGGTTTCGGTGAAAAAGATAACCTAAAAAGGAGACCATGGATAATTTCGCGCGCGGCCAAAATTTGGATACCCTTCCTTTTTTTGTGGTAATTTTGGGGGCATTTTAGGTGGAAAATCAGAACCTCTTACTCCTATCCTAACAGCTGCCATCGGGACCCAAACACGCTCCACATGAAAGCTGTCCAGAGTGGCACCCATTTTGGCTAGTTCGTCAGCCATCTCTATGTTCCTATGTCCGGGTACCCGTAGGGTGATTCTTCGTCGTGTGCCAAGGCTGGTTAACGCTTCCTAACATACTTCAACAACCTTGGAGGTCGTCAGTGGCGTAACGTACGGTGTTCTATGTGTTCGGTCGAACACGGGCCCCCAACCACCAGGGGCCCCCACGCGTAGTGACAAGGAGTGGAAACTTTGTATTGTGATTTGAAAATAACTTTTTGTAGATTTCTAGGTCATTTCGCTAAGGAACTGCGGTCCTGTTACTAAAGGGATGATGGCCTTATGTAACCCGATGATTGCACCTTTTGTGTGTAATTAATTTTTATAAGTTGCTAATTTGTACTAAAGACACGAAATTTCATATAAAATTGTAGAACCCCAGTCTACTAGCTGAGTTTTCACCGGTGCAATAGAAACCATTGGAGCCTATTGGCAGCACTCCTATTTTTAGATTAGATTAGATTTAGGGAGGGCACAGGCAACAGGGTTGCCCGAGGCACTGCGACCGGTGGTCTATTGTGCCATTACACTCCTATTTTTAGTGTTATCAAATCAAAATTTTGGTTAAAGAGTTGATTTAACTACGTTATTTTACACTTAAAGAATTGCACGGACTTAAATCTAATCTTATAATTCTGAGAAATGTGTGACTAGCCTACCATGGTGTTCTATTTTTTTCCGTATGGTATTGAGTTGGAAGCTTTTCTTCGTCATTTCAGTGTGGTGTCCTGAGCCCGTCCTGCTTTAATTTGCATTAATTATTAAAATGAAGATCCTTTTAGAAATCTTAAGAAGAAATTGATGCACACTCATTAACAGAAGTAATGGCTGCATCCATTAGCAAACAGCTTTGGTACGAAAGTACGAAAGTTTATATATTTTCAACGATTTCTTAACGCGATTTCAACCAAAATTCTAAACCAAATCTATACGAAATCGTGGTAAAGTGTGGTGAGCTCCGCCTGCAATACATCTTGAAAACGTCACGCTTACAGTAGATGCGTCTTGCCTACAATCGGCTCGTTAGCATAACCTATCAGTCCGATTCTCTACACTTTTTTAAGAACACAAATCTTTGACGAGATTTTTAGATTTATAAGTTAATGGTCACAGTGAAAATTTACAGTTAGATGGATTCTTCTGCGCTGTCAAATTGCCCAAAATTAGGACGATAAGGTCAACCGGCTTTGAGATTTCATAATAAACCTTGATTTCGGTTTTCTCGCGTTTTACCAGACCCTAATAGCCTATTTGAACTAAATAAATGAGCTTAAACCCATTTACTCGATTAAATCGAGAGGTTTTAATAAATCCTGTCGATAGTCCGATTCCCCCTATAAATAAATATAGTGTTGGATTTACTTACAACTTGCAACCTGTAGTAATCGGACAAAAATAGTGGTATCAACAATTTTGGTTAATTATAAATTACATTAAATTGTCTTTGTAACGTTGATAACTACACACGGTAGTCATCAACGCACCATGCTCCACTAGGAGTTACGGTAAAGAGAGATAAATTACATTGTGTGTGGGGCCCTATTTTCATCTTGAACAGATATTTTAGAAACATTACGCCACTGGAGGTCGTCTTCACCGATTGCAATGCCATGATAGCTGACTGACTATTTGAGCAGATGCCGTTACACTGGTTGTTTTGTATATTCCTGAGACCATGACAGGCTCTCATGATTGCAAGCATTTTGGCTTGAAAAATGCTGGCATGATCAGGAAGACGGTGTTATTCAGAGATACTTAGTGATCCACAGAAGATTGCGCCACCCCCGCCACGATCCATTTTAGGCCCATCGGTGAAAAATGTGATGTCAAAATCCTGGACCATCTCACTTTCTTTCCACTCACTTCTAGTTGGGAATTTGGTATCAAATTTCTTCCCAAAGCTTAGTTTGGTCACTTTGAAATTCGCTACAACGTTGCGTACGTCTTGTGGGAGCTGGTTTAGAAGATTGCTGTGGCCGTATGGCCTAGCACTGGAGCAGCTTAACTCTTTGAGCCTGACTGCACTACATGCTACCAATTGGTTGATAAAAAGATAGATGGGTTGAAGATGCAGGATTACATTCAGCGCATCCCTGTGATGCTAAGGCAAGCCGATCTCTGCGCTCTACCAAGTTTTGTTACATTGTAGCCTCTACTCTACGTATGTTTGGTCGTACCACCGCCGTGTAAACCCAAAGTACCTTGGTTGGCTTGAGACACCATTTATTGCTAAATACTGTCTTAAAGACGTAAAAAGCAATACAGGTTTTTTTAACGCGCTCTTCAATGTTCAACATCCAGTTGAGCTTTGAGTCCAGCATAACTCCCAAATGCTTCGAACTCGGCGATAATTGCAGTTGATGTCCATTTAATTTTTGGAGCGAGAAAGGCGATATTTTGGTGTTTGTAGTAAACCGCATCAGTTTTTCATCCTGAAACTTCAATCGCTACATCATCCGCATATTCGACCAACTTAATCCTCTCCCTGTCAAGCCTAGCTCGGATTTTGTTAATTACTATTAGCTACAGTAGTGGAGAGATGACACCAGCCTGCACACGAAGTTAGTCAGATGACTGCTGAGGAAGGGGGATAATGCGTATTGGTTGTATTCAAGACTGTGTTCGATGATGCGGACCACCTCGTGCAGAGCCGATTCGGTGAACTCTTCCTTCACGTATACCTGCTGTTATTTCGAAAGTGCTGAGTTCTCAAGACTTTGTCGGATGTGTAAGTCTATTAAGCGCTCTTAAAGTTTTGAGTATGAAGAAGGATAAACTAATCGGCCAGTAATCCCTTGCGGTCTCATGCCCTCGATTACCTCCCTTCGGTATGGAAACGACTCGAACCCGTCGCCAAGACTGGGGGACGTGGTTGAGTAGAAGGCTTCTGAAATGTGTTAGCAGCCGTAGAACTACCAGGTCGTGCGTTTTCGGAAGCATAATCGGTATAATTCCACCTGGTCCTGGGGATTTATAAGGTGAAAAGGTGTTGATTGCCCAGGTAATCTTCTAATCAAACTCAGTAATATGGAGAAAACGAAGTAACTCTGCCGTTCCCCTCCATTATGCAGTCGGTGGGTTCTGCAAGTGCAAGTGCTCTTGCACCTAGGGAAATGCGTATTCATCAGAAGCTCAAGAGATTCGCCAGTTGTTTCTGCCCAAGTGCCATACTCCCCTTTTAAATTTACTTACATACATATGGTACAATATGCAAACAAATCTCCAGAGTTTCTAGTTTAATTTACCACAATTTCAAAAGAAAAAATATCGATAAAAAAAAAATATCAATAATCGATATGTTATGGCCACTCTGTCAAAATCTCCAGGAGAAAACATTTAAAATTATTAGTATTTATTAGATACAGTTAATCAATTTCTGTTGTATCTGCTCCAAATCCTTTTTGCAATCGATCATCCAAAAAAATTTTTGAATAGCACGAAATATTAATTTGCACGTGCAATATAAATATTACCGGACATAACAAGTAACGAGGCTTAACTCTCCACTAACTACAACCTTTTGGGAAATTCAAAAGTCAGGGTGTTTAGGATTCGGAATTTCTGGGCGAAAATGTTTATTTTATAAATATGCGGTTAATTTTCAAACGTCGATCAATGGCGTGCACTCCAATTTCGATGAACAAAATCAAAACAGAAAAGCCCATTCCAATGCCAAGAACAAAGAAAACAGGCGCTGCATATTCCAGACTAACACTTTCAATGACATTCTCCGACATACATTTCGGTTTACTTTTGAACCAATATTCGTGGTGTTTGGAAATCAATCCTGTTTCATGCATCCATAGAAATCTATCAAAGTAAAAACGAAGTAAGGATATTTATGACCAAAAAATATTTAACATGTCTGGCCTACTTAGTTTTTAGTATATCGTGATACGGTGATCTTTTCTTGATGAAATGAACCAGCGGCTTTTTAGATTGTACATCGACTTCGTTCAAATCGCATATTTGATTAGGTTTGAAATATTTCCCGACCAACTCGTAGGCGATACTCTCTTCACATAGAAATGCATATCCCGGATTTCGAGCTCTACTTATGCCTTTATCAGGTGGAAACCAAATCACTGCTGGATCTTTTGGTTTTAATTTCTTCTGTACGAAATAGACGACCTCGGGATCATCGGATGTCTGAAACGAAAAAATTTGTGGAGATAAAAAAATGTTTGGCAAATGCACGCATCACAGTCTAAAAACTTACAAAATGAGCTCGATGATATGTAACATTCTCAACTCCGATCTCCACATTGCTATCCGCCAATTGTGTCATTGTTTTGATATTTGACTTCTCAGGAGCGCCTAGCAAAAAAGCTACCAGCAACGACGTATAATAATTGTAGAGCAAAAAGCAACTAATCAAGAAGACAACATGCGATATTCTTCCGCCAGATGTTTTCGGCATAAACAACGAACTTTGCTGACACAATTCCCCAAAGTTGCATATCAATACGGTTAAGTAGGATGGAACAAATGTCCATCCCTGATTTAAATCTTTCTCCAGTAAAAATATTTTTCTTAATCCAAAGCTAAATAGCAAAAGCATGCCTAACATACAAAGCCAAACATAACTCTGAAATGGTTTTGTGAATCGTTCGCCTGTTCCAATATTTCGCGGTGTTCGAAATAGAAAAATTGTACGAAACGTGGCCGATTGAAATATGGCTTGAACATTTGTTAGTCGCGGTGCGACCATAGCAAAGGGTGCCGCTATTTGGATAGCTCGTCCGGTTTCGAGACCACTCAAGGCGCCGCCACTGGTGTAATTTTCCGTCCAACTGGTGTAGGGAATCCAGGTGACACTGGGAGATATAGAAACTATAAAAAATTTTGATGTAAAATAGTAAAAAAGGTAAATTACTTATATTTAAGAATTTCATTGATGATTATTGTCAAATGGTACCCATATCTGGAGAAATTTTCCAAATGAGTGTTGTTCACGGTATTCAAATATTCGGTGAGAACTGATTCAGGCTGATTTATACTACGCCTAGTTATCTACATGACGAAACAGATTAAATTAATGCGACAACTCGTTGTACAAATAAATAATATAAATAATCAGAACAACTTAATTTCTGAAAATGTATTTTTTTTTGGAAAAGGTTCAACTTGATCTGATAATTTTATATAGCATTTCCACCTCAAATCAACCAATTTAAAGATCCAGGATTGCTACTTTGTTTTGAAAGTCGGTTACTTGATGTGGAAATGCACTATATTATTTATCATGATACTAACCACCATTCCGATTGGCATTGTGATATCCGCTAATGTGGCACGATTCTGAAAAAATGTCAAACTTCCCAAATTGGAACGATGAATTACTTTGCATAGTGGTCGCATGCTCCAAACATCCGTCACTAAACATTTTAAGGTTCGATCAAATGTTACATTTAAAAGTCCGCCCAGTTCCCTTCCGTTGTTATAAACATCGTAAAGATCAAATAAGATGGATGTGTTGTCTGAAGTGTTAAATGGTTTAGCATATGTTATATGGGCATCAACACTTAAGTTGGCATAAGAAAAATCATCCATTAAATTGTTCTTGTCGGTTTCGAAAAAGAGCCAATAACGTGTCGTTGTGAAACATCGGTGTAATGAGAGCTGCGAAAAAAGTAGGATTTCATTTAATAGCTTGTGCTCGCTTTGCTTGCATGACAAAAATTCCCAATACAATAAGCAATTTAATTTTTTTAGGAGAAATCCTTTTTGAGGTTTTCGATGACCCCATGTACTGATTTTGACTATGCCTATACAAACACAGGAAATCGATAGCGACACACTTATGTGAGATTAGCAAGATGAGTTGATTTTATTAAAAATTGACTTTTTAGACTCACACGATTCGAGTCCATGGATTCGGCGTGCGCGTATAGTCTTTTAGAAAAATAAACTTTTGGGGTTGGTTTTTATGACAACCCTTTCTTTTTAGATTTAAAGCATAAGGGACGTTTTATTGTGTTTATCCCGTGCAGGTTTGGGTAGAACTTCATATAAAAAAAATGACACTTACCCAGGTAAAGTTCACGCGTGCAACTAACCTACACGGGATAGAGCTTAGATGAATCAAATGTAGATGGCGGACGCATAGAGGAAATATGAGGGAATTTGTTTTTTTTTAAACCGAATGTGAGAGTTTTTCTCGTCACGAGAAAAGATTTTGTAAAGAAATAATCATCTTTTGTGATAAAATCCACCACATCTAAAAAATAAGCCGAAAAAAGGTGAGTCAAAGATGCGCAAAAACTGTCAAATGTCAGCTGTTTGGTCTTAACCGGGATGTTACCCACGATCGTTTTTTTCGAGTCAGATTTACACGCGATACGAAAAAAACCTCGCTATAGAGACGCATTACTATAACAAGTCAACTAGAATTTTAATGTACACATACCAGTCACGTATAACGTTGTTCAAATTTGTTGTGTTCGAACTCAAGTTTAATTCACAAAACAGTCCAATTCAATGTACACAGTGGCGTAGATAGCTTTTCGGAGAGGGGGGGGGATCACTTTTTAAAGATTACATATACGTTTACGGTTATCAAATTTTTAATTTCAAACTAAAAATTTCTGTATTTACTACACTTCTACATACACTTCAAATTAGCAGTTTTTTTTAGCACAAAGCTGAGCCCTGTAAATATTGCATCGATCATTTTGGCTTTTTTTACTACGGTGTGTCAATCCACAGTATTCCAATTTTCGCTCTTGTGATTGGAGTATCAGAGCAGAGCTTT
Source organism: Microchrysa polita (assembly GCA_949715475.1). Taxonomy (NCBI): domain Eukaryota; kingdom Metazoa; phylum Arthropoda; class Insecta; order Diptera; family Stratiomyidae; genus Microchrysa; species Microchrysa polita. Next base: position 122,329,463 of record OX454416.1, on the reverse strand, counting down.
ATATTGGGTTATACCAGTGGTTCCCAAACTTTTCGGAGTCACGAAACGCCGCTTTTCTGGCCGGAACACGCCCAGACGGGGAAACATATAGTTATACGTCCAGGAAATGTGAATTCTGAAGATGAGAGCTCGTTGGGAATGCCCAGTATATGTGGATAAAGTACAGCTTTTGAGTTTTTAAATCGAAATTTCCCGATAACTCAGAAATTCGTGAGTAGATACTTCTAAAATTTGCGAACATGTAGGACATGGTAGCAGCTATATTTGCTATAAATTTCGAGGCCCTTGACATCAGCTAATTGTTTGAAAAGGATATAAAAAAAAACTTAAGATTTGGACTGTTAAACATTCGTTTAAAAAAAATCGTATTAAAGTTTTGATTAACACAAATTTAATCCTCTAATTTATTTTCGTGCTTAATTTAAATCCCAAAAAGCTCTTCACAAACACTGTGGTCATTCTTTATTTTCTGGTACGCTTTACTTCCTTTTCCATTTCATATAGTAGAAAGTTATAAAAGAAAATCGGTCGAGTCCCTGATGCTGATATTTTACAGTTATATTTACTTCTAAGCTTCGGAATTTTAAAACTTAAAAACATTTTTTTCGTATGGATTGTTTGTATTTTTGCAATTTTTGGATATCTATACAAAACGCCTGAGAGATCTTCACGGAATCCTCGGTAGGGATGCCAACTCCCAGTCAACCCAAACCCGGAGATTTAGTGAAAGGATAGGGGGGGGGGGGGGGTGGTTGTACAGTAGTTTTTGTATATTTTGGTTTTTGCCTATATTGGTTGCTATTGCAATTACATACTCGTATTTACATAACACAAAAGTTTCAGTTTGCATACTTATTGTAAATACATATATAAATTTATTTACATTTTTATATTTTTGTTTCATATTTATATATTTACATATTTACCTATTTACATGTTAACATATATCCTGTTTACATGTTTACTTACACCTATTTAAGATTTAAATAAGTTTAGTTCACAAAGTTATCTTTAAAAAAAAAGTGTGAAAATTTATAAATGCGTTAAAATTGTTGAGTTTAATATTTTTAAAGCGAATTAAAATCAAAGCTTATTGTTTATTGGAATAAAAGTTTTTCAAAATAGATCTGAGCCGGAAACACTCTTTATTATACCCTTCACTCGTAGAGTAAAGGGTATATTAACTTTGTCATGAAGTTTGTAACGCATTGAAGGAAGCATCTCCGACCATATAAAATATGTATATATATGATCAGCATGACGAGCTGAGTCGATTGGGCGATGTCCGTCTGTCCGTCTGTTGCTACGCGTTTTACTCGGCCAGTTTAAAAGCTATCGAGCTGAAATTTTGCACACATGCTTCTTTTTATTGCAGGCAGTTTGTATGTTCGAATCGCTAAAATCGGACCATGGGGTCATGGGGCTGCCATACAAACCTAACCCCCCCAATTTGGTTTTTCTAAGAAAAACTTGTTCATGCGTGCACTAATTTCAACCAAATTTCACACAAATGTGTTTCTATTGATAAGACAAAACATATGTAGGAATGGATCAAATCGGACTATGGGGTCATGGGGCTGCCATACAAACTTAACCCCCCAAATTAGGTTCTTCTTAGAAAAACTTTTTCATTTGTGCACCAATTTCAACCAAATTTCATTCAAATGTGTTTCTGTTGATGCCACAAAACATATGTAAGAATGGTTGGAATCGGACCGTGGGGTCATGGGGCTGTCATACAAACCCAACCCCCCAAATTGAGTTTTTCTAAGAAAAACTTTTTGATTTGTGCACCAATTTCATTAAAACCTCATAAAAGTGCATTTCAATTGATGCCACTAAACATATGTAAAAATGAATGAAATCGGATAATGGGGTCATGGGGCTGTCATACAAACCCAACCCCCTAAATTGAGTTCTTCTACGAAAAACTTTTTTATTTGTGCATCACTTTCAACCAAAACTCGTAAAAGTGCATCTGTATTGATGCCATAACACATGTGTAAAACTGAATGGAATCGGTCTATGGGGTCATGGGGCTACCATACAAACCCAACCCCCCATTTTAGATCTTCTAAGAAACATTTTTTTCGCACCAATTTCAAAAAAAAACTTAATGCGTCCTTGTCAAAACAAAGAAAAATTAAAACGAATGGAATCATATGGAACCATGCTCCCGCATCCCCCCAATAAAGTTTTCTGAGTAAATATTTTTATTTTCCCACTTAACCAAAAACACACAAATATTGTTTTATCGACGCCACAGAAGGAAAAGAATGGGGAAGGATTGAACACAAGTCATATGTTCGCCCAAAAAAAACTTTTAGCCCGAGGAGAGTGAAGGGTATTCAAATTTCGGCCGCGCCCGAAATTAGCCTCGGTCTCGTTTTTCATTTCCAATACTGAACTCTCACATATAGAAAAGTTAAACTTCAACGCTTAATAACTAGAGAACCGTTAAGTTTTCGCAAAAAAATAATAACAGATTCGTCTATTTCAGACGAACATTAGTGAAATGCCGCGCCATCAAAATTTGGACCTACAAACTCTGAAATTTTGCCAAAAATGTATCTAACAGATCGAGAAACGACAGGCTCTGTATAAAAAAGATTACAGAAATACTCCGATGAGAATGTTCAGAAAAAGTTATGGTTGGGAGGATATGAATCAGTTGTTCCGGGATGCAGTCTATCCGTAAGAAAAAAACAACGCTTTTCTTGACAACATTTCAGTCGACACTATAGCTTTTTATCCAAGAGAAAATTTAGCTTCACACAAGTACTGAATTTGAATGTCTATACATAGTGAAGTTTAAATGCAAACTTTATAGGAAATTTAGGATTTTCAGTTTTTTCAATTAATGTAACTAAAAAAACATTATTCATTCATTACACGCTCTGAAATTAGAACTTGAGGTTCTAATTTTAGAGCGTGTAGTTGCGTTGTTAAAATTGTAAGCTCTAAAATTAGAACTCAAGTTCTAATTTCTGAGCGAGTAATGAATGAATAATGTTTTTTTTAGTTACATTATTTGAAAAAATTGAAAATCCTAAATTTCCTATAAAGTTTCGTTTTAACTTCACTATGTATAGACATTCAAATACTTGTTCTTATTTTGAAAATACTGTCGAGTTTAGTTTAGAGTTTTTAGTTATATCAATACATAAATTTAACAGGGATAGCTGTTGTAGTCTCTCTTTATTACCGTAACTCCTAGTGGAGCGTGGTGCGTTGATGACTACCGTGTGTAGTCACCAACGTTACAAAGCCAACTGAATTCGGAGTGTAAATTTGTGTAAATAAACGCAATATCAAAATATATCAGAGTGAAGCTTACTTACAGATTTCCTTTTAAATTTGGAATTTAATTTAAAGGAGCTGAAACATCAAAGCACAAGAGCGTACCTGTGTAACTAGAATATGAGAGGGCTTCCATTACATTGCCTCTTTGTATGTCTCTCTCGTTACCTTTATGTCGATGGTGTGAGTTGCCAGTATCTGTTAAAAATCTAGTCAAAAATTTCGTACGTTTCATTTCCTTCTCTATTATGTTCTCTGAATGATTTCCACAGAGAAGATAACATGGAAAGTTGTAGCAACTATGATGCATGGAAAGTGAGTGCTATATGCGAAGCTATATAATGCATCTTAGAATATAGGCATTATGGTGCAGTGGTACAGTACTTTTATGTTCATATTCGAACTTCAACTTGTGATCGTTCTTTAATTTTTTTTTTTTTATTTTTAATAATTTGTAGGTACAAATGAAAGGTTTATACGCCAAACCCGGGGATTTTATTTTTGACCCGGAGACCCGGAGACACCCTTCGAAACCCGGAGTCTCCGGGTGAAACCCGGAGGGTTGGCAACCAGGGACGTAGCTAAGGGGGGGTATGGGGGGGTGTCTCACCCCCCTAACATTTTCAATTTTCATCTGCAGTCGGCAAATTTGACCTCAATGGCAATATGTAGGATTGCGATTTTCGGCATTAATAAATTTACAAAAGAATACCTGTCGATGTTTAAGGATATTATAAACATTTGAAAGTTGCAATATAAAGTATGTAATTGAATGTACATACTTATTAACAGAGCTATTCGGCATAAAAACATAAAACTAATGTTTAAATTGAAAAGTTTAAACTTAACATTATTGGCGCCATGAAACGCATTCGCAGTACAATAAAGTCTTTTAAAGACATTAACAACGACAGCGAAATCAATGCGTTAGTGCAAAGCTCCATGATTTTCGCAAGAAAATTAGATATTAGAGAGTTTAACACTGACGTATAAAAAACCGTATACGTAATTCCCGATTTCCAAGGAAAAATTCCCTCGCGAATCGTACGTAAAACTTTTACGAGAGTTTTCAATTACTTTAACAACAGCTAAAAATCGCGACCCGACAATTTTGACTGTTTAAAGATGTCTCACACACGGGACATATTTCCGTGTGCCTCCTTAGGAGATGCTAAATTATGATATACTGTTTCGTATACGGTAAGCAAGCGAATTTTTATATGGAATGTCAAATTATGTCGTATTATTTCCAACGACTTGCTAAAACTCTATATTGACCCTGAATCGGACTACAAAATACAACACCGAACTCGTCATGCTCCGAAAAAATTGAACGAATCATCTCAAGCTGCAGTCAAAAGAGACTTTGCAACATTTTACTGAAAAGAGTTCAAAATCCTTCTTGACGTTTTTATCTCAAAGTCCACAGAAGAATTGGAAAAAATAGCCAAACTGCTCCAACTATTTCAGGACATATTTTAAATTCTGGCCGATATGAAAAATTGAACGACAATCTCAGTAGCTGCAGTGATCGAAACTTATTTTTGTATTTCAAAGGAGATCCCTGCATGCCTTCATGCTGAAATTCAAATTCTTCTTGATAATTGCTCCGAGTGTCAAAATTTCGGGGAGATCGCGAGAGGAGCTTTCTAACTAAGGACCGAAAACTTACAACATTATTTAGCTTATTTTGACATGTCCAGTGACATCAGCTTCGAGCGAACGATCATTTAGTAAATTAACATTAATAAATCAATCATTTACGAACGCTAATGGAGGATGAACGTTCAGACAATTTGATGCTAATGTTTTCTGCGAAGGATAGTGTCCATAAAATGGATTTACATCGAATTGTGGAGCGATGGTCCAAAATTAAGTTACTGCGGGTCACAACTTATTTGGTTGAATCAAATTTCTATACATATGACAATCCTTCATGTTTCTGGCTTTGTGTTTTCGATGTTTACATGAACGCTCAAAAAATATATTTTGGATATTGGAAATTTCGCTGAAATTTTCATAAAAACCTAGATTTGTAAATTTTCTTGTCGTTATTTCAATTTTCAAAACTCACGTTGCAAAACAAAACGTCGCGTGTTTATTATTCAGTACGAAATTTGTCTGACAACTGCAACATACTCCGAATTATGACAAAACACATAGATACTAGTCGACAAGACCCATCCTCAAGGAGTTACGGTAACGGTAAAACGAGAAACTGGTCAGGCATATGCATATGCTAATATCGTTACGCTCTTATCTTTATGTAAAGTTTATTTCAATTTTGGGGCCCGCCGAACAATGAGAAAAACTTTCCCTAAAAAAATCGCATTGAAAATAAAGTTCATTCATCAAACCTCCAACTAAAGTGCTTTCTCGGTGTTCTGCAAGCCTTGGTGCTCGTGATTGAGCGAACTCTCTGCATTTAACAATTTCTCTATTTTTATTGACGGAAAACGTCTGAAAAAAAGATTTGAGATGAAAAATTATCTCCAATAATTGAATAATTTGTGGACCAAAATAAACTTTTTATGGAAAAAGTCCAAATTAGAACATTTCGCATTTATTCGCATAATTGAGCAATTTTCGCCGAAATTCGCAACTATTTCGTAAAAACTAATTTTCCGTAACTCTAATTATAATTGGTGAATTTTCAAAAGTAGTCGGCAAATTTTACTTCTCACCCCCCCAACAAATGTTTGCTCGGTACGTCCCTGTTGGCAACCCTAATCCTCGGGTACCGCGGAACTCAGCTTGTTTGCTTGTTAATTTATTTTCGAATTACTGCTTGCATAAGACTATACATATATCTTTCAATTTGGGAAATTTCAAATTTTTTTTTTCATTGAAGATTTAGTTAAAAAAAATTCCTGGCTATAGCTTTGAGAGTCCTTCGTATTGAATTCAATAAAATGCGAACAACTAGATAAAGTCTAGACTTCCTTTGCCCTGCTATACATTATAAAACCTTTCGATTAATTTTAACTAAAAAAAAAGAAAAAGAAAAAAACTTGATAAACTCAAACAATAAGGAATGCTCGAAAATTGGAAGCGTTTTCTCTGCATTCGCATTAGCTTTCCACTCTCCTGAAGAAATCTCTATAATCTTATATACTGTATATTTCACCATTGGAAATTGCGCTTCTGTGGAAGAGAACTCCGTGTTCCACATTATTTTTAAATTTTTGAACCGAACATCAAGATTTTCCGGCAATAAATGTTTAATCAATGCTTATATTTAATTTTTCCAGCGCCACTTCTAGATTACTTCAGTAGGGCTTTATAATGGTGGTCGCACCAGGCGACCGGGGGGACGGAGCTGATCCCAAGGATCGAAAATGCTCCTCTACGAGCAGGCAGCGGCACGTGCTGGTATGCTCAAGTCGGTTAGAGATGCGGGCGGGGTGTTCGCCGCTCGTAGCCCCCTTACTCCATCACACTCACAAAAACCACGTGCCTTCGGGAACTCACATACCACAAGGAGTTAAAATGGGAGAGTAAAGCGAAAAAGAGGCTGGCGTCGGCCAACTCAAGAAACATCTTTTTATGCTCTGGGGCCCCGATGTTAGTGAACCCCGGCCATCTTTACCCTCAAACATAACCTACAAACCAGACCATGCGGTCCCCAGGGCCTAACCAGGTGTAATATAATATTGGGGAACCGCCCTTAATGCGCAGCGAGATGAAACACACGTCAGATCATCCCGGGAAAATTATCGGAACGGGGATTAGGGGAACACATCTTTCACGTCTCACGCATCACACATAACGGACTCCTTCAGGAACTGAGACATGCGGTACTTATCCTTATGTGGACGCGGCCACCGGTTTAGCTCCTTCTTCTTCTTCGGGCTTCCTCGAACACTTTCCACATATGTTTTCACTTCTAAATTCCGCGCGCGCGAATTTTTACTTTTGCCACATGTGGCCCGGGAACCGTTACTTTTCTTCGTCTTCTACGCGGTGGCAAGATGTGATCCGTAAGACGACTCAAATCCACGGGATCCTTCATGCACACACACTTTTGATCTCAATAATCGACTCCGCGCGCGAATTAACGTTTTTGCCACAAGTGGCCCGGGAACTGTTACTTTTTGTTTCGTTTTAAATTGCCGCGGTGGGCGGGTGTTGCCTCGAAGACTACTTGATTCCGACTCCTCGAATTTCTCCCACGACATCGCTTACCCAAAATTCTCAGTTGAGACGACGGCAACCTGTTTGCTTTCCTCCAAGACTTTGTTGCTGGGATCTTGAGAAGGCTTATCTTTACCGCGATAAGTCATTTTCACGTCGTCATCAAATCCAGTTTTTCAAAAATATAGCCCGGCGACTCGCAATTGCATGGCAATCATTACAGCTTGCCTGTGCGAAACTCCAGATCCAATGTGACAAAGTAGATGAACGTGAAGCCCGGTGCTGTAGTTTTCTATTAATCGATACGCTTCTAATATACAATTGAAATATGAGGAAGTTCTCACAGTTTTCTCTTGCAGTTCTGAAAATGGTTTCACGTTTTTATGAAACACTACATACGTAGAAAAATTCTAGCAAAAAGATTACTTTTGCTTTGTTTTACGTATCTAAAGTAATAAAAAAAATGTGTAACCGAAGGGGGGGGGGATCCCCCCTTATCTACGCCACTGAGTACATATGTATTTGATATCCATTGAGGGCAATATCCGCAGCCTGGAACTGCTATTTTATGTTCCCCAATCGTTAATTGGTTTTAAATATTGTTCGAAACGAATTTATAGTTTTGCAGTCAAATTTCAATAAGCAATTCGCACAGTTGTATTTCTTTGTCAAATCTCTTTAATTTTTCTTAATTTGCGGCATTGTGCATGTGCCGACGTTGAACATAAATTTAAGGGTATTTTATTTATAATAACCGAATAGTCAAGAATAATTTATTTGGAATGGAAATCCGTTAATTTGTTCTGAAAATTCGCAAATAAATGATTAGAAAATTCGTAAAGTTGAGATTAATATTCGCACAATTTAGTAGGCAATTTCGTCATTTTGAAATGAATATGACATGGAATTTTGTCGATTTGAAATGGAATTTCGTCAATTTTTACATGGAATGTTGGCAATTTGTGATGGAAATTTATCAACATGAATCAAAAATTCACCATTTGACGTGGGAACTCGGCAATTAGAAATTGGTCAACGTTATTTCGGAACTCATCAATTTCAAGTATAAATTCGTCAACATGATTTTGAAATTCATCAATTTGACATGGAAATTCACGGGATTCTCGTGGCTAAAACTTCACAACACAACACTAACACGGGGAAAGGAAGAAAAAATTTAATTAATTAAATAAAGGGTACCCTGGCATCAGCCAGTTCAGTCGCCATTTTTTTAGCGCTCCGAGGCCAAGATGGCGGTAGGCCTCACCCACGAAATTTATAAATTAAAAGTCCCGACCTTGAGGCGCGCGGTCCGAACTATTTTGGGGCGCCTCCCGTAGCGAAATTCGGGATGAGGTAGATCACCTCATTCCGCTAACGCACCTAGGACGGGCGGCGGGGAATTTTTAAGGTTTTAAGCGTAGCCCATGGTTGCACACAAAGCACACCCTCAACCGAAACAATATCACATGGACCACTTAGCTGGATTTGCTCCGATTACATCTACACTCCATTACACGCGGATTATACGAAAAACTTTTAACCAGCGATCGTCAAAATAACATTACATATTTTCTAACAAAAAAAAACACTGAGCCAAGAAAACACGCGCCGAAAATCAAAGGCAAACGCGCGCAAGGTTGCCCCTATGGCGGCAAGAATCCCCGTCAATCGGTTCGGAGAAAACCGCTCAGGCGGTGTTCTTACATCAGCCGGTTCCCTTCCCGCAAAATTGGCGTTGCCAATTAAATTTGCATACAGCTCTTGAGCAGTTAGCCGAACCAGGCCCTCCCGTTCTACACCCAACAGTAGAGGAGGTGAATCTTGCCATACAGTCGCTTCAAAATAATAAAGCGCCCGGCGCTGACGAGATCCCAGCAGAACTGCTGAAGCATGGTGGAACGTGCCTGACCAACGCTATACATGTGCTACTGCTGAAAATATGGAACGACGAGGAAATCCCCGAAGATTGGCGCAAAAGCATAATCTGCCCAATTCACAAAAAGGGTGACAAGCTGAAGTGTGAGAATTACAGGGGCATATCATTAGTTTGTACGGCCTATAAGATATTATCTAAAATTCTTGAAAAGAGAATTAATCTGTACGCAGAACGAATCATTGGCGAGTATCAAGGCGGCTTCAGACCTGGTCGATCAACGACCGATCAGCTTTTCACAGTGAAGCTACTACTCCAAAAGTGCTGGGAATATAACATCGACGTATACCAAATCTTTGTCGACTTCAAGCAGGCATACGACAGTATCGATCGAAGTGTACTGTACAACATTATGCTGAATTTTGGTATACCGGCAAAGTTAGTGCGACTCACAAGGATGACGATGACTAATACCGTCTCGCAGGTCAGAGTGCAGAATCGACTCACTGACCTATTTGAAACTCGTACTGGACTCAAGCAGGGCGACGGGCTGGCGCCGACGCTCTTTAACCTTGCTTTGGAGTATGTAATTCGAGCCATGAATATGGACATCAGCGGAACACTACTCATCAAGTCGACTCAATTAGTAGCGTACGCCGACGATATCAACATCATGTCTCGAAGGTTGGGTGATGCAGAAAGCCTTCTGCATAACCTCAATAACGCCGCAAAGGAAGTTGGACTACATATCAACGAAAGCAAAACAAAGGCCATGATGCAATCGAAAACAAGGACGCTAGCAAATTCAAGCATCACAGTGGGGGACCTTAATATCGAGTATGTAGACAACTTCAACTATCTGGGTTGTAACTTATCAAAGGACGCCAACGAAACCGACGAAATTAAGCGACGGATACAACTAGCCAATAAGACATATTTCTCGGTCCTCCCTATAATTAATTCGAAACTTGCGCACAGGAACACGAAGCTCCGCGTGTACAAAACGATCATCCGACCCGTGCTATGTTATGGCTGCGAAACATGGACCCTCACCCAAGCCTCCGAAATTTTGCTAGACCGATTCGAACGAAAGGTCCTTCGGAGAATTTTCGGGGCCGTTCGCGAGCGAGACCAATGGCGTATCCGGTACAACCATGAGTTGTATCAATTGTACGATGAGCTGGAAGTATCGAAAATCGTGAAGCTTCAACGTTTGCAATGGGCGGGGCATGTACAACGGATGGACGATAATCGCATGCCAAAGAAAGTGATGAACGCACAACGAATTGACGGAGCGAGGTTGCGTGGACGACCGAGAGCTCGCTGGGAGAACTCCGTAGGTGAAGACGCCCACCAGCTGCTGGGCTTCCGAAACTGGAGGACGAGGTCACGTAACCGCGACAATTGGAGGTCAACGATTCAGGCGGCCAAGGCCCGACGTCGGGCTATCGTGCCACATTGATGATGAATTAAATTTGCGGGCCGGAAAACAGCTGACGTCGACACATAAATATCTGTTTTTGATCTGAGCGGCATTTTTCAAACTTCAATGATTTGAAAAATATGTAGATTCAAATTACTAAAATTTTAAAAATGTGACAAAAACCGAGAATGGACATTTATGTGTCCGAACTGGCCGTTACACATTCTCAAAATCATATGTCTTTCTAAGCAATAGCATTCACCAACAATATTTTATTTGCATGGTTTGTAAATTTTCTTTCTTCTTTCATACAAAATACATATACGAGTATGAACCCAGCCAGCATTTAACCCATTTTGTACCGGTACCAGAAATAATTTTTTTATGACGATATCCTTGATATATATTGTCTATAAACACACTCTGATGATGTTTCCGAAGAAAACAAAATTTTCCGATTTGTTGTTTTTGTGTTCTGGGGTGGTTCGAAAACGAACCGTTGGTAAGTAAGCGACATGGTATGTGTTACATGCAATAAGGAAGGTGTGGCGTGGGTTTACATGATAAAATACAGTTTTTATTAAATTTTATATTTATTTTGGGGTTTAAGGGTTTTTAGAACATTTTTCAAAAAAAAAAAAACACTTATAAAATTGATATGTTTCAGTCCGTCTGTCCGTTTGTCCGTCTGTCCGTTTGTCCGTCTGTCCGTGCGTTCGACTGTTTACTAAATATCTCGCGAACCTCTCAACCGATCGACATGAAATTTGAAAGGTATGTGTAGAATGATCGCAGTCTTAGTTTCAAATACCTTAAAACTTGGCAGGACGAAGATAACAGGGTGTCCCCGAAGGGATGAAAAAGTTGACATTTTTATTTATTTTGATCGTAGATAGGCGAGTGTGTACTCAAATCAAAGGGTACGACGAGTCAATTTCATATCAGCTTCTTTTTTCCGGTTTCAAGTAACAGTAACGGAGTTATTGGTCGTTAAAGTTGAGTAACGTAGCAACATTTAGATACACCATGTACCAGCGGTTCGTTTTCGAACCACCCAAATATAGAAGCTCATAAACTAAAAACTTCTTGTGATTCTTATCAAATTATAATTTTATTAGAAAAATACATGCTTTTACTTATTGAATGGAATTATTTCAATAAATTTCATGGATTTTATATATACTTTTCTTAATTTTGAAAAATGGTCGAAAAAAGAGGGTCACCCTATTTTCTAAAAATATAATGTTATTAATAACATATATACCTGCAAATGACCTAAATCGATAGACGACAGTCTAACAGTGCTGATAACATCAAAATAAAGTTAAAAATATAAATTATTCAATATAAAAAAAATTATTGAATATGGTGGTTCGAAAACGAACCACCAGTACAAAATGGGTTAACACATTTGTAATCATTATTTCATGCAACACGCGTAAGCACATATTGCTTATTCATTTATCACGTTTTCATACAAGCAGTATATGACGATGTCCCCCTATTTCATGTATATACGCATTTCCGCCTTATTACGGATAATCATTATAAAATCGTTATTCGTAAACATTATGTAATATTTAAGTATCATATATATTTAATGCATCAATGAATAATTAAAAAAAAAAAAACACGGGCGACGGAGAGTCTCGAACTCATAACCCTATGCACCGAAGGTGCGCGCCCTAACCACTGCGCCAGCCAGACTATATGAATGATCATATTTTATTCGTGATTCTAATCACTCCAGCAACAAAAATCACACTTGAGGAGAAAACCATTATATTTCCTATATGCATGATCCGTCGACATTCCTTCAGCTGACCATCATGTATCTAACTTTCAATGCGTCCTATCGATACATAATGCCGATTCGTGATTCATGAAGTAAAGCTTATTTGTGGCTATGTTCACGGTATATGACGCCGATGCTGGCTGGGAAGGTACATCTGTACCTTCGATGCTTTACCTTCATATAAAGCAGTGGTCCCCAACTCAGAAACATCTGCGGGCCAGTAAGCCTGAAAATGGATCTCGACGGACCACCATTCAATAATAATGAAACAAATTAAGTTCTCAATTTTTTTTTGTCGAGGTATTCTATTCAAAAGCTCACGCTCTATCACCCATCACGAATTGCTCATATTATTTTTTTTTGTTATTTCCTACTTAAAAATAAAGTGAAAACAACTGATCATATAAAAATCCTTCGCATAACACATACATATTATCTTGGTGCTTTAGTCTGAGAAAGATGATTTATTGAGAATTATGTTCGGCTTCCATCGAAGGCGCAACCGATTGCCATTGGGCTTTCTACCAACACTTGTTAGGAAGCATGACTTGCCATGTTAGCCAGGTTGAAAGAAGTTTTGTTCGTGTCAGGGTCTTAGCAAAATTAGTGGTGGAATCTTCAGTTATTATAGATTCTTAATTGGTTGGCAAATATTAGCGTAGTTATGGCTTTGGAAAGAAACAAATGATGAGTTACGGGCAGTGGCGTATATAAGGGGGGATCAAGGGGATCAACCCCCCCTTTGGTCACATTTTTTTTTATTATTACTTTAGGTACGTAAAACAAAGTAAAAGTAAACGTATTGCTGGAATTATTCAGCGTGTGTAGTGTTTCATAAAAACATTAAACCATTTTCAGAACTGCAATAAAAAATTTTGCACTTCCTTAAATTTCAATAGTAGGTGTGTTTTTTTGGTTATCCCGTGCAGGTTTGGGTAACGAAACTTCATATAAAAAAAATGACAGATGGATCAGCTGGCATTTTTTTATATGGAGTTTCGTTACCCAAACCTGCACGGGATAACCAAAAAAACACACCTAGTATAATAGAAGCGTATTGATAGAATGGAAACACTACAGCACAGGGCTCTACGTTCATCTACTTTTTCACATTGGTTCTGTAGCCTCGCACAGGCACAAATTAAAAGATAATGTGGAGCACGGGGAGCTCTTCCACAGAAGCGCAATTTCCAATGGGGAAATACAAATGCAGTACATAAGATTATAAAGGTTTCGTCAGGAGAGTGGAAAACTATAATCATGATAATTTGTTTAACTAAATTTTCTATAAAAAATTGAAGAAATTTCCAAAATTGTGAGATAAGACATCATGCAGGCAGTATTTCGAAAACAAATTAACAAACATCCGGAGTTCCGCGGTACCCTAGGGTTCCGTAAAGAGATTTCTCAGGGATTTCGCGAAGATATCGCAAAATAGGAAAAATGTAGAAAGAGCTTTTAACAACAAGAAGTAAACAATCCATAGCTATAAGAGCCTTATTCAATCGATTGAACAATCAAAGCATATCTGTGGAGAAAACTCATTTTTTAGGGTCCACTACCGAATCCGCTGTAGAATATGAGCTATCTCTACAGAAAATGTGCTTTCTACACAGAAGTTAGCTTTGTTTCAATTAATCGCACTGTCTATGGCTATGATTTATTTTAATCCCTGTTTTGAGGCGTTTCGGCCAGAAAAGCGGCGATACTGCACAGAGAAAAAACCGTGTGAATTTAACTCCAAAATGGGTCGAATAAGGTCCCTCCGTTTGGATAAAATATTTCTTTATCCAAATGGATGATCACAAAAGGTGAGTTTTGTATAACTAGCATTGACCTCTCTATAGGTGTTGGCGACATTTAATTTACCTCTTTACGCTCTAAAATGCATAATAAATTACCTACAGTGGGATTCGATCCCGGGATCCTATCATTTGTAGACGTAGACGAACACCTGGCCTACTGCACCACCCAGGCTATAAGTGATGAAATTTGTAGTTTATACTATGCATTATGACCTCGCTCTACCATTTGTTGTCGACCGACTGCGAGTGTAGGTATACCAAAAATAAATGACAATCGGCATTTCGTCGGAAATATATAAAATGGAATTACATACCCCATTTGAGGCGAATTTAACACCATTTTGTTTAAATTTAAACATCTTATAAACAAAAACTGATATAATTACGAAAAAATTGTCTGATTTATCCAAATGGATTTTATTTTCAGTGTTTTATCCTAACGGATGAAAGAAAAATGTTATACTTGTGGATAGAGTTAAATAATTGTAGTTAACCCCCTATGTATAAAAAGAAACCAATTTAATAATTTTCGATTCGCACCGCCTGATTTTTTAGTGTGTAGGTGTTCCGTGACTCTGACAAGTTAGGGAAGCACTGATTTCACTCTATACAGGGTGTCCCATTCATGGTGGAGAATATTTTAATGGTAGGTAGTGTGGCTCATTTGGAGAAAATTAATGTACAACGGGGCTCCTCTATTTTTAACCTTCACAATGTTATAGCATTTTTTGTCAAAATGCACGACTTGCTGAACTAAATCAAAATTTGCCACACCACCAATCATTTCATCCGAGATATGACTTCACTTTCTGAAACTACATAGAATTTTCAATAAAACGACACCTCGCCCGTTACGAAGTTGCTCGTATCTTCCGAGATACACCCGTTCAAACTTTAAAGAAATTGTAAAATTGTTTTTTTCATAAAAAATTCAAATAATAAAATCGTATGCAATTTTAAAATTTCTTTAAAGTTTGAACGGGTGTATCTCGGAAGATACGAGCAACTTCGTAACGGGCGAGGTGTCGTTTTATTGAAAATTTTATGTAGTTTCAGAAAGTGAAGTCATATCTCGGATGAAATGATTGGTGGTGTGGCAAATTTTGATATAGTTCAGCAAGTCGTGCATTTTTACAAAAAATGCTATAACAATGTAACGGTTAAAAATGGAGGGGTCCCGTTGTACATTAATTTTCTCCAAATGAGCCACACTACCTACCATTAAAATATTCTCCACTATGGATGGGACACCCTGTATAATGATACTCCAATCACAGTAGCGAAAATTTGTATGACAATTGAAATACTGTTGATTCACTCGCCGTAGTAAAAAAAAGCAAAAATTATTGATGCAATATTTTAAGGACTCAGTTTTTTTTCGTATGGCAAAATTGATATCTATTTTGCAGCAAAATTTGCTAAAAAAAACTGTTCATTTGAAGTGTAATAACTACAGAAATTGTTATTCTGAAATTCAACATTTGATAACCGTAAAAGTATAAGTAATTTTGCAAAATGATCCCCCTCCTCTCTGAAAAGCTACCTAGGCCACTGGCTACGGGTAAGACGAAATTGTTTTATTTGACAGCGATTTTCTCCTTTGAGGATCCTGAGTTTTGGTGTTGTGAATTTGTCACGCTCTCTGGTTCCCTTCGTTGAGTCGCACTCTACGATGCTAGTAATCTAGAGGTCCGGAGATCGAATCTCGGTCATTGCTATTTGGTGCGCATAGTTTTGAAGTTTACAGGGCCAAGTCAACAGGGTGTCCCGAAATAGGTTCCAAAATCGACTCCTATTATTCATCGGAGATAATGATGCTAGTAAGACTTCCAGAAGCAATCGAAGAATACAACTCAACTGAAATCCTGTCAGAAGTCACGAGGAGGAAAGTGCGATAAATATACTATTGTGCATCGCCTTCAATCGGACCTATGTAGTATCCGTCAAGAGAGCATAAGGTTTTATAGGCGAATGCTACTGCGGCTCTATTTCTCAAACTGTGTCGATCTCACATTCCGAAAAATGACGTAAGTATAAAAGGCAGACTACCAAAACAAGCTTCATCTTCACAGGATATCTTTTATGACGAAAAAAGTGGAGGACTTTTCGGATACAAACTTAGAACAGTCCTGTTGACTAATTCTCGTTTCGAAAAACGAACTATTTAAATACTTTGTTTATATGTTGAATTATATCCTATAATAATCATAGGAATCAAGTTACCTCGTTTAATACATGTGAAGCATTTGGGCAATTGTACTCGAAAACATATCCTTCCCGATACTCGGCACTTGATGGACAAATATCATCGATAGTCCTTTCAAAATCAGAAACAGGCAATCTAATATTTCTTACGAACAACAATGCCTTACTTGTAACTCTCAGAAATTTAATTCCATCTGCAATAAGAAAAATGGCATAACATTAATATGTACATATTTTAGAGTTTAAATCAAAAAACTCCCATAAAATATTACCAGTTGTATTCCAACAATTTAACACATTCAAATAAGAAATATTTAATTCTAAAAAATAAAATGCAATCAAATTAAATATTGCCTGGAGATTCATTATGGTATTGCCTGGAGAGACTCCTGCTTAATTTAGCATCTTCACGTGTTTACTGTAGTGACTTTTTGCATTATTTGAAATTTTCTACGTATTTATACTAGAAAAGTAGTATCATTTATAATGCAGCAAATGGACAACTTGATTGCATTTCATAAATGATTTTGATGTCTTCATTCGTTCAGTTTCCAGAAGCCCATTATGTTTGTCAATCACGCAATTTAAGCATTTGTCAAAGTATGAATTCAATGAATTAGAGGGAGAAATTATGAATAAAAATATTGTTGTATTGCATCATTCCAAAGCACTTAATTAAACATTTTATAGAACACGCCATTATGTAGCGAGTTCCCGAAGAAATCAATTTCAATTTAATAAAAAAAACTCATTTAATTATGAATTTTTTTTAGTGGTATATGTATTATGCAAAATTCAATCAATCAATATTATTTTCCTTCAAACAGCACATCCTCTTAATTCTTCCTCGGTCGTGTACGAAACTCGATCGAATAGAAGGACATGTATACACAAGTACCTTAACCTCATTTACTATTAGAATTCGTTATATGAGACGAAGAATGTTGGTTGGTGGCAAAATATCGACCTCATTAAATCCGTTTTCTATCCTCTCAAGATTCTGTCAAGGTTCACTTGAAAACAGCGAGCGTGCATTGAAAGTAGAGAAGCGAGCGAGTTGCATGAAGAGTTAAGAAGGTGAAGACGTTGCACTTTTAATCTATGTCATCAATGCTATTCGCTTATCGTTTAACCCTCGGATGGTTCAGGTAAATTTTACATACGTAAATGGTTCAGTGGGGTCTGACAGACCCCAAGGCAAAAATCGCTCTAAAACTTAAATTTTTCCTTTTTTGGCACATTTGTTTGAACTAAAAGTAACTCTGAAGGCTTTTGATTAAGTGGTATATAAAAAAAGTAGAATTCAGACAGTAGCTTTTAGTATGTGGAAGAACAAATTAGGTGGTGTCAAATTTGAGGGTAATTTGAACTTATCACAAATAAATCAATATAAAAACAAAAATTTTAACAAAATTTTATTTTTATTAGTCAAAACGTATTTAATACTAATTAACAAAGATAAGTACATCAACGTTTTTTAGCTAAGATTAATATTTTTTCTTAAATCGGGATCCAAAGTTAGTCAATATTTAGTGCATTCTTCTTCACAGCTTTTTCCTCGATGGTCTTCGCAGATTGGCTTTTTGCACTCGTTGCAATTGTATTTTGTCTTCCGATCATTTGCTCGTGGGCATAGAAAACATTTTTGCCTCTTTGGGGGACCATCTGATCACATTGGGGGACCTGGGGCATCAGTCCCCAAGGGGGGGGGGGGGCAAGCTGAACAATGCACAAAATATCTTCAATATTTTGCAATGTGCTTCGGCGAATATTGCCCGTTGATTTCCTCCTTCTTAGAAGAGGTTCGACATCTGTATAGCCAAGGTAGCTGAGGAAGCTTTATGTATTATGTAAAAAACCCACCTAATCATTACGCTCATAAAAGTCATTAATTTATGTCTTGACTTAAAAAACATAAGGTAATGACACAATAGTGAAAGGAGATCCTCACAAATGAAAACCAGGTAAAAAACGGCATAATTTTGAATGAATTGAGTAAAAAAATTAAAAACCCCTAATTCAAAACACCCTAAATATTCCATTTCTTTCAAAATTAACATATCTAATTTCCCGCAAATGTACTCTAGTTACAAAGTTTCAACCGTTCCCGACTATTATTATTACATTTTATCGTTTTCCAAATAACATACTTTGAAAATTTCCCACAAAACGAAAAATTTACTTTTGTAAAAAAGACATACGTAAATGGTTCGTGGGGTCTGACAGACCCCAGAGCACTTTCAAAGTGCTATAACTTATTAACAAAATCACAAATTCAAACAAATTCATGCTTAAATGAACGTATGTGACACATACTTAAATTACATATGCATCAAAATACCATTCAACCAGTTTTTCTATGAAAAATTTGAGATTTAAATTTCTCTGGGGTCTGTCAGACCCCACTGAACCATCCGAGGGTTAATATCGGATCATAATTAACAAATGAGTCAATGCAGGAGTTTTTAAAGTTCGGAAGTTTTTAAAAGGACTTGAAAGTTTTAGAAATTAAAGAGAGTAAGAGAAAGGACAAATATGTTTATGTATACATGAATGCATTACTATAATCACATTTCATTTCTTTCCCAAAATAATGTATCTACTAATATCATTACTGACTTCATTAACAACCTAATGAAATGCAATTTCTGTAGATTGCCCTTAATTTGTGCATGAGTTCACCTGATTCCTCTAAGGAATTGTATTTATGTTCCCGTATCTGCAATTAAGTAAAATTACTCCTACGAGATTCATCATCATGCTCCACCTCCAACCCAACACTTTCTATGCAAGTATTATTCGGTAATTCTTGTTATAATAGTGTCGAAGCAACAGCACTTAATCACATTACAATACTCCAAATTGGGTTGTTTCGCATGAAGAAAACAGACAGTCTGCTGTTGCTCTATCTCTATATCGACTTTACAAAATCGTTTTCATGTAAGCCTCATGAATTACAAACATTTAGTAATTCTAATATGTAACTATAGGAGCAGAGAGTGTACTGATACTCGTATCCTTTTGTCGTACATTGCATTTGCTGACTATTTCAGTTTCGGAGATTTGCAACATCAGAATACAATTTCCTGCTATCCTGCGTATTCAAGGCTCATATATGAGTTGTACGGCTTGCACTCGGCAGCCTGCCTAAATGATTCGCAAGCGTCCGTTGCACGTTGAAGAGGAGCACATTCAATGCAAACGTTGTCGTCATAAGGTTAAATAGTTATACAACAGGCAAAAGGCTTCAAGTTGTTGAATTATGTTGCATAGTCATAGTAGTAGCATTTTCAAACAAGGAAACGTTTAGCAAAATTGCAAACATTTGCTTAAACTGTTTGAGTGAACTATTGTACGGAAGTTATGTGATAGAATAAGTATGTATATGAATATGTACCGACAGTCGTTCAGTAGGGTTCAACTTCCATGTAAAATCTGGTCTAAGCGAGAAGGAGAATTGACGAAAAGCGGATGGATTGATGATGCTACCCAAGACCGTGGTAGAAAAGTATCTTAAAGTAACCATACACAGCACAATTAAGCATTTTAGGAAACATTTTTGTCAACTATCACATGTTGCCTATTTTCATTTCAAACATTCAAGCTAATTCAAATTTGGCTGCTACTCTTCAAAGTCCGCCATAGTATGCACTTTCAAACAAAATTCCTTATATTTTCGAACTAGAGAGGTTTTCAAAGTTTTTGTTAAAGTTGACTCTTTGAAATCAACCGACCCTGATGGTATATCCCCTTTAGTCGTTGTACTTTGGACTTCATCTCTGGCCAAACCACTGCGAAAACTGTTAAATCTATCATCTATCTATTCACTAGGAATTTTCCCATCATCATGGAAACTGACTCATATCCAGCCTATTCTAAAACGAGACCGAGGCTAATTTCGGTCGCGGCCGAAATTTAGATACCCTTCGCTCTTGCTCTTGGCAAGTCTGGGATATTCTTATCCCCTTATCGCACTGGGCCCCTGGCCAAAGTGTAATTCTTGCCTAAACCCCTCCCAACTAGTTCAGCATACGCCCCTTGTTGGACAGTATATGCCCGTTTTTTTTTATAAAACTACGCAGAATTTACCAAACGATAAATATGTCGAGGTTCGTGCTTGATGACGGGAGTAGTTATTATCAGGGCCTTTCAAACATTTTCTGTATCTTTTCTAGATATTTCATTCATAACGCTCGTATATTTTTTAACGTAAAAAGCAGGACAAATTCACCTTGTCGTTTGACAGGACGATGCTAGTAAAAAAACAGGATACAAAGAAGGACAACCAGAAACACAAATGCCTCTGTAATATTTGCATACCTTTCGAATTTGTCAGCAATAAGCGTGTAACTCAAACGCTTGATTCAGTGTAGTTTGATCAGAGGAGAATTTTATTTAATGTTCACACTTCCTTGAAAATTACTTGGTCATAAACCTTAGGCCCTGCATGCCCTAAATAGAGCCTTCAAGGGAAACTGCTTGCAATGGGTGAGGTTACGAAGCACACATTTAGACACATTTCTTTAAAAAAAAAATGCAACGCCAGTTTAGTCATGAAAACGACTAAACTGGCGTTGTTGTCAGCAGTTTTCTTCCACTTTTCAAAGCAGATCAATTTCAATTCGCATGATCTTTCCACAGAAGAGTTTTCGTTTCAGCATGTGCTGATTAAATTGGAGGACCGACTGGGGCGTGGACAAATCTGGATAGTTATCGTGGCGGAACCCATCCCATCTTACTGAAATAATTGAACTGAATCGCTTTCAACAAAGGAACGAAAAGCTAGCTCCTCTCCACTATTTTACCTGGTACCGACGGTACCCAATTGAAGTTGATCTGGTGCAAAGAGTTTAGATTTATACAAAAGTGAAATTTTCGACAGGGAAAAGATGTCTAAGACAAATAAGCGTTCTAGCGACAAAACCATTTCTGTGGCACGAATTTTCGATCTTTTACGATGTTTTAAAAGCCATAAACTTTCCACTTGCCACCCTACACAAAGCCTCGCCATAGGCAAAGCTTTGCAGCAAAATCGGAATGCTGAAAAAAACGTGAATGCAATATGGGACGACAGGAATCCCTATGACTTTTTTACAGATGCGGGATTTTGTGCATTTTAAATTCTATTTACACACCATCTTTGCACGAAAGTATCATTACACACATACGACATCTTTGGCCGTAAAAACCGCCGCCGTTGTAACCGATCGGTTGCTATAACCATCAAAAATTACACTGCAGGATCTTCACAAATCTTGAGATCCGGGAACTCCGTAGTTATAGCCGATACATCGTTATAACCACTGTACCACTGTACTTGTCAAGAATGCACTAGGACTTAGTAAATAGCGATTAATTGGCGATCGTGGTTACGTCTGGGTATATATGGATCTCCGCTGAAGATTAGGTCCAACATTTTTATATAGCCGGGCTGTTTTAAAGTGTAATATTTGAAAGACTGATTTATTGACAATGCGTGCAAATAATGTCTCAGGACGCCTTAGGAGCAAAACTTGGTCGCCTGTCATCCTACAGAATGAAGGCTCATCCATACAATTTATTTGTAAATTTCTATAAAATATAATAAAGTGTAGTTTTCATTAAATTTATTCGTCCTTTGGTGAAATGGCAATACGCTGTTCAAAAAATAGGACAAAGCCGGACAAAAGCAGGACTCTCGAGGTTTCGGGAGGGCGGCAGGTTATGATTTAAAAAGCAGGAATGTCCTGCTAAAAACAGGACGGATACGAGCATTATTCATTCATAATGAAAAGACGATTTAAAACTATCTCACTCTCAATGAGAAAATATGATTTCTTGACTAGCAAACACCCTCACCTTATGGAAAAGCACTGGCACCGAAATAATTTGCACTTTGGAAGTAAAATTGATACTTTTCATGAAGACTCAAAACCAAAGCACAATAAGCTCTTCTGCTAAATATTACATATGCATTCTCTTAAAATTCATGCAGCTCACACCTATGTTCGTTTTTACGATCTTATAAAACTATTCAATACATCGGGCTGAGCAAAAAAGTAGGTATAGATTGTGCATGAGTTTTAAGAACCTACTCACTCTTCTCTTCATAACACAAAGCCTTAATTTTTTCCAATTTGTTTGTAAAGCATTGACACAGCTTCTGGTCACCGTAATTGCGCCTATATAACAAAAAAAAGTAAAAGAACTTTGTACAGATAGATAGATTGGAGTTGAGTTGGAGTTGCCCTCAAATGGGAGCTCGCAGCAAAGAAGCTATGGACGACTATGCCTGGATGTGGATCATTCTTGAAAAGTGTTTGTGTTGGCCGCTTGAGGCCGAAGTAATGTCATTATCACGGGGTCATTTTCAGGCATTTTTGGCGTTCGGCTGATACAACTATACAAAAAAATACCGCTTCCCCTCGGAATAAATGGGTTACTACCGTTTTTTTTTTTTGCAAATCAGTTTTAGACTATTACTATGGCAATTTAACTCCAGATTTGCCAACCTGACAACCCTGTGCTAACTATTTAGCGAGCAAAAAAGAATATTTTTCCGCCTTTTTTTACATTTTCGTTGGCTGCACTCATCGAATGAAATTTACAGGAAAAACACTGGAAATTGGAGGAGAGCTTTTCAGCAACATTTTCTGTTCGCTGAATGCAGCCACTGGGCCTGTCTACACGCGAAACAGAACAAGATGAAAAATCATTTTTTAGAAGAGATTCGTGAGGAGCAAGGCTAGGAAAAATTCAATTTTCATATAAAAACCGTTTTTTTTTCTAGCGTTTTTGTTCCCCGTGTAGTTTCACCCATTAAGAAAGTTTTGGTACAGTATTTTTTATCTAAGATATTTTTTTTAAGAAAGAGCTTGCTAATCGAAATTCGCTCATATTTTGGAGGTGTAATGCCAATAATTGTGGCACTCTTAGGCTTCATGCACGCGACGCGAAAACGGCTCGCAAGCTCGACACATCGAAATGCATTGGCTCTTATGGGAAGCTCATGACGAGCGACAGCAAGCGAGAGCCGTGCACAGTCAAAACACGGCACGGTCATAGTCACCCCACCAACCAAAAATCAGCTCATACGGATAAAAACTAAGGGTACCTCCTATACAAAGTGACCCAAGACAACTTTGTTCTACAGATTATTAGTTTTTATCCGAATGAGCTGATTTTTGGTGGTGGGGTGACTATGACCTCCAATCCCAACAAACCAAAATTTAGCACTCGGCTACAATTTTGGGGGGAGTTATGGACATGCCGTTTTGACAAATTTAAATGAGGAGAGTAATGGGGGTCCTTGACCGGAGCGATTCAATGTTTACCTTAAAATGATCTTGAACTTATTGTGAATACTTATACAAAATTTTACGGCTCAATTAGCATTCTTTCAAAAGTTATGGAGTTTTTAAAAAAGGTCTAAAATAAAAATATTCTAATTTATTTTATTTATTTAGTCTATCGCCGAAATATTCAATTAAACTCCAATGTGTTATATATCATTGGAAAGGTAATTTTATGTAGTTTTTTTCATCCTCAGACCACTTTTCTGGTACCTCTTGCCGTTTTGGAAATAATCGGAAAAAAACGAAAAAATGCCCCCTTTCCCTTCTTTTTGTAAGGTTGCGGACCCCCAATCGGTTGGGACTTTCTATGCCATCATCTGGGGACTATCCCCAACCACAATCAAAAAAAAAAATTCCGATGTAGAATTTTTGCCGTTCGATAGCCATATTTTGGCCCAATTTTCTTAGACTATTTAACATAGTACTTTTTATGGTAATTACTTACAGCCGGTTTCGTCCAACCCCAACCAAAATGGTAGATGGTTAGATATGATCTTCACCAACTGTTATGATGAAGTAGTTGTTACAGCAACGTCGGTAGCTGAGAACCTTTTTAATAATTCTTGCCATTACAGTAGAATTTTCATCCATATCTTTTAGCCAGGACGCAAATTATGAAATTATCTATGATTTTCTAAATGCCAACTATGAAGGCATTAAGAACTATCTGCTTTCTGTGGAGTGGGCAGTCTATCTCTCTTCATCGATTCTTGACGACATTGTGAGCACTTTCCATAATATTATCCTCCATGCCATTGATAATTTTGTCCCCAAAATTAAAAAGCGTAACAAGCTCACTGAATCCTGGCTTGATAGTGATCTTAGACAGTTACGAAACCAAAGGAATAAGATCTAGAAAGCTATTAAAAATGATCCCTTTATTATAATGACTCGCTCAAGTCCCATGAAGCATATAATCTTTATGTTAATTTGATGGGTGAAAAGATTATTAATGATCCGAAAAAGTTCTATGAGTTTGTAAGCACCAAACGTAAGAACACAGGCTATCCGCTTCTACGCAGAGAGGTAATATGACCTCTTCGTGCCCCCTACATATATGTAACCTCTTTGCTGACCACTTTCAAGACAGTTTCTGCGCACCTTCTATGCCTTCCAATCCAAGCCTATTTGCGGATGCCATCCCGGTATCTATTATTGACAGTATGGTTTTCACTCAGGATGAGATATTTATTGCTATTCAACAGCTAAGCATTAATAAAGGTCCCTCTTTTGTAACGCGTTGTGTAGACCAACTAATTACTCCTCTACACATAATTTTTAACAAATCACTTGGTTGTGGTATTTTCCCATCCTCCTGGAAACTTTCACATCTGAAACCTATCCACAAAAGCGGTGATAAGCGATTGACAACTACCGGGGCATAGCTATCTTGTCAACTATCACCAAACTTTTCGAGAAAACAGTTTGTTATAAGCTCACTCCCATTATCGATCCTCTTCTCAATGAACAACAACATGGTTTTCGAAAAGGCAGATCGACTACAACTAACCTCATGATACTAGTTTCTGAGGTCCTCTGCAAAATTGAAAAAGGTGTCCAAGTAGATGCTGTCTATACAGACTTCAGCAAAGCTTTCGATAGGGTTGATCATCTAATTTTAATTGATAAACTTCGCCGCTTTGGTGTAACGGGTTCGTTGCTTAAATGGATCCGATCCTATCTCCATGAACGTATACAATTCGTCAAATACAAGGGCTTTGTCTCTAAAAGCGTATCTGCGACCTCAGGGGTGCCTCAGGGAAGTCATCTAGGTCCACTTCTTTTTAACATCTTTATATCTGACTTATCACATATATTACAGGATATTCCTCATCTTTTCTACGCTGATGACTTAAAGTTAAACCATTGCATCCTTTCCCTGTACGACTATGCATTCCTTCAATGTAAACTAAAACCCCTTGAACAGTGGTGTCGTCGTAATAATCTATATCTCAACGTTAAAAAATGCCAAGTCACCACTCTTGTCCGCTCCCTGTTAGAATACGCATGCAGTGTGGAACCCTATCTTCGGTCTACATTGCGATAGATTCGAATCTGTCCAAAAGCAATTTACACTTTTTGCTTTTAGGGACCTTTATAACCCAGCCGACTATCTAAACCTCCCTCGTACAGTTACAGGCTAAGTCTCTTAAACTTAATGACTCTTTCTGCAAGAAGAACTCTACTTTGTGCCTGTTTCACCTTTGATGTTATTAACCGCACAATCAATGTTAATTTTATCCGTAACAGAATCATTTTTAATGATCAACTGAGACGCACTATAGTGCGTCTCATACAACTCTCCTTAAAGAATACCATCACTCTACCGTCTATGCTTTCAATGACCCAATTAACAGATGCTGCCGCACTTTCAACTAATTCAGTATGCATTATTACCCTAACATATCTAAATCTGTCTTTAAACTACACTTGATTAAAGCCATTCAATAATCCTAGTCCATTCAACCTTTTAAGCCCAATCTCACACAACCTTTCCACTCAACTACAATTATATTATAATTAATTAGTATTAAGTACTTGTTTGTTAAATGCCTTTTTTGGTAAATTAATAAAATATAATAAAATTTTTGAAAGGGTTTTTTACTAATATGTAAAAAATTATGTTGGCACAGCTGCAACTAAAACGTGATAGCTGTGTCTTGTCTAACTTCGTTACATTTCCTGTTTAAGGAGGTTTTCACACTTGTACTTAATCTGGCCAGATTACGTAATCTGCGGTGTGGTGAATTTAAAAATATATGGAATTTGACAGCTCAAATTAAGTAATTTGCACAGATTACGTAATCTGGCCGTAAATGTGAAAACCTCCTAAAGTAGAGATTTTTCGACAGTTGCAAACTATCCGAAGGTAAGTTTATTTTTATAAAAATAATTTAGTATTAGGAATTTGTAGTCTGGCTGGCCTAGCGGTTAGTGCGCGCACCTTCGGTGCACAGGGTCATGAGTTCGAATCTCACCGTGGATCATAGTGTTTTTCGAACTCACGAGCTGGTGACGGACTATGATCTCACTCAGATGTTAAACGAGTACCCATTTATGGGGATAAATAACACTGCTGAGCGTGATGCTGATCTCATTACCTCATCAAAAAGCAGATAAGATCTTGGAAATATGATGTTACTAACACATCCTGCGGCCTTAGTCCAATGTTGGATTGTCGCGCCGGTTATTTATTTTTATTAGGCATTTTATTGCCAAAAGAGATGTAACAAACGAAATTTATCCATAAACACTAAATCTTTTACGAACCGTCGAAAGTATGGATGGATTTTGTTGATGGGGCGTAGACATTCTAAAGGAAATTATAATGGTAAATCGGCTTTCCCCTATTTATTATACCAAGAATTAAATTAATTAATAGCTGTTAAAAATTTTAATTGAAATCTAACAGAAAATTGATTTTTATCGGCAACGTAAGCCTTAAAAACAAACGAAACTTATATTTTGAGCCCATTAGTATCCTAGTTCAATGGTAAAAATTGTTTCTCAACAAATGCCACTCAAAAAAATGTTAGGTAATAATTTGAATATGTTGCTGAAGAAGCTAGTATTCCCTATACTGAAATTATATTGCTTTTGTATCAGAAATATTATGCGACAGATTCTGCAAAAATCCCTAATGGGATTATATTCTGCTGACAATCAAGCTTTGGATTAATAATTTTTCCTAAATCTCTGCTACGAAAAAACAACCTTACCTTAGTTACAAACATTGGAGTCAAACAAAAATTAACGAAATTACTTTGTATCCTTTGTCACCTTTCATCATTATCAATGAGCAAAGTCAGTTACAGAAGCCCAGCAGCTGGTGGGCATTCTCACCTACGGATTACATACAGCGAGCAGCGAGCCTGCCTAGATGCAGGCTTGTCCACTTAATCCCACCAACATGCGAAAGTGTGTCTTTTTGGGAGATTTCATACTTTTTGAATTTTTTCTGGAATAATGTTTTAAATTTTTAATTTTCAACTTTAAATTTTTTTTTATATTGTACGTGAAAACAAATTCAACTCTTCGGTTTGCTCGGTGCATTCTGGATCGGGCTAATTTTGTATGGAGTGACTGGAGTTCTGTGCTTTACCTATGTCCATGACAGATAACCTTTGGTTTTTTTCCTTTCAATTCATCTTCCACTCTCAATAAAGCTTTAAAAACTCCGGCGCGCACTTTCCTTAAAAATGCAAACATCTTTTCAAGCTGCGTTCAATACAAGCCATAGCCGCAAGATATGCTTTTGTATCTGAAAAGTACGACCTCATTGCATTTAGTGCCGTTGCCACTGGACTGAAACTCGTGTGTCGAGTTCATTTCTTGCTCTACGACTATACTCAAGAAATTAAAAATTCTGAATTCACTTTGCATTCCATTGGCCTAGACAACCACTTTTGATTACCATAATCCTCTAAATATGTCCTTGTGGTGCTATATGATGCTTTGACTAGTGTTCTAGCGATAAAAGCATTACACGACTTTCGTCCAACAGATTCAGAAGGCAATCTAATCGATATTGATAGGTATGTAGAAACATGGTGATTTCCTGCCATGCTGAGCGGCGACTGAGAGTGTTGGAATGCGGTGGAAAAAGGACATTTTGATATTTTTTTCTCGAAACGTCAAAGCAATAGTGGAAAGCAAAACTAAAAGGAGCCCGAACCCGGAAGATGATCACCCTTTTTTCCATAATATAAACATTTTCATGCCAACTGCTGCTGTTCGTTTCGAGAGTGAAAGTTCGTTTCGTGGCACACTTTGCCTTATAATCCTTGTAAAAGGACACACTATAGAAACCTTATCTACAAAACAGGTTGCCGTCTTTTTAACTCCAAAGTCATTTCGATATTTGCTGGTATAGATAAAAATTCATGAATTGTCTATCGTTTTACTTGGGATGTTCATGTTATCCTTAAACTCTGCTCGGCTCAAGTTAGAAATATGGTACACTTACTTGTACAATGTGCTTGAGCATTTCTAAAGCTTATGACCGGGCGGGATACGATGACATGAAAGCGAGTAGTACACTTGTCGTCAGCCCTTAAATGGATTCGATATCCTTTTCTGCGCTTATGCACTACTATGATGGCAGATATAAACTCTTGAAGACCCCAAAAGAACGAGGAAAGTAGTTTGTAATGGCAATGGTCGATACAAGTTTACCTTGTACAATATTATAGTGTGGAGCGATACTATGGGACAGAATGCTGGGTGTCCTTTCGAACGTAAACTCTATATATATATTCAATCCGATGCTGAGTTGTCCTTTTTAAGGATTTGTGGAATGATATAAATGATATAGTTGGATGAGCTGCTGGCGAACGTGCTCGTTTGATGTGATTTCAACAGATTGAATGGATATTTTGTTGAATAGTTTAGGTGATATGGGACACCTGTTGGGTTTTTTTCTTTCAATCAATATCAAAATATATTGGTTGGCTTGTGGCAAGAATTTATATTGAAAGGATAGCAGTATAGGATGAGAATAGACAGCTGGACAAAGTTTTCATATTGATTGAATTGGATTTTATGGGAATTAATTCATTTTAGAGATTATGATTAGAGCAAGTTTTAGCGAATTCGGGAAGAGCACCTGGCGAACAGACTGCAGGATAGGAAACGTGAAAGCCTTAAAATTTCACAATATGTAAGTTGTAGCAAAACTTTTAGGCTATTTTTATTATTTATGTTTATTTTAAACTTGTATTAAAGGAATTGACTTTTGTATTTATTAGTGATTTCATATTACTAAACCCAGTCCAATTAAATTTGTTACCATTCACTTATATGCTAAGAAAAAAAAAACTTTTTAGTAAGTTTGTAAGAAAATCGTTCATTTGTTCTATATCCTAAAAATATGTACACATTTAGTTCACTATTCCAGAAATAATATTAGTTCATTAGATCAGTTTGAAATGAGAACTTCTCACTCTAACCAACTTCATTAAAACACGAAACTGGCAAATTTTTTAAAGACCGTATCCTTTAAACGACAAAACGTGTGATTCGAACCACAAAGTCTACAAAAGCAGTTCATTTTGAAAATGTTAAACAAAATAAATTCAACGTTCAAGTTTACCAAGAAACTTAGTGGAATCTGCAAAGTCTCACTCACCACGATGTTGACTTTAACACTTCCTAAATAAACCATCCTTTTCCTTTGCATCAACCATAGAAGACGACGATTAAGCAGTGGCGGTCCGCCCATATGTGCACATGTGCACGTGCACCCCCTGATAAAACAACCATATCAACAAATAATGTGCTAAATAAAACACTTCACAAAACAGAACAAACCACCCGACGCAACATACTCTAAGAAGCGTACGTACATTATGCACATACGATATATCCAATCCATGCATTGAATCTATATCTCGACCATAGCGACCAACACCCACAGTGTTGGTGCACACTCATATGAACTGGTGCACTAGCTCCAAAATCAGATATGTGACGGGTTTTCGGAGCGAGGGGATAGTGCAAAATTTACACTAGAATTAGTGCACAAATAAGTCGTGCACAGCCTGCACAGCACACCACTTGGTATTTTCAATGAAAGAATATTATGTAGGTATAAGAATGAGTAGAGATTTTATGTTTAACTTTAGAAATTTTTTGAGAAGAACTTTTCTAAGGACAACAAATTCATGCTCAATATTCTAGGATTGGGTTTGCCTTGCCTGAACTGAAAAGCATTTTGTGGAAAAATTTAATGTCAAGTAAACGATGCTGCTGATTCGTAACCTTTTTTCTTGGCTGTTATGTGAAAATCGCATAGTGATTTTTTAGTTATAAAATCTAGATTTTTGTTCGCAGTTACACGGAGATGCAGAAAAACAGGATGAAAACAGGCTTGAGGAACTAGTCATTTTCGCCAAAGATTTGAATGTACGTATGTATGGACTATGCTTTGACATTAAAATAAAATAATTTTAATTCAAAGTAGATAGTCTTAAGTATACATTAAAATAGATTTTGAGGGGCTGATGTCGTGTCTGTATTTAGTTTTCTTTTTTGTGAACCCCCAGTATTATTGTATACGAGCCGCCACTGCGATTAAGTCATGGCCGGGTGATGTGATAAGTATCCTGTTCCGGCATTTACGAAAACGAATGCTTAGCCATCTGTTGCTTGTAATCCCATTACGTTGTTGTCGGCAATGGGATTGGTATCGTCTCTCAAACGTTGGGTGATAATTACGAAGGGTTTTATTGTCATGTTTTGAGCGTCATTCACACTTTGGTATTACAATTCTTGTAATCTGCAGAAGAAGTTCAATTACATGACGGAGGATGCGATAGAAACGACGACAACGACGATTTCAAGTGGTTGCTGAGGGAAATCGGGAAAAATGATGTTAAAAGGATTTCGTAAAGACATCAGAAGAGCGGGATTGCAAAAATACAATACATACCAATTGGCAAAGAGTTTAACAGAGACCGAAACCGAATATAAAGAGATTCCAATTACGAACATCTTTTCAGCCACTAAATTAGATTTTCCGACGCCGAGTTTTTCTTTTAGATCTTCTTAAGTTTTTTTCATACCGAAGTAGCAGCTTACCCCAGTACTTGGGAGTTTTTCACCGCATAATTATTATTTATTATTACCTCACTCTAGCGTTTAAGCCGCCCCGGGCAAGAGGACAATTTGCCGCCCATTCGGTACTATAGGCAGATTTATAGTAGATTAGATAGAATAGCTCTTGGCAGCTCTTGATCGCAGTGCATCAAGGAGATTACCCCCTCTCCTGTAGTCAGACATATTTTTTTTTGTATTTTTATAATAAATTATAAAATAATAAATAATAAATTTAGTTCTTTGCTATTTCATTAGCTGACGTCAGTAGGCGTTTCGACTTTTGCCGCCCTACTGACTTTCCCCCTTATTTTTACAATTCACCGATTAATCGATTGATCCTTGACTCCCAAATTGTTTCAATATGGCTGGGTAACGAATTAAGCGAACACTTGCAAAATTGGAGTAAGGTCTGTTCACTGAACTATTATTTTTCTCTATTTATGTACGGGGCTTTAAAAAGGCGGCCGTAGGCTTCAGCCTGCCGGTTCACCACTATAGCTTTGGAAATTGCGCGTGGGAGAAGTAACATACACTCGGAATCAAGAAATTCAGAGTTTTTTGCTTTTTTTACCTCTGCACTATTATAACGAAAGGATTTGAACACCAATGAACGGATCTGTTCTTTCTCTTGGTATAGCATACCCCATCATCCTCCTCCCGGAAACTGCAATTTCGGGCTGGTTTCATTGGGTATTGAAAACGACCATTCCAGGGGGCTGCAGATGGAATCGGAACATGTCATAGGGCTGCGGTAGAAATTGTTAACAAAAAAAAGAAGCTTAAGTTTCATTCAAATGTGACGGGTATTCAAATTTCGGCCTCGCCCGAAATTAGCCTCGGTCTCCTTTTTTATAAAATCGTTAGATACATACTCGAGCATTTTGTCTTGGCAACTTGTAATTCGAATTAGAGGGGTTTGACTGTACTCAAATTTTCGACCCCATAAACCTCGTTTGCAACCCCAAAATATCCAACTGGCAGACCAACATTTCCGAGCATCTTTAATCAAATGTGAGGAAATACACGTTACTTGTTCACCGACATTTCAACTATTTGGTTGACCGGCTAGAAGCGATCCACCAATGGGTCAGCTTCTGGCTATGTTCATATTTTTTTCGACACATCTGAGAATCAATTGAATTTTTTAAGTATGTACATACAAGTAAATAAATAAATAATAAACACGTGAATATTTCACAATGCAATACGTAGGCCTGTTCCAAAAACCGGGATCCCGGTACAAAACCGGTGTTCACTTGGTACCGGACCCGGTATTCAAAAGTACCGATATCCCGGTTTTTTTTGATACCGAGTTAAAAAAACCGACCGACGAGTCGGTTTTCGGTACCGAGTTAAAAAGAACGATTCATTTCAACCATGAGCAGGTTTTTTTCAGGTTTTTTGGTACCGGTTTTTAACCCGGTACTCAAAAAAACCGGCTTATGGTTGAAAAAACCGTCGGTACTGAAAAAAAACCTGAGTCGGTTTTTAACCCGGTACTAAAAAAAACCGGCTTATGGTTAAAAAAAACCGTCGGTACTGAAAAAAAAACCTGAGTCAGGGAAACCGCTTGTGGTACCGGGTATTGAAAAAAACCGAAACCCGGTACTGAAATCACGGTACCGAACAGGCCTAGCAATACGTATGTACATAATGCGTAACTCCTCTTCTACGAAGACATTTTTATTTCAAAATGACATATACGAGTATGTATGTTGAAGAAAGAGATTTAAAAATGCTTTCAATTTACTCCGTCAATACGACGAAGTTAATATCCTTCCTGAGAAAAAAAGTGAAACACGTGGCGTTTCCGACTGAGATAACTGCATAACTTTCTTTTGATTTTCTAATGTGAAAGTACAAAATGTATGTCTAGTCTTCAGCTTTACTACATGCCTACTCGTTCATACTTATATTTTCAGAATCGTTAGAGGAAAACGTTAAAGACGATGCTCGTCTGAGTGTTAAATTGAAGCAGTTATATTTATCGATAGGATAATAAAAAAAGGAATCATGTCAATAATGACGCCCGGAGTTTTCCGCAAGGGTTGAAATGATAAATCGATTCACTAAAGCATGATGATGACTTATGATGATCAGTATGTTGTCTATGAATGACTAATGGAGGGCATGACTATATTGACTCTGTTCTAGTTTATATGTAATATGTAAAACGTCGTACATATATTTGTATTATATATGTTGGTTTCTGCACAAAGTTGATACAATAGTCAATTAGTCAAAATTGTTTCGGAGATACGAAATGTGAAGGAGAATTTTCGAATCTCGTTTCCCTCTTATTTTGCGACGCTGATTTATTAGAGATCCGAAACTTTCCGTAAAAATTTGGTTTGGCAATTGTGGGAATTAGAATTTGTTAAAATTCACTATACTGCAAAATATACTCTAAAACACTCAAGACTAAAATTACGTATGTTGATAAGTCCTTCTTTCACATAATTGCGAAGGTAGTTTTATTATGTGATAAGAGTTGGTAAAAACAACTTCCATATGTTGTATCGTAATTTTATTACATAGTTTAATTTAGATAATGAAACCTGATAAATTACCCCTCTCTCTTCTTCTTTTCGTGATTCTAACTCTGTTCCAAAACAATTTTAGTAGTAAGAAACCTCTAAAATATATCGAAAACAAAAAGGAAATCTCGGTAACATTTTGTATCCCCGAATCACGCGATGACTAAACTATGCTTGTATATTTAACAGTAAATACGAATGAAAATTACAGGACGTTAACAAAATATTTAATCAGTTAATAAATTATGTACCTGCATCCCCAACTAACAATTTCGCTCTGATAACACTCTACAAGAGTCTTACAAGAACAAGCATCAAGACATCAACTCTTGAAATTTAACTCTTAAAGAGTACTATAAGAACCTTATAAAAATCTTATAAGTATTAAATGACACACTTTCCAAGAGTTATTTTGATCTTGTAGCAAGAGTTAAAATCTCATTATAGGAGATACACATGTCTTATTAGAAGGCTTTTAGGCTTCTTATTAGAGTGGAAATTTATTCTTGTAAGAGTCTCAAAAAAAATACTATACACTTGTTATGAGACGCAAGCTCTTCTAATAGGTGTAGCGAAAAAGAGTGCGCATGATATTGCCACATTCGCTATCCTTTTTTGTCAAACATAAGTAGATATTACGAGAACGACTATTAATGTCATGTGTTATTATTTCGACCTCAGCTAAAATGAAAATTTTTCACGCTGATAATTGCTTCGCAAAACTTAGTTTTTTCTAGAAATATGGGTCGACATTTTAATGCGATTAAAATTTTATCGTTGAATATGGCTATTTTGCTTCGAAAAATAGCAAAGCCCCTTAAAAATAATCTACTTTTTTTAATTTTGGAGGAAACATAATATTTTTCTACTGTTGATAACTAGTATAAAACTTCATTGAATAATTTTTTTCAACTTCAACATTGACTATAATTTAAATTTTGTCATAGACATACACATAATAACTCTTTAATTCAAATTGTTATTTTCCTCAAAACCACAGCCTAGTATGAAAAATATGGCAGCCATTGATGAAATCTTCATACAAAGCTAAAATTCTAATAACAAGAGGGCGGCTCTTTTTACTATACTTAAATTCTAATTGCAAGAGGGCGGCTCTTTTTACTAGAATGAAATTCTTATTGCAAGAGGGCGGCTCTTTTTATTAGACCGAAATTCTTATTGCAAGAGAGTGACTCTTTTTATAATAGCTAAAGTCCCTCTATCAGAGTTTATTTCTCTTTACTAAAGCTTAACTCTTCTGATGGGACTTAAAGACATACAACAAGCGCCTAAGTCTCAGTATAAGCTATCCCTATAATTTGACGTTTGATTATTTCTGTCGTGGTATGATAAAAAGTGTATCGCATTTTTATAAATCCAACGGAGAAAGGGTTCGGTGGGTGATTGTTATAGTATTTTTGTATTTTGTTTGCTAAATGCGCTCATTGTCTGAACCATTTATTTCGATGGTGTTATCTCATTTTCACTAAGGTCAGGGTGAAAACAATTCAATGTGTCCTGATTTGTTTTTTTGTGGTTTATTGAATCAGCTTGGTAATCCTTTTGTGAAGACATCAAGGAATGAGTTGGAAGTGAGAATTCACGTTTCCCATAACAATCCTTAGCCCGGGAGGATCATCACTCTTAAATTCTAGTATAATTTTGTTTAACCTTTCGCCGAAATGCGGACCATCAATAGACGATTCAAAAGACAGACTTGACAGATTATATGGTTAGCTCCTTTGAAATCAATCGTGTACTCACAACAACACTGTTCTTATATGTGTTTAGTATACCTTTCTTATATAAGTATTATAAGAAGTCGTTAAAGACTTAAGTATTTATAAAGCTCTCATCATAAGAGTCGTAATAATAAACTTCTTGAAAGAATATTTTTATAAGAGTTTAAGCCTTAAAGAGTTAAACTCCCACTAAAAAGTCTTTATTAGAGTTCATGACAACAAAATATGAACTTGTAACAGGAATACAACTCTACAAGAGTAATAATCTTATAATAAATGTACTTAAAGAGTTTATTTGAATCTTGCTACTAGAGCTATATTACAAGAGTGGCGAGAGCCTTACTAGAGTCTTATGAGAGCTTTTTCCAGTTCACAAGAGCTAAATTCTCAAGAGTTTGTTAGTTGGGTCTCTTAGTGTCAATATTAGTTTTGTACTTATTTGCAAGATGAAAGAATATTTAGGCATTTCCTTTTTTGGTACCTACTCTTTTTATTTCTGGCGATAAGATATAAAAGAATATCTTTCTTTTATCTAATATGATTTCATACAGGGTGCACTGCTTATGCTAGCTGTAGTAGTTTTTTTAAGTATTTTTTTATTTATTATTCAACGCTTTTTGTCTTTTCTTTATTATCGATCTCATCGTCAAGGCTAAAGCGTCAAATATTAAATAAAAAATAAAATAAATAACAGGCGCGACAATCCAGCATTGGACTAAGACCGCAGGATGTGTTAGTGACATCCTATTTCCAAGATCTTATCTGCTTTTTGTTGAGGTAATGAGATCAGCATCACGCTCAGTAGTGTTATTTATCCCCATAAATGGGAACTCGTTTAACATCTGAGTGAGATCATAGTCCGTTACAAGCTCGTGAGCTCGAAAAACACCATGATCCACGGTGAGATTCGAACTCATGACCCTGTGCACCGAAGGTGCGCGTACTAACCGCTAGACAAGCCAGGCTACAAATATTAATATAAAAATAAAACAAATTAACAAAATCAAATTATGTAGAGTTCTCATCATGTATAAGACCTGCAGATGCCTGGTTGAGGTAAACGCCGTCATCTAGAAGTGCGTTTTTTTGCTATCCCGTGTAGGTTTGAGTAGCAAAACCATAAAGTAAGTAATTGGAATAGAGATGGAACTCCATATAAAATTAAAATCTACTGAAAACATTTTACCTTTGAGTGTGTGCTGTAAGTAACATGTACATACAGGAAGATATCTTCCAATTATATTCCAATTACTTACTTTATGGCAAAACTTCAAATAAAAAATTACAGGTGGGTCATTTGACATTTTTTATATGGAGTTCTTTACCCAAAACTACACGGGATGACTAAAAAAACATACTTTATACATCTATATACCTACATATATATGTATAATAAAGGAAATATTAATCTATTTAAATTAACATCCATTTTAAAGGTACGTTGTGCTAGACGCGGCCGCACGACTGCGACTCGCTCATTCCATTTAAAAACTCGTTTTTAAAATGAGAGAGAAACGAGTTTTTATATGGAATGAGCGAGTCGCAGTCGTGCGGCCGCGTCTAGCACAACGTACCTTAACTGCAAAATTCGAAAGCAAAATTAAACGAAAACTGACAGCGTTCATTAATTTGACAAATTGTTAAGATAAAATAACATTCTGATATTTTAATGTAAATTTAAGAAAGACTTATATTTTAAACTAACCCAAAAACTCAGCAAGTAGTTTACAATCAGGACGTATTAGTGTACGTACCCTGTTTATTGAAGCACTAAAATTTTTACGATGATGTATTATAATTCTTTTTTTCAAATGAGTAGGCACTATTTTCGGCAATTAACCTAATTTTGTGCTATGTATATAATGTACCTATACAATCAAATCGTAGAAGATTATTGACCTGCGATAAAAATAAAATTAAAATAAGAAATCTTGCATTAAAAGCATGTCTGATAACATTCATCTGGATACTGAAAAAAATGTACTCTTTCATTATGTGTTACCTTACTCGGCGCACTGCTTATCATTTCTCTGTTGATTACGTATAAACGTATAAACGCAGTCGCAATTTTTGGGGAATTTCGCCAGATTGAAATTGCAAGCATACTCGTATGTATTGCTTGTCTTTACAATTGTTCGGAACGAGAACAAATTGAGTCTTATCTTGCATGTTTTTTCTGACTTTTTCTTATACCCGTCACTATGTGAAAGGGTATAATTACGTTTTTCTTTCTGTACCAATCTTAAACAAACCCAAGTGTGTTTCTAGTAAAGCCTCAAAACATATCTAGGAACGGATGGAATAGGAACGCTACGTCATCGGGATGCCATGCAAACCAACTGAAAAATAAGTTCTTCTAAGAAAATGTTTTGGACCTTATCCAAACTTTACCCAAATGTGTTCCTAGTAAAGTCTCAAAACACATCTAGGAACGGATGGAATCGGAACATTACGTCGTAGAGCTGCGATACAAACTAACAGCTGAAAAATAAGTTCTTCTAAGAAAAACGTTTTTCTTTCTGTACCAATCTTAACCAAACCCAAGTGTTTCTAGTAAAGCCTGAAATCATATCTAGGAACGGATGAAATCGGAAAAATAAGTTCATCTAAGAAAATGTTTTCGACATTAACCAAACTTTACCCAAATGTCTTCCTAGTAAAGCCTCAAAACATATCTAGGAACGGATTGAATCGGAACATTACGTCGTAGGGCTGCGATACAAACTAACAGCTGAAAAATAAGTTCTTCTAAGAAAAACTTTTTTTTTTAATCCGAACTTAACCAAACTTCATCCGAGTGTGTTCATAGTAAAGCCTCAAAACATATCCATCAGTGGCGGATTTACCAATTTGCTGCCAGTAGGCTATTCACATATTGCCGCCCCTATTAAAACCCTACTTTTTGGCGAAATATTCGGGAAGAATTATGCTTTATTTACCTCCAATTATTTTCAATTTACACTTTGTACTGAAATGCTTGTGATCTTCGGGCTTTCCGCTTCGTGGCTCTTAAGCATTCTTCAATATTTATCACTGAGTGTTAAGCTTATCCAATCATTTTATGCTTGGGAAATCGGTTTAAAGCGGTGAATCCCAAACAGTGGGAGGCTCAAATATTGATGCCGTTTATGAATTATGATTTGCTTCGAGACCACCATTTTGAATTAAAACAAGATTGTTGGAACACTTGCGGATTGTGGTCGCCTCAGTAATGACAATTATTAGTGGCATAACGTTTTTCAAATCTGTTGTGTTCAAAATCAAAGCGGAGGTCCTTTGTTTATACAGTCGAATTTTCGATTTATTTTATATCCAGTCCTTAGTCCAATGTTGGACATGGTTGAACGTCAGTTATTTATTTATAGAATAGTGTCTGATGACCGAAATTGCTATTTTCTGAACCTCAATTGTCACTCTGTTTCAAATATTTTTTAATATTTCCTCAAGGGCATTCGGTGGCGCTATGGTAGAGACGAAACTCTATCTCTGATTATCCGGTGCACGGGTTCAAACCCCATTGTCACCATGGATGTTTGTGCTGTCTATAAAAATTCTTCTACCGGCCGGTTGCCGTTCGTCGATGCAAATCGTCCCGGAGCTAC
Source organism: Microchrysa polita (assembly GCA_949715475.1). Classification (NCBI taxonomy): domain Eukaryota; kingdom Metazoa; phylum Arthropoda; class Insecta; order Diptera; family Stratiomyidae; genus Microchrysa; species Microchrysa polita. The sequence continues at coordinate 122,290,114 of OX454416.1, read as the reverse complement.
CCGTTGATTCAACGGCCAAGAGCTGCCAAAACTCCCGTCGATTCAAGAGGAAATAACAACAAATAATTTTCAAAACGATATTATTGTTCTGCAATCAATTTTTAATAAGCAGCCCTCACAACTACATTTGTGTGTTAGTGCAACAAGAAAAAAGTTTCTCAAATCCACATTAAAAAACACAACAACGATGTCCTTTCTAATTGCCTACCTCCTGCTAACTGCAAACTTATTTGAAAATTAATCAATTTGACATGAAAATGCGCTATTTTGTAATGGAAATTCCTCAACAAAATTTGAAAATTCGTCAAAATTATTATGAAATTCGTCAGTTTGACATGGAATTTTTCCAATTAGAAATGAAAATTTATCAACATGACTTTGGAATTGATGAATTTGAATTAAAAATTCGTCATCTGGACGAAAATTTGTCAATTTGGAATGGGTTTGTGTCAATATTTTAAAAGGAATACTTTTAAGTTTAACTTAAGGCATACATCGGCAGTTAGTAGTTCGGTCCTTTTGACTAGTTAATATTGTTATTTAAAACAAATATGACTCTCGGGGCCCTTTTGGCTTGTGGCCCGTGTTCCACTGAACACATGGAACACCGTACAAAACTGACAATTATGTTTCTCGATAAATCATGTGGATGACCGAACTCATGGCGAAAAAAAACACATATTTTTGGTTTTTGTCCAACATTTTATCAGAGGCACCAGGCACGAAAGACTTCACAAGGGAGTATCAACTGAAACAAATTTGAAGCGTCTGGTTTGAAAATAATATCTTTAAATAAGTGGGCAAATAAAAATATTTACTCGGAAAATTTTATTGGGGTTGCCGGAGCATGACCCCACAGTACGATTCCATTCGTTTTGAACTTTTTAGTTGCTTTGATAAGGACACATTAATTCAAGGTTTTGTGAAATTGGTGTAAAAAAATGTTTCTTAGAAGAACCAATATGGGGGGTTTGGTTTGTATGGCAGCCCCATGACCCCATGGTCCAATTTGATTCCAACTTACATATGTTTTGTGTCATCAATAGAAATACAATTGTGTGAAATTTGGTTGAAATTGGTGCACAAATAAAAAAGTTTAATTTGGGAGGTTGGATTTGTATGGCAGCCCCATGACCCCATGGTCCGATTTTATCCATTCTTACATATGATTTGGGTCAACAATAGAAATACATTTGTGTAAAATTTGGTTGAAATTGGTGCACAAATAAAAAAGTTTTTCTTAGAAGAACCTAATTTGGGGGGGGGTCAAGTTTGTATAGCAGCCCCATGACCCCATGCTCCGATTTGATCCATTCTTGCATATATTTTGTGTTATCTATAGAAACACATTTGTGTGAAATTTGGTTGAAATTGGTACACAAATAAAAAAGTTTTTCTTAGAAGAACTCAGATTGGGGAGCTGGGTTTGTATGGCAGCCCCATGACCCAGTGATCCAATTTGGGTGAATCAAACATACAAACAGCCTGCAACAATAAGAAGCACGTGTGCAAAATTTCAGCTTGCTAGCTTCAATACCCACCGAGTAAAACGCGTCGCAACAGACAGACAGACAAACAGACGGACATGCGCCAATCGACTCCCCAAGTCATGCTGATCATATATGTATACTTTTTATATGGTCGGAGATGCTTCCTTTAATGCGTTACAAACTTCATGACAAAGTTAATATACCCTTTCACTCTATGAGCGAAGGGTATAAAAAAACGTGTTCGATACGAAGGAAAGCAAAATTAGGTTCTAAAACGCATTTGATCAAAGAAAGAACATAGCAGCAAAAAGTACCTCGTTCAGCTCCCCGCCAATACGCATTGAAAGAAATTTGCTCACCAAAGCAGCGCGGGAGCGGTACGCGAACATTATTTCTGACGCGTACCGCTACCGCACCTCGCTGATTTGGTGAAAGCTATTAACTAATTCAATCTCTTTTGAATATGCGGTGTTTTTCATCGTATCTTCTTGAAATTTGCTACACTTCGTAAGACGGCGGAGCGACAACCACTATCAAATTTGAACATTCTGGACCAACCGGAGTCCGAGCTACAGAGGTCCGAAAACCCGTACTTTTTCCGTCGTGTAAACATTATCTGACCAAAAACAACAAAGTTGTAAAAGTTACCCCGCCAAAGAAAAATTCATCTGCGGCAAAAAGAATACATATCACTCCAATCCGCCGCTCATATGTAATTTTGTTTTAGGTGTAAATGCTGGAGAAGTTTAAATGTACAGGACTACTTCCTAAAGTAATTTTGTGGGAGCCGTCAATGTGGCACTGAGTAAAATGTTAATGCTCCCACCAAATTACTTTAAGAAGTAGTCCTGTACATTTAAACTTCTCCAGCATTTACACCTAAAACAAAATTACATATGAACGGCGGATTGGAGTGATATGTATTCTTTTTGCGGCAGATGAATTTTTCTTTGGCGGGGTAACTTTTACAACTTTGTTGTTTTTGGTCAGATATCATATATTTTTGCATACTTAAATATCCACCTAATATTTTTGTTTTGGGGTCCTGATGTCCCAGTGTTCCAATTTCCTACTGTCCTTATGTGCCAATGTCCAAATGTGCAATATCACAGTGTCCCAATGGCCTAATGTCCGAATGTCCCACTACCCTAGTGTCCCAATGTCCCAGTATCGCCATATCCCAATGTCCCAGTCTCCCTGTGTGGAAGTGTCCCAGTCTCCCACCTAATGTCCTAATATCCCAATGTCCAATTGTCATACTGTCCCAAGGTCCTAATGTCCCAATTTCCTAATATCCCAGTTCCCAATGTCCCAGGATCCTAATGTGATAATATCCCAATGGCCCAATGTCCTAATGTGCCAGTGTCCCAATGTACAAATGTCCCAATATCCCAATGTACCAATATCCCCATGTCCCAGTGGTCAGTGTCCAATGTCGCAGTATACCCAAGGTCCCAATAGCCAAGTATCCGAATGTACCACTGTCCCAATGTCCCCATGTCCCAATTTCCCCATGTAACCTAATGTCCCAGTATCCAAATGTCCAAGCGTCACAATGTCCTAATGTCTCAATATCCTAATGTCCCAATTTCCCAATGTCGCTATGTCCCAATATTCCAATGTTCCAATGTCCTAATATCGCAGTGCCCCAATGTCCAAATGACCCAATATCCCGATGTCCCAATAGCCCGATATCTCAGTGGCCCAATGTCCCTATGTACCAGTGTCCCAATGTCCGATTATCCTATTGTCCTATTGTCCCAAGGTCCAATGTCCTAGTATCCCAATGCCCCAACGTCACAGTCTCCTAATGTGTCCTAATGTCCCAATATCCAAATGTTCCCATGTCCCAATATCCCAATGTTCCAATGTCCTAATATCCTGATATCCCAATGTCCCAATATCCCGATGTCTCTGTAGCCCAATGTCCCTATGTGCCTGTGTCCCAATGTCCGATTGTCCTATTATCCCAAGGTGATAATGTCCCAATGTCCTAATATCCCAGTGCCCCCATGTCCCTGTATCTCAGTACCCTAATGGCCCAGTATCCCAATGTTCCAATATCTCAATGTGCCAACATCCCAATGTCCCAATGTTCTAATATCCCGATGTCCCAAGATCCTAATGTCCACATGTCCATATGACAGTGCCCCAATGTCACAACATCCCGATGTCTCAGTGGCACATTGCCCCTCTGTACCAGTGTCCCAATGTGCGATTGTCCTATTGTCCCAAAGTCATATTGTCCCGATGTCCCCACGTCCCAGTTTCCCCAGTGTGCCTATTGCCCCAATGTCTTAATGTCCTAATGTCCCAAGACCCTAATGTCCCAATTTCCTAATATCCCACTACCCCAAGATCCTAGTCTCCCAGTGTCCCAATATTCTAATGTCCCAATGACCCCGTGTCCCAATGTCGGAGTGTGTTTTAAAAAATTGTCAATGCGATGAGTCGAAAGACGCAATTGTTGGAAATCTTTTGTTAACTTTACCTATTATTTTACCGTTATTCCATCCACTTACCTAAATGGAAGACATTGATTCTTTAGAAGGACCACCAGAGGATCATTCATTCCAAATTTTATAAAAATCCCATAACGGGGAGAGACAGTAGAAGCAAGTCTTTCTGCAACTGTAGACTCCAGTCTGAAATTGGGTTACTCGCTTAAGTCTGTGAGGGTGAAAATTTCACCGTTTAATGCATATATCTTACCCGTTATTGTGCCGATCGAAGATTTTTTTGGAAAGGCACTAGAACAGGATATGTCGAATATTTTGGTAAAAAAAAATTATTGGGGGATGTTGCCTGGAAGGCTGTAGCCCTGTCAAACCAAAAAGCAAGTTGTCTCCGGTAATCATAGACTTGTTCGCTTCCGTTTTTTTTTCCTTTGGCGGGCGATACGCTCTCGCGTCTCTTGATACTTATATACTTAGCGGAGTGAATGTAAAAAAGGCATACGAGTACTATTACAAACAATTAAAATTATACAGAATTGCTACTCTTACTATTCATCAATTCATTTTAATCAAACGATTTTTTTCAGTTTTACCGAGATACGTGGCAGCATTTTCATTAACATGTCAGTTAAAGTTTCTTGTTTCGCCCAAATCAACACTGGTGTTTAAATTGCTTTAAATAATTGTATCACAATTCTTTTTTATTCCATTGATATGTAAATGTTTGTATAATGACCATGATCCTATAAACGTACGTTCTGTAAATACTGCTTAGAATCTATTAATGAGTAGAATCTCATAATATGATAATATAATTATACAAAGACGCCCTAATGTCAACATTCTGTTATTTGCTATGTTAATAGCATGTCGTAGATGTCAAGTTATCTTTGTTAATACTCAGTTAGCGTTCTGTTAATGCTTTGCTAAAATTCTGCTTACGCTTTTCGCTAATTCTGTTAGTGTCCTCTTGTCTACTAGCGATGTAATGCTCTGCTAACATTCCGTAAACTTTGTTATGAATATGTAAGCATTCTGTTAATGCATTGGTAACATTCTGTTAGCTCAGTTAACGTTCTTTTTGACATTCTCTTAATGTCCTGTTAGTTTCCATTAAATCTTCTTAAGATTTCTGTAATCTTTGTGTTATGGCTCTGCTAACAATGTGTTAGTAATCTGTTAATTTTTTGTGAACTCTGTTAATGGTCTATTAACGTTCTCTTAACACTCGTTAAAAGAGCATTAACGAAAAGATAACGTTAATGCTCTGTTAACGTTCTGTTAATCCTCTGTTAATGTTCTGTTTACTCTCTTTAATCATTCGGCTAACGCTTTGTAAACGGTCTGTTACCTTTCTTTTATTACTTGATTTACGTTCTGTTAACGTTCGGTTACGGGCCTGTTAACACTCTGTTAACGATCTGCTAACGCTCTGTTGTTGCTTTATTAACGCTTTGTTAACGTTCTGTTACTGATCTGTCTTAATGCCCCCCTGACCCAGTGTCCCAATGTCACATTGTCCCAATGTCCCAGGGTCCCAATGTACAAGTGTCCCAATGTTCCAGTGTCCCAATGTCCTAATGCCCTAAGGTCCATTTTCGCAGTGTCCTAATGCCCCTATGTTCTAACAACCCAGTGTCCTTATGTCCTAATATCCCAATATGCCAATGTCCCAATATCCTGTGTTCCTAATGTCCTAATGTCCCAATATCCCAATGATCCAATGTCCTAATATCCCAGTGCCCCATGTCCCTGTATCTCAGTGCCCTAATGCCCCAGTATCCCAATGTGCCAATATCCCAATGTTACAATGTCCCAATGTCCCAATGTTCTATTATCCCGATGTCCCAGTGGCCCAATGTTCCCACGTCCCAGTTTCCCCAGTGTACCTAATGTCCCAATGTCCTAATGTGTTAATGTCCTAATATCCCAATGTCCTTATGATCCAAGACCATCATGTCCACATGTTCTTATATCCCAGTGCCCCTATGTGCGAATATCCCGATGCCCCAATGTCACAACATTCCGATATCTCAGTGGTCCAATGCCCCTATGTACCAGTGTCCCAATGTCCGATTGTCCCAAGGTCATAATGTCCCAATGTCCTAATATCCCAGTGCCCCATGTCCCAGTCTCCCAGTGTCCTAATGTCCCAATACCCCAATATCCCAATGTCCCAATGTCCAATTGTCCCAATATCCTAATGTCCCAATGCCCCAATATCCCGACGTCCCAATGCCCCAATATGCCGATGTCCCCACGTCCCTGTTTCCCCATTGTGCCTAATGCTCCAATGTCCTAATGTCCCAATTTCCTAATATCCCACTATCCCAAGATCCTAGTCTCCCAGTCTCCCAGTGTCCCAATATCCAAATGTCCCAATGCCGCAGTGTGTTTTAAAAAGTAGTCAATGCGATGAGCCGATAGACGCAATTGTTGGAAATCTTTTGTTAACTTTACCTATTAATTTACCGTTATTCCATCCACTTATCTAAATGGAAGACATTGATTCTTTAGAAGGACCACGAGAGGATCATTCGTTCCAAATTTCATAAAAATCCCATCACGAAGAGAGACAGTAGAAGCAAGTCTTTCTGCAACTGTAGACTTAATTCTGAAATTGGGTTACTCGCTTAAGTCTGTGAGGGTGAAAATTTCACCGTTTATTGCATATATCTTACCCGTTATTGTGCCGATCGAAGATTTTATTTGAAAAGGCACTAGAACAGGATATGTCGAATATTTTGTTGAAAAAATTTTTTTGGGGGCTGTTGCCTGGAAGGCTGTAGCCTGGTCAAACAAAAAAGCAAGTTGTCTCCGGTAATCATAGACTTGTTCGCTTTCGTTTTTCTTTTTCCTTTGGCGGGCGAGACGCTCTCGCGTCTCTTGATAGTCTTAGTCGCTTCTCACTTTTGATTTGTTCAAATTTCTTTATTAACTTTGGCGGGCGGGACGCTCCCGCGTCCCTAGTTTAATGAAGAATCTTTGTTCTCCACTGAACTGTCGTATTATATCAAATAAAAATGTAATAATAACAATTTTTGATTTATGAATTTCAGTGAACAGCCAAACTTTTTTGAAATATTAATATCATCATTTTATAGCAAAACCCTAAAACTCTTTTATTTATTTCTAGCAAATATGTATATTACACGAAAAGACATTTTTATTGTTATGTTTTAATTAAAAATATCTGTGTTTGTTGGTATACAAATTGACCGGTATTGTTTCAATCAATGGATTTACACATATAAATAACCTTATACAGATAAACTGTATCAGTAGTATGTAATACTTCCTATAAGATCCGATCTGATTCGACATTTGAACATACAATAGTGTTCGTCGAAGTGACATTCATATCCATTCCGGTTATAATTTCATTCATCGGATACTCGTCGTAGTTACCAATCCAGTCTTATCAAATTAGTATTTCTTGAACTTGACTATTTTTATTTTATTATTCTGTTTAGTAGACTGCCGCAGGAAGGTTGCATTTTGGCCGTCGGTCGTCATAAATTGCACCCAAGTTCATTGTGATAAACTTACCGAATAATTATTCAAGTTTGCCGGTAAAAAGCTGGCGCATCCATAGAGTAGAGTAGAATCTTCAAATGAATTTTTATATCTAATTTAAACATAATTATCGTGAAAGATAAAAAAATAGCACCTCCCATATCTAATATGAATGAGTAAGAGAAGCTGGATTTCGATTGAACTTGAACGTGTCGTAGAGAAGAAAAGATTCTTTTATGCAATACTACTAATATTACCTAGAGACTAGAATATTAGCTAGTCGGGTCAGTTTCGAGAAAATCGTGAAAGTGATCAGACATAATCGCAAATGAACGTGGAACGCAATAGTGTGAACAGTGTGAAGTGACGACACTAACATTCTAAAATTGTATTGAATTGAAGTTTAAAAAATTGCGTAAGTATACGAGTATAATAAACTTTGTTTATGATCAGAGCGTATGAAAAAAAAACATTTTATTAGGGTAACGTGTTCTATAAAATAGTGGCGAAATGTTGACAATCCAGAGATACTTCTGATTTTTTTTTTTTTTTTTTATTTGTGCTTCCTTGGATGTAATAGATATTTACAGTGAGTCACGGTCTAAGTGAGCTACTTCTCAGAATGAACTTTTCCTTCATTGTAGATATTTGCCGATTACTCGTACGTATCAACAATGGTTAAAGCCGGCTTCTAGGCGCAATTTCATGTTCCAAGAATGCTTTAAGTGTTATTGTAGACTTAAATAATGTACGATTAATAATAATTTTGGATTATACTAATATTCTACTATACCTACTACTAATGTAGTAACCGCTGGTCTAGCGGTTAGTGGGCGCACCTTCGGTGCACAGGGTCATGAGTTCGAATCTCACCGTGGATCATGGTGTTTTTCGAACTCACGAGCTTGTGACGGACTATGATCTCACTCAGATGTTAACACTGCTGAGCGTGATGCTGATCTCATTACCTCAACAAAAAGCAGATAAGATCTTGGAAATAGGATGTCACTAACACATCCTGCGGCCTTAATCCAATGTTGGAATGTCGCGCCTGTTATTTTATTTTATTAATATTCTACTAATTTTCAGACCATAACCATTCCGGAAAGTATCCCATTTCCTAAACGGCGAAAGTATACAAAGTCACAAAATTTAGGAAAGAACTCACTGTACATAATAGGCGTGTTTTTTTGTGCTCGGGTGTAGGTTAGTTTAGGGTAACTACATGGGGTTACAATAACAACATAACCCAGATAAACCCAGTGATGTATCGAGGGTACGTACTCTGACCAAAGTTAACCCGGAAGAATTGTAACAGATGTGACAACCAGAGGCGCTCTAACACGAAAAAGCATGAGCTAATACCAAAACCATTGGTTAAATGTTCATTGTTGTTTTTGTAAGACATGTTAATTTACTGGTTATTTATTTATCACAACTTTGAACCTTCAGCTTTTTACAAAGTTCATGGTTGGTGCAATAGATCTAGACAGCTTTTAACCCAAGTCGTTTTTTTGTGCTTATATACCCTAACCTGCACCTTTTTTACAAAAAAACACGTCAAATATTGTGTACCATAACCATAAACTAATAAAAAATTCACATTTGGCATCTGGCAGTATATGCACTGAATAGATGCCGACATGTAATATATTTTCGATTTTTCTAAAAATTTAATTGGATATTTGCAAAGTCATAACCCATTGCCGCAAATTGGGTCCCAATTGAACAACTGATTGATATTATGTATGAATATGGAACATCGTTCGTTAACCTTATCAAAATAAAATAATAAAATCAAATGAAGTGAGTTATCTTGTCCACTTAAAAGGTTCCTTCCTCCTATCAATTTCGAATACAGTCGTGACTCGGTAATTCGGATCTCCTTTAATCCGTATATCACGCTAATCCGGAGCACTAAATATTTCCACTATGTATTCTTTAGTCCGGATTTCGGCAGCAACTTTGACTGACTAATTTCAAAGAAATAAAACATTTATCGGCTTTTATTAATCTTTTTTATTTATTTGTACTGTTTTTCCTCAGAAAAAAAGGGATTGCGCTCCGCAACGAAATTTTGGTGGGAAGCTCCGGATTCGAGCTCAGCACCCCAAAAAACATAAGAAACAAAAAAAAATTTTCTCCACCACACTTTGCAATCTGAAATCACTTCGGAACTACACTATTAGTATTTAAAAAAGATATTCTTTAATCATTTTAAGATTAATTGTGTTATGTTATCTCTGATTCTAATTTTAATTTCTTGTGTTTTAATAAATACAAAAAGATGTGAGTGACATAAATCAATTTTCGCAGCATCTGAAAGCCCCATGAGACCTCTTAATCATAAATAATAGTCATGGATATTGCTAACTTGAAACTGATGCGATCATTTAACCTATACAAGAGTCTTTTCTGTATATGTATGTGTTTTTCACTGGAAGGAAAACTCTTATTAGATTCGCAGAAAATTGCACAAATTAAAATTGTTCATTGTATTAATTTCTTATATGTAATAATGTGCATATATTCCAAGCATTTCCTCCGCATATTAGAATTCATTATTTTCTAATAACTTTTCAAAGATTCCAATATACATAGTTGGAGTACAGACGTTTCCACAATACCACAATAAAAGATTGTAGAAAAACACTAATTTGTATGCAGTCAATCGGAAAATACAGAGAATACAAGTGAAGCTGATATAGCACGAACGGAGTTTAGAATTAGAGAGAGGTAACTACACGGATGGAAAAAAAGTCCACCGATCACCTAAAATATAGTTGACATCAGCTAAAGTTCGTCTTTGATTTTCAGCTTATGATTCTATGTACAGTAAGACCCCGATTATCCGGACCTCGATAAGTCCGAATCTCGAGTGTCCGGATTCGGGTATGTGTAGATTGTTCTTTTAATTTTCACAAACTTCGTCAATTTTATGGGGGTCTACTGTAGTTGAAAAGGCTAGCAAGCTTGATTTTTTTCTTATTCCTTATAAAGATGGCTTAGTCATTCAATTGTGTATAAATTTACCAAACTTAAATATGTAGAAAAGAAAAGTTTTACTACTTCACAGAAATATCAACGATTGTTTGTAGTTAAATTTTATATTCGAATAATACACACAACAACTGACTGGAAGAATTCACTAAACTTTTTTCTCTATTCTTGCGTGGTTAAATGAACCAATTCAATAGTATTTTCAGCTGCAAGGATTAGAGAGATTGACTTTTTCTTTAGTGGAACCACAACAATTTAAATTAACTACTACAAAAATTCGAAATCATTTTTCTCAGTGTATAAACATTGGTGCTGAAACCACGTATTTTTTGCACTCAGCAATTTGTTAGAAAGACCAATCTACATTTTCATAGTTTTGAGATAAATAATGTGAAGATTCAATTTGCTCTGAAAAATCTAAATATTCATCTGACCCAACAATTTTTTCTGATACATATAATGTATATATTAGTAGAAGGAACATATTTTCCTGAGTAGATAGTCTAATTCAGAGATGGGCAAACTTTCTGAGGGGCGGGCCAGATAAAATCACAAATTATCTAGGCGGGGCGAGAAATTTGAAAAAAAAACTTACATTCCCCAAATAAATAAATGGCTTAGCCTCAACGTATAGAACAGGTGGAATCGGAAAACGTCATATAGTATGCGGTAGAAATTATTAACACAAACAAACTTGAGTTTCATATACATAGGTGTGACGGGTATTCAAATTTCGGCATCGTCCGAAATAAACCTCGGTCTCGATTTTTTCTTCAATTTAATTTTCTTTCCTTGTTCCAATTTAATTTTCTTTCCTTGTTAAGCAAACATGAATTCTGGAGTTAATTATTTTTCCATTTGATTTTCAAAATCTCTTGTCAATCTCTAATTTTTGTGTGATAAAGAAATGACAAACGTTGTTTCCAAATTTTTACATAAGTCAGTCTTATACAACGTATAAATCTAAGATTCTCATAACTCTTATCGAATGGTTAGTCTTATCGCATAGAAAATACAAATGCAAAAGCTTTCTGAAAATTGTGTGTGTCTTCTCAATGCGATAAGACTTACCAGCCGATAGGTACTAAATAAGAGATATGAGAAACTGGGCATAAAAGTTGTTCGTAATCTAATCTGGTTCAAACGGTGATGAGCAGTAGGGAAGCCAAATGATCGTCAGTTCGGTTTCTAAAGCTGTTCTATCGAAGCTTCATGGGACAGAACACCGGTTCACAAATGCAGGAAGAAGCAAACGTTGCAATTATCTTCTGAGCGTGCGCTTTTAGTTTTAAGGCCGTACACTACTACTACTCCTCTGATGTTTGTGATGCTGCGTGCAAAGTTAGTGAATATTACATGCGACAATGCCATACTTTAGACGCAATGAGTAGGAAACTGTTATCCTGTTCTAGCTCCACAGAAATTATATTTTGCACTATGTATAATTTTTAGGGTTTCTTCAAAACCATGTCGCAGGCCGGATTGGCTAGCCCAAAGGGCCGCATTTGGCCCGCGGGCCGTACTTTGCCCATGACAGTCTAATTCATGAAAACCCTTAAAACAAAGGACTTTCGTGGTTCTGGAAAATTTCTTGCAGACATTCGGTTCTGGCATCTTATCCGTTGTATGGAGATAGGAGATTTGCGGTTCTGGCATCTGTTTCCTTATATGGCTGTTGTAAATTGCCTGTTCTGGCAGCTGTTTCGTTGTAAAGATATTATGGATATTGATGGAAGATATTTGCATGTTGCACAGATTTGTATTAGTGTGCGTTTTTTTTTCTTGAAATTTGCTTGTGCAGGTCAACGGCATAAGGTACAGTGTTCCATGTGTTCAGTGGAACACGTGCCCCCAAGCCACAGGGGGCCCAAAGCCGAAAAATAAAAAAAAAATCTTTGATATATATTTGGGTACTTGGTTTTTTTAAAGACATCCATTTTTATTAGGGTTTTTTAGATTTTTCAAAAACCCCTTATGAAATCAATTATGTCCGTCCGTCTGTCCGTCCGTCTGTTCACTAAATAACTCGCGAGCGGTTTAACCGATCGTCATGAAATTTGGTAGGAATGTGTTGAATGGTAACAGTCTTTGCCACGAAATACTTAAAAGTTGGTATGGCAAAGATAACAGGGTGTCCCGGACATTTGAAAATTTGTTCACTAAATAACTCGCGAACGGCTTAACCGATCGTATTTAGTAGGAATGTGTATAATATAAAAACTTAGACGTTCGTTGGACAAAGCTAACAGGGTGTCCCGGAGATTTGAAAAAGTCGATTTTTTTTTAGTTTTTATCGGACATGGACGTACGGGTACTCAAATCAAAGAACTCGATAGGTACATTTCATATCAGTTGCTTTTTTCCAGTTTGGAGTAATGGTACCGGAGTTACAGCTAATAAATTCAGTCAATATGTGTAGCCATCATACAAAGTAAATCTATTTTTGAATTGGTCTAATTAAAAGTATTCTGGAACGCGTTCACCTATATTATTACCTATAAAATATATGTGCTAAATTATTCATTATTTATGTATCCAAAATCTAAAAAAAAACCGTATTGCGGGCGCAGCCCTCTGTACGCCGGTATTTTTAGTTTACAAGAAACAAGCCAGTTTTAGAATCACAGATATAGACGAAACATTCCTAATCGACCATTTTTGTGTACGGAGAAGCATGAACTTTTTACCATAGCAACACTCCAGAGAGCCGTAACTTTACAATAAATATAAATCGATGTAATCTGTAAAACAATCATAATAGCAATCAATAAATTACATGTTAAACGTCTCCCAACCTTGTTGAGTGGGGATTGGTCTCTAATCTAATCTAATATGAATTTTTTCCTGGTTTTTGGTCACAAGAATACTTGAAGAGAACGACTGGTGATCGTTTTACTTGGCCCGGGTCGTAAAAGATCTTCACGACTACATTTGAGCTATATGATGTGATGTCCAGATCTAGGATCAATGGCTCTTACGAGACAGGCTGCCTCGAGATGGTGCTTTTTCGACGATTCTCTTCTATTTGGTGTTTAAAAGTTAAATGGATCATGCAAATGATTCTACAATGACTCCTCTTATAATTACTCAAATTTCAATTTCACTTTTGGAACTTGTTGATTTTTGATGCTCTCGCTCATTTGTTTACTGTTTTAGATGCGGTTTCAGGCAATATTGCCTAGTTTAAAAAAAAATTTAACGCGACGGGCTCCCGTTCCAACTTTGAACACAAGAAATTTGGGAAATGTTACACCACTGTTACAGGTTGTCCAAAAAGTAACACATAAAAAATAAAAATAAAAATTCCTGATATAATTTCCATATAGTCTGGCTGGTCTAGCGGTTAGTGCGCGCACCTTCGGTGCCCAGGTCATGAGTTCGAATCTCACCGTGGAGCATGGTGTTTTTCGAGCTCACGAGCTTGTGACGGACTATAATCTCACTCAGATGTTAAATGAGTACCCATTTATGGGAATAAATAACACTGCTGAGCGTGATGCTGATCTCATTACCTCAACAAAAAAGCAGATAAGATCTTGGAAATAGGATGTCACTTACCCATCCTGCGGCCTTAGTCCAATGCTGGATTGTCGCGCCTGTTATTTATTTATTTATTATATAATTTCCATCATACGTGTACTGCAGGGGTGTCAAACACATAATTTGCGCCAAATTTTGGACATTAAACAACATTGGGAAGCAAAATAGTCACATTAAATTAATTTGGGCAGAAGGGTGACTAAAAGAGATAAAAAGTTGTCTGTGATATGGTTTTAAACAAACTCATGTACCAATACAGCTTGATAAGTATGTATATGGCTAAAAATCAGGAACTTGGGCTGTAACTGTTGTGTTGAAATTTGACATCCAGGTAACATAGTCACCAATTCAAAGATTTCCGGAGTTTTTAAAGTTTTGCCATTTTTCCAAATATATCTCAATTCATGCTCGGTAAAGCCAACCATTTTTTATTAACTGCATTTCGTGACAGAACAGTTTCATGAAGAGGCTAGGTGTTTTTCTGTACAAAAAAGTTGAGCTGCCTTATAAAACCAAATAACCAGCAGCAAATTGCTTGTAGTATTTGGATAAAAATTCCTAAAATACATAGTTTGACTGATGAGTTTAAGTATTTTTTTAGACTTGAGATCAATGGCTGAACTTTTCACCGTACCAATTTCACCATTTTTGCGTTGATACACATTGTGCTGCTTCGACATAGCCACGGGCCGCACATCCAAGGTGGGCCGCGAGTTTGTACATGCCTGTTGTACTGGATATACCCCGGATTATTAACCCTTTACCTGCCACAGCCATCGAAAATATTAAAAACTTCATTTTCTTATTATTTTAAAATTTGGCGCATTGTCTAATGATCTTTCTCACTTCATTTTATTCTCGCTCGATTATTACTGACATTAAAAAAAGAGTACACGGAATCAAAAAAGCATAATGTGTTTTGGTCTGAATAATTTATTGTGTGTGTGCTTTTTATTTTAAGCTTTAAATCAGCATTATCCGTGAAATTACGAATCTTGTGCTTTATTTAACTCGTCTCTCAAGTGTCTAGTTTATATGTATAATGTATAAAGTTTTTGTTTTATTTAAAAAGTTTAAAGAAAAAAGAAACGATTAACAAAAGATAAAGTTCAAATCGTAAATATTTACGTGGGCACCCTGTACTTATATGATTCATTGAAAAATGTTCTTATGGATACCTCCCTTACATGTTTTATTGCTAACTTCACTATTTCTGGTAGTTACAACCAAATTACAACGTCTTTTGCGCTTCTGGCGTCTGTTCGCTTGTATTGTTTACAAGTTTCGTGGCATTTTGTTTTTGCCTTGTATTGAGATTGCCGGTTCGGGGATTTTGTCTGTGGACATTATTGGACATTCGCGAAAACGTATTTACTTTTTCTCAGCGAGGAAGCGGTTTTAGTTTGCGCTGTCTTAATAATAGACAATAGACTCAATAGACATTGCCGATGAAGGTTAAAAATCACATCAAAATCGGTTATTTGGTAGTTTCGCGGTTCTGGTATATTGGGGACGATATGACTTTAGTATGTCTTAACTCAATATTATGGAGCTTTCAATGGAAATAAATAGCTAAGAAAAATAGAAACTCCACTGGCAATCGACGGTAAAAAGCCGTGTGATTTTGAAAGTTTGCAGGATCGTTAAATGTCGTTCCCTGGAGCCTGGATCAGTGGAAAAGATTTGACCCGTTGGGTTTCGGAAGTGGGCCAAGAGGGGAAAAGGGTAAATTTTTCTCTTTTTTTTGTGATTATCTTTTAAATGATAAAAGCTTCTGTAAAATGTACTGAACACCAAATACACTATATAGATATCATTTCATTTCCATAGTGATTGTATTTTTTCAGGGAAATTGTATTCTGGGATAATATAAATAATTACACGTTTTTTTTTATTGACTGTTGGATTTAGCACCATTACTCTTTAAAAATGCGATTTCGTGGAAATATTCTTGGTAGGATTAAAGATATGGTTTTTCCCAAAAAAATAAGTTGTTCCCCCAAGAATACCCCCTTCCCCCACTCCCTACTTTTTCACACAAAAGACGCCCATTTTGGCTCCTCAAATTGTAGTAGGTGGGTAAAAATTGGTTTGATTTTAAGGTGAAGCCCTATTATACCCACCCCTAACTAAAAATCTGATCAATCCGGTGAAAATCGACGATTATAGATATAGAATCAAACCGAGGAGCTTTATTTGGATAAAGTTCGGTACAGGATATTTTTCATTTATGCCTATATTGGATAACTAAATGATGATATAACTGGATATTTGAGTAGTAATGTCAATATTTTTATTGAGAATTTCGTCAAGAGTAAGGGGACTTTTGTAGGGGAAAATTGATTTCTCGTACGAATGTCTCCTTCGTTTTTCACCCATCGGCCTAATTTTTTCACAATAGTTCAAGGCTATGTCTAGCAACAATATGATCCCAAGTTTTAGTCTGTCAAAAATTATGAATCAATAAAAATGTCCCACGACGAATAAAAGTTGTCCTATCTCAGGAGCTCCATTGTTTAAAACCCATATAATCATTTACTCTCCAATATCATTTTATTGCAATTTCATGGCTGTTCATTCAACGAACAACTTTCATACAAAAGTGTCCTTTGTTTGGACACCATCTGCCTAAGGCGCAGGTAAATGAGACTGAGGCAGTAGGTACTCTCTTTATCTGATGAAATGATGCCATGAAATTTCTCGCAATCTGCTTAATTGCTACAAAAGATCAAGAATGAATTCATAAGCATTCATAAAAAACATAAAAGGAAAATAGGTTACATTATAGAACAGTTCAGTTCAATTCAAGTAATTAATAAAATGTCGATAAT
Organism: Microchrysa polita; assembly: GCA_949715475.1. NCBI lineage: Eukaryota > Metazoa > Arthropoda > Insecta > Diptera > Stratiomyidae > Microchrysa > Microchrysa polita. The sequence continues at coordinate 122,273,281 of OX454416.1, read as the reverse complement.
AAAATATTAAAACTTATTAAAGGTACTCCCAGACAAATGGCCATATCAATTTATGATTTTCTGCAATAACTGACAGTGCCGGATTAAGCAAGCGCGAGGCCCGTGGCAAATGCTGAGCGCGGGGCCTATGGAACTTCGATTAACCAAACTACCCAAGGGGGTTCTAAAATTAATACTTCGGTTTTATTAGTAATTTCCTCAAGGGATTTAGGAAAGCGGCTAGCAAATATAAGCATTACAACCATGCAATACACGAAGAATGTGCAATAAAAAAATTGCTATTATATTTAGAGGTACGAAGTTTGGTAAGCTCATGATTCTGTGAACGCTCTGCAGTCTGAATATACAATTTACAAATTTATTCTCATTAATGGGTAACTTCAAAACAAAATCAATCAAAAATTAAGAAGATATGAAAGATAAATCATGGTTGATTTTTTGGGTGAAAAATTAATATTTTCGCATCTATTCGCAATTTACCCCGAAATTCGCATCTATTTCGTAAAATCTAAATTTCCGTACCTCTAATGACAATGTGTTAGGGACGCCGATCGGTATAACTGAAAGCCAAATGCATATTGTCAAGAAACACTTAGACAAATACAGGTCACACAGTGGTTCAGATTCACATTCTAGGAACAAAAATCAAAAGAGTGAGTATGCGATTACTGATGATTTTGATGGGAATAGATAGAATAGATTAGCACATATTGATAGAATATAGAAATAACAATTATATTTCTCATGTACTGTGGCGAACCTCTAAAAGCATTATGAAAAAATACCGGCGTACAGAGGGCTGCGCCCGCAATACGAGGGTTTTTTAGATTTTGGATACATACATAGTGAATAATTTTTCCCATATATTTTATAGGTAATAAATAAGAATTATGCACAATGTTAATGAAATGCTTCTCGTAAATCTATTTTTGGATTGGTCTAAATAAACGCGTTCCAGAATGAAAGGCTAATGCCTTTCATTCTGTAACACTTTTTAGTTAGACCAATCCAAAAATAGATTTACTATGTATCATGGCTCCACATATTAACTGGATTTATTAGCTGTAACGCCGTTACCATGACTCCAAACTGGAAAAAAGCGACTGATATGAAATGTACCCATCGAGTTCTTTGATTTGATAAAAACTAAAAAAGTCGACTTTTTCAAATCTCCGGGACACCCTGTTTGCTTTGTCCTACCAACGTCTAAGTATTTCGGGCTAAAGACTTACGATTCTACACATTCCTACCAAATTTCATAACGATCGGTTAGTGAACAAATTTGTAAATGTCCGGGACACCCTTTTATCTTAGCCATACCAATTTTTAAGTATTTCATGCCAAAGACTGTTACCATTCTACACATTCCTACCAAACTTCATGACGATCCGTTAAGCCGTTCGCGAGTTATTTAAAGAACAAATTTTCAAATGTCCGGGACACCCTGTTATTTTTGTCCTACCAACTTTTAAGTATTTCGTGCCAAAGACTGTTACCATTCTACACATTCCTACCAAATTTCATGACGATCCGTTAAGCCGTTCGCGAGTTATTTAGTGAACAAATTTTCAAATGTCCGGGACACCCTGTTATTTTTGTCCTACCAACTTTTAAGTATTTCGTGCCAAAGACTGTTACCATTCTACACATTCCTACCAAATTTTATGACGATCGGTCAAGCCGTTCGCGAGTTATTTAGTGAACAGACGGACGGACAGACGGACAGACGGACGGACAAAATCGATTTCATAAGGGTTTTTTGTAAAATCTAAAAAACCCTAAAAAAGGGGGAAAACTATCTTTTTTGAATATGATTCAAAATTGTTCCTCAAATAAGACTTTATTTTAGAAATCTCTTATCCACCTTCGAAAATTTAAAAATTCGACATTTACGAAAAGTGATAAAATATGGGAGAAGATTTCATTTTATAAGTGTTGTCTATTAATATAGCTTTCGATTGAATTGCCCTTTTCAGGTTTACTCAGGTTCATAAAAGGCTAAAAACAAAAAAGCCAATAAAAAAGATACTAACGTAGCGCATACCAGCACGCTAAATTTACGTTAGCACCTTCTACATTTACTCGATTTTACTAATACAAATAAAAAAACATTGGAAATCTTACACACTTAAATGTGAAACAATTTTGAATCATTTTTTAAATAGGTAATTTTGTCCCCACTTTTCATAACGTTTAAAGCAATACGCCACTGTGAATGAGAGATATAATTGTAATTTCTGAATTCTATGGATGTGTGTAAATGCATTTCCTAACATGAATTTCGAAAATCTTATGCCCCGCTAGAATGTGAATCTGAAACACTGTGGACGTATGTTTACAGGAATGCCATCACGAATTAGAAAGATTTCTGTATTTTTATGCAATATTAACTTTGCTATAACTTTGGAACACCCTGGCGTAAATTGCTCAACAGGAACTGCGGCTTTAAGAATTTGGTTTTCACCTTGGTTGATATAATTTTTGTTTGAGAAAAACGCGGGGCCCCTTCAAGCGCGAGGCCCGTGGCATTTGCCACCCTCTGCCACGTGGTTAATCCGGCACTGATAACTGATAAAACTAATGTCTAAAAAAAATGCTCGGTCAATTCTTCTGATATAGCTTCTCATTTAGAATTTATATGCATTTATTTAATCATAAAACAAATGTTGCGCCAGATATAAATTATATCTAAGGAGGACCACAGACCTAGCGATTTCTTGGTCAATCGATTGCACATAATCGTACAGCACACACACTATGCAATTTATCGCGCAATCTGACATGACAGTCTCACGGTCCACACAACACAACACGACATAGAGAAAATTATTCTATTTTGTGGCTATGGAAGAATGACGGAGAATGACTGCAACAATCACAGCAGGTTTATATAAAAAAGAATCAGTAACTGAAAACACAAGATTGTCATGACAGATTCTCCGAAAAATTGCATGGCCATATGTTCCACACGTCAATCAAAAAATTAAATTCGATGGTGGCATACACCTTCCAATTTATCTTGCAATCAAAAAATCTCTTCAATCGATCGGAGGGTCTGTGGCACCCAAAATTATAAAACGTGCTTGTAAATAAGATACAATTATCTTATATACTAGTACTTGACTCAGTTTTGAAAAAAAAAAAAGACTGAAAGAATGAAAGTTAGGTTTCCATATTGAATCTTTTTCAAACCATCTGTATTTGCATATTTCTTTCCAATTATGCAACTATATCACTATGGTCAAACATGCAATCTTTTTATTTATAGAGATTAAGGCGTTAAAATGCTATTATCTTCTGGTAGAGATACAAATACATACATTTTATCTTGTCGCGAAAGAATTATTTAGGGTTATATATTTCAATAGCAATGTACATACATACATACTTATCTACATTGTATTTTAAGGTCAATGACGCAAAATGCAAATAGAAGAAAATACAAGAAATACAATGTTTTTATTGAAAACTATAATTTTCTGAAATAAAAATTTATTATTTATGTTCTTAATAATTATAAATTCTAAAAAGTACCACAGTAACAGCAAATTCACTATTTCTTTTTATCAGAATCACCTATTGATCAAAACACACTAATTAAATATCGAGAGCTACATATGTATGTATATGAAAAAAGTAAGAATTTATCAACCCCCACTAAAAGTCGGTATCTCTATTAATAGTGCAGTCAAAATATCCCATTTCAGACCTCCAAATAGAAAAAATAGAGTTTGTGTTTTTTTGTTTGAGTTTTTTTGTGGTTTTTGAATCAACGAGCTCCCAGGAATCTAAAACTCATTTTGCTAAAAAAAATTTTGATCGGAAAGGTCCCAAAAAGGACAAAAAAGGATACTCTTTAATCCTTGACCGGAGGTCAGCATGTGGGGTATCAGATCAAAGGGGACGTCGAGTACATTACATATCCGGTGTTTGTTTCCTGTTTCAAGGACCCTCCACGGAATAAATCGAGATTAAATGTAAAATTATTGTGTTTACCGTGTATCTTTCCAAAGCCATAACTACGAAAATAATTCAAGTTTTCACTACGTTTCTCACTTTTCCGAATTTATAATAGCTAAAGATTCTATCACTAAATTTGCTAAGAAAAAAATTATCGGAAAGCTCTGAAAAAGGACATTAAACGACACTAATTACAAACCTTGATCGAACGTGAGCATGCGGGGTGTCATATCAAAGAGGACGTCGAGTGCATTGCATATCCGGTATTTGTTTCCTATTTCAAGGACACTAAATGGAATAATTCGGGCTCAAACGAAAAATTACGGCTTTAGAAAGATACATATACGAGAAACACGAAAATTTTCCATTGGGTCCCAATTTTCGGCTTGTTCTGCTATCCGTTCTCATAGGGAGAACTTTTGTGTTTCCGATATTTTCCACTATGTGTCCGCTATATGGCGGACTGTAAGATAAGTGTCGCTAGTGTCGATAAGAAGAACTAGAAAATTCACCTTACTGAGCTGACAGCGTAATGTTCCCAATTTTCTCCTGTGAGGGTCCTTGAAACAAGTAATAAATACCGGATATGGAATGTACTCGACGTCTTCTTTGATATGACACCCCGCATGCCCACGTTCGATCAAGGTTTGTAATTAGTGTCCTTTTATGTCCTTTTTGAGAGCTTTCCGATAATTTTTTTTTTTAGCAAATTTAATGATAGAATCTTTAGCTATTATAAATTCGGAAAAGTGAGAAACGTAGTGACAACTTAAATTATTTTCGTAGTTATGGCTTTGGAAAGATGCACGGAAAACACAATAATTTTACATTTAATCTCGATTTATTCCGTTGAGGGTCCTTGAAACAGGAAACAAACACCGGATATGTAATGTACTCGACGTCCCCTTTGATCTGATACCCCACATGCTGACCTCCGGTCAAGGATTAAAGAGTATTCTTTTTTGTCCTTTTTGGGACCTTTCCGATCAAAATTTTTTTTAGCAAAATGAGTTTTAGATTCCTGGGAGCCCACTGATTCAAAAACCACAAGAATTAGCCTTACTCTATTTTTTTCTATTTGAAATGCTAATATGACTGCACTATAATTTGTGCAGAAAAAATACGTAGAACTGCCAATAACTCTACGAGTAAACAACATAATGGCGCCAAACGAACTGTATTTATAAAATCTATCAAACAAGTTTTCGGCTGGAAATCCGGAATCCCCGAAAAAAAATTGCATAATTATATGTACATATGTTTCAAACACTACGACTTGTGTACATTTTTATTATAATGCGTTTCGCGTTGATCAATGGCATTCAATTAACATTGGCATTGACCGGATGAACTTGGTACACAAATTTATCCATCCACTTTTACACGTTTGCCATAAAAATTAGAGAGAAAGAGAGCGAAATATTGAGAATAAGATCCACTTTACTTGCTGAGAAATGATAAAGGCTTAAAATATGGAACAGTACAACTCCGCTTAACCGAAATCAAGAGAAGGTTAATCCGTGTAGTGTAAACTAAAAACAGCAGCAAAGTAAATGCCAATTGGGGAATTTCCCTAAAAAGTAGTAAAATTTCTTAGACTTCTATGATTTTTGTTTTTTTTTTACTTAAATGTATAGTTTTAGGTGACAATTTTACGTAAGATTAATGGTTGTCGGTTTGGTTAATAAAATTCGGTTAAGCGAGGTTCTACTGTTTAGGTGTTTGCACGTTCCAGATGAACGTGAGAGATTTCAATTTAATCGAACAAGCCCCAATTACATTTTACAATATGTATTTCATCAGTTGTTGAACAGTTGATCTCTGAAACTGTTTACATATTTGTAATCTATGTATCTTTGGTCATGGATAGGATTGAAATTAAGTCGATATTCAGTTTTGGTTTTATTTCGCACGTGTTAATTCGGTACGTATTCGCAATCTTCTTTGATAAAAACAAATAAAAAAAAATGTAAATTAAAACCAGAGTTATATTAATACATGATGTGTTTTTATAATATGTGACTAAATTAATAATATTCTTAAGTTATTCGGAAGCAATTTATGAACTTGAATATGTTTTTAGCTTTATGACCGTGAATTTGTGTACACTAAATTATTCTTCTCTTATTGGAAGGCTTATGGTAATCTGAATAAAAATTCGGTACGAATGGATATTCTATTAACAATTAGTGGTTATTGAAAAGTATACTTAACTGTGTTGAAAAGTGTTCTCTTCTGAAAACATGTACCTTTGATATGGAACTTTTGTGTTGCCCCCTGTGTTTTAACTCGGCAAAAGAACTAAAAATCGCGTATATATACGTTATTTGCCCTTCACTTCTTTGTTTAATATCCAATAAAATCAAAATGGTTGAGTTTTAACTATATTTTCTCTTTCGGCCACTGAGTCATTTTTCTTACTTATGAAAGAGATTTAACAGTCAGCTGTTTAACAATCATGTTTCTAATAAAGCGATATTCGAATTTTAAATATATTGGCAATACCAATCGATAGTCGATTTTTTAAACCAACATTTATGAACCATTTTGATTGTATTCGAACATAACAAAATTTTTCATCTAAAGTAATAACGGAATTATCGTTTTAATATTTCAGTTTTTCTTTTAACATAAAATGTACCTGAATTTTCGATATCTACCAATATGTCTCCTTTATTGGATATCAATTCCCAATGTAAATGGATATGGAAAAGCCAAGAACTATAACCCAAAACCTAATATAATTTTGATTGTGGCAGATGATATGGTGAGTGGCATAACATTAACAAACAATTTAATTTTAACAAACACATCCTTTTTCCAGGGATTTAACGATGTCAGTTTTCACGGATCAGATCAAATATTGACACCTAATATTGATGCACTCGGTTACAATGGCATCATTCTTAACAAACACTACACCCCGCCAATGTGCACGCCATCGCGAGCGGCCTTATTGACAGGAAAATATCCGATAAAGACAGGTAAGTCAAACAAATAGTAAATGCTTGTTATCAGGTTAATCAAGAGTATGCAATCACATTAAATTATCAACATGAGTGAATAATAAAATATGTAATTATGACTATTTTATTTCTCCAAGAGTTATTAAACATGCCAATTCGAAATTAATCTGATAAGCATAGATTATTATCTTTGATCCAAAAAATTAATGAACTCATCTTGTAATTAAGACGTTCAAGTTTCAGAGGAGTTTTAAGCATGAAAAGGGCATCGGCATCAATTCAGCTGAATGTCTTAGGGAAGAAGAATACACTTTTTTAGATTAATTTTTAAATTTCTCTTAAATTGATATACACTGCGCGACAAATGCTTAGGTTCACACATATTTCCTTCCAGGAAACGGTAAATAAAAAGCTTACCGGTTCAAGAAATTTTATTTTCGAAACTATTAAATATCACAAATAAAATGGATGGAGTGAGTCCCCACAGGACATTTTCCTTAAATTCCAGTAATTGATTTCATTCAAAGAGTCGATTTCCACTGCCACAATTGCTTAGGTTCAGGGACGATTTTACCGTTTTACTTAATGTTTTCGCTGAAAAATATTTCAGAAAATTTTCAAGCAGGAGAACTACAAAAAACAAGAGCATTTTTTTTGTTATTTAATAGTGTGTATTTCCGCCATTTTTATTTATAATTTTATAAAGCCTTCAAGGTAGGGAATTGTGTAAAGAATGCAGCACAGATAGCGGCATTTTAGACCCAGCTGTCTTAATTCCATGAATTAACTCTTCTTTAGGGTTGTACTGTTTACCACTACTGTATACCTCCCGAACAAGCCACCCCCAAATGTTTTCTAATGTGTTAATGCCAGGGGAGTTGGGCCCCCAGTCGAACAAAATCACATTTTCCTCCACAATAAAAGATTTAACTACCCTCGCTGTATGAATTGGGACAAGATCATGTTGCAATATCCAAGGATTGCCTCCGTACATGACATTTATCTTATGGATTTCCTCTTCTAAGAGCTGTTTATAAGATGAACCCGTTTGGCGACCTCGAAGGATTACCAGGTCGATAGTTCCATGATGTAATATGGCTCCCCATACCATAACGGGACCTATTCAGGAGTGATGGCGTGACAGGTCGATAGGTTCCTTCCTAATATCATGATAATAGTAGGAGAACCCATCTGGACCGTCCACACAAAACCGTTTTTCATCCGTAAATATTACCTGCCTCCATTGTGATGTCCAGTTCATGAAACTTGAGGCAATTCCAGGCGCTGTAGGCGATGTTGCGGGGTTAAGGCTGTTTTTTTCTTTGACCGTAAACGTTTCCAACAAGAAGAAGATCTAAGAACTCATTGGGTGGTCCTTACACTTGCTGATAACACCAAAATCTCCTCAAGCTTACGCGCAGTAAGGGGCGAATGCGAGGTTTCTCTTAAGAAATGTCGCCTTAATGCACCGGATCGTCGGCAATAATTTTCACTATCTCGTATAAAATTATTAACAACGTTCGAGCTCCGCTGAATCCATATTGCAATTTTTCGGTTTGAATATCCTTCTTGGTTTAGTATGGAAATTGTCGCCTTTTCCTCGGCAGAAAATTGATTTCCTTTTTACATTATCCACTATACGACTCACAGAGCTTAACGCGAAAAAAATGTTTCCACAAACACTTCTCACCAGGACGAGATAACTCTTTAAAGTAAGCGAACCTATACAATTGTCGCAGTGGAAATTGCGATTTTCATTTTAAAAAATTCCGTTAGCTATGCGAGTTGTTTGATAGAATTGCAATATTTACTAAAATAACCGTTAATTGAGAGAGCATTATTTAAAAATTATTTCCGATCAGAGTACATAGAAATTAGATGATTTTAAACCAAAATATCCATGAACCTAAGCATTTGTCGCGCAGTGTATGTATCTGTATATTGGATGCGACGGATGCTACTTTCATATTTGAAGCATTATCAGCACTGTAGTTGCCAACTAGCAATGCCTAGAGAATACAGACTGAATGATCACTTTATTGATGATTTAGCCTGGATACTACAATATTAGAAAACGGAAAACTGAAAATGAACTCAAATTTTGGAGTTCTGCCATACCTTTTGATGGTGGTTTTGCTCAACCAAATTTCACTATCGATTTTGCCATTGTCCACAACCAATGCAGGACACACAATCGCCACATAATATAGAGACAAATCAATTGTCTTTTTAATTTTTTATTATAAGATATTCCTTTTCACCAGTAGTCGCTTCAAATTTGTCCCAGTTCATATTCCCTTGCGAAGTCTTCTGAGCCTTGCGCTCCCCTAGAAAATTTAGACCAAAAACCAAAAATATGTATTTTTTTCGTCGTTAGTTCGGCCATCACCATGGCTTTAGTGATACCTCGAGAGACATAATTGCGATTACTGGAGCAACCACAATCCGCAAGGATAATTATATCCTCAAATGACAAGCTGACTGATGGCATTTATATAAGAAGCGCGAGCTTAGGCATCAATTTAAATCAGCAATATCAAGTGATTTTTGATTTTTTTTTCTCAATTATTTTTAGCGGTGTTCATCAAATAGATTTGGTTAGAGCTTTTCTTTTTAATCAAAGAATTTAAAATGTTTGGCCGATGTATTAAAACAACGGATTTCCTCCGGGGGATTTTGAAATAATTTTGATTGAAAATGGTGGCCTATAAGCAAAAAATTCACCACTTTAAACCGATTCTCCAAGCAGAAATTTTTTTTTCGACAATAAGTAAGGTTTCAGTAGAGGCGGCAATATGTTAAAAGCCTACTGGCGGCAAATGGGTAAATCCGCCACTGATGTAATGGTCCTATTTAGCCACGTACTTACGTGTCAATTTTCGAATTCGTTCACCCTCGCAAATTAATTTAATTAATTTTAAACTATTGATTTTCATAAGAGCCCCGCCCGAATTCTAAAATTGGCAGGCTCTCGTAGGAGCATTTTTCGAAAGATAACACAAAATATTATGGTCACAGTGGGCCCTCCGGCAATTCAACGGAAAAGTGTCTCTACTCATTAAGCTACCTAAATCTCATTACGCGAAGCCATTGTTGCTGACTAGCGTTTATGGAGGGAATCCGGTGCTGTCGTCCATGGAGGAAAAGATTAGGAATTTTCTGTTAATGGAAGTGTGTTTCGGAGTGAAGAGCGGAACAGATTTGTCTGTTTTGGATAGTGTATAAAATGAAGGACCCTTATGAATGAATTAAACCGGGAGGCTTTTTCTTGCCTAGCAAGCCAAGAGAAGCCAAGTCTATCCCGAGAAGCAGGCCTGTAGAGAGGGGGGAGGAACGGGGTGATTCCCCCCGGGCCCGGGATTTCATAGGGGGGCCCGGATTTTGACACAAAAGTTCTGCTTTAGTGTTTTTTTTTTTACATACAAATTGCTATTTTGAGGTCTTTAACTAAGAACCCTTATACATTATGTACTGCTTTTAGCGTTTTAACAACAATTCATAACATACTGTGCACTAGGCTTGGGGCCCCTAATCTATTTTTGAATTTTGAGAACTAGGGCCCGAATCAGCATATTCAATGAACATGTTTAGTTTCGTTACTAAATTTCAATTAAGGAATTTCGACTTCTTCATCCAGTAGCGTACAGTTTTTCGAAATATTTGTGTTTAAAGTAAAAATAGGAGTACAGCGTCATTTTTTTCAAGGAGGACTTTTCCGAGCGATTTTTATTTTGTGTACATACTGCTGCTGCTTATGAAATTGTTTTCAAGGTACCAGCACACAGATGTTGATCACTTAAATTGTTGAATCTTAATTTAAATCTATATATCTACCAGTACTCGCCAACTCGGTAACAAAAAATTTAAGGTTTTTTGAAATAGGTAAAATAGGAAGAAATAAAAATCCTTTATGAATTCGTAGCGGTGCGCATTTCGAAAGTCAATTTTATAGAGTAAAGACCAACCTTCTGGGCCACTGCGAGTGTGCTAATAAATTACAGATTTGAGCTCCCCAAGCATTTGTTAGAACTGTGAACTATATCCACCTTGTTTTGCTAAAAGCTTTGTAACGGTTGAGGTACAGAATAGACCACAGCTGTTTCCTTCGAAAAATCTTCAACTAGAAAAAAAATAAGTAAATTTGCCCAGTTTATTGCATTATACACTTTCTATTTTGCGTGTAGTACAGCCTTTATTATTCATCTGTAAAATCAACACTTGAGCCAATTTGACCCGTATAGTCTTCAAATCGAATTAAAAAATAATATTTATGAATGATCCTATCCTATCGAGAATGACTGTCGAAAATTTCAAGGCTTTCTTCATATCAAAGTTCGAATATAGGTTGGAATCTTACTTCACCAATAGAATAGAAATTTTCTAAATAATTTTGTTGGGACAAGGGAATCAATAATTTTTCAATATTTTTTCTTGGGAGAACTAAATGCTAGAAGATTACCAGGCTACCAGTTTCGCTTTATGCGTATCTTGTGTAAGGGGCACGACCATTAAACAATAAACTTATTTTCATCACGGGCAGATTTTAGTAAAGAAACTTTATACTAGAAAGTTAACCCTTTGAGCAGTAGCTTTTTATAAAGATTCGTTACCCAAAAATGCACGTAAAACGAAGAAACCATATTCTAGAATGATTTTGGATTCTGTATTTCCTTAAAATTCGCCACTCAACTCTCGAATCCTCTTCAAAATATACTTGAAACGGGACCGAGGCTAATTTCGGGCGCAGCAGAAATTGAAATGAAACTTAAGCTTCTTTCGCGTTAACAATTTCTACCACAGTTAGTCTTTACTATTACTAGGAACATATTTGGGTGAAGTTGGGTTTAGATTGGTTCATAAAGAAAAAAGTTTTTCTTAGAAGAACCTTATTTTCAGGGGCAGCCCCCATGGCCCGATTTCATTCGTTATACACAGCGTACACTAAAAAAATCTCGTCACACTGATCAATAATATACATACATATATACTTTATATAGTAGGAAAAATGCACCTGAATGCGCAGAAGGCCGCTTTAAAACATTCTTCAAATATCTATCGTACTGATGCCGGACACCGGACTATATTCGATTAGAAAACATCCGGATTACTGATACTGAGCCGATTCAGTGTGGACGCCGGATTATGAGGTGTTCCGGATTAAATGGAGGCTGAATTATAGAGATAACTGTACAATTGTACAATTTGTTTGAGGACCGATATGTCAAAAAAAATTTTCTTCGATTCATAATTTTTTATCGTATGGAAGAGGTGGGCCCGGAATCATTGTCCCCCGGGCCCGGATTTTCTCTCCACGGTCCTGCCGAGAAGTGCGCGTATAATAGCAAAACCGATTGTGAAACCACACCATCTGTCCGTAGCGGGGAGAACGTTTTGTCATTTTATACAAAGTTGGCTCGAATCCCCGTTATTCTGTTTAATTTTAATCCTTTCATTTAGTGATTTTCAAGAGTTGCTCGGCTGAACTATGCAGGTGCAATTTGGTTCGTCAAGAAAAATTGGAAACGAGCCCTTTTAGCTTTTTATACTCGTCACTATGTGAAAGGGTATATTAACTTTGTCATGGAGTTTGCAGCGCACAGAAGGAAGCACCTCCGAGTATATCGACTATATATTATTGATCAGTGTGACGAGAGAAATCGATCGAGCGATGTCCGTCTGTCTGTCTGTCTGTCCGTCTGTTGCAACGCAAACTAGTCCCTCAGTTTTAAAGCTATCGGGCTGAAATTTTGTATGAAGGTTTCTTTTTAGTGTACGCCGTATATATGTTGGAACGAATGAAATCCGACCATGGGGTCATGAGGCTGCCATACAAACCAACCCCTGAGAATTAAGTTCTTCTAAGAAAAACTTTTCTCTTTTATGTATCAATCTCAACCAAACCTTACCCAAATGTGTTCCTAGCAAAGCCTCGAAACATATCTAGGAACGGATGAAATCGGAACACTACGTCATACCACGATTCAGTTTGGGATTTTGGTAAAGATCACCTTATGCGATTGTCAGTGGCGTATTTACAGGGGGGGAAACAAGGACTGCTATTGAAAGTCTCGTCATGTGTGAAGTGGACCCATCTTATGTTGATATAAGTTGAGGAGATGTTGTTGCGGTATCGATGTCTTGGAAGCCGCTGAATTGATAAATATGTAAAACAATCGGTCTGATTTTTCTATCGGGCTCGTGTATTTTAATTTGGCCGTAAATTCGTGTTGGGCTGCTGTAAAGGTTTTTAAACCAGATGCTTCTCTTTCTGTTATAATGCTAAAAATTGAAGTGTTTTGGTGGGAAAGCATTTTTAGCATACATTTTCGAATTCCTATGGTTCGGTGTCTGTGGTGCCCTTGCCTGGGGTACTTTCTTCAATGATTCAATTTTCACGAAGTAAACATCATCGTAGCCATTCCTTCTCGTTTCTAGGTCCTACACGGCTGAAAATTTTGGTGTAATTTTTATAAAAAAATATATTTATGCATTTCCATATAAAAACTTTATCAAAAGTATAATTGAACTATATTAAAAGTATAAGTATTCTTGATAAAAAGTTTACTCTTCAATAGTATAAAATTGATAAGCAAATTTATACAAACCGCTCGAAAAAATAATAATTGTAATACGAGTGCAGTCGGCTTCGGATCCACAATTCTGTGATTTGTAGGCAAGCGCGCTGTTCACTGAACCAGACAGACTTCAAGTCAATAGATTTCTAGGTTGAATGGGTTTCTAGCGTTGATAGTGTAGATTTGATAACATAGTAGGATTGATTCTACCCTTTTATGTTATAACAACGTTCAATGGAATTTAATCTATCCCGAAATGTATAATATTAAAAGGGTACTTGGATAGTTTTATTCTGTAGCGGTTATAATTAATATAATTTTCGAATAAACTAAAATTAATAAGTTGAAAAGGGTCAAATTTGATTCAAGTTTTGGAACAGATAGGAGTTATACTATTTTATTTATAAAATTTACTTCCGGTTTACACCAAAATTTACAACCGTGTAGTCTTCTGGATTGTACTAGTAAAATATTATTCGGCACTTGTTACGATTTTACGGAATCTGTTACTAGATTTTTGACAAAACATACAAAGGCCTCTTTTTCAGTAAATCCTAATTTTGCATTCAAATTCGCTTAAACTTGCCATGGAATTCAAGACCACAATGTCAGCCAAAATTTGTTGTAACAGCTTTTCATCTGTGTTTCTTTCAAAAGTAAGCAGAATCACTTTTTGGCGGAATTTGGCAGAATTTCGGACGATGTATAAAATTTCTCTTCCAAAGAAAAGTGTTCCGTCTGGAATCCGTTTTGTCATATGGAAACAGTATCTTTGGTCATTGCATTAATTCCATAGCCAATAAAGTACATATTCGTAAAATTCCTTTTCGGCTTCAGGCTCCTTCGAACTGCACTACGCAAGCTTGTTTAAGGCTCTCCGTATTTTGGTTCAGGAAAAGCCAAAAGCAGTTAATGAGTGTTATTCTAAGATCTGTCAGGAAAACTAAACTTTTGGTGTAATAAAACTGAAATGCAAAGGACTCTCAGGCCCGTATTCATAAACATACCTTAACTCAAGGAGACCTTGAGTCAAGGATGCCGAAATTAAAATAAATGTCATTTTCCATACTTTTTCCTAGAAATCACTTATATTCACTGTCAATATTTTCCTATGTAGCTGCTCTCGGGTATCCACACCAAAAGTTTATGTCACAAATAAGCCCCGTAGTCTGTGCCCCCCCTTTGAGAATTTTCTAAATACGCCACTGGCGATTGTTGGGAAATGGAAATGTATGGGAAATCCGTGGATTGGATTTTAATTTTTGCACCAAAGCTGTTTGTTACTTCTTCTTGTTACTTTTGTTCTGTTCGCTTTATTAAGATTTCAACGATTTCCAAAATGATTTTCATTTTTTGTTGTGCGGAATTATTTAAAATTTCCAACGCTGCATTTGTGACAGTAATTAAATATTATGTTGAAACGGGGCGGGTCCTAGAGATGACAAAAAAAACTAAAACTTGGTGAAAATACCAAACAACAGTAGGAACAAGGAGTCGTTCTTATTGCACCGATTGAACGGCTTCCGATGAAAACTTAGGTGGTAGCCTGGGGTTCTACGTTTTTATATGAAATTTCGGCCTTTTGCAATTACCCTCAGTCTTTAGTAAAAATTAGCAACTGATAAAAATCATTGATATAAAAAGGTGCAATCATTGGTTTACATATAGCCCTCCCTGGTAACAGGAATGCATTTCTTCGACGCAATGACCTAGAAATCTACAAAAGTTATTTTTAGATCACAGTGAAAAATTCCCCACTTCCATGGGCGTAGCCAGGGGGGGGGGGGCAGGGAGGGGCGGTCGCCCCCCCCCTGGTCGACGAAGATGGTAAAAAATTCTTATCGATGTAGGAAAAAAAATTGCTGCACTATACAACATTTTCAAAAATTTTCTGCTGCTGGCGCAGATGCAACTCCAATTGTTGCCGGATAAGCCATGATTGGGACAGTTTGCAGTCAGGAGGCGCATGCAAATAGATGACAGCGAGTGGCCTCTCGTAACTGACGGAGGCTGTGTACCAGCACACACATTTCACTTGTGAGTGTGCTGTGCTGTGTTGTACCTACTGTGGCTGCGTGGATCCCATATTTCATGTTTCATTTCATGGCTTCTGGAATTCAACTTATTTTCATCTGAAAGGGTGACAAATGGTATACAGCTTTGCTTTGTTACCCCTGGAAGGTCATGGTTTGTCGAATCGACTACGCATCATCAAATTTATCCCATTTTTCGTGACAATTCTCATTATTTGGAGCTGGGTTTTCGGACAGCACTTACCGTGCCGATGTACGAGTACTTGCCGGGTACATTGCGGCTAGACGAAGTATGCAGGGTAAGTTAGATTTTTGGAAATTGGCGTCGTCGAAACGACGAAGGATGAAGTTTGTATAACTTTTAGAACTCCAGTATTTCTCATGGCTGCTTGTCGATTCGACGATAAGTCTGTGTCCATACAACTAGCTCGTAACAAATATGTTTATTTTTGAAATGTGGGACCTATTTTTTGAAAAATTATGGAAAAAATATTTACTAGGACAAAAATAAATATAAATACAAATTGGCTCTAAAATCTAAGTTTTTCCATTCTAAATAAACTAACGATTGAAAATCTGTCAGATTTTATAAATATTTTGAGAAAGGGTGATTTCTATGAGGCGTCAAAGTAGAGCGTTGTCGAATCGACGAATTACTAAAAATAAGCGGTCATGCTTAAGGTCAAGCGGTCAGGGTTAAGGACCTTGTAAAGAACGGGTTTCATATTTCAGTGTTTTTCAAGTTCTTCTTTTTCTTCTCAGTACCGTATCGCCCCTTGTGGGGCATGGTGCGTTAACTAAGCCGTTTATAGGCAATTTCGAGTCAACGTTACATTGCATATCATTTCGGATTGTATAATGATGTAAGCACTATATATTTCCATTCACATGTACGGAAATTTTGGACCACGCCGAGATACGATCTCCGGACCTCTATATTACTAGCCTTGTAGACTACGACTCAGCCAAATGAGCCACAGAGCGGTCTTTCACGTTATTAAATCAAAATTTATTTTCTAGCTGAATCATAACAGCAATAAAAGTGGCTTAATTTTACTTTAATAATAATTAATACTTTGATAAATTTAGAGGAAATCTTATTGAAGCCGTTAACCATATTTCAATCAATAAAGGATTTATAAATATTCTGTCGATGCTACTTTGCTAAGATGAAAGTAACAGACGAAACAAACTGATTTCGCAAGTGGAACATGCAGTCCGAGATGCAAAAAATGCGCTGAAAATAGACAAACTACTTTCTAAAAGGCAGATATTGGAGGCCAGTTGAATGTAATCAGAGTGCAGAAGAAAATCATTCTGATCTCCACTTTAAAAATTTGACTCTTAAATTAGAAAAAAGGAAATAACATGCGCGGCAGTCCACCAGTAAACTAGGGCCGCAGATTTGTGAGTGACATCCAATTTCCAAGATCTAAACTGCTGTTTTGCTAAGATGTTGAGATCAACAGCACGCCCAGCAATGTTATTTATCCCCATAAATGGATACTTGTTTACAATCTGAGCGACATCATAGTCCGTCACGTAGGTCGTGAGTTCGAAAAACCATAAAATTAATTCGTTCACGGTGAGTCTGGAATCCATGACCCTGTGCACCAATCTAACCACAAGCCAGGCTACTCTAAAATTGCTAACAATATTTCTGAGACCGGAAATTTCAACTCCTAAGAAAATCATGATGTTGAAAAAATTTTGGGCTTGCCCCCCCCTGACCGAAATCCTGGCTACGCCCATGCCCACTTCTTGTCACTATGCTGGGACTCCTGGTGGTCGGGGCCCGTGTTCAACCGAACACATGGAACACCATACGTTACGAAACTTTCATGTAAAAGAAACTTTTTTTCTTTTTGAATCTTAACTAAAATTCATCCTTGACTAGCCTCAACGCATCTAGGAACAGATTGGACATAGGACAGCGGTAGAAATTGTTAACACAAAAGAAGCTTAAGTTGCATTCAAATGTGACGGGTATCCAAATTTCGGCCGCGCCCGAAATTAGCCTCGGTCTCGTTTATTTTTATTTTAATCAATGACGATATTAGAAAAAAAAACAGGATATCAAAAAATGTAATTAAAATCTCAATGTCAATTTTAATTGTTTTTGACGTCGATTTAATTTTTTGTGTAGCTATGGAGGTTTTCACACTTAGGGCCAGATTACGTAATCTGTGCAAATTACTTAATTGGAGCTGTCAAATTCCATACATTTTAAATAGATTACGTAATCTGGCCAGATTAAGTACAAGTGTGAAAACCTCCTATACTTATAAATAAATAATCTACGATTATTTCAACATGAAATAACTGATTATTTTTATATTGTATGTGGCACATATGACTCATGGACGACAGAGGTACTAACGCCATGAGTCATATGTGTCTCATAAATAGCGAAAATAATGAATAAACTACTCACTAAACAAATTTCGTCCGAAAAACATGACCAAGATGCTGAAAACTGCTATTTTTGTTAAGTAATTTGTCGAAAATCATACCAAAACAATGTATCCGCATAGGCATAGCTACCTACATATGTGCCTACTGTCCTATATATAGGACGGCTCCAAAAACCTATTTTTAAATAAAAAAAAATATTTTTTTTCGCACGTTTTGGAATAAGTTTCCCTAAGTAAGCAATACAAACATAAAAATACTTTTGGAACTTATCTGGGTAATCATACGACTGGATAAAGTTGGGGCTGCTTCGACACTTTCACGTAGCAATAAATAAAACAGAGTGCACTCCCGTACTTTCGTTTCTTTCGCAGTGAACTTAGTACAGCTTCGAAAGGGGATAATTGCACGAATTGCTGCCTTGGTAGACTGTCAACGTATATGATATGTGCCTCTATTCAACATAAAATATGCTTTTAATTGTTTGAAATGGATGCCAAAAACGTGAATAGAAATTAAAATTCGGACTGTCAAACTGACAACATTGGTTAAAAAAATCATAAATAAATTTTGATATTCCAAGGAGCTTTTGTTTTAACACAAACTCAATTAAACATTGCGAACATGTTCTATTTTATGGTGCCCACTTCTTATTTTTCCAATTTAATAGTAGTAAAAAGTTATAAAAGAAAATCGGTCGATTTTTTTTTTAATTTGATTTGACCATTGTTCAGAACCTTGGAGTTACACAAATAGATCTACCTACATATTTCAGATATTTTGTTGTTGTAGCGACTCCAGAGATATTTTTTTCTCTCTTGAATCGAAGGGGGTCTTGACAGCTCTTGGCCGTTGTGACAACGGGTAGCTCCTGGACGATTTACATCGAAGAACCGGCTGCTGTAGGAGCATTCTTATAGACAACACGAACATCTATGGTCACAGTGGGATTCGAACCCACGCTCCGGCAACTCAGAGGTAGAGTGTCATCTCTACCACTGAACCACCGAATGCCCATTTCTTTCAATTTTGATGTCTGCTTCAATGCTTTTCACTGGCCACCAATTCGAAAAATCATACAATTGGCTTTGGGTTTGAAATATTGGTCATGTTCATTTTCGGTAGTCGACGGATTCTTTAGAGTAGGCAGCCTAAAATTCAGAATTGCTTGGTTGTTCAGTAAAAAGTACTTTCTATGAATTTCCTACTTTTGAATATTCACGTGAAATCCCTTAGAGGTACAATACGTCTAATGAAGCAATTACATAAAAATGGATTCTAAAAAATTTCTTCCATTCAGGAATGCAACACTATGTGATACCAAACGACGAACCCTGGGGCCTACCATTGAAAGAAACCATATTGCCAGAAATACTGAAAGATGTTGGTTACAAATCTTATATTGTCGGAAAGTGGCATTTAGGCTTCTATAAGAAGGCATTCACACCTACACTACGTGGATTTGATAAACATTTTGGCTATTACGGGGGATACATTGACTATTACGAGCATGATTTAGAGATGCTGGTGAGTCTATCGATGTAACATTGGCAACTACCCGTATTTTTAAATTAATTCCTTGTACCATTGTTTTAGGATAAACACTATTCACTGGGTTTTGATATGCGACGTAATCTTGAACCGATTGCCAATGAGACAAGAGGAAAATATGCTACTGACCTTTTCACTGACGTTGCTGTGAAGTATATTCATGAGCACGATAAACGAAATCCTATGTTCCTATACTTGCCACACTTGGCTCCACATACGGGCAATGAAGATAATCCAATGCAGGCACCACTTGAGCATATTGAGAAATTCAGACATATTAAGGACATTAAAAGACGAACATATGCTGGTAAGTTAATTTCAAACTCCATTTGGAGTCAACTGTTAAAAACGATTTTTTATTTTTTATTTCAGCCATGGTGGATAAGCTTGACGAGAGTATTGGAAAGATTATTGAAGCCCTATATGAAACTCAAATGTTGCACAATTCCGTCGTTTTGTTCTACTCCGACAACGGTGCTCCAACACAGGGACTGCATTCCAATGCTGGGTCCAATTTCCCGTTGAGAGGAGTAAGACTTAAAAGGGCTTAGTATGCAAATTGTGTAAACATTTTTTTTTTAATTTCAGCAAAAAAATTCCCCTTGGGAAGGAGGTCTTCGTGTGCCGGCCGCTATATGGAGCCCGTACCTAATGAATCAACATCAAACAGTGGCAGACACACTAATCCATGTAACCGACTGGCTGCCTACATTGGCTGCTGCGGCAGGTGCTGAAATTCCTGGACATATCGATATTGATGGAAAGAATATTTGGAAACAACTTCAAGCCGGCTATCCGTCACCACGATGGAACATTCTTCATAATATTGACGAAATCACAGGATACACTGCCTATTCGACGAAAAAATGGAAATACATTAATGGTACAACGGGACCAAAATATGACGGTTGGCTCGGTGCGATATCGAATGAAAAGGATCCGCGTAATTATACTGAAACGGTACTAAACTCACCGGTAAATCAAGTTATGCAAAAAATAAATGCTGAGTTGTATGCAAAGAATTTAACACGCGTTGTGGTTGAAAACTTGCGAAAAACGGCGACAGTTCAATGTTCAACGAAAAATATGAATAGCACGTACGGTCGAAATGATTTTGAATGTCGACCGGAGTATGAACCCTGTCTTTTTGATATTGAAGAAGATCCGTGCGAACAATACAATTTGGCCTTATACTATCCGCAAGAACTTCCACGTATTACCTCTGAAGTGGAGTTTTATCGATTGATTTCTGTAAAGTCAGTTCGTGTTCCAGCCGATCCTCATTGTGACCCTCGCTATTATAATATGACATGGACATGGTGGCAAGATATAACTGGAGGATCAGGATCAATTGCTGAAAAGAGTATGATGAGTTTAGTTTTGGGTTTGGTGATGTTATTCGTAATACGTATTAAATTGTGATTTTTCTCGTAAATTTTCTGTTGATAGTTTGATAGGTATAAGACGTAATCTACGTGAATTTCAAACGTAGACATTTTTACTCATTTTCATTACATTAAAACAATCGTTCTCATTATACTATACGATACCCGGTGCAATATAAAATTATTATAATAATTTTTGTTGTTAATGTTTTATGTAATAGCATTTAGGTGTAAAGTCTAAAAATTATTTTATTTATTTGTAGATTTTTCAACTTGATTTTTTTTGTGTAATATATGTACATACATATGTATATAGGTACACTAAATAGTCATAATTAACTATTCATACAATATAAGTAAAAAGTGAAAAATTCGCCTATTTTATAAAAAAAAATTTTTTTTAATTACAAGAAAAAAACTCCTGTGAAGGTTTCGGTTTATTTGTTTTGTTTTAATCTTTCCTACTTGATTAACATTAATCATAGACGGGAAGTACTCACAAACCACTTAAAAACGTTGGAAGGATAACCTGCCAATCATATAAATTATACTAATAAAATAATTTTAAGTTGGAATTCATTTCATTTTTGGTTGTGCTGAATTCCTAAAAATGATTCCAGTGTCACTTTTAGCAGGTTAAAACACATTTCATATTTTTGTTTTTCGAATGTTTGTTAAGGAAAGAAATAATGCAAAAATAAAAACATACTTCATAATCTCAAGTGGTCCCAGAGATAATGAAAATATCCCAATACAAAAATGTGTGTTTTCCTTAATTACAGCTGACGTTGCAGAATGAGAAAAGCTCGAAGACCGACGAATGGATTGGTATTGCCATGTTCAAAGGCGTCCGCCTGAGAACCCCGCAAAGAGAGCGATATCAATGGAAGTTCCACTTGATGGACCCAAGGCCAGAGGCAGACCAAAGAACACCTGGATGTGTCAAATGAAAAAGCAACAACAACGCATTGGTCTCGGCGATGACACGATCCAAGATAGAGCTGCCTGTAGAAATATGCTGAGAAATTATCGCCAAAACGGGCGATGTGCCTACACCGCAGGTCGAGCAACGCGGAACCATGGAGCGGTATAAAGAACGAGGCAAGGAAGAAGAAGAAGAAGAAAGTTGCAGAATGAGAATGAGAGAGAGAGAGTTACAATGTTAACATTTGCAGCTAACAAACGAATGATGATTTATATAATTTATATGTATTTAAAGTAACTTTAAAGTCTATTAATAAAGAATAAGATCAAATAATTCATAATTTCTTTTTTTTTCGAGAACAAAGAATGAATCCATTTTTTTTTAACCATGGCCGCTTTTTGCTTCGTTTGCCTGTTTAATTATACACATCATTATGTATGTCCGGCAACCAGTTTGCCTAATAAACCTATTGTAGAGACCAGGGCCGGCTTTAGGGATAACGGCGCCCGGGGCGAACTTGAAAGAAGCGCCCCTTATAGTTTCTAAAACACGAAAAAAATGCAATAAAACTTGAACTTTAACGTTCTTTGGGAATATTTTTCTCCATTGCCCCGCCGCCATTGAAACTATCCACTTCAACTGTTTTTAACTTCACGTTAATTTTTCCTTGTTTCCCAATCAATTGACTGCTTAAAGCGAACAGAAAAGTATGCCTATATCAATTAACATTTGTTCATAATTCGTCCTAGAAAATTATTATTTCGTTAATACACCTATCCCTCGATTTACACGGCACTTTTTTTGCACGATTTCAGTTTTACACGAGTTTTTAATAGAACCCATTTTCTCGATTTAAACGATATTTCCGATGCAAAATTCACTTTTGCACGGTTTTTCTAAACGAAAAGTCGATTCACAGTGTTGTTTTGCAGCAACGCTTTGGGAGACTATTTAATGAAGCTCTTAATGATCAACAAATCTAAAACATCCCTGTATTTTAGGGGTTAAATATAAATCATCTCCCTGTTTATTGGAGGGCTAACAAAAAGGTATGAGCTACTGCAACGCTCTTTACTGAGTGGTTCAACAACATATTGATACCTGACGGCAAACGGTATTTAACCAAGAAAGGCCTGCCATTTAAAGCTCTGCTGTTGATTGACAATGCGCCCGGACATTCAACCCACATTCAGTACGACAACGTTGAAGTTGTGTTTCTGCCCAAAAACACAACGTCCCTAATTCAGCCTTTGGACCAAGGCATAATTGCAACATTCAAAGCACTTTACATAAAGCAAACATTTAAGTAAATTTTGGAGAAAATGGAAAATGATTTTCCTCTTGACATAATTGACGCATGGAAAAAATTTGTAATTTTAGATTGCATAAAACATGTGACATTAAATGAGGTGAAGAATTCACCATTGAATGCCTGCTGAAAAAGTCGATGGCCTTATGTATTTAAAGGCGAGAATGGGCCAATACAAGTTTCTGAAATAACGAAGTTGGCCCATAGGATAGGAGAAGGTTTTGGGGACATTTGAGAATCAGATATTGCCGAAATCATAACAGATGAAGAAGATTTAATCGCCATACTTAGCATACAACAGCAATCGCAATGCTGTTGCTAATGACACTGATGAAGACAAGACGGGGGGCTACCAAGCTTTAATAAAAAAAATTGTGACAAAATTAGTTACAAACCGTTTGTGACACAAATTGGAATAAGATCCAGGCATGCCAGAACGCTGCTCTGCGTATCGCTACAGGTTCCCACCTGATGTCGTCCTATGCAGGAGTGGTTGCCCCCTCCTTCTGGCCGATGATTTTGGTAAAAAGTTCTTACCGATGTAATAAAAAATCGCTGAATTTTACAATGCTTGAAGGCGTTAAAATGTGAGTTTGATTCCAGGCACAACGCAAAATTTTCTGCTGCTGAGACTAAAAAACTGAGTCTAGAAAATATGTGTAGTTTTCTGGCCCTTGATAGTTGTAACTGGGATACGTACGTGTGGGCATCATGAATCGATAACATTATTAGATCAGAAATATAAATCTTTCCCTTAGAGAGATTAAGGTCTCTCCGCCAAGTGGGATTTAACTTCATTCCATCTGAAAGGGATTTTAGTGACAAATGGTATACAGCTTTGCCTAGTTAAGGACCTTGTAAAGAACGAGTCTCATATTTCCGTGTCTTTCAAGTTCTTTGATCAAGATTCATTTTGTAGCTAAATTTAACCACAGTCAATATTTTGTTAAATTTGGAGGAAATCTTATCAAAACCTTAAACCGTATTTCTATCAAAAGAAAAGATTTATAAATTTTGGTCAGAAGAAAAACAGTGGCAGACGACAGAAACTGATCTCTTTGTCTATTTCTTTTAAATCGGGAGTGGAATATGCAGTCCGAAGACAAAAATAGCATTGAATATAGACGAGCTACGTTCTAAAAAGCTGAAATTGGAGGCCAGTTGAATGTAATCATAATCAGATCACCAGTAAAAGTCTAAGCACGTGCAGTAGTGTAGAAAATCATTCACGACTGTCCTTTCTTAAAATGTGGCTCTAAAATTTGCCTAACAATATTTTCGCGACCGACAATTTCAACTCCAAAGAAAATCATGTGGTTGAAAAAATGTCGGGCTTGCCCTTCCTGACCGAAATTCTGGCTACTCTCATGCTCCTAGGATCATCTTCATCAGGAAACCAGCATGTTACCAGTGCGTGATCATAATTTTATCCTGTCTCTACAATAGCTGGTCGGTTGCTATCGAGAAGATCACCCAAACCATCATCTCATGGACACCACTCTCCCTCCACGACATGTCAGGAGTGGAGTAAAAGATTTTGGAAGAAATGTCCACAGATACAAACGAGTACCTCCCGATATATTTTATGACACAACATCATGCAACCATGATAGATATTCACACAACCGTTGTGAATCGGTCAATAGGGAGATAAGGTACGAATAGAGTCCTCTCAGCGCCCCCACCAGCTGTATCACCTGAGGAGACTAGGCTCCCGAGAGCCAAAAGAGCGACACTAGCGCAGCTTAGGTGGAGCTTTTGTTCGCGCCTCAATTCTCGAATAGACCCGGACATCCAGAACATTTGTCCGAGCTGCGGTGGTGCGCCTCACGATGTGCACCGCTGCACCCACTAACCTCACTCTAGCAGCTGCTACGTTCTTGTCGCTTGAGACAATAGGCGAGAACAACGACGAAACTTAGAGCACATCCACAGACATGCACAGCGGTTCACGCCTTTAAAACGGAATTACTACTGTCAATTTATGATCAAAATATTTTCTTGTGAATGATTTATGTTTACTTTTCTTATATTTGCCTTCATTTCTTAAAATAAAGCTATCATTACACGTATTACTCCATGTTTTCGATTTACACGGATCTCCCATATAAAATAGAGAATCTCGATTTGCACGGTTTTCTCAGGAACCAACCTTCCGTGTAAATCGAGGGATAGGTGTATTATAAAAAAGCGAGTTTTGTGTAAGCAAGTAGTAGATCTATTGCAAGATCTACGGTAGTGTTCATTTTTAAATTTTTAAATCAAACCACAAAATACTTTGCCAGTTTTATAATCGTTCAAAAATAAAAACAGGCAATCTCACGTCGCAGAAACATAAGGAACCATACATCTTAGCTCACAAACATTCGTTATGTTGAATGAGAAGACGATAGCAAATCCCACTTAAGTAGGTTGCACTTTTCCATTCATCTTTTTCGATGTTAAAATTTTCCAAATTAATAATCATTTTCAAGAGTACACTGCTATCTTCATTTGCGGAATTCACGAAGAAGACGAAAATTAAGGAAAGATGGACAGTTCCAATGAATGCGTTCCTGGTTCACATACTCTGGTCCTTGCGAAAACGCACTTAGTAATGGTTCTAAATACGGTTGAATTTTATGGTACCGAATTCAGTCAGTATCGATTTTACGTATAGTAGTCGTCCATATTTTTCAAAACATTAATTCAGGTTTGTTCGGGAAACCTGCCTATTTTGCATTACTACAGGTTACACTATGTAGGTACCACCGGTTTATTTTTGAATCACCAACATAAACGTTCATTAAGTTAATAATTTTACGTTTTAAAACTTTAGAAACTCTTATTTTTTAAGTAGTTTTTGTAACCAGCGGATTCAATTTTTTGATTTGACGTGTGGAACGCATTGCCAGTGCAAGCTGTCATGACAATCATATGTGTTCTCAGTTGCTGATTTTTTTACATAAACCTGTGGTCGTTCTTCATGCTGTGGTTGTGGCGGTCATTCTCCATCAAAAGTAGCAATGGATGTCCATCTTCCATCACCAAAAATGGTATCATTTTCGCTATTTTGTGTTGATTGCCCGATAAATTGCCTAATGTATGTGCTGTACGGGTGGCAGATCGATTGTGGGCCCATTCGATCGGCCAAGAAATCGTCAGGTTTGTGGCGCACTTAAAGACAAAAGCATAAACATAATCCAGAATTGCCTTTCCTCATATAAAATATTGATGATGGTTCAAAAACGAATGTGCTTATTAGAATTGTGTACCTCTTTTTTTCTTAATTAAAGGTTACATGTCAGTCAGTCAATTCCTGAAGTGGGAATCTGATATTATGAGTTCCCAACTAAATCGATACCTGTTTTATATAAAGATACAGGTGACATTTTGTGTCGTGCGGCCTTGAGTGAACCTTGTGAAATTGCACATTGAATTCTTGTCGCACGTCTGCGTTTGTATAAAAATATACCGTTAATTTGTGATTAGAATGCGCGTTAAATTTATGGTATTATATACATTCTCTGTAAGTCTTTTTTCCAGTAAAATTTTACTAGGCTGATTCTCGTGCATAAAATCAGAATCATTCTAGCGATTCTGAAAAAAATAGAACTGGTATCCACTACACGGAGAGAAAAATGTGCAATGAATTCTACAAAATCGTACAATGAAATTCTCAACATACAATTTCACTAAATTTGTAGTGAAAGTTATTAAAATGTAGTGAAATTGATTACAATGTAGTTATTGTGGCCTATTGTAAAAATGATTGCAGTGTAATGAAAAAAATCATTGCATGATATTTGTATAGTTACATTTATTGCGTTTGAGGTAATTTTCACCACAGCCTGTAATAATTATTATTGCATGGTGTTATAGTTTTCATCATTTCGTACATGAAATTACCAAAAGTGCGTAATAATTATAAAACTGTCAAAAAATAAAACGACTAATTTATTCGCATAACTTGTATTCGTAGATAGCTTAGGTGTAGGACGTAGGACTACGAAACGATAGGTCCCCGGTTCAATTCCCAGTAGAAGCAAATTGTAAAAAGGTAAAATTAAAATAGGGAAAAAGAAGTTAAGGATAAAATAGAAGTAAAAAATAAAAAAAAAAGTAAAAATAAAAAAAGGAAAAAAATAAAAAAAATAACTTTTTGTATTTTTTTCTATTATCGCCAAATTATCTTCCTGGCAGATTTTATTACCAACCAATTGTTAATTTTATTACAGCACAATGAAATTTTTTATTAAAGATGTAATAACTTTCACATCAGTTGCAGTAGGGTCAAAAATCATTACAAATGCAATGGTTTTCATTACAATTTTAATACCTTTCACTACATTTCTTCTCTCCGTGTATTTTTAAATAGATTGAATGTAAAATTGATCGAGTCTCAAATAAGACCTAGATATCCAGTTCAATTTTACTAGATGTTCAGCAAATAAAAGATAGATCTTTAGAAAAGCAATATATTTTACTGATATGTAGGTACTATTAATTCTTGGTAGAAAACAGTTTTTAATAGTTTTTGCAACTAGAAAATCCTAGCTCACATCTAGTTCCGGTTTACTGTATTCTAGTTGAAAAAATCTAAGTGTGTTCATACTTGATGAATGGTCGTGTAGCCTGCATTAGTATTCTTACATCAGACTAATTCAGCAGTTAAAAAAAATAAAATTTCGTAGGCAAACAAGTTTGTAAAAATAAATTAAAGTAACAATACGGGGTTTGGCGCCCCTAAACCTGGCGCCCGGGGCGACCGCCCCGCTCGCCCCACCCTAAAGCCGGCCCTGGTAGAGACTACAGTTTGTCAGTGGGAAAATATTGTCGAAATTTTCCCTTTAATTTTTACCGGTATACAGTAAGGCTGCTCGCAGCCTAAAGGCGCATTGGAGCGTAGCGTAAAACCTGTCGCCCAAAACAACGCTTGTATTGGGCGACAGGTTTTACGCTATGCCTTTAGTCTGCGCGCGGCATTTTTTGTAAGTCTGGTCAAAAAACATGATTTGCTCAAAACTTTAATTTTTTGGCTTCTAACTTAATAAAAGTGATGCCCACACCAACGCGTCAAGTATTTTCCTTCGCGAATCCACGCCGGAAATTTCGCGGCACATTTTTTGGTGCCCACACCGGCGAGGCCGGCAGTGTTTCCGTCTAATGAGACACAATCAGAGAAGACACAAAGCTTGAACATTGTTTTGTGGCAGTGGCGTAAATAAGGGGTGATCAAGGGGATCAATCCCCCCCTTCGGTCACAATTTTTTTTATTATTACTTTTGGTGCGTAAAACAAAGCAAAAGTAAACTTTTAGCTGGAATTATTCATCGTGTGTAGTGTTTCATAAAAACGTGAACTAATTTTCAGAACTGCAAAAGAAATTCTGCACTTCCTCAAACTTCAATTGTTTTAATTGTAAGGCCTCCATTACACAGTCATATTTCTATTATAATATGTATATCATATGCCTAAGCCTACTCGATTCATTCAATATAAATTTTTAGACGTGCAGGAAGCGAAATCAAGTAGGCTTAAGCATATTATAATAGAAATATGACCAAATATGACTGTGTACTGGAGCCCTAAAATAGAAGCGTATCTAGAAGTGCTGGTAGAAAAATTATATGTAAGTACTGATTGAAAATTTTTTGCCGGAAAATCTAATGTTCAGTTCAAAATTTTAAAAATAATGTTGAACACGGAGTGCTTTTCAAAATTGAAAGATATATGTATAGTCTTATGCAGGCAGTAATTCGAATACAAATTAGCAAACAAACGGAGTTCCGCGATACCCTTGGGTTCCGTGAAGATCTCTCAGGGGCTTCGAGGAAATATACAAAAATAGGAAAAATGTAGAAAGAGTTTTTGACAACAAAAAATACGAAAAAATGTTTGTAAATTTTAAAATTCCGAAGCTTAGTCTGCTACACTGTACCAAAATCAATACTGTAAAATATTTGAGCAGTATCAGAGACTCGACTGATTTTCTTTTAAAACTTTCTACTTTCTCAAATGGAAAAGAAAGTAGTACCAGAAAATAAAGTATGTCCGCAGTGTTTTTTTTGTTGAGGTTTTTGGGATTTAAATTAAGGCGCAAATAAATTAGAGGATTAAATTTGAGTTAATCGCAATTTTTCTACGATTTTTTTAACGAATGTTTAACGGTCCAAATTTTAAGTTCTTCTCACATTTTTGGTATTCTTTTTAAACAATCAGTCGAAGCTAGGGCCTTTATTGAAAATAGCTGCTACAAGTTTGAAAACTTTAGAAATATGTATCTACCCACGAATTTCTGAGTTTTCGGAGAATTCCGATTTAAGAACACAAAAGCTGTACTTTATCCACATATACTGGGCATTCCCAACAAGCTCTCGTCTTCACAATTCCCTTTTTTGGAGATATATATTTATGTTAATCCCTGTTTTGAGATGTTCCGGGAAGAAAAGGGGCCATGCTAAGTGTTCCGTGACTCAAAAAAAATAGTGCTACTGATCTAACCCAATATAAAGCTCTGATACTCCAATCGCAATATCAAACATTTGTACGAAAATTGGAATACTGTGGATTCACTCACCGTAGTAAGAAAGCCAAATTATCAATTCAGTGTCACAATTTTTGGGGAAAATTCAATATTTTTAGCACGCTTTTTTTCATATGCAAAAATGGTGAAAAATACTGCTAATTTGAAGTGTAATAAATGCAGAAATTGTTATTCTGAAATTCGAAATTTGATAACCGTAAAAGTATGTATAAGCAATCTTGGAAAATGATCCCCCTCCTCTCAGAAAAGCTATCTACGCCACTGTGTGGCTATTTTGAATTAAATATACATATATGTATGTATGTATATGTTTGCTTGGTTACGCCATCGTATGAAATTGCGTAATAATTTTTAGTAGAATCCTTATGTGCTTACATACGATAGCGTAACCAAGCAAAATATGGCGTAACTATGCAATGTAAACATTCAATTCAATAGAATATTGAAGAATAACATTGGATCTTCGTGGCTGACGGTCCGCAAGTGACATAATATTCTTAATGTTTTATTGAGTATTGGTAATGGCAAATTTTGAAGAAGCCGAAAATCTGTTGCTGTTAGCCGCAGCTGAAGATGAAGAAATGCAACGGTAAGAGTTTGTTTTGTTTTAATTATAGATTTATCGAAATATGTATGTATTTGTATTACAATTTTAACTTCTTTTTATAGGGCGAAACGCAGAAAATGTTGGGTCCATGACATAAACTTGGGGCAAAGAATTAGAGGCGAGTACCATACATTGGTACCGCAGTTTCGACTGAACATTTTGAAATTAATAGCTAGCTTCATTGTTTCGGGAGAAATTGTTGCGAACGGACAGATATACGGACAGAAGACAGACAGATATGGCTTTATCGAATCAGGAGCGATCCTGATAATTTCTATATACATGAGGCATTGCATGATATCGGCGTAAGAGGTGCCACAGACCCTTCGATCGATCGGCCAGATTTTTTGATTGCGAGATAAATCGGAAGGTGTTTGGGACCATCGGATTAATTTTTTTGATTTGACATGTGGAACGTGTTTCCAATGCATTTTTCCGTACAAGCTGTCATGACAAACATATGTCCTCAGTTGCTGATTTTTTTACATAAACCTGTGGTCGTTCTTCATGCTGTGGTTTTGGCGGTCATTCTCCATCAAAGTAGCAATGGATGTCCATCTTCCATCGCCAAAACTGGTATAATTTTCGCTATTTTGTGTTCTGTCTTGTGTACATTGAGACTGTCTATTTCAGATTGCCCGATAAATTGCCTAATGTATGTTCTGTACGGGCGGCAGATCGATTGTGGGCAATCGTTCGGCCGAGAAATCGTCAGGTTTGTGGCGCCCTTAACAAAACCAATGACCCATACCATCTGGGTATAGGGTATGCGAATTGGAAATGCACGCCATCTCTATACATGCATACTACACAAGTTTCACCAGTTGTACTACACTGCACCTCTCAAATAAATTATTTGAATAAAATGACATTAGGTAGCGAATATTCGAACCGGAAAAAATACTGCAAAACTGGCGAATATTCGCGTGGGTGTGGGCATCTTCATACAACGCAGTGTGTTACAATTTTGACGCCTCCGAAAAATTCGCCGCGAATATTCGCTGACGCGCCGGTGTGGGCATCACTAAAATCAAAAAAAAAATCTGAAAGTACATAAAATTTCTATTAAAATTACACCTCGAAAGATTACGAAGCTCTTCGTGTCGTTTAAGCTACGCCGCTTGAACCTTTTGAAAAGGTCAAAATCAATGAATGTCAATTCTAAACCCATCTATTGCAACGGTGCAAAGCTCATAAAATTAGGTTCAGTGGCGGATTTACACATTTGCCGCTAGTAGACTATTGAAATTTTGCCGCCCCTACCAAGCTCAGCGAGAATATTTCTGAAGGGACGTAACCTGAATCAAGGCGTTTAGTTTTTCATCCCTTCCCACCAAAACGAGTTGTAAAAATGTGCAGAAAACTATTGGTACATTAATACTCCAGAAAGAATTTCTTTGATTGACTTTCATTTATTCTCTACTTTCACCTTTACATTTAGTGCATATTGAGTGCTTTCCGCTTCGTGGATCATGAGCATTCTTCAATTTCTATGTGTTAGATAAAGAAAAAGCGATTCAATAATTCCTTGGTTGAACCGTCAGTTTGAAGGATATGTTCTTCTTCTTCATAGTGTCCCGCTTCTAATGCACAATTGAGGAATACTCATCAAAGTTGCACGATAGCCCGACGACGTCGGGCCTTGGCCGCCTGAATCGTTGACCTCCAAATGTCGTGGTTACGTGACCTTGTCCTCCAGTTTCGGAAACTCAGTAGCAGTTCTCCCAGCGAACTCTCGGTCGTTCACGCAATCTCGTGTTCCTGTGGGCATGCTTCGAATTAATAATTGGGAGGACCGTGAAATGCGTCTTATTGGCTAGTTATATCCGTCGCTTAATTTCGTTGGTTTTGTTAGCGTCCTTTGGTAAGTTACCACCCATGTAGTTGAAGTTGTCTACATACTCGATATTGAAGTCCCCACTGTGATGCTTGAATCTACTGGCATCCTTGTTATACCCTTCGTTCCTAGAGTGTAAGGGTATATTAACTTTCTAATGAAGTTTGTAACGCATCGAAGGAAGCGTCTCCGACCATATAAAAAGTATACATATGTATATATGATCAGCATGACTTGAGGAATCGATTGGGCGATGTCCGTCTGTCCGTCTGTCTGTCTGTAAGGGTATCCAGATTTCGGCCGCACCCGAAATTAGCCTCGGTCTCGTTTTTTATTACATTATGGCCTTTGTTTTAGTACTTTATACTATTTTTTCGGCGGTATTGAGATTATGCAGAAGGCTTTCTGCATCACCCAATCTTCGAGACATTGTTAATGTCGTCGGCGTACGCTACTAATTGTGTCGACTTGATGAGTAGCGTTCCGTCTATATTCATGGCTCGAATTACATATTCCAAAGCTAGGTTAAGCACAGTCGGTGCCAGTCCATCGCCCTGCTTGAGTCCGGTGCCAGTTTCTGATAGATCAGTAAGTCTGTGAGACGGAATAAGTCATCGTCATCTTTGTCAGCCTCACTAGAATGGCGCCGGAACAGGGGGGGGGGGGCGGCAGCGGGAGCAACTGCCCTTCCAATATTTTGGCTAAGAGGGCAATTAGTACTATGTACATATATTGCACTACAATAAAAATTACGAATAATTTATTTTATATTTTTATACATGTGCAATGTACCTACATATTCAATTGTTATTCTAGTGGATATTTATACCCTATACCCATAAGATGGTATAGGGTATATTGTTTTTGTTACGACGATTTATGTAACACCTCAAAGGAGCCACCGGAGGTATGGCAAAGTATATGTATAAATGATCAGGGTCGGTCCCTGATTCGAATAAGCCATGCCCGTCTGTCTGTCTGTCCGTCCGTGTGTCTGTCAGTTCGCACGATAACTCCCGAAATAATAGACCTAGCGTTTTGAAATTTCGGTCAGATGATTGCTTTGATAAAAGCTTAGATGGTATTGAAAATGGGCCAAATCGGACCAAGGGTTCCCCTACATCCCATACAAATGACCCCTCCGTGATAGTGTAATTCGGCCATATTTTTCGACAGAATGTCGGTAAGGACCTGAAATTTTCATCAATGCCTAATTGTGACATATGCTTGAAGTTAGTGGAAAGTGGAGAAGGTCTGACTTCCCCCACCCCTACATCTCCTTCAAAGCAATATTCCGCCATATCTTTTGATAGAATGTCCCGAAAAACTTGAAATTTATTGCAAAAGATAGCTGCTGGATGACGTTATAAGAAATTAAAGATGTGCGAGACACAGCCCATCTACCCCTCCCCCTTAAAAAAAATAAATTGAATATTTTCGGTTTTACGCGCATTCTATGTACATGGGTATAGGGTTCGCACGATTAGAACTCGGTCTCGTTTTATTTCCATTATGGAATACCTTGCGCGGAAAGTTGCATACTTGACGTGCATCTAGTGTATGTATACTACGAGTACATATGTACATTATCATTCCATTTTCATCTCTTCTTCGTCAACAAGAATACTTCAAATTAGCGAAAGGCCAACGAGAGCGACACACTGTTGATCAACGAAAACGAGGAAGTTTTCATTCTCCTTGTCAAAAAACCGTGCTGACGGTAGAGAATCAGTAAGATTGGGCTGCTATGCTGAAGACTTCCATATTGTTGATCTTTGCTCACAGTTAACTCTTTTGAACAATATGCCGGGGCTTCACCTACATGTTGCACCGAAATTGCTGATCACTTTCGAAGTATATCGAACACAGCGATGCAATACGGCTAGTAACAAAACTGCTGACGATTTCAGTATCAGCAGCATCATCAGGAAGGTCGTTCAGTGCTTTGTGACGTCTAAAAACATCTGACACATCTAATCCTTCTCCATGTTCACAGGGATCGAACAGGGAATTTAAATCTGTCAAAAATAAAAATCATGAAAGAGCTCGTTTCCCAAGGAAACAACCTTTGGAAAAATCGTTTGACCTTTAGTTTTATAAAACTATACAAAATAGAAAATATGTTTATAATCTTCAACCCTTCGGAATTACAATGCAATCAAAATAGGTAAGAACAAGAAACTTAAAGGTTATTCTCATCTTGGAGACTATTCTACCTATAGTTGGTTTCTGATCGCTGTTGTTCTCTTATATGTTTCATAGTCAATTCTTGGTATCGTTTTACAGGATATTAAAGTGGTAGAGGTCCGGTATATGGGAACCGCCTAAGTTAATACGAATTTTAGAAAAAAATGCCCCCCAATAAAAAATTCGTTCCGGCGCCACTGCCTCACTAGGTTTGGTGATCGAAGTCGACAAAAAATGGATACACGTCGATGTAACAGCTTCACAGTAAAGAGTTGATTGGTTGTTGATCGACCAGGTCTGAAACCGTCTTGATATTCGCCAACGATTTGTTCTGCGTACGAATGAATTCTCCAATGTGACATTTCCGAAATTGAATACCTCGATATTTCTCCCGCAGGGGCTCTTTTCCTTGAACAGTTCCGCGTATTTTCAATAGAGCTGGTAAGTTGTCATGTCAAAATACTAAAGACATGCACCGCAGTTGCTGTATAGAATGGAACGATATTCGACTGACTGGATCATTGATCCTGTCCAAGTCGAATGAAATCGGATTAAAATTTCCCAATTGGGTAACAGCTGACTATCGTGTCATCTGGCCCCAACGCGATATTCTAAATTATAAATTGCATTTGTAATTATGCTCCGTGCGAGATACAATTAAAAGGATAAGTAGCAAGAAATATTAAAATGATTAACTCTGAATAAATTTTACAAACCAAAAATACTAAATAACAAAATGACATACGGGAAATTTAAGGGAAATTGCTCGCGGAGACACCTGGGGGACTAGTTTGGCAGATGATCCAAGTCATACCCTGGATCAACTTCCAGTATTATCATTTTGTATGGGATTTCCAATAAATCTGGAAATGATCCAGTAAGTCGAATAGGGCTGATAAGTCAACATTTCAACAATTAGTTAATAGTCGCACCAACGAAATTTGGGAATCAAAATTAATACAATATGTAATTGTGAATTCTTAGAGAGGCTTAACCCTTCTGTCGGCACGAAGGTCTGGCCAGACCTTTGGCACTAGATTTTGGTGTAAAAAGCATAGAAGATGAAATCGCAGCGACTTCATATTTCATGATATCCTAGAATAATATGTTTAGAAGCATTTTGCAAAAATTTTAAAAAATCGGTTGAAGTTTTGAGTATGTTTTTGATGATTTTCAATTTATAGTGCTTTTTGATACCCAATAGGTCTGGCCAGACCTATAGTTATTCCCCCCATTTTTCTCTTGAAGTAAGGAGTACAAATATTAAATTCTGCTATTTATGATGTAATAATGTCAATTAAACTTAATTTGAACTATAAACGATAAAAATTTCTGAGATTTTTCTATAAAAAGCCGTGAAATTTCGGAAATGGGTATGCCTAATTTCGTCACATTTTATAACACCACCTAATCAACTGAGATTTGATCCTAGGAAATTCAACCCAGTTTTATTTCCTTTGTAATAGTAAAGACTAAGTATGAGTGACTTGCAAACGTCTTTCTAAATAGATTTGATCAAAAAAAAATTACGAAAAATTTAGAATTAAATGATTTTTGCCTTGAAAATTCCCTATTTCTTCCCACTTATTTCCCTAAATCTGCAGACTAATATCGAGGTAAAATCTGCCAACAAAGTGCTTAATATTTTCCCAAAGATATTGGAATTAGAAAATTCGATCGAAATATCTACTAGATAAACACAATGCAAATAGCGAAGCAAAAAAAGAAGAAAATAAGGGAGAAACACGTTTGTACTAATCCCACCTCAAAATATATCTACTTAAAAACGTTTCCAGTATATCTACAAAAAATATTTTGATGCTTTTATTGTTGAAAAATTGCAGTAAAGAATGGATAGA
Source organism: Microchrysa polita (assembly GCA_949715475.1). NCBI lineage: Eukaryota > Metazoa > Arthropoda > Insecta > Diptera > Stratiomyidae > Microchrysa > Microchrysa polita. The sequence continues at coordinate 122,237,149 of OX454416.1, read as the reverse complement.
TTGATTTTACCGATAAAAATTTTACTTTTTCTAAAAAATAAAAATTGTTTTCTCAGTAGGTCCAGCCAGACCTATTGGGTATAGAATATGCATATTGTAGTAGGTGCCGACAGAAGGGTTAAGGAGGTTTTCACACTAGTACTTAATCTGTCCAGATTATGTAATTTTCGGTGTGGTGAATTCGAAATTGTATGGAATTTGACAGCTCAAATTAAGTAATTTGCACAGATTACGTAATCTGGCCGTAAGTGCGAAAGGCTCCTAAGGATATGATAATATAAATATAATGATATGACGTAGTGTATAGTGGAGCCCTTACACCCTAGACAGACGACGCACGATAAACATAATTAACTCTTGATTATGTTTAACTTATTCGTCTGTCTTGTCCTAATTCGCTTGATGATATTCGAAAAACTTAATTTAAACATCATTAACTGAACGTCATTAACTATTTAATGATGTTTACTCGTCGCGTAGTCCGGTCTCGGTTTTATTCAAAATATTGGAAAACTGGAAGGAACAGCTGTTGTGTCCTGTCAGTTCGTATCAAATATTTAGTAAACGAAGGCGAAATTCATTGTAAAAAAGGTAACAAAATAATATTTAATTTATCTAAAGCATTTCTGATCAACCACAATTCATTTCAGAACATTGAAAAGCTAAACCGGTGACGGGATGATGACATCTACGATTTTAATACATAAGGAGCAGAATTTTCGTGCAGCATTAACGGTCGAAAAAGGACTAGTGAATTCAAAAGTAGAAATAAAATGCCGAAAAGTGGAAGTAATTAGGATTAAAGAACGCAAATCGGAAAGTTTTATCAGTCTCAATAAAAGAGCTGATGTATTTGGTACAATGGAAAATGTTTTGTTTTGATGAAAAAAAAACTCGGTAGTTGTAACTCCGCCAGTTATTGTATACATATGTACATACATAAACATTAGTTCCTATAATAAAAAGAAGAACCAATAAAAAAATATTAGTTTATCGTTTTTTTTTGCTCATCGAATCAGAATAAAAAAACATGTCATTAAATGTAATTATCTATTCAAATAGAGATTGCCAAATGCATACACGTCATTTTCTTTGGATCCATATTAGAATGCACACATTCAGTTTATTATTTTATAATACTATGTTCTTACAAAATTGAAAAAAAAAATACAAGTTGCACGAAAATCCGGACTCTAGTTAATAAATTATTTTACTTTGACAGTTCGAATGTAATTTAATTTTTCCCCGTGTGTCACTAGACAAAGTTAAACATAATTGAGCTCAAATATCATTAACTCAAGTATGTTTAACTACAATCGTCTGTCTAGGGTGTTACATACATCTCAATTATTATATTTAATTTTTCTAAATACAGAAAAACGCCATCAATTAAGTTAAGATCCATATATCGTGCTTTCTTTATTTTCCACTAACATTCTTCCATAGTTATGCATACCTTTACAAATATATGTTTGCAAATAAAAACCAAAATAAAACAGAAAGCAGCAGATTAATACATAATTTGTACACTTATAATTGGGACGGAATCGTAAAAATAATTCTTACACTATTAAGGATAGGAAAATATACAAATGTAAAAAATAGTTCTAAGATCTTACAAACTATTAAAAAAAGGGTTTTACGCCTCAAATTGATATTGTTAAAAAACAAACGTATGTAACTGTTACAAAAATATGACAAAATGTGACGAATCTAATTAAATACAAAATATTCTTTTAATGGACAAAACAAAACTTGTATGTTGACTAAAAATGGGTAACTTAATAATTTTCATGAAATAATGTCGACATTTTAATGTATTTATGATTTAGTTTTAAATTATATTTAAAGTAAAATAACTGGATAATTTTTCGATGCGACTATTCTATCATATTGAAGAGCGAACAGGAGAATACCATTCCGAATATCTAAAAGTAAAAACAATAAATATTCGTAATTTGCAAATATGTGTATGAAATAAAATATGCAATGAAATTAAAACAATATAAATATTCAATAAATTTTAACTTACCATCAGAATCGCCACCGCAATACCAGACGCACCAATTGTCGTTGCATGATCACGTATAAACAGTGTTGTAGCATTCAAACATCCCTTGGAGTACAACGATAGCGGTGAGGGTGATTCGGCACAAGGTTGTCTCTGTCCATTGTAGGTTTCACGACAGCATGATTCAGGAATTCGACCAGTCAATTGCCAATCATGCCACGATTCAATACCGCAACATTTCAAACGATCCTGTGTCAAGTCCCACGATTGTGTAATTTCACGACGATTGCCATAGAATTTCAGAGACGAATACATTTCCTGAAAAAAATTTAAATCTTAAATTTAATATCGACCCAAAATAAATAGAGTTATTGTCTTAGTTTACCTGTCTCATAGTTTGAAGGACCTTTTCACGGAACACGTAGCCCAGTATGCCTCCAATAAGCATTGTCACGAATACAAGGAAGACAATGATGAAGTACTACAATAGACAAGAAACATTATATACATTTATTTGGAATGGGATATGAATGAAATGGAAACCAACCGTAAGCAACAAGCATTTGACTTCCTTAACAGCTCCCATACATCCGAGGAATGATAAAATAACCACAAGTGCTGATGTTATGGTAAGCACGTAAACGGCGCCAGCAAACAAATTAGTTCCGAGGAGTTCATTCATAAAACTTCTATCCACAATTGTCCAGATACTGAGACCAAACACGCAAACACCACCAATCTGGAAAATAAATTAATATTCAAATTCATACATTTTGAAAATATTTTATGTATCTGCAATAGAACATTTAGGCCCGTATTTATGAACGTTCCTTAAAGAAGCCTTAACTCAAGGCGACCTTAACTTAAGGAAAGAAATGTCATTTTCAGTACTTATCTAACTAGATAAAACATTCATTTTTACAAGTTTATTTGTTTAAATTTGTATAGTTTGGTAAAAAAAAATTTTAGTGCTCATCAAACCAAAGATAATATAATTGAAAATGTTTAACCGTATACTCAAAAATGTATCTCAATGAACCCTTGACTTCAGGCGCCCTTAACTCAATACATACAAGTTTCAACTCAAGGCAAACTTAGCTCAAGGAAACCTTAAAGGCCCAATCGCAATTATTCCGTTCCGTTCAGCTGTTAAAGTAGACCTTACGGACTGGGCATGTAAACGCACACAATGGTCGTAACGGAACGGATCGGAAGAGTTGACCAAAATTCAACTTTTACGGATCACATAACCTCACTTTATGGAAACTGACAGTACAGAAGCATAGCAAACGGATATGGATGACGAGCAGTTCATTAAAGCCGTACATTAAATACAGTAAGTACATATAAATGAAAAAAACAATTGTAACATTTCAAGAAACTCCTAAATTTAAAAATTAGAAAACTGCTATACGTTTTCGTCACGTATGACAACTGCCAGAACGGAACGGAGCATTGTGTTTTGTACTTAAGCCAAGGAATACCATGCCGATTCCGTGTAATTTGAAAATGTTCACTAATTGACAAGTTTTATGTCAAATTCTTCCAAGAAACATAATAAATTTACCTAAAAGTCGGTATTTTCCCAAATTTAATCAGATACAAACAGTGTAGTGAAATTAAGTGAAATAATCAGAACTCAAGGTAGGTAACAGTGGAAGTGACTATGAAGGATTCCTTGACATCAAACATCGACTTCAAGGAATGTTCATAAATTGAAATAAGTAAAGGAACTCATTTAAGGTAGCTTTAAATGCTTTAAATCAAGGGTGCATTTTGAGTATACGGGAAACATTTTTCAATTTATTTATCTTCTGTGAAGAGCGCGCTATCTGAGCAGAAAAACTGCCCGTTTTAATTAAAAAAAAGGCGGCTTCCATTCAACGTTCTTATGCAGCGGACCGGATGATTTCAGCCGAATAGACTAATAAAACTACACAAGTGCCACAATTTAATTTAACTCTATGAAATTCTTCTTGTCCACTTACAGTAGGCATGTCAAACTCGCGGCAGTTCTGTGCGGCCCGCGGCCATGCCAAAGCAGCACAATGTGTATCAACTCAACACAAAAATTGTGAATTGGTAAAGTCTAAAAAAATACTAAAACTCTTCAGAAAGTCAGTGGCTTATGCAAGCTTAAATTATGTATTTTTGGAAATTTTCACTAAATACTTCAAACAATTTGCTAATGGTTATTTGGTTTTATAAAGCAGCTCGTCTTTTTTGAACAGGAAAGTAGTAAGCTTCTTCATGAAACTGTGCTGTCCCGGCTTGGATAAACGTTGCGACAATTTTTTATCATCTGTCCAAAATTTGGCGCAAATTAATTGACAAAAATAGTGATTACTTGTCTATCAATCATATTTTCGCGTTTTCGCTTCTTATCTTAATTTGTTTAATGTTCTTGAACTTACTGCAATAATTTAACAGTAATATTCTGTAATAAACTTTCCTACTAATATTATATAAGTTTTTTCCTCCTGCGGCCCACCCAAACCTGAAGGGAGTGTTATTTGCCCGCGGCCAGGTTTTGAGTTTGACACGGATGCATAAAAGGAACAATTAAAATTGTACTAATTTTTGATGGGAAGTATAGTCCCGCCTTCTCTTATGGCGATAAACCTAAATTAATCATCCTAAGAATCTTAATGGGAATGATGATGTTTCTTTTTTCTTCAATTATACATCTTTACTTAAAAAACATATATGTTATATATACAAAGAGCAAACTTACAAACATAATGATATTCGCAATAAAGAGGCTGTATTTGACAAACTGCCCGCAGCAGTCCATTCTCCCTCCGAACCCCATTTTTTCGTCCTGGAATTAAAAAAAAGAACTTGTTAATAAAAACCTATATTTACACACTAACAAAATATAATCGTTCAAAAATCAAATAATTTCAGTCCAATAAAAAAATATAAATCAGAATGATATCCCCGATTTGCATTAAATTATTCCAACAATCATCCCGCGGCCATATGCATCCTAAATCCTAATCCGATTTAGTCTAATTAAAATCTGCACGTGTGGTCATGTTGAAAATAACTGGAAAATAATAATTTTCTATAACTTTCCATAGAACTTTCCCAAACAAACGACTCCATATAAAGCTATATGGGAGTATGTACATATTTTGAAGAATAATTTAGCAACTACGGAATCTCGCTAGTTTTTCCTAACTGAAATGATAAAGCCACTATGAATGAATGAGACAGAATCTAATGCAATATGCCTGCATAATTTCAGAATGTCATACATCACTAGTAGTTTAGGTCTGCAGAACTTTTTTTAAAATGAAATAATACTCGAACGTTTCAGATTCAGGACTTCGCGTCTTTGAATGTGTATCCTAAATGTCTTGTATGCAGATATCCGTGACGTTTTTAAAATTTGTTGTGTTCAAACTCAAAGCGGGGGCCTTTTTTTATACATTCGAATTTTCGTTTTATTTGATATCTTCATAGGGCAGGGTGGAAATGCTATTCACTGTTCCTCAATCGTTTTTTTCGTTTTAAATATTTTTCGAATTATAATTCTGAAATAAAATTTTAGTTAGCACTGGATTTTAGTTAGCACAGTTGTATTTTGGTGTGCAATGAAAAATTTCTGTTGAATCGCTAGACGGCAAGGAACTTTCTAATCGCCTCTTTCTAGGTGTAGGTACTTGACTTTTAGCTTGTATTGTATTTAATCCCCCCCATTCTTTTCTTTACGTGTTCACACAAGTTCCGTTGCGTCGAACAAACAATGTTTGTGTGGGGTTTGGTTGGAATAAGTGGGCCAATAAAAATATTTACTCAGAAAATTTTATTGGGGGATACGGAAGCATGGCCCCTTAGTACGATTCTATTTGTTTTGGCCTTTTTTGTTGCTTTGATAAAGACACACTAATTTAAGGTTTTGTGAAATTGGTGTAACAAATGTTTCTTAGAAGAACCAAAATGGGGGGTTGAGTTTGTATGGCAGCCCCATGACCACATGGTCCAATTTGATACATTCTTACATATGTTTTGTGTCATCAATAGAAACACATTTGTATGAGAGTTGGTTGAAATTGGTGCATAAATAAAAAAGTTTTTCTTAGAAGAACCTATGTAATTTGGGGAGTTAGGTTTGTATGGCAGCCCCAGAACCCCATGGTTTGATTTAATCCATTCTTACATATGTTTTGTGTTATCAATAGAAACACATTTGTGTGAAATTTGGTTGAAATTGGGGCACAAAAAAAAAGTTTTTCTTAGAAGAACCTAATCTGGGGGGTTGGGTTTGTATGGCAGCCCCATGACCCCATTGTTCGATCTTACCGATTCAAACATACAAACTGCCTGTAGCAAAAATAAATATTTGTGCAAAATTTCAGCTTCATAGCTTTTAAATTGCCCGAAAAAAACGCGTTGCAACAGACGGACAGACAGACATCGTCCAATCGAATCCCCAAGTCATGCTGATCAAATATGTATACTTTTTAAATGGTCGGAGATGCTTCCTTCAATGCGTTACAAACTTCATGACAAAGTTAATATACCCTTTCACTCTATAAGCGAAGGTTATAAATATGTTAATTAGACATTAACATTCACAGTTTAGAAATAACAATTCACTAATTTAAAAAGGAAATTCGTCAATTCGACATGAAATTTCGACAATTAAGTACATACAAAATTTCGTCTATTTAAATTCGAAATTTGACAACATATTTTTGATTTTCGCCAATTTGTAGCGGAAATTCGTAGACCTAATTTTAAATTCGCCAATTTTTTCATTTGGAAATTCGCGAATTTGGCATGGAAATTAACCAATTGGAAATGGAAATTCGTCAACATGATTTGATGCATTTGAAATGAAATCCGTTGACATGATTTAGAAATTCGTCAATTTGATCGGGAAACTCGTTAATAAAAATTCACCAACATAATTTGGAAACTCATCAATTTCACATGGAGTTTCGCAAATTAGAAATGAAAACTCGCCAACATGATCTTGAAAATCGACAATTTGTAACGTGTTTGTATCAAAACAAGCAAAACATTTAATTTTATCTTAAAACATGAATCGGCGGCATTAGTTTCGTACTTCTAATCCTGCGGGTTAACTACGTTTTTGTGCCCTTGATTAATGAGCATTCAAATTTGAAACAAAATGGTTCTCGGCCGTTGGGTAGGAACCAGACAGGTTGGATTGAAATCCAGGACGCTGAAAACTGTCATCCATACTGTTATGCCGATATCTGAGTGTCTAGATGAGCATAATAAGGAGAGAAAGATCTCAAATCATAACCAAAGTTCATTTATTTTAAATTCATCACCGTTAAATTATTATATTATTCATAGACATTTCGAAGATTTCCGTATATTTTTGTTAGTCGTTACTAATGTTTTTTTTTTTTTGAATTCATAAGATATTTGTAAAATTGTTTGCTGTCCAATTCGGTAAAATTGGAGCATACAATCATGAGATCGCGAACTGTTTTCACGCCTAGTCGATTACGCTCATAACTCAATAGGCTTTTCATGAGGGAACAACTTTTTCAAAATTCGCACTGTGTCCAGAGATCGAGAAAAATATTCTCCTATTTTCAATATTTCTGAGAATGCATCAATGTCTTGGTTATTGTCCAAGAAGAATTGATATATGTATGTATCTTATTACAGCAGCATTCATTAAAAAGATAATGCAAGCTTCTTCCTCCTATTTTTTAATAAAAATTGACAGGTTTATGCATTAATCAAAAAGCTTCGTTTCTGTAAAAATGACTCTTTTTTCTGGCAAAAAATTAACGGATTCTTCAACGCAATTGAAAGTGAATGGCCCACCACGTTGAAAATGTAGCCACTTGAAAATTTCAAATACAATTTAATAATATTGAATAAACAAATATTCAAATAAGTTAAAAAGAATTAAAATACTTGGCATTCTTCAAGAGAGCTGAAGAGTCAGAACTCTTCAGTTTCCCTATAACCATCATAACCTTCTGTGTAAATTCGTCGCATTTTCCGCTCTTACCCTCATTACGCAAACTCGAAAGAATAAACTTTACGGCAAGGAACATCGCTTCTATTCAGTCTTTGAACGCTTGTGACCAAAATATTCAAAATCTCAATATTGTTTTTTTTTTTTTTTCACTTTTTAAAATTATCGTGAAAAGCTGCCATTAAGAAATGCGCAAATAAAAGGTAGTATTCTGCAAAGTCATGAGTGAAAAACTCCCCAACAATTGCTGGCGATCCAAAATAAGTCATTAAATCAGAGATCATCTCTAAAATACGATGCACTACTGGCATTAAACTTAACCGCCATGTCTTACTCTGGAACAATAGTTCCTAAGACACTTCAACGAATTCGCAAGTATTATTAATAAATTATTTTTACAGGACGGAGTCCTATACAGTAATTGGAATTACATACATAAAGTAATAAAGTGATAAATTGTGCTTATTTTCGGTTTAAAACCAGGACATGTCCTGGAAAACCAGGACGTCTGGTAACCCTACCGTTGGGGGTCCTTTTCCTTGGGGGGTCCGTGTTCCAATGTACACATGGAACACCGTACGTTACGCCACTAGCAGATATGTTTCGAAAAAAAATTCAATGCATCTTACTCATATGTATATTGGATTCTGGGAAAATTAAAATTAAATTAACATAATACAGTCGCCTCTCGTTAATTCGAACCTCGGTAATACGAATTTTTCAATAATCCGAACTAGTTAACCTATCCCTTCGATAAATCGAAAAAAAGAACCAAGTTTGTATGGAGTTGTATACACTCGATAAAGCAAAATGATTTCGTTCAACTGAGTGATCGCTAACATTATATAATTTGAAATTTGCATTTAGAAACTCTTTATAATTCGAATTTTTCCTGAAATATTTCTGTTGCTGTCTTTTTGCGGCTAATTGGCAAAATATTACACATTTTCTTCCGTTTTTTGTTAACCTTCAAGTGAAAATGAGTTCGAAAAAGTACACGAGCATATGCTTAGATATGAAACGACAAATTACCGCGGCTGTAGAAAATGGTGATAAAAAAAAGATGTGGCAACGAATTTTAAAATTTCAGCATCTACTACTATGTATTTTAAAACAAATAATATTAAGAATGCGATAAGGTATGCTATTTTCTCATTAAATTAATTAATCTCCAGTCGATCACAAAAGAAGGACAAGAAATGTTTCGATATTTTTTTTTATAAATTAGTATTAGTTTGACTATTTAATCCCATGATAGGTTTTAGGATCTACCCAGTGCTGAAAAATAGTTTTCACTTAATGTTGGAACAAAATTTAATTACAGGTAAAAGCCCACTATTGAAGGAAATCCTTTTGAAACGGTTGAGGCAGTGCCGCGAAAAAAAAATTCCGGTTGGAGGAGCTTTGCTGAATTTTAAAATAAATTATTTTATTTACATAGTCCATTTTTTCGATAATTCGAACACTCAATAATTCGAAATTTTTTCGTTGTCCCTTGGGCTTCGAATTATCAAGAGTCGACTGTATATTAGATGAGCTCTCCATTGAAAGAATTGGACTATATTATGCAGATCGCAAACAAATTTCCACCAATTCGATTCGTTTTACATAAATGAAAAGTGTTAGTGACAACCTATTTCCAAGATCTTATCTGCTTTTTGTTGAGGTAATGAGATCAGCATCACGCTCAGCATTGTTATGTATCCCCATAACTCGTACTCGTGTACTCGTTTAACATCTGAGTGAGATCATAGTCACAAGCTCGTGAGTTCGAAAAACACCATGGCTCACGGTTAGATTCAAACTCATGACCCTGTGACCCATGTCCACGCTGAGACTGAATATGCTGATGCATGTATCACAAATGATCGTTGAAGATGATTACATATATGTATGTATGTATGTATGTGTTTTCATATTTAATACATTTTCATAGATCATTATTAGCTAATTCATCAAATTCAACGATATAATAAGAACCATTTATGTACTTATACAGAAATCTTCATCGAAGCGCCACGTCATTCGTCTTGGATTCAATTATTGTACTTACTCGTATATCCCATTTGCAATCTTAAATTCTATAAATGTCCGAACTATCCATATTCTGAAGTCCAGCTAACAAGAGATATTACCCCTATATTAAATTGCTTGATTAGCTTTGTGGACTAATCTATAATGCATCAAATTTATATCTGAAACGTCTACAATTTACGTACAATATGTTATACGACTACCAGTAGGTTATTCGGCATATACATATCTATACATAATGGATGAGGTTATAAAACACAACGTTCGCGTAACGTGTCGCGTTCTCCGAAACGTTTCCTATTGTGTTCTGTAAACGCATAGATCCGGATCAGACTTGGTGTTCCCATCGCCATCTCTCGGAAAGTGACAAATGTGACAATTGACACATCACAGCTGATACGTTTTGCTCGAAAATTAAAATTTCCAGTTTTAAACGAGATGCAGATACATTTTATTTTGATTATAAATAGTTTAATAAATAAATGAGGGCGGAAATGCACGGTTCGACGGCAGATTGTAAATTTCTGCCAATCAATCAAGCTATGCCTCGCAAGGGGGCGCTTAGAGGATCTGTTTGTAGGGAGAAGTTTCTGATCCGTAACGGCCGGTTGATTTGAAACGTTGCGCGAAACGTTGCGCAAAGTTGTGTTTTATAACCTCACCCAATGCAAATCTTTGTAATTTCTGACCACTACGTGCTCGGCATATATGCAAAATTTCCATAAAATAGATTTCGTCGAGCGTAAAGTTGTAGGTGCCGGTCGTCCTATTTTATACCTATAGAAATATCGTGTAAAACTCCCATGCATATGGTAGTTCAGTGAATATGAGCACTAGAGTATCCGCGCAGATCCCTATAATCTAACCATAATATGCCCGCATGAATAGATATGTAGATATAAAAGTCACATATGAACAAAAGTGAATGAATTTTATTATTTCGTATTCGTATAGTATATGTGATGTGGTAGGTATATTCTCGGCTAGTACTAAAGTGACTGCCATTATAGTGCCAGACCAGTAGATTGTTGGGAAGTTTATAAAAGGCCAAACTGTGCTCGGAACATTGGAACATGTTGTCAACGTATGGTAATCTCCTTCACGTATAGCAAATTTTGCAATATTACCTCGCGCATATTGTTTGAATGAGTAATTATTGTTATTACAGCAATGAATGCAAATTACGTGTAATTTAATAAAGTCACCGTACGATAAACGATTGAACAAATTTGGAAGTTGTGAAGTTGACCATTCACAAATAGAATTTCAATTGATTCAAATAGAAAATTGTCGAGCTCCAAAAAATAAAGACATATAAATTTCGAATTTCGAGTAAATAGTTTAAATTTTAGACATATTCTGTTGGTTATAAAAAACACTAATATTTACACAGGGAATATATTTCCCAGCAAACAATTTTATCGTTTTTTCGAAAAATCGCAAAAATGATACGAAAACGATATCATTCAAATGAAAAATTTATAGTAAACTTGTCTCCTCGACGAAAAATTGCTTTATCGTCATCAATCTGACAGGAATGTGACTCCTATTAACGAAATATCGTCTTATTATTGCAAAGATGATAAAATAGTAATTCATCACAACGAGATAATTATGAAATTGTCAAAAAATAAAACGAGTAATTTATTCCCATAATTTGTAATCTTCCCAGCAAACAATTTCTATCGTCCGCGATACGAATTCAATTCGGCTGCTCGAAAACATTTCTCGAATTTCATATCGAATTCTGATTAAAGTCGTCACTCCCTTCGGGAAGGAATAGTGACCGATATTAATTCGCCAGGATGATAATTTGGCGATAATAGACTAATACATAGAAAAAGTGAAAAAATTTATTTATTTTTTATTTTCCCTTTTTTTATTTTTTTTTTCTTCTATTTTATCTTTGACTTTTTTTAACTTATTTTTTGACAATTTCATAATTCTCTCGTTGTGAGGAATTACTATTTTATCATCTTTGCAATAATAAGACGATATTTCGTTAATAGGAGTCACATTCCTGTCATATTGATGTCGATAAAGCGATTTTTCGTCGAGGATACAAGTTCACGATAAATTTTTCATTTGAATGATATCGTTTTCGTATCATTTTTGTGATTTTTCGAAAAAAACGATAAAATTGTTTGCTGGGAGCTCAGGTGTAGGACGTAGGACTACGAAACGATAGGTGATAGGTTCGATTCCCAGTAGAAGCAAAGTGTAAAAGGGTAAAATTAAAATAAGTTAAAAAAAAGTTAAAGATAAAATAGAGAAAAAATAAAAAAGGGAAAATAGAAAATAAATAAATTTTTTTCACTTTTTCTATGTATTAGTCTATTATCGCCAAATTATCATCCTGGCGAATTAATATCGGTCACTATTCCTTCCCGAAGGGAGTGACGACTTTAATCAGAATTCGATATGAAATTCGAGAAATGTTTTCGAGCAGGCGAATTGAATTCGTATCGCGGACGATAGAAATTGTTTGCTGGGTTTTAATGCAAGTACATACAATATGTATTTACATATCACAAATAAAATATATGTATATTCAAATCCTCAACCTTTTTACCCAAACTTTAAAGGTTAATTGCTACTATGGCAAAAAAGTAGTCATGTTTTTTTTTACAAAAGTACGAGTATAAGTTACTTCACATATTCTACATACGTTCGTAGGCTTCCTATTATACCAATAATTCCACTAATTATTATTAATAATGACTAAAAACAAAAGTCTGGCATTAAAAGCGGAAATTTTATGCAAATATTTCTTTCTTTCCTTATTTTGTGGTTGTTTACATGTTTGTTTACGTCGTCTTTACTATTATGTACTATTGACTCGAACGGGCTGTGCATTTAATCAGGAAAACATAAATCTCTTTTCGTGTATTACTACGTACGAGAGTATGGTTAGGAAACAGATACTGATTGCACTGATTGGCATGCGATTTTTTTTTTTATGAAATTGGATATTGTTGTGGTAATGCATAGTTTTTTTTATGAATTTAAGGCCGATGAATAATAGGTTGATCTGAAAATTAACCCTGAAACACAAATTGCATTAAAATATACATAATACGATCGGTGCAAGTGCATACTCAGATGTATACTTACATATATTAATACAACGAATGGACATAAGCCAATGTAGTAATAAACCAGTGGCGTGGCGTCCTTGGAAGCAAGGGAAGCATTGCTTCCCTTCTTCTTTCAAAATAAAAACGTTTAGAAGCATAACGTATTATCAACATTGTTTATAATTTTTCTTGTACACTATCCACGGTTTTTTATGTATATTACATAAAATCATACGCAACCCTGTCGCAACGTATAAAATTACTTTAGCATGCGCACCAACCAATACACCAACCCACCTGTCTCACGAAAAAAATACCACAGCGAGAGAGTTTACAGTCGCCAGTCACGGCGAGACAAAAGCAGAGCGAAAGATGAAAGCTTGTGGAGCAGATTTACCGGGGGATTGGGCGGCGGAGTAGAGTTAGTACGAGAATGAATTCGCCGTTGGAGGTGGATTTCTAATTGCTTCTTGTAAAATTTACCAACCGACGTGTACAGTTCGTAACAAAAGTTTGTTCATTCTGATTGAAATACAATGATGGTGTGGATCTTGCATAAATTGTTCGCGGGACACGGGTTGCCCGTACAGCTGAGCTGAGTAGATGGCGTTGGTTGAGTGAAAATGACGTCACAACTAATCTCTTTTTCCTTAATAATTCCTGTATCCTTCCGTTTCCAGGATGAACAAACGCCCTACAAAATGAACAAACGTCTGGCTTTCGATTGATACCAAACCTATACCTTTCCGACCCATATTTAAAAATGACTGGCTAACTTCACACTCACAATTTTAAAGTTGCTATAATTAAATTATTAGAGAAGCACAAACGATATTAATTGGTTAACAATCAAGAACAAACGTAGCCGCTGTAGAACAAACGGTTCACCGAGCAAAAGGACCTAATTTCAAAAAAATGACTGGCTAACTTCACACAGCCTAGCACATGCATAGCACAGCAATGCGTTAGTTTGTGAAGCTGTTTAATGCTTGGCGGTATGTGTGTTCGTAATTTATTGTACGTGCAAAGTTATTAGAGATTTTTATACCCTTCACTCGTAGAGTAAAGGGTATATTAACTTTGTCATGAAGTTTGTAACGCATTGAAGGAAGCATCTCCGACCATATAAAATATGTATATATATGATCAGCATGACGAGCTGAGTCGATTGGGCGATGTCCGTCTGTCTGTCTGTCCGTCTGTCCGTCTGTCCGTCTGTTGCTACGCGTTTTACTCGGCCAGTTTAAAAGCTATCGAGCTGAAATTTTGCACACATGTTTCTTTTTATTGCAGGCAGTTTGTAAGTTTGAATCGCTAAAATCGGACCGTGGGGTCATGGGGCTGCCATACAAACCTAACCCCGCCAATTTGGTTTTTCTAAGAAAAACTTTTTCATTTGTTTACTAATTTCAACGAAATTTCACACAAATGTGTTTCTATTGATAACACAAAACATATGTAAGAATGGATCAAATCGGACCGTGGGGTCATGGGGCTGCCATACAAACCTAACCCCCCAAATTAGGTTCTTCTAAGAAAAACTTTTTCATTTGTGCACCAATTTGAACCAAATTTCACACAAATGTGTTTCTATTGATGTCACAAAATATATGTAAGAATAAGTGGAATCAGACTGTGGGGTCATGGGGCTGTCATACAAACCCAGCCCCCAAATTGAGTTTTTGTAAGAAAAACTTTTTTATTTGTCCACCAATTTCAATCAAACCTCATAAAAGTGCATTTCATTTGATGCCACAAAACATGTGTAAAAATGAATGGAATCGGACGATGGGGTCATGGGGCTATCATACAAAGCCAACCCCCTAAATTGAGTTCTTCTACGAACAACTTTTTTATTTGTGCACCACTTTCAACCAAAACCCGTAAAAGTGCACTTCAATTGATGCCATAAATAATCGGTCTATGGAGTCATGGGGCTGCCATACAAGCCCAACCTCCCCATTTTGGATCTTCTAAGAAACATTTTTTCTACACCAATTTAAAAAAACCTCAATGCGTCTTTATCAAAACAAAAAAAAAGTAAAACAAATGGAATCGTACTATGGGGCCATGCTCCCGCATCCCCCCATTAAAGTTTTCTGAGATATTTTTTTTTTTATTTTACCACTTATTCCAACCAAACCTCACACAAATATTGTTTTATCGACGCCACAGAATTTGTCAATATCAAATACATATTATGCGAAAACAGAAGGAAAAGAATGGGGAAGGATTAAATACAAGTCATAGATTTGCCCCAAAAAACTTTTAGCCCGAGGAGAGTGAAGGGTATTCAAATTTCGGCCGCGCCCGAAATTAGCCTCGTTAAAACATGTCGTTGCAAATATAACGACATAGTTCTACATTTCAATAGAAAAATTCGCTGCCGACAATACGCAAAACAGTATATACCACAATTTTGCATGTCCCAAGTAGGCATATGGGGTTATAATCACGACAAATAATTTCGTTAATTTCGACTGTTTACAGAATATCCAATATATGGAAAGACACCTATGCCTACTTGGAACAGGAGGAAAATATAAGTAGAATTTGTGTCAAAATTTTAGTCCGCTCACTTGTGCGTGAATACACTCATAGTCATTTTTATGTTCGGGAGAATAATAAATTATCAAAATGTATACATAGTAATAGATACATATTCGTATGTATGTTCAGTGGCGGATTTACCCTTTTGTCGCCAGTAGGCTATTCACATATTGCCGCCCCTACTTTTTGTCGATAATGAACATTCGGGAAGAATTATGCTTTATTTTCCTGCAATCATTTTCAATTTACACTTTGTATTTAAATATGTGTGATGTTCGAGCTTTCCGCTTCTTGGGTCCTGAGCATTCTTCAATATTTATCACAGAGTGTAAGGCTTATGCAACAATTTTCTGCTTGGAAAATTGGTTTAAGGCGGGGAATCCCAAACTATGGCAGGCTCAAATATTGATGCCACCATTTTGAATCGAGGATTCAGAGGTAATCCGTTGCTGAAATACTGCGGCCAAGCACTTTATTTTCTTTGATAAAAAAGCACCTGGAAGCGCGATGTGGCCAAATCTGTTTGATAAACACAACTAAGAATATTTTAGGCCGGAAAAAATTCAAAAATCACTTGATATGGCTGATTGAAAGTGATGCCTAAGCCCGCGCTTCTTATGTAAACCGCACCTGGCTGGATACATTTTTTAATACAATGATCCTAGATAGAACACTTGGGGATTGTGGTTCCTCCATTAATGGGAATTATGTTTCTCGAGGTATCACTGAAGCCATGGTGATGGCGGAACTCCCGATGAAAATAAAACAAACATATTTTGGGTTTTTGGCCAACATTTTCTCGGCGGGCGCCAGCCTCAGAAAGCTTCATAGGGGAGTATGAACTAAAACAAATTTGGAGCGACTGGTTAAAATTAATATCTTTTAATAAAAAAATTGAAAAACAGTTGATTTGTCTCATATTTTGTGGCGAATGTGTGTCCTGTATTGGTTGGGGAAAATTAGCAGAGTTGATAGTAAAATTTGTTTGTGGAAAATCACTATCAATGGGAATGGCATAACTCTAAAATTTGAATTCAGTTTTCCGGTTTTAAATATGAAAGTCACAACCAAGAAACAGATATGTAAATTAAGGAGTAATCTCTTTCCCGAAAGGTCGACTAAGAGTCGGCATACATTATCCAATCCATTAAACAATCAAAGCTGATTTCTGTGGAGAAAGCTCATTTTTTAAGTTCCACTATCGAAATGTGTCTTCTCCACAGAAATGAGCTTTAATTGGTCAATCGATTGGATAATGTACGCCAACTCTAAGACATTCAGCTGCCTATAAAACTCGATCGCCTTAATTACAAGATGTGGAGATGTGAAATTTAATCATTGCGTATCAAATTAGCTTTGTTTTGTGTTTTCCATTTCTGGATTACTTACATCAATTTTTGCAATTTTTGATATGTCGAACTGACAAAAAGCCGGATGAGCAAATGCTTTTTAACCTTCGGGCGGGCGCAATGCATCTGACAGATTAAGTGACCAGTTTTTGTTGCGCCAATCAGCGATATGAAAAGGGAGAGATCTGAAACTCACAGTAGCTTAATCTTTATCGATCAACTACCCAAAGCAGTTTCCATTTTCTATCTACCATGTGCCTGAGGGACGGGAGGGGATGAAATAATCTCTCAGATGCATTGCGCCCGATTGTGTTATTTTTTCTTTTCTATGAAAAGTTCCACTCGTTATACTTCTCACATTGCGTAATAATGTTGTGTTTACTTTTAGGCTCACCAAATCGTTCAATAGTGTGCTTTTAGCAAAATAAGATCAAACTTTTTAAGCGGTCGAGTTGTTGGAGGTTTTTTAAATATAGAACCGATTGAAAACGGAATTTTCTTTGAAAATTGAAAATGTGAAGGGTATCAAACTTTGTGAGACAGTATTTAATTCTAAAATTTCGTAGAACTGTTCAAAAAAGATAATGCAACAATAAATTAGAGTGTAAAATATACAGAAACTTAGTTTCATAATATTTTCTGCACTTAATCTGTCAGATGCATTGCGCCCGATCGTGTTAGGATTAGTATTGCGCCCGCCGGAAGGTTAAAGGTTGGGCATATAGCAAGGGATGAAATAAAAACAGGAAGGATCTTGGTTTCGAAATTAAGCTTACATGGCCTCAGTGTTTGGCGGTGTTAGACAATAGCGACAAATGCCTTTTTATGTTTATATCTCACTGAGGGTAAAAATACGCTTCGCCTGTTCCTAAACCGTATAATGATGATAAGGGCTACATCCTACAGTCTTCTACGGAAGTGTGAACAACCTAAAAAATATTATGCCGGAATTTGCCGCCCCCTGAAATCTGCCGCCCTAGGCTGAAGCCTACTCAGCCTACTGGTAAATCCGCCACTGTGTATGTTGATATCTGAATAATACAAAGCATGCTGCACAAATGCTTACATGCGTCTTCTTAAGTCTAGAGATAAAGAATATTTCTTTAGTTTCCAGTTATGTATCTTTATTTTATAAGGATTTCATTCTCATTTCTAGACAGGTGTACGCGGGTTCCCAATTTCATTTACATGAATGTAACTGCTTCCCTTTACTTCAAACTCACGCCACGCCACTGTAATAAACAATCAAATAAAAATTAAATTTAATTATTTTCTGCGCCGAAATTGTGTATTTTTGACGTATTTCGCATTTTTGCTCTATGCCAGTGGTTCCCAATCATTTTCAGTGTGTGTTCCCTTACTAGGTTTCCAGAAACTGGCGCCCCAGAAAATGTTGTCGAAAAACGGAAAATAGGTGTGGACGTTTCTCTTTTTCTGTCATTTAAGTATATAGTCCACTACTACAAATGGCCGAATCCAATGCTCAGGTTTAATTCGTTAACCTTCGCACTCATGGTCTCTATACCCGGGTAGGTATTTCAGTTTTCATTTGTTAATAACTTAGTGAGTTTTTGGAAAAATTCAAAATGCCTTCGACTCAATTATCTTTTTTTTTCATCTCTTTATGAAGATAAACCACAATTGATTTAGGACAATTTTTCATACATTTTTTTTTTTAGTATTTTGTCGTTTTTTGTGCGTTGTCCGAGAAGATATTTAAAAACTCTTCATAGTACATAGTACATAGCACACATAGCAAATTCGTTTTTGTTTTATTCGGCCGCTGGTGTCTCTTAGAGGTTCGTCATCGGCAGCAAAATTGTCGCTACAATAAATTATTAGATCAGTTTATAAACGTGGAGTTAACAAAAATTACCGAAAATGCATTCAATTGCAGTCCGAACATGAAACTTGCTTACTATGATAAAGATTTTTGAGAGCGGCTCCTGATTTGAGGGATTCAGAGATCTTGTCCCAAATTTAAAATGTGAATCGACCTTAAACCAACTGTTTTGAAACTTGATTTTGACGTTACAGTGTTTCTGCTAAAATTTAGAATTTCTTACCTAAAATAAATTTGCTAAGAGCTACTTTGACTCTTTGCATTCTTATATTGAGAATGGCGTCCTTGTTGTAACGTTTTTTAAATTAATGATTTCTTCAATAGTTTTTTTTTTATTTTAAAATAAAAACGCTCATGCAGCGCAACCTCTATAGGTGTTGGTGATATTTAAGCATAGTGAATTACCTGCGCCTACAATGAAATTCGATCCCGCGAACCTATGATTTGAAGACTGCGCCTTATCTACCCTAATGCCGCACACACACGGTCAATCTGAATCCTTTATTATACCCTATACCCATAAGATGGTATAGGGTATATTGTTTTTGTTACGCCGATATTATGTAACACCTCAAAGGAGCCAGCGGAGGTATGGCAAAGTATATATATAAATGATCAGGGTCGGTCCCTGAATCGAATAAGCCATGTCTGTCTGTCTGTCTGTCTGTCCGTGTGTCTGTCTGTTAGCACGATAACTCCCGAATTAATGAAGCTAGCCAGGGCCGGATTTCCCATATGGGCAACCTGGGCAACTGCCCGGGGCGCCAAATTTTGAGGGGCGGCATATTTCATATTTTCATAGCTTTGATTAATTTTTACTTTTAAAATACGCATTTCGAAATATCTCAACTGAAACGGATGAAAACGATTGCTTTTTTCAGTACCAGATTTACATATTATGCTGCTAGTAGTTTTAGTTTAAGCTATACCCATAGTCAAGGCCGGATTTCCCATATGGGGAACAGCCCGGGGCGGCAATTCAAAGATCCGTAAATTTTTGAAACTTTGGATCAGCTGACATTAATCATAAAAACTGTTAATTCATTCCAGTAAGTTGTATATTTCAATGCGCCCAACAGCATCCTCATCTCAAATTGTAATGTAACTCCGCCTTCAAAAGATTATCCTTAAAGCAAAATTAGAGGATTATAAAGCATCTTCGTAACGCATTGGCTTCACTTTAACCAAGGGCGGCACAAATATGTATGTCATATGCTTCTATGTCTATTTTTACAGGAAGCCTAGAGGAGCGTTTAGGCGTAACAATCAGAGAACTCCTGAACATACATTAAATATGAGACATGTTTTTTTGAATACATGATTATTTGGCCATGACCCACTAATTTCCCAACTACAAGCCTCCTTAAATTCCACCAGATTGGAACAAATGAAATCGATGCTTCTGTAGTATGAATATTTCGAGCTTATACGATTTTTCAGAACTTCCGAGGTGACAACAAAAGGATAAGTTTCCTCAATCAAATAATTTTTGAGAACTCACGTATTCCAAGCAGTTATTTAGAGGGTATTGAAGCTTATGCTAAAGAAGTTCTACACTGGCCGCCTCACTAATAGGCTGAACACATACGGCCAATCCAATTGTTTCAAAATTTCTGACAATTGGACGGTTTTTTTTTTGTGATTTCTATTACTACTTTAGTTTTTTCTCCATTTTGAATTTGCTGGAAAAATTTTTAACGAATTTTTAAGTTTGAATTATCAAAGTTTTCATATTTTTGCAGAGAAAAACTGAAAACTCCATGGCCAAAAAAATCATTTAAAATTTATGCGTCGAATGACATTTTCTGAATTATATTCTTGAATGAGGCAATTTTTTTAGGTTTTTCTTTTTTCCATCTTTTTTTCACCGAAAAAAAAAATCTCTCGAACTCGAGGTCAGGCTGATACTAAATTTTTTGAAAGCCCCACATGAAGTCAAACTGTTCTATTCCAAATCCGCCTTAAGCTTTCGTTTAATCGAGTATTTGCGTCAAATCGCAAATTTTTTTGTTAGATCGACAACGAAACAATCACCTCAGAAATTTAAGTTTTAATAATAAGTGTGCATCGCAAGGATATATATGATTTTGCCTTTGGTATTCCAGGCCGCTCCCCTGAGAAGGGAACATATTTTCAAGCAAACAGAATTTATCGATTCCTGGTAAAAAAAAGCGCTCGCGTACGCTTCCTATTTACTAGCTACTTTTAAGGTTTACCAGTGGCGATGGGCGGCGATTCTGGGTACTGCCCAGGGGCGCCAAAGATGCTAAATCTGGCCCTGAAGCTAGCGGTCTGAAATTTTGGTCAAATGTTTGTCTTGCTAAAATCTTGGACGGTATTGAAAATGGGCCAAATCGGACCACGGGTTCCCCTACCTCATATACAAACTACCCTTCTTGAAATTTTAATTCGGCCATAACTTTCGGTAGAATATCGCTATCGACTTGAAACTTTTATTAATGTCTCATTCTGAAATATACTTTGAGTTGATCGAAAGTGGAGTAGGTCCGACTACCCCTACCCCTACTTCCCCTACAAAGTTATATTCAGCCATATCTTTTGATAGAATGTCACGAAAAATTTCAAATTAGTATCAAATGGTAGCCGTTGGATGCCTTGATAAGGTATTAAAGATGTGTCAGGTTCGACCCATCTAGCCCTCCCTCCCCCACAAAAAATATGAAATTGAATATTTTGGGTTTTGCGTGCCTTCTAGGTCTGTACATGGGTATAGGGTATACACTCATCGTGCTATTCGCACGATTAGAACTCGTTTTTATTTTCGTTCTGTCTAAATAGAAGAATAGAAAATTTGGAATTTGCCAGAACGAAGAATCCAAAAAATGGATTTGGATGCTTCGTGTGTGGGCGGCCTTAAAAAAAACGCCACGTTATTAATTGAACTCTATTCCTTGTTTCAGCTTTAAATTGATGTGTGCTTTAATTTAAATCCTCCAATTTTGAAAACGCTTGTACTTAATATTAAATTAAATACAGCAATCTTGTCAAGACTCCTTTCAAAACAAATGTGGCCTCTGCACCATAGCCCTAATGACCCTGTGTATATCACAAGCAAGAAAAAATATTTTAGTCTTCAACGACACATACAGGCCGTACTAACTAGTTTGAACTAAGTTTAGTACCACCACTTTTTTTCGTGCTTGACAGTTGTATATGACAAAGTGGATTAGAATTTGGTTCGAAAATTTGGGAAAGGTACTACATATCACCAAAAATGTTCTAAGATAGTTTAGTTTCAGAGAGACCTAAAGAATCTTTTTGCCCATATGGTACTTATGCGCCGCCCCTGGGGAAATCCCATTAAACCAATCATTTTGTCCCATAATTTTTAGTCAATAGGAAAAATCTGATTACTTTAAAAATATAGGAACCATTACTTTCACTAGATAAATATCCGTTTGTTTTAATAGTTGACTCCTTTAAAAACAAACACATGGTCTAGTTATTTTCCAATAGGATATAATCTTATTGAATTAATAGAATGAATCCTATGTAATAAAAAAAAATCGTTTCAGATCGAAGTATATTTTTTTATAAGTCCCATATTATTTATTATACCATCCACGCTACGTCATTGGGGATTTTGTTAAGAATCACGATATTTGGCCAGGCCGAGTATTGAACATCCGATCGGCTAGTACTCTTTAAAATTTACCAAGTCACGGGGAGGCAACCGAGCGATCTCGGCTACGGAGCATGATGTTGGTTCTCTTGGAAAATACGTCTATATGCTCGAAATTCAATTAAAAGGCATAACCCAGTAATGAAATAGGACGTTATACAGTGAATTTCGTTTATAACGACTTCGTTTATAACGACAATTCGGATATAACGACGTAAACTTTAATCCCCTTGATTTACGCATTGTTATACCCTTCGCTCATAGAGTGAAAGGGTATATTAACTTTGTCATGAAGTTTGTAACGCATTGAAGGAAGCATCTCCGACTATATAAAAAGTGTACATATATGATCAGCATGACTTGGGGTGATTGTTCTTTTACATTTATCAACAGTATAGTTTTGCATGAACATTTATATACATACTATATCGGGTATGTAAGGATAAATAAGCTGCTTAAACGCATTACCTACACGGTCGCAAAAATCGGGGTAATTTTGATAAAAAAATATATACATATAAATCCATCTAAAATTTATATCATTTTGATAACTTCATACTTTATCATTTTTATAAGTAGACTTATCAGAATGATATAGACAATTTACATTTGCATTTGATATAAGTCCAAGTATAGAAAAGATATAATAAAGGAGTAACTAATTTTAATATAATCTTGGTGTCGAATTTTACCTAATTGAGGGTAAAATTGATATAGTTTTGGGGTATATTTTATATAAATAATAAGTAAAAATTAATTATATATGTATTTACTTTATCCAATTGATATATCTTGTGGTATAAAATAGTAAGAGACCATGAGTCTTTATAGGCTATTTCGAGTCAACGTTTTATTTCATATCATTTCAGAGTGTATACTTATAATCTTGCAAGCACTATAATATTTCCTATCCGCACATGTGTACAGAAATTTCGGACTACGCCGAGATTCGATCTCCGGACCTCTAGATTACTAGCATTGTTGAGTGCGACTCAACCAAGTAAGCCACACACCGGTTCTGATAATTTATCTTAAACGCACAACTCATCAGACGGAACCATTTTATAATCACAATTTATCAAATGAACCCGATAATTTATAAAAACTCATTTGATACTTTCTGTTACTAAAATTGATATTTCTTAATAGTGAATATTTAAGTTACACATTTTACTTACTCATTCTACTCTACCAGGAGTAAAAAAGTACTTTTAGACAAATAGTTTTACACTGTTAAGAGTACAATCTATATGATTTTCTTATAAAACTGATGTGTACACCTTTTGTTTTATAAGAACGATAAAAATAAAGTTTAAAAATAATTTTAACTCAAAAATTTTATAAATTTAATATAAAAGTGTTTAAAAGCATAGTTTGGTAAATTTTTGTATAACTTTGACACTTATTATAGTGTAGATACATTTGATAAATTGGAATTTTATTATTTTCACACCGAAAAATTTATACATAAGAATGACCCACAAAATTTTATCAAACCAATGTACACTTTACTCCGATTTTTCTGACCGTGTACCTATTACCTTACAAACAATATTTAATTTTTGAAATATGTATGTTGTATTGTACATATTGACTCATAGTCACACTGTCATCTGAAAAACTCAAAAATTATATAACAAACACCGGTAACAATAGTTATACGTATGTATACTCTCCGCCCTGTAGCAACAAGAAGTAACAATAATTTTAGTAAGAAAAGAGTTTTTATGATCAAAATAAACGACACTGAAAGTTGACAATATCACTTTGTGAAAGACAAGCGATAATTAACCAGGTAAACTAAAATGTTTAAATACGTTTGGTTGTTTATTATCTTATACTTCCATGGTTTGGTCAGACAATAGTTACAACAATTTGAATGTCAATATGAGGCTATTGTGTGCATGACAACTCATAAAGCATATTTGGCAATGTTACTAGTATTTCCTTCATATTTAAAATGTGTATAGGTACACAAATATGTGTGTAATTGCTATTACAATTTGATGTTTTTATCATCTTCCAAAATGTCCGAAATATTATTATTAATATTATCAATTTTAACTTACAAATAGGTACATAGTAGTATTGACGTCATACTGTGGTTCTGTCGAATACTGCACAATAAGCACAGTAGAACAATTTATACAGGGTGTCCCGCAACTGGTAAGCCATAGACCAATGGTAGACTCTACAGGATGTTTTAGGAAAAATGTCGCCAACATTATTTCTCTAGCTTTTACCGTTAAGGAGTAATCGCCTTTATTGTGATTCTTGTAAAAAAACACAACTTTTTTCGAAAAACTCCTATTTTCTAGCTTCCACTTTAGCCAAATCAATGCTTTTCCTATTCTTCTGCAAGTACACAAAATTTCCAATAAAAGGACATATCGAAAGTTTCGAACGTATCTTCCGAGATACGACGTTTTGAATTTTGCAGAAATGTCAATTTCAATTTTTAATGTCAAAATTAAACCCGAATTTCGTAACGGTACATTATAGTGGCAAATCTGCAAAGTTGACAAAAGTTGGCGTAGTATCTTAGCTTTCGAATGGCATATAAGAATAAAGCACAGAGTCATCCATTTTCTGAATAATACGTATAAATGAAAAAAAAACCATAGTCTGCAAATCTACCAAACCGACTTTAATCTTGAAAAGGAAGTAAAATTTTTCCATCAAGAATAGACTTGGATGTTATGCATTATGGAAAAATACTTTTCGCTACTGTTGTAGATGCTACTTTATTAATTATAACGGTAAGTATAAACAAATTTGTTTTATGTGTTGAATTATTTGTACGAAGGTTCGCTGTGTAGACATTAATATTGTGAGAGTAGTTTTCATTTTCATCGCCTAAAGGATAAACATTTTAATTTGTCAGTTATTTATTAGTGCCCTGTTATGTCCTTTTTCAGAGTTTTAATTTTAATTTAATGATAGAATCTTAGATTCTAAGAAATGAAAAAGGAAGTGGCAACTTGAATTATTCACGTAGTTATGGCTTTGAAAAGATACAGATGATAAGTTACGGGAGACATGAACATTTTACATTCAAACGCGATTTATTCCGTTGAAGGTCCTTGAAATAGGAATCAAACACCGGACATGTAATGTACTCGGCGTCCCCTTTGATATGATATCTCGCATGCTGACCTCCAGTCAAGGATTAAATAGTGTCCTTTTTTATCCTTTTTGGGACCTTTCCGATGTTATTTATTTTAGCGAAATGACTTTAGACTCCCACTGATCCAAGACCAAGAAAAAAATAGCCTTACTGTATTTTTTTCTATTGGAAATGCTTTATATGACTAAACTATTTCCACGTAAAAGCAAGATTTCTTCCACTTACGGACTATGTTTTTTTCCATTTTACACATATTATTCACAAACTGGATGACTCCTGTGCTTTATTCTTATATGCCGTTCGAAAGCTAAGATACTACGCCAACTTTTGTCAACTTTTCAGATTTGCCACTACCGTTTGCCGTTACGAAATTCGGGTTTAATTTTGACATTAAAAATTGAAATTGACATTTATGCAAAATTCAAAACATCGTATCTCGGAAGATACGAAACCGTTTAAAACGTCCGATATGTCCTTTTATTGGAAATTTTGTGTACTTTCAGAAGAATATTAAAAACATTGATTTGGCTAAAATGGAAGCTAGAAAATAGGAGTTTTTCGAAAAAAGTCGTGTTTTTCGACAAGAATCACAAAAAAGGTAATTGCTCCTTAACGGTAAAAGCTAGGGAAATAATTTTGGCGACATTTTTCCTAAAACATCCTGTAGAGTCCACCATTGGTCTATGGCTAACCAGTTGCGGGACACCCTGTATACTGTGCGCTAGAACAAAAATCAAGCTCAAAATAAAGTTCCCTTACACTCGTTTGCATATATGTATTGAGAAATCACAATCCACAAAATAAGCGGCGATCCTACGTACGGACCTTGAGGGTTTAAACCCCCTTCAAAATTTATTGATGATTGGTTCAAGTGACTTCGGCTGTTTTTGAAATAGAAGTACCAATAATAGTCTAAAATTACAGAGTTTTGACAAATTTCTTCTATAGACAAGGCCCTGTTTTTTGGCCTAAAATAAAATTCTTTTCAAACGTTTTCTGTATGTTTCGATAAAATCGGATTTTGTTTCTTGGACTCCATAACATACGAACTTTGAGAGAAAAGTTGGTGGAATTCGACCTATAAAAAAACTGAACTCTATTTGGCTGACGTAAGCAGAATGCACAACCTTAATTTTAAAATAACCAAGTAAAAATGATAACGAAGAAAAATTTACTGCACACTTGTACCCATACTAGTAGCTAGTTTTTTGAAATGAAATTTGGTTGAAATTGGTGCACAAATAAAAAAGTTTTTCTTAGAAGAACTTAAATTGGGGGGCTAGGTTTGTATGGCAGCCCCATGACCCAGTGATCCAATTTCGGTGATTCAAACATACAAACAGCCTGCAACAATAATGCACGTGTGCAAAATTTCAGCTCCGTAGCTTTTATAGTGGCCGAGAAAAACGCGCTGCAACAGACGGACAGACAGACAGACGGATATCGTCCAATCGACTCATCTCGTCATGCTGATCATATATGTATACTTCCTTCAATGTGTTACAAACTTCATGACAAAGTAATTCACTCTATGAGCGAAGGGTATAAAAACTTGTTTGAAGTACATTCAGCGAAGCAGAAAAGTGATACTCCAATTCGTATCCTATTTCTCCTATAGAGATAGACTATTCAACGGAGAAAGTGCTGGATTGTGAGTTATTCTTATAACAATTTAATGTTGTTCCGCCGAATTTTACTTTATAAAAACTTGTGTCAGTACAAAACACGAATACTGTGCATATTTTGTTCCCGTTAAAAAAGGAATTACAATTCATAATGATAAAGAAACTTATGTGGAAACATTTAATTAAAGCAGACTCAAATCTCGGCTATAAGTTTCGAGGCTAGTGCAATGCACCGGCATCATTCCATATTGTGCCTCATTCCTGAATAATAAATTTCCAATATCCAAAAGTATCCCAATCTTGGGGGTGTAGCCATTTGCAAGATGTTTACCGCACTAGAAAGTAATTAAGCAATCGGAGGCTTCGATAAATGAACGAACAATTATCAGATAAGTGCGGAAAAATGTACACCATTAAATTTTTGCATAACTTTTTAATTTATTGCAAAACTTTCAGTTAGTAGCCCTATTCGACTGACTGGATCATTGATCCTGTCCAAGTCGAATGAAATCGGATCAAAATTTCCCAAATCGGTAACAGCTGACTATCGTGTCATCTGGCCCCAACGCGATATTCTAAATTATAAATTGCATTTGCACCGTGCGAGATACAATTAAAAGGATAAGTAGCAAGAAATATTAAAATGATTAACTCTGAATAAAGTTTACAAACCAAAAATATTGAATAACAAATTTTAGGGAAATTGTTCGCGGAGACATCTAGCGGATTAGTTTGGCAGATGATCCAAGTCATACCCTGGATCAACTTCCAGGATTATCATTTTGTATGAGATTTCCAATAAATCTGAAAATGATCCAGTGAGTCGAATAGGGCTATTAACTCCCGTCGATTCAGGAGAAATGAAAATCTCGGATATCTATAGTATAAGAAAAAGAATCGGCAGTTTATCTCGAAATAACATTTGGAATGGTGGAGATGTCTATTTTTACTTTGTAGATATTATGACTTTCTTAAAACTTTTAATTAATTAAAGCAGCTTTACTTATAGAAAACAGATATTTCAGTCGAAATTGGCGAAATAATTTGTCGTGATTTTACACCTATACCTACTTAAGACATGCAAAATTAAGAAATATTGATTCGTATACGGTCAGCAAGCGAATTTTTATATGGAATATCAAATTAAATAACCCGAGCCTCGAAGGGGCTAGTTAGGGAGAATGGCCTTGGTGGAAGATGCCTACGCGCCTATACCTAGCTAGTTTGTGGATTGATGACCACACGGCCCGAATCGCATTGCTGACTAGTATACTGAAGGGGCCGCCCGGATGTGAAAAGCAGCGCTACGAGTCTGCTTTATGCAGACGAGTAGTCACAGGTTCAACGAGCCTGGGAGGTGCACATCTGAATTGTACGTGGGGCTTAACCAATAGGGGGCCGTAGGAAGATCACACCTGCTATAGAGAAGTCTTTAGCGAATAGTGTACCACGGAGATGGGTGTGCCCAGGGGACCATGGTCCTTGACCATCAAGGTGTTGGCCTCGTGGTGGCTGTAGGTTGTTACCCGAGTCATCGAGCTGGTGATGCAACCCCGGGGTTGGGTTCCTGAAGGTGAGTGCATTCGCCGGATAGAGAAATCCCCTTCTGACTAAACGACCTTGTCAGTAAACGCCGAAGGTCCAAACAGTCCGAAGGACCGGGAGATAAGGCCGAAAGGCTAGGTGCTCCCCTGACGGTACACCCGTAGATGGTAAACTTGGACTTGTATCATCATCAATGTGGCACGATAGCCCGACGTCGGGCTTTGGCCGTCTGAGTCGTTAACCTTCAATTGTCGCGGTTACGTGACCTTGTCCCCCAGTTTCGGAAGCCCAGCAGCTGATGGGCGTCTTCATGTACAGAGTTCTCACAGCGTGCTCTCGGTCGTCCACGCAACCTCGCTCCGTCAATTCGTTATGCGTCATCATCATCATCACCTTCTTTCGCATGCATGTACTTGTATAATTTATTTAAAAAAATACTTATGGATAACTGCCTTGCATGATTTAATGCCAACTTCACTATTTCTGGTAGTTACCACCAATTTACAACCGCAAAATACATAGGACCTTGAGATTCGCGCTTTTGGCGTCTGTTAGTTTGTATAGTTATGAGTTTCGTGTACCTAGCATATTGTTTTTTGTGTTGTTAGGAGTATCTGGCATCTTGTTGTTTTGTTGGTTGTTTTAAGGAGATTCACGGTTCTACCATCTTGTTTGCAAACATTTTTGGACATTCGCGAAAACGTGTTTTCGCTTTCTCAATGAAGGAAGTGGGGGTTTCAGCAAGATAAGTATGATAAAGTCACAGTACCCATACTGCCAGAGCTATAGGAGTCCTCCTTAATCTGGAGCGCGTTCCCTTTATAATACTATCTGAGTAAAAAATAGTTACTCACATTCACTTTCCATCGTTCTAAACATACAATAGTCACAAATACAATAGTCACAAAATCTATCTCTCCGAGTCAACTTTTGACGTTTCAAATTTCAAATGATCCACTGTCGTTGACAGTTATTTCCACTTGCACTCGAGTCGAGTCACCGATAGCTATGGAAAATGACCGTTGAGAAAGTTCAAATATGTGAGATTATGTGAAGTCGGTTGCCGGTGTTAACATCAAATGTTACGATTATTAACTACTTTTTAGGCAATGTTTGCTTTTTTATCGATCCTAAAATTAGTAAACAAAATGTTCAGATTGATTCCGATGAATAAGAACACTAATTGTGACTATCATCGAGTTTGTTATCCACAGTAATGTGACCAATTTCGAGTTTAGTGGCATATTTTCCTTTTCGTTGAAAATATTGATAGTATTTCAATTAATTGTTGATTATTCTGTAACTTTTTAAATTTTTTTTTGTAAACATCTTTTTTGAATTCAACGGCTAACGTGACATTTCCATATGTTCCTCTGAGAGCTCTCTCACAGTGCTCACAACTCTGACGGTTGTCAGCGATGACTACAGCTACGACTACGAGTGAATTAAGGAACGCATTCCTGGTAGCGATTTGGCTAGGCTGCCCGATTTAACTAGCTCTGATCTTATTCCTTAATCATTTTTGAGATGATGCATTTATGAAAATAGGCTAGGCACGTTATAACTGCTGAAGAAATTTTATTTAAAAGTCGACAGGTTCAGGTATCCCATATGAATACATTTTTTGAAGACTGTAAAAAATATTTGGTTCGGATAATTCAATACTCCCTAATTTTCGAATTTTTAAACAAACTCTTCACAAAGCCTAACTTAACTGTGACTAGTTGCGCTTAACATTCTGAATGAATATGTTTCTACCATCAGTACCTCGGTGCGGGAAGAGATTCTTTTCTCTGAAATACTAGAGCGTTAGTTCGAGTCCCACTGTGTCCATGAATTTATAAAAATTCGCATTTTTATGCGGCAGTCGGTTGCAAAATTTAAATGGTTTTGGAGCTACTAGCTGTGACAGCGACCAAGAGCTGTCTAGTATAGTACCTAAGCTGAGCTACTTCAGCTAACCAGAAATAAGGTAGGTACCCAATGTGGGATTCTTACAGGCGACTCCTGCCTGAAATCACATCTGCGCACAATAAGGCTCGTACAAGACGCGAGCTGTCGAGCTGTCGATTCTGTGAAGAAGATGATGATACCTCAACCCAGGTCCTGTGCGAGTGTAATGCTCCGGTCCAACGCCGCTGAATACAATTTGGAGTGGCCTATCCAGACACGGACGACATAAGCATTATCGACGTCAATCAGCAAACTCGGCTTGATCGTCAAGCATAGTCCTTCCCATATGTGACCAGGGTGATAGTACAATAGGCTTCAGTGGTACGAACCCACTTCGGGTTCGCCCCCCACAATCTATCTATCTGTAGTACCTAAGGGCGGTAGATAGTCGTCTTGTCCGGATGAGCGTAACTGCTAGAGCGGACACGCATCTCAAGTACTAGCTTTATTACGTGCTTATTGAACTATAAATGGCATAGAAATTTACAAATAAAAAATGTCAAGAAGATCATCCAAAGCCTTCATTCAATTAGGTAATACGCGACCAAGCCGCTGTTTTATATTGTCTAAGACCGGCAAGAAAAGGAAATTAAAATTCTTACATGCTGTTACGGTTTGTGTTACTTTGGGGCGACTAATGCCATGATCGCTGAATGACTATTGCTCTCTTATAAATCCTGGAACAATATTAACACATTTTACACTGAAGGTGCGCGCCCTAAAATCTACTCTAGCCAGACTATACGAATGATCATGTTTTATTCGTGATTCTAATCACCCCAGCAACAAAAATCACACTTGAGGAGAAAACCATTATATATTTCCTATATGCATGATCTGTCGACATTCCTTCAGCTGACCATCATGTATCTTACTTTCAATGCGTCCTATAGGTACATAAGGGCGATTCGTGATTCATGAAGTAAAGCTTATTTGTGTCTATGTTCACGGTATATGACGCCGATGCTGGCTGGGCTAGGGTATGCAAATGTCTAAGTCTAAGGTTGATTCCCAAGTGATTTATCAACGAAGCGAGCTAATCAAACTGCACTAAAACAAGCTTTTGAGTTTGCAAAATCCTGACCGAAAGTCCGAAAGTTGCGCAAATATTACAGAGGCATTTTCTGTTTCTGCTTGTTCTTCGTTCTGTCCTACTTTTTCATTAGGATTGTCCTGGCTATATGATAATTTTTTGGTTCATTTGTCCTGCTTTTTCCGAAAAAAAATAATACGAGCGTTAGACGAAGATCAATCTGGTTTTTAAACAAGCAAAAAGCTACAGCTTTGAGTTACCTTTCGACGAACCAATTTTTTTTTTTTTGAAACCTATTGAAACCTCAATTCTAGTCATTAAAAGTCTCAACTACATGCAGCGTTTGTGAAGAATCCATGGAGCTTTTGTGTTAGAATTTTGTTGAGGGGAATGAACAAAATATGGCTTTTGAAATATTTCTGGAAGAATAAAAAATTATATTCTGAGTTTTGGTTCTGAAAGCAGATCATTTATTTCGTAATACATATATGTATTTTCCCATCGTAAAGTTCAACGCTCTTATCATGAATTGGTATGCATATTTATGTCACATTACATCGCTCCATTATTCATAAATGCCAATTTGTAACCATAAATTTGCAACCTTTTTTGGAAATCATCTTTATCTCTAAATTATCACACACTGACGACCAGTCATAGAGCTGCATTCCCGCATGCATGAAATGTTGCACAACATTACGAATGGAAAAAATGAAAACACATTAAAACTGGGTCATGGCTAAGATTTATGGGTGGTTAGTTTAATTCCACTCTCGTTTTCATTCTTCTTCGTTTTCCATTGTATGCAAGTAGAGTAGAGTCGGCTAGGTTTTTTGTTTATAAGGAAAAAAAAAATTAAATGTTCATCAGGCGTGCGCTTGCAAAAAGCGACAGTGAAAATACATACATTATGCATACGAAATATGTGAGTGTTTAGCGCAGGGGTTTTTTCATTCACTGTCGTATGGTGCACACACGGTCAACTGCACCGCATCGAACGCATATATGGGCAACGAGTACACCTGCTGAGATAGGAGGTTTGTGTAATTGAATACCTAAACTGCGTCGAGTGCCTACAACATTAGTCTAACTCTAGCGTAGCTAGAATCTCTGAGGCATGTCTAACCAAAGGGCTTCACAGGCGACGATATACACTCCCAATCAATAGGATAGTTCCACTTGTAAAATGGCTGTATCTTTTCTTCAAACTTAGTGACAATATTTTCAATAGCCTGCTTGTTCTTTGCTTAATAGAAGGTCTCAAATCCGGAGTCCCGTTAGGATTTTCTTACGAGAATTCCTAGAAACAGTACAAATGGTGAAATCAATAGGATAGTTCCAGTGGAAATAAAACATCCAATAACGGTACGAAAGGATAATTTTACTTTCAAAAATGTACCTGGTAATAGGTAGAACTTTATTTAAGTAATTCGGGCTCAAAAATTTAATCTGGGATAGAAGTGTATAGGTTTTGACGGCAAATTAAATTAATTTCACCCCAAGCTCCTCTAATCGTTCGCAGAAGAGCTTCAGTGCTCTTAAACTATCATCTAACGGGATATATCTTCCTTGGCATTCATACCCACACATTTCTGATGGTATTTAGATCTAGGAAGTATGGAGGTCTTTCCTAAACCTTGATTAGTTGGTCTTGAAACCAATCTTTTATCAGTCTTTCTCCATTATTGACTTGGTAAAATCTCAAAGAAGTTGCATTGAAAATGTCGTAATTTTAAGAATTATATTACCCACAATATTTTCATAAGCCTGGACGTTGTGAATACCCCTAATTTCCACAAGCTCAATAGTTCCATAACGAGATATTCAACCCCATACTTCGACGGTTCTTACTCTGAGTGATGCATCTACAAAATTAATTCCTTCTTGCTCAAATCGTGGAAATAATACCTAAATCCATCTGAACCGACGAGATTTAATCTTTTCCGTCAGTAAAAATAACGCGTTTGTCTAGTCCATACAGTTTTTACATTGGGGTTGAATATCTTGGTATGGAACTATTGAGCTTTTTTAAATTAGTGGTATTCAGAGTACGCAGGCTTTTAAAGATATTCTTCCTAATGTATTGCCTAAAACTTCCGACATTTTCTATGTCATTTCTTTAAGATTTTAACAAGATAATGGCACCAATTATGAAGCAATGCTGATGAAAGATTGATTTCAAGGCCAACTAATCAAGGTTATGGAAAGATCTTCATAATTTCTAGATACAAATATCATCAAAAATGTGTGGGAGTGAATGACGAGGAAGATATATACCGTTAGACGATAGCTTAGGAACACTGAAGCTCTTTGGCGAACGTTTAGAGGAGCTTAGGACGAAATCAACTTATACCTAAACTGCGTCGAGTGCCTACAACATTGGTCTAGCTCTAGCGTACCTAGAACCTCTGAGGCATGTCTAACCAAAGAGTTGGGCTTCACAGGTGACGATATACACTCCCAATCAATAGGATAGTTCCACTTGTAAAATGGCTGTATCTCGGTAAATAATAACGGTATTTTCTTCAAACTTAGTGACAATATTTTCAGTAGCCTGCTTGTTCTTTGCTTAATAGAAGGTCTCAAATCCGGAGTCCCGTTAGGATTTTCTACAAATGGTGAAATGAATAGGATAGTTCCAGTGGAAATAAAACATCAAATAACGGTACGAAAGGATAATTTTACTTTGAAAAATGTACCTGGTAATAGATAGAACTTTATTTAAGTAATTCGGGCTCAAAAAGAGCTTCAGTGCTCTTAAACTATCATCTAACGGGATATATCTGTCATTCATCCCCACACATTTCTGATGGTATTTAGATCTAGGAAGTATGGAGGTCTTTCCAAAACCTTGATTAGTTGGTCTTGAAACCAATCTTTTATCAGTCTTGTTCCATGATTGACGCCATTACATTACCTATACAATTCTATCCCATATTAAATTTTTGAGCTCAAATGACTTAAATAAAGTTCTACTTATTGCCAGATACATTTTTCAAAGTAAAATTACCCTTTTGTACCGTTATTTGATGTTTTATTTCCACTGGAACTATCCTATTGACTTCACCATTTTTAAGAATTCTCGTAAGAAAATCCTAACGGGACTCTGAATTTGAGACCTTCTGTTATGCAAAGAACAAGCAGGCCACTAAAAATATTGTCACCAAGTTTGAAGAAAATACCGTTATGTACGTACCGAAATACAGCCTTTTTTCATGTGGAACTATCCTATTGATTGGGAGTGTATAGTCGCTTGATTGCACGCTGAATCACGTCGTCTGTTTTGTCTGACCGTATGACTGACTGACTTGCTCTAAAACCAATGAAATGATCCAAGATCTTCATCGAATGCAAAGTGCAGATCTTCACGTACTTCGTTAACTTCACCAGCTACTAACTACCTTGGCAATTACCGCGACCATACGCGAATACATGCCAACCACATCGACCCTCATATTGTTAGATCAACACACCACCATGCAATTTGCAGCGATGCTAGTGCTGCTTTTCATCACAACTGGCAATTCAACTGGCTTTCGGCTGAACGTCGCTCGAATGGCAGTTGAAGGAAACAAAACCATACACATTGCATGTAAACATGGAAAATAAAAATTACTAACTTGTTTTCCGGATGAGTTAGAGAATTCGCGTTACGTAATAAAAGCAAACGCATCGCAAAACGTGATGTGTGTTGTGTTTACATCTTTGTGCAGATTATTATTGTTTTATTAGAAACACAACGATTTGTCAATAACTATTGAAATGTATTTCTTTGTAGCGTACACATCACGCCGACAAGTAGGATTAACGCATATGGATATCAATTGTGTATCTGTTTAACGAGCATCGCCTCACATTACATCTGCATGCATCATATTATGTTAATAAAAACTAAAACATTAAAATTGTGTGTTTTTTTTTAATTATATTATGACGCATAAATAAGATTCAAATGTGTAATGCGGCCATAATAATGTGTCATGTTGAGAGCTACATTCAAATTCTTACTCGTTCCGATGAAGCATGTAATTTAATGACCATATTCTATGACATATGCGAAAAGTTATTAACAATTTCAATTAGTTTTGCCGCTCACGTATTGCGAGTAATTTTGATAGTAAATTATAATTTATTAAGAAATCATTTTGCTCGTATTTTTAATGAATAGTGTGTCTATTCAAGACAAGATGATTGCAAAATCGTGAGATTTTTCAAAGGTGATTTGCCTGAGCTCGACTTTAATGACAATTTTAGATGAATTAAAGTAGCATTTGTCATGTAGAGGTGACCTGCGATAAATGAATGCTAATGTTCATTCTATGTGATACATGTTTACTAAAATGTAATTAATGATTTCACTGAAAATCATGTAATCATGTACTTAATATGAGCAACGAATGAGGGTCAACATAGGTCATTATCATTACATTTCTCATAAACTAGAGTCATTGTTAGAAAACCTTTCATTGTTAAGAGTTATGTAATTCACAAGGTTGAATTTAGATAATATTAAATAAAAAAATCATGTACTCAATAATGTTCAAAATATTAGACCACCATAAGCCATAGATAGGGTCATCAAGATCTTCGGTAATATTTTCACTATACAGGGTGTTTCTTTTGCCGTGATAAAATTTCAAATTGTCCTCTACTGTATAACTGTAAAGTCTGCCTCTTCTCTGACAATACTGCTCTCTTATGCAGCTCACCGTCAGCTGACTTCATATGTAACTCTTTAATCACTGGATTAAAAAATCTTGATACTTATTTCAAAAACTGAAAAATAAAAATAAATCCTGCTAAAACGGAAGCTTTCTTCTTTACCAGAAAACGCAAGCCTGATTTAATTCCCACTGGACCATTACACTTAGGAACCTCTGTCGTAAGTTGGAACACTGACCATATCAAATACTTAGATGTGCTGCTCGATGAAACCTTAACTTTCAAAGCGAACAGAGACGCTCTTTTAAAAAAAGCTGATCACCTAATTAGTGCTGTACCCACTAATTAATAGGAGTTCTCCATTGTCCGTTGATAATAAAATGCTTATTTATAAAACCATCTTCCAGTCTACACATTTACTTACGCCGCTGCCGCATGGGGATCTTGTACGCCAACACATATCGACAAAATAAAAAGTACAAAATAAAGTACTTAAAATAATACTTAATAAGCCACGCTATTTTCCTACTTCCATACTTCATTCTATTGATAAGGTTCCTCTTATTCGCGCTAAAATCTTACATATCACTATTGACTTTAAGCTATCCTGCGCCTGCTCCACCAACCGCCTTATTAGCGACCTAACTAGCTATTAGAGAGTTTTAGCAAGTCGTTGGAAATAATACGACATAATTTGACATTCCATATAAAAATTCGATTGATTACCGTATACGTAACAGTAGGGACGTTTTATTGTGTTTATCCCATGCAGGTTTGGGTAGAACTTCATATAAAAAAAATGACACTTACCCAGGTAAAGTTAACCCGTGCAAATACCCTACACGGGATAGAGCTCAAATGTAGATGGCGGACGCATAGGGGAAATATGAGGGAATTTGTTTTTTCAAACCAAATGTGAGAGTTTTTCTCATCACGAGAAAAGATTTTCCAAAGAAATAATCATCTTTTGTGATAAAATCCACCACATCTAAAAAATAAGCCGACAAAGGTGAGTGAAAGATGCGCAAAAACTGTCAAGTGTCAGCTGTTTGGTCTTAACCGGGATGTTACCCGCGATCGTTTTTATCGAGTCAGATTTACACGCGATACGAAAAAAACGTCGCTAGTATATCATAATTTTGCATGTCCTAAGGAGGCATGGACATATTCATGTGTATTTGACGTCTTTAAACAGTCAAAATTGTCGGGTTGCGATTTTTAGCTGTTGTGAAATTAGTTGAAAACTCTCGTATAAGTTTTACGTACAATTCGCGCGGGAATTTTTCCTTGGAAATCGGGAATTACGTATACGGTTTTTTATACGTCAGTGTAAAACTCTCTATTGCTAACTTATCAACTTCAATCACATCTCTATTATTTCCATTTTTCCTATGATCTTTTTCTGCAATCCAGAAGCAATTTTCTAAAAATCAGCCGATTATCGCACAATTTAGTTTTTAGTTAGTTTGTAAGTCTAGAATTCCTTAAGTCTTTTTATATAATTATAAACTTGAATAAGAGGTTTTTCAATCCCATTCTTCCTCTTCCTCTTTTTTATTTTTTATTTCATATATTCCACTGAGCAGGAGCTAGTCCTATAATTACAGTAGCACAAACCAAAATAGAACAAAAATTTAAGAGATAATAGGATCCAGGTAATTACAAGTAAAACATAAGTTTTATATTATAATAAAGAATATGAAGAAATTAAATGTTTAACCCATCCCCGGACAGAATGTCTATAGACGTCCAATTTTGAGCATTTGATATACAAATCGTGTCAAATTTTGGCGTTGTTTCCGGCAATGAGTTGAATTAAATTTAGGAATTTTACGAATAAGTTCGCGCTTAAAATAAAAAAATGATGGCGCTAAATTACCTAGCTCAAGAGAATCGTATTTTCGCATCATCCTTAAAATAGGTGAGTAAAAATATACTTCAAGCTCCGCTGTAGGAGGATCAAAAATAAGAATCGACCGCGTATTATATGAACGCTGCCTGAAGACTATATCCGCTGAAAGAGCTGACCGAATGTAGCCGAAGCATAGCTTAAATAGAAAACATTCATCAAGGTAGACTCTTCTTTTTTTTAAGCTCATCAATTTGAGAAAATTTAGGCGTTCTGGATATGATGAGGATGGAAGATTGAATTTATAAACAAGGTTGCGAGTAAAGTTACGCTGAACAGCCTCTAGTGCGATTATATGATTATTAGCGTACGGGGACCATACTATTGACGCATATTCCAAGATACTCCGGACCAGAGAAATGAATAAATTAACCGATGTCGAAATAGATTTAAAATCATGAGAGCAGCGTAATACGAACCCAGAAAGCCGAGATGCCCTGGTTATTATGCCAGAGTAGTGATCAGTGAATTTGAGTTTAGAGTCGAAAGTAACGCCAAGATCCTCAATAGTACAAACGTTTTTTAAATGAGTAGAGTTCGTGATATAGGTAAATGAAATGGGATCGAGTTTTAAGGAGAATATTAGGACAGAAAATTTGGTAACGTTAAGCGATAAATCATTTTCTAGACACCAGGACGATAACATATCAAGGTCAGATTGTAACGCTAATTTTTACTTTTCTTCACTAAACTATATGTCTGTTCGATTATATTATATTCACTACAAATTTTTCTTTATAGCTGTAAGAGTATTACTCGATCACTAATTTATAAATAGAGCCCGGATTCTCGTGCAATTGCACGTTAATGCACGAAATTGCACTTTTGAGGTTAAATTGCACGTTTTAAGGTTTTTGCATGAAAGCACATTTGCATTTTTAATCCTCGTTCATTTTCGCCTAGATGCAATGTTCACAATTTTCCGATAGACAGAGAAGAGAATATAAGTATTGTGGAAGAAAACACAAGGAGTAAACAATAAAACTAAACGAAATGCATCCCCATACGGAAATTTCATAAAATGCCAGTGGATTTTCATATAACTATACATAGTCTAAGAAAAATGGCATATTTGGTCGGCAAAAATCCTACATCGGAAATTTTTTTGGATTATGGTTGGGAATGGTCCCCAGATTATGGCATTAAAAGTCCCAACCGATCGGGGGTCCGCAACCTTAAAAAAAGGGGGGAAAGGGGGACATTTTTTCGGTTTTTTGCGATTATTTCAAAAACAGTAAGAGATACAGAAAAATGGTCTGAGGACGAAAGAAACTACATAAAATTATCTTTGCAATGATATGTAACACATTAGAGTTTAATTGCATAAAAACTAAGGGTATCTCCCATACAAAGTGACCCATCAGGAGTTTGTTCTACGTACTACTCATTTTATAAACTGTAGAACAAAGTTGTCATGGGTCACTTTGTATGGGAGGTACCCTTAGTTTTTATCGGAATGAGCTGATTTTTGGTGGGTGGGGTGACTATGACCTCCAATCGCAACAAACCAAAATTCAGCACTCTGCTTCAATTTTGGGGAGAGTTGGGCATGCCGTTTTGACAAATTTAAATGGGGGATAATGAGGGTCCTTGACCGGAGCGACTCAGCGTTTACGTTAAAATTATCTTAAACTTGTTGTTAATAATTGTACAAAATTTTACGGTTGAACTAACATTCTTTCAAAAGTTATGGAGCTTTTAAAAAAGGTCTAAAATGAAAATATTCTAATTTATGTTCTATTCTAACGCCGAAATATTCATTATTCAATATTATTAAACTCTAATGTGTTATATATCATTGCAAAGATAATTTTATGTAGTTTTTTTCGTCCTCAGACCATTTTTCTGTATCTCTTACCGTTTTTGAAATAATCGCACAAAACCGAAAAAAAGCCCCTTTGCCCCCTTTTTTAAGGTTACGGACCCCCGATCGGTTGGGACTTTCTATGCCATCATCTCGGGACCATCCCCAACCATAATCAAAAAAAAATTTCCGATGTAGGATTTTTGCCGTTCGATGGCCATATTTTGGTCCAATTTTCTTAGACTATACAGTTGTGTTTTGTAGAGTGTATGTTAATCGGGTGGTATAGGAAAGTGTGCCGCTTTGAAAACGATTCATTCACGTATTAGATAAGCCTAAAGGTTGTGCAATGGATCCTAAAACAAAAAATCGGTCATAGATTTCGGGAGCCATATTTAAATGCAGTAATCTGGACAGCATTTTACGGGAAGTTTATGTTAGGAACTTATTGGAAGTTCCCCGTTTTTTTTTAATAAAAATTATATTTTCGGAGCGAGTCTTCTTCAGTTATGCTTTTTCTACGTCCACTGTTCCAAAGCCTAGCCTTTGTATAGCATAAAAAGATGATTTTTTTTATATTGCACGCAAAATTCACATTTGGGCATTTATATTGGACGATATGGAACACACATGTTATTTTTCATTTGAATGGTTGAAAAAATAAATGAAATAAATGAATTTCAAATTGCAATAGAGGATGGAGAAACGCCCTTAATTCACACGAAATTACTTTCATTAAAGAGGAGGCTTAGCTATTTATGTTTGATTATGATTTTTGAACAGGTACCGGTGGGAGTGGGACTTGCGGGCTCATAACTTTTTTTGGAGGTCAATTGTTCAGCTAAATTGTTTTTGCAGTAAATCGTACATAAAACTGCCGAATCTTGATGTTTCAAGTGCTCGAATAATCTCAGATTATCCTCAAATCATTTTTAAAGGACAATAAATTTCAGGTCAGTGCATGTTATAAGGAGTTGGTTATGTGTTGGCGATGTAAATATATTTTTTATCTTTTTCTATTTAATTGAAAGCCTCTGATACTGTGTACATTATGTTTCTAACAAAACAATTCAAATTGCGTCATAGCACATGAGACATCTATTTTATGGAAAGGATGCCCACAATGCGGGACACCTCCCGAAACGCTTTCAATGGGCTTGGAAATTGCAGTGACGATAACATGAAAACTGTTATAACATGCACACTTATTTAAATATGCTATTCATTTTCTTGTATAATCCATTAATCCATTAACCAAATTGCACATCATTTTGAAATTAAATTAGTCGTTCTGAAAATGGGGTAACTCCGATTTATGCCGCAATTTGTTTCCTGTCCCATGCGAGCGGAATTCCTCTCTCCCCATTGCGATTTTTGTAGATACCGAATCCGTATTTTATTTTTTTCTAACGCATTACTCATGTTAATGTTGTTAACATTTAAATGTTAAACGAGAAAAGTTTTTTATTATATTTTTCTTTTTACTACTTAGCTTATTACTTAGTTCTTGGAAACTTATAGTGGATATATGCAGAACACAAAAACGCGTTAAAAATATTATTTTTTTCTATTCTTGTCAAAAATCGATTATTATTTTCTAAAATACAAAGAATTTGAATAAATCGGAAAGCTCAGAAGCAAACTTAAAAAAAAATGCGCAAATTTTAAAATTTAAGAAATTTTGAAAAGTTCAGAAAATTTAGAACATTCAAAAATTTAGAGAATTACGAAAAAAATATAAACTTCGGAAGTTTATTTTCGATTGGTCTCCCCCTTTGCGATTTTTTTGTTCTCGCATATTTGAACTGCTGCAACTTCTGAACGCAAGGAGCTAGGTCTCTGAAAATTTCAGCAAAATGTCCGGACAAGTACATCATACTATTTTTCTTGGTTCCGAAGTGTGTTTTTCCAAAACTTTTATATGTGGATGTAAAAAGTAGTATACCG
Organism: Microchrysa polita; assembly: GCA_949715475.1. NCBI lineage: Eukaryota > Metazoa > Arthropoda > Insecta > Diptera > Stratiomyidae > Microchrysa > Microchrysa polita. Next base: position 122,195,063 of record OX454416.1, on the reverse strand, counting down.
TTAGAAAGTTAACACGTTGAAGCAACTTTTGCCAACTTTGCCGATTGAAGGACACTCCACACTTTTCAGTCATCAATCACAGTATGTATTTTACATACTAGTTGACAGATTGTAAGTTAATTAGAAAAGCTTTTTAGTATTTAATCACTAAAATTTTTTAAATTAAATATGTTTGCGGTCTTGTAAACAATTGTTATTATTTAAAGCCCTTATTGACCGCAAAAATCGAAATTAAAAACGAGACGAAGGCTAATTCGGGGCGGCCGAAATTCGGATACCCTTCACTCTCCTCGCATGTCTCTTTAACTAATAAAATATATTAGAAATGGCTAAGCGCTTTATGAAATACAGTTATAATAGCTTAAACCCGTACTCTGATACTGCAACTAAAAAGTCATTTCCCATAGATTTTCAACCATAGATATCTATTTTTTCCCAATTGTCTATTTCTAAATCATTGCTAGCATTGATGATGATTCAAATCAATGCAGATGAGCTTATTGAATTAAAATCGATCAAACCAATCATTGACCTGCAGAATTCATTATTCATTTTGTATTTTCTCATCGAAATAAATTAGCTGCTCTTAGTCCGATTTGCTATAAAAGTATAGATCGGAGAGCGATTTTATTGTGCAAATAACACAGTGTCGTGAAATATATTCCAAATATTACATCCGAATTTGTGTTGTGTGTATTGTATTCATTGTGTAGTCTGCTGTGAAAAATATGATATGTATTCAGCTTGTATTGACGAAATTCCAGAAAAAAAAATTTCTTAACAAAATACGTTTATGTCTATATTTGCATTTAAAGTAAGCTTTATTTTGATAAAAAAAATGTATGTATCTTTTCATGTCTTAAGTAAATCGTTGGATGATTTCCTTTTGTAATAATGTTTTTATTATAATTTTAAATTTATCTGCCTGGTATAATAAATGAAACAATTATCATAACTATGCTCAAGTTTTGCACAAACAACACAATATCCATAGCAAAATTGCGTATTGTAATTAAACAGGCCGGACTTTCATTTACAAGAGTATAAGTGCGGATATTATACGCCTGTGCTTCATGACAAATCTCCCATAGTTGAGAACATGACAAATTTCCCAGTGTCCATGGAATTACCATTAATTATTATTGTACAATTGGTCAATTGCCATTTACATATTAAAATGTTTAGGGAGTTGTGTGCAAAAAAAACAATGATCGCATCATTCAAAATAATAAGCGTGTTTTGGGGGTATCAATTACTGAGTATTTATACAAAAATATTTTTATATTTTTGTCGTTTACTGTCATTTACTTTGGATTTTTAATAGAGGCATTTATATTTCCAAATTGTACATAAATGAGATGGGAAAAAATGGCAATTTATTAATCTTTGGGATTCTGTCAGTTCGACGCAGCACGGGCACAAATTAATGTTTCAATCCAGGAAACGAAAAAGAAGAAGAAAAAAATCAGAGACTTATCTGCTGAAATACGCTCGCTCATTTCCAGTGAATAACTTCCTTTATTAAATTCCAATAATTTGCAATTTTTCCCTCGTACAGTGATGTATGTAAGCTGTTAGCTTTGAGCTTTCCGTTTCCCTAGTGTTTCCCAATTTTTCTCAAAAATTGGTCTTCAATAGTTCTTAAAGATTGATTGTGAGAATGTGACAAGATGCATAATTCCATATTGAAGTACAGTAGAGTCGAATCGACTTGAATTAATTAGAACCAGCTTCATTCAAAATAACGGATAAATATATGTATACGGAATGCCTATTTTATTTTCAGACATGAAAATAACGGTAAATACTAAACAAAAAAAATATAAAAATATATGTATCGGAATGTTCAAGATATAAATCAATGGCGCTACGTTTCTAAAATATCCTAGGTGAGTGTTTAACTATATCCAGTACAGGACAGAACAGCACAACTTCATAGTACTCCCCGGTTATAAGCAACCCGGATAAACACCCGCTTTTAATTATCTCTGAAAGACCCTGATAAATTTTCCATATAAAGCTTCATACATTTGTCCCCGGATTAAATCACCTCGGTTTTAAACAAAACCCGGTTATACTTAACGAAAAATGATACTATTAAATGTTTTCCTGGTAAAAAACTGAGGGTACCTCCCATACAAAGGGACCCAAGACAACTTTGTTCTACATTTTATACGTAGAACAAACTCCTGATGGGTCACTTTGTATGGGAAATACCCTTAGTTTTTATCCGAATGAGCTGATTTTTGGTGGGTGTGTCACTATGACCTCCAATCGCAACAAACCAAAATTTAGCACTCTGCTCCAATTTTGGGGGGGTAGTTATGGATATGCCGTTTTGAAAAATTTAAATGGGGGGATAATGGGGGTCGTTATAATTGGAGCAGCAAAAATTTAGTTTATGTTTTATTATAACCGAGCCTCGGATAATAGCAAACTCGGTTATAATCAACGATTTCGCTTTCCCACTTACGATTGACTATATCCGGGGTCTACTGTAAATTCGAACATGAAGTTGGATACGAGTTGTTACCAACTGTCATTTGTTCTGTACTGGATGGTTAAAACGCACCTCTGGTATTCGAAATGGGGTCCCCTGTAAAATATAAACCGCAACTACAGCCAAAGTACTTGAAACCACTATTTTTGTCGATAAGTACCTACTTAATTACTGCACGCTGCAGTCGATGATCTCGACAAATTCGGAAAAAAACCTGTCATCTCACCATTGTGTCAAGTTAAGCTCTTAAGTTTTTAAGCTCTATTCCTCATTAGAAGTAGAAGCATAGTATTGTATTTCATCCAACGTATAATTCGAAAGACCATTAACATTTTCAGTTGCATAGCAGCTTTAATAGCAAACGAAGGACACTGTTTTAGGCCTTTGTAAGGACTCTCGCTCTCTAGATGCCTAAACTTAAGCCAAGCGACGCTCACTCTACAAAAACTTGAGAAACTGTGCTTTTGTCTACAGGCGAGAACAAAACCGGTTTTTATATGAAAATTGAATTTTTCCTTGCCTTGCTCCTCACGAATCTCTTCTAAAAAAACGATTTTTCATTTTGTTCTTGTTCCGCGTGTAGACAGGCCCAGTGAAAATTAATACGTACGCATGAGCTTCGAGGGAACATTACGCTATCAGCTCAGTAAGGAGAATTTTCTAGTTCTTCTTATCGACACTAGCGACACTTATCTTACAGTCCGCCATATAGCGGACACATAGTGGAAAATATCGGAAACACAAAAGTTCTCCCTATGAGAACGGATAGCAGAACAAGCCGCTTCGAGCTTTCTACTTCGTGTGTCTTGTGTGTTCTTCAATCTATTATCACAGAGCGGAAGACAAGGCGTATCTTTTATCCGAGCAATTACATCAACATAATTAAAACTTACATTCAATAGTATTAATATGTAACTTTTATCATTATCCTGCTATAGCATTTTTTTTTTTGTGAAAATTATCGCGTAATGAAGCTCATAATTCACTTTGCCGAAATTTTAAACTTCATGTTCACATAAACCGTCTCTTCTTGAGTTTCAAATATCAACGTCGTGAAGGCCCATTTTTTTAAGTATCACAAGGATACAAAATTGGTTTCCCTTCCTTTGGACATTAAGGTGACACTATGCTATTTGTGTCAAAAAAAAAAACTTCAACGAAACTTGAGGCTTCCAATTTTTCTGCCTGCGTTGTATCGAACTGACATATAACTCAACGTTCCTTAACGCATCAAGCTTCTTTGTAAGGTAGCAGCTTCTAATACTATTGCATATTAAAAGAATATCAGAACAAGGCACGAAAACCAAGAAGGAAGGTGTATAAGCCAGGCATGCTCGCGGCATTAAAACTTATTCCTAGTATTTGAAGCTCCGAAATAATTGCGAGAAGCACTTCTCCAGTTTTATGTTTCACTGAGGGCAAAACATGCATTGCCTGTTCTCAAAAATCTAAAAACGTGGATATGATGACTCATCGGAGCTATTCCAAAATTCCTACAAATTCAACAGGGAAAGCACGCCATGTCGGAATAGAATTAGAAACGTAAATTAATTTAATATTACCTTAAATTCAAAGAAACATATTTCATTCATAATTTCCACAATTTTCACTTTACTCCATCACCGAATAAGGTGTTACTGGCGATGATGTAATCCAACCATCTTTTTCTTCTTTTTACCATATTCAACGCGGCCTAACGATGTAATAATTCGTAATAATACTCCCATTAGTGGATAAATCATATTACAGAACTACTTATGGATTATTATGGTGTATAACACTTCCATATCTTCCATATACAACAAACTTTACCCAATTCGATTCTGCTCATGGATACGAAAAAGGTGTAGTAGTACGAGTAGTGACCATATAACATGGAACTAGCACAACCCAACCAATGTTTTTCTAGACTTCATGTTCATCATCGACAGCAACAGCATCCAATATAGTCTAAGAAAATTGAGTCAAAATATGGCCATCGAACGGCAAAAATCCTGCATCGGAAATTTTTTTGATTATGTTTGGGGATGGTCCCCAGATTATGGCATAAAAAGTCCCAATCGATTGGGGGTCCGCAACATTAAAAATAGGAAGGAAATACGGATATTTTTTCAGTTTTTTGCGATTATGTATTTTCAAAACGGCAAGAGATACAGAAAAATGGTCTGAAGACGAAAATTTTTAAATAATTGCAGAAAACAGAAAAAGTGCCTCCTTTCCCCCCTTTTATAAAGGTTGCTAGCCACCAATCGGTTGGGACTTTTAATGCCATAATCTGGGGACCATCCCCAACCATAATTCAAAAAAATTTCCGATGTAGGATTTTTGCCGACCAAATATGTCATTTTTCTTAGACTAATACGCCATAAAAAAAATACGAGTATAGTTAAGATTCCGAAGGTGAAAGTGTTTTACTGTACAATCAGTACATGTACGGCACAGTTTTATCTGTTGGGAATATTTTGTGAAAGATTTAACCTAGTCAAATCGTGACTTCAGTAAACTTGGGCTACTGAAGTGACAAAGACACTCACTATGTATACTTGTGTCTTGTGATTTTAAACAACAAAGGTAAAGTAGATGCTCGTTAATTTGTAGTAAAATGATCCTTTATAACAAGGCTACACACTATAGAACAGACAAGAGTTATCCAATCCTGTGAATCAAAAAGGATAAAAAGTGCACTTTCTATATGTGGAAACATATTTTTTCGCCTTGTATTTCATAAACTGAAATTAATGTAATTTGTCTAATGAATGTCAGATGTGTGCTCTGGAATCACTACTCTCATATTTCTTCAGTAAAATATTTTTCAGATCAATTCTCGACACAGAATGTAGGTACTTACGTATGTCTTTCATTATACATTAGTTAGTTGGTCTTTTATTTCTATTGCATTCAACACCTGTGTCTGTGAGGTAAACCGCACATCATTAATGACTGCACCTCTTCAAGACTGGCGGTAAGTTTATCGAATTTCATTAGTAACCCCGTTGCTAAGAGCAAAGGGCGCCTGATAGTTTCCTCATGGGGTTCATGTACTAATGATCATTTTCCAATTATGGCATGTCATTTCATTATGTTTGTGGAAATTTTATCATCGGACACTTCTTGGAGAGTGTTGAATTGGTGCTTACCAACCAGTCGTATAAATAGGTTTTTAGCCAGTCATTGCAGCCTGAACCGTTTGTGTGTATCCAACTTTTGGCTGAAGGAGATTTATGAGCGGAACCATAACCGTGTGCTTACTCGTATATCAAAGAATCATATCAGATACCACTTACAGCTGTTAGATAAATTTCAACTTAACTGCAGTCTTTTCCCTGCACGCGGTTGATGTGTATAAATAGGTTGATGCCAGTATCCAAGTTGGTAATGGTCATTAGACGGCAATATTATGTAATTGCAGAAACTAGGAGTAACTTTGGTTCGAATAGTAAAGGGTCATGTAGAGTTTTATATTTTCAGTTGGGTTTCGCGATAATCTCTCTTCAATTACCGTAACTCCTAGTGGAGCATGGTTCGCGATAATAATAAGTGAAAATAATGGTGAGTCATGGAATTTCAGAATTGTCCTAGAATTATACAGGGTGTCCGGAAACTGCCGCATAAACGCACCAGATTATGATTTCTCATGTGATTTCCAGCAAAAAATTGTACGGAACATACATCCAATTCTTAACCCTTTAGCTGCCACAGGCATTTGAAGATTTTTGAAAAAATCTTCTTGCACGACTTAAAGCACAATATCTCCAAAGCTAGACCAGCATGGATAGTGAAATAAGATGATTCTTACAGCCAACAAATTTACCTAAAAAATAAAACTAACCACATGAAAATAGGATAAGAGGTTTGGTTTTCACATAGCTTCAAAGTCAAATTTATGTGATTTGACCCAAAAACAATCAATTTTTTCATGTCAATTTACCTCTCCTTGCCAGAATTTGGGAAAAATTGAGAATAAAAAATACATGGTTTTTGGCTCAAATCACACAAATTTGACTTTGAAGCTCTGTAAAAACCAGAGCTCTTATCCGATTTGAGTGTGGTTGGTTTTATTTTTATACCCTTCGCTTATTAAGCGTAAAGGGTATATTAACTTTGTCATGAAGTTTGTAACGCATTGAAGGAAGCATCTCCGACCATATAAAATATGTATATATATGATCAGCGTGACGAGCTGAGTCGATTGGACGATGTCCGTCTGTCCGTCTGTCCGTCTGTCTGTCTGCTGCGACGCGTTTTGCTCGGCCAGTTTAAAAGCTATGGAGCTGAAATTTTGCACACATGCTTCTTTTTGTTGCAGGCAGTTTGTATGTTTGAATCGCTAAAATCCGCCAAGGGGTTCGTGGGGCTGTCATACAAACCTACCCCCCAAATTTAAGTTCTTCTTAGAAAAACTTTTTTATTTATGCACCAATTTCAATCAAATTTCACACAAATGTATTTTAATTGGTAACACACAATATATGTAAAAATCGACCAAATCGGACAAAATTATGTTCTCCTAAGAAAAACTTTTTTATTTTCTTATCGATTTCAATCGAATTTCGCACAAATGTGTTTCTAGTAATACCACAAAACATATGTCAAAATGGACCAAATCGGACCATGGGGTCATGGGGCTGTCATAGACCTAGCTCCCCAAATTAAGTTCTTCTAAGAATTTTTTTTATTTATACACCAATTTCAACCAAACTTCACACAAATGTGTTTCTATTGATGACACAAAACATATGTATAAATAAATGGAGTCGGACCATGTGGTCATGGGGCTACCATACAAGCCTAGCCCCCCCCAAATAAAATTTGTCTAAGAAAAACATTTTTATTTGCACACCAATTCCAATCAAACCTCAGAAAATTATATTTCTATTCATGCCACCACAAAAAACGTGAAATCGGACTATGGGGTCGTGGGGCTGGCATATAAACCCAACCCCCAAATTAGGTTCTTCGAAGAAAACCTTTTTGATTTGTCCACCAATCTGAACCAAATGTGTTTTAATTGATGCCACAAACTACGTAAAAATTGATGGGAAGGCCATAGGGCTGCCCTACAACCCCCTTCCCCCTCTTTTTGGTTCTTATAAGAAACCCACGTCCCGCTTCGCCCAATAAATCTTCGCCACGGCACTTTTGAGAAAATTCAAAAGCATGGAAGCGGGGAGGACTGAACACTAGTCATAGGTGCGCCCGAAAAAAAACTTTTAGACCGAGGGGAGCGAAGGGTATCCAAATTTCGGCCGCGCCCGAAATTAGCTTCGGTCTCGTTTATGTTTATTTTTTTGGCTGTAATAGTCATCTTATTTCACTATCCTAGCTGGTCTAGCTTTGGTGATATTGAGCTTTAAGTCGTGCAAGAAAATGATTTTTTCAAAAATCTTCAAATGCCTGAGGCAGCTAAAGGGTTAAGAATTGGATGTATGTTCCGTAGAACTTTTTGCTGGAAATCACATGGAGAATCACAATCCGGTGCGTTTATGCGGCAGGTTCCGAACACTACAAAACTTCTAATGACAAATCCCAACTAAGAAGGGTGGAAAAATGTCTATCCAATCAGGGCCGGCTTTAGGGCCCGGGCGCTAGGTTTAGGGGCGCTGAAATCCATACTTTTCATTAAATTCTTTTTAAAAAATTTATTGGTGCTTAAGAAAATGTTTTTTTTTGTTTTGTTTTTAACTGCTGAATTGAGTATGATGTAAGAGGGGCGCCAGGTTTAGGGGCGTTGAAATCCATACTTGTCATTAAATTCTTTTTAAAAATTTTATTGTTGCTTAAGAAAATGTTTTTTTTTTGTTTTTAACTGCTGAATTGAGTATGATGTAAGAATATTAATGCAAGCTAAAATTAAAATTATTAACTTAATGAATGTTTAAATGTTGGTGGTTCAAAAACGAACCTGTAGTAATGCAAAATAGTCAGGAATAAACCCACGGTCAAAATTATCTGACCAAAAACAACAAAGTTGTAAAAGTTACCCCGCCAAAGAAAAACTCGTTTGCCGCAAAAAGAATACATATCACTCCAATCCGCCGATCATATGTAATTTTGTTTTAGGTGTAAATGCTGGATGTAATTTTGTTTTAGGTGTAAATGCTGGAGAAGTTTAAATGTACAGGACTACTCTTAAAGTAATGTGGTGGGAGCCGTCAAAGTGGCACTGAATAAAATGTTAATGCTCCCACCAAATTACTTTAAGAGTAGTCCTGTACATTTAAACTTCTCCAGCATTTACACCTAAAACAAAATTACATATGATCGGCGGATTGAAGTGATATGTATTCTTTTTGCGGCAGATGAGTTTTTCTTTGGCGGGGTAACTGCTGTGTAGTCGGAGGTTGGATGAAAAAAAATTGTTTTCTGCAACGGGTTTTTTAGGTAGAGCTTTTCTCGTGGTTAGACCAGCCCCGAAATTGAAATTAACTGTTGACTTTGTCGTATAAGTATTGTCAAAAACATTTCTCGACAACTGAACTGGTAGTATGATTCAGTTGTCAACTACACTGCTTTCAGCTAATTGATTTAAAAAAAAAAACAGTTGATAAGTATCAAGAAATTCCTTTCAATTAATAAAAAATAGACTCAAATGAGAGTTAAGAAGATGGAAGCCAAACAGGATAGGTTTAACGGCGGGGAAATGGAGAAAAATATTTCTGGGGAACGTTCAAGTTGCGCCAATGACAGAGGTGGCGATGAAATTAATAGTATCAACCTCCTTACTGATTTCGTCGCCTCGTGTCTCATTGACGTAACTTGAACATTCTTCACATACCGGACTTAAATGGTTGTTATATCCAGTACAAAATTCTAGGCCCTCAGTTTATAGAAGCTGTCGTAGAAACTCGACCAACTGAAATGGAAGAATCGTAATTTCCACTTGGCGGTCAAGACAGACACTTTTCCTTAAAATTAACTAAGAAAAATCTAGAGAATGGCGAAGATATTAAAAGAAGCTGGCTATTTAACTCAAAAACAGCGTATTGTTTTTGCTGCGGGCTATTTTCGGCGCGAGTGAAGTCTGCATTATCAACAACGGGCTACCAGGACTGGAAGCATATATATTCTATACTAACTTAGGTCAAAGGATTTTTTTATTTTTTTATTTTTGTTACTTCCATTCTATTGCAATTTTTCGGGTATAGAAACTATATAAGGGGGCGCTTCCTTCAAGTTCGCCCCGGGCGCCGTTTCACCTAAAGCCGGCCCTATATCCAATTAACGACGAAAAAAGTTATCGTGCACCGAAGTAGACCGCACTAACCACTACACCAACCAGAGCAATGCAAAAGTTATTTGAAATTTGGTACAGGTAGATACTATATTCGTTTGGCCTAAAATGTACTTTCCTAAAACTTGTACATCTACATATCATCTACCGTTAAAAAGCCAACATAGTGACCAAATTTTAGTCAACTCTGCAGATTTGACAGTTGAAAGTACCGTTATAAAATTTCAGTTTGGTTTCAGTGAAAAAATTAATAAATAATAATGTTGAGATATAGGCAAGCTATTGTCGTATGTATACTTGTAAAGTAGTGCTAAATAACACTTTGAGATTTCGGCTTGATAAGTTCATAGAGCCAAAGTGCCTTGAATCTCACCACTCAGCTGACCTTATGGACAAACAGCTCGAGTATTTCCACTTATCTAGAATTATCTCAATCATATACATGTATATCGTTCCAAACACCTCATTATGATTAATGACAATATGTAAACTGTTCTTGAGCTTACCTTTAATTGCAACACTTTCTACTATGGTAATTTAGCCATCGATTTGCTATTTCTATATAGCTACTATTGGCTGTCGAGAATAATTCGTTACCAATAAAACATTCCTAGCTCCATACTTCAAGTTCACTTGACTCGCTTGAAGCTACGGCTGCTTATGTGCAATACGAGTATAAAACCAATTGAGAATCAATACAATTTGCGCGAGTCCAGCGTTTGAAGCTCTCCGCCAAATTGAGCGATATATCTACTTCTACAAAACATAATTCAAGGTCGATTGGAATACAACAACCATCTAAAATGATTTTTTAACACTTTAAAATGCCATTTACGCAGATTTACAAATGAGCGATTTGACTATAGTGCTGATTTGGATCTTTATAGAGTTAAGTTGCTCGTTCGACGCGTGGCTTTTTATTTGAGTCATTCAAACCACACATAACAATCTAATTGACTTCTATTCAAGTTTCTGTTGCTGGCTGATCTATTTATTATTGATTTTGCCTTGAGCTGACCTTTCTCTGTCATCCGATTGATTTTAGAAATAAAAAGCGGGAAAACAAAAAAGTCAAAAAAGAAGAAAAATGTATAGTGACGTTAGATCTAACATATTATGTGGTTGCCAAAAAATGAACGCATATTCGAGTACAGCTGCAAAATTGAAACGACCGAATACGAAATGTTTAAATCAGACAATGAACTAGTATGGACGTATGGGCGCACTAAAAATCTGACCAAAGCTCAGGGGCAACCTCCCTTCTCTGAGCTAACAAAAAGTCTTCTATGTGATCCACTCGATGAGCCGGATATCTGGTTTTAAGTTACGTCAGCATGATGCAGAATTGTACTATTAGGAGCTTTGCTTCCGTTTATTGGAAATGTTTCTCCGAAATTGCTTAAAAAGACTGTTTAGGGCATAACGCCCTAAAATTTCAAAAACTAAATTTTAATTTCTTTTTCTGTAAACAATAAAAGAATGAAAGTAATTTTCGTTATTAAGAATGGCATTCTTCCCAGAAAGAAAGAAATTCTGTTATATCTTCGATTTTGGGTATATTTTAATTTTACAAAATTAATTGGGCAATTACCACTTCCTTAAATTTAGAATGGTTTTTGAATATTCAAGCGACCGATTTTAAACAAATGTCAAAATTGAAGTTGATGCTCATTTTCAGTTGGTTCAATGAAACGCAGTTGGGGTTTTCCTTATACTACAAGTCTTTATTTGCTTCTAGCATACAATTGTTTCGGCCACGTACTACCTTCTTCAGTGCTTGCTTCAGTTAGGGCAAGCACTGAAGAAGGTAGTACGTGGCTGCCGAAACAATTGTATGTTAGAAGCAAATAAAGACTTGCAGTATAAGGAAAACCCCAACTGAGTTTTAAATGTCAAAAGCTTCTCCGAGCAAAAATTTTGCATTTATCTTTACCCTAAAAAACATATGTATGTGTTGGATACTTTGCAACTTGTGTACTCTCAAAAGAGGAGTCTGCAGAAATTAGTTTTAGGAGGGGTTTTTGAGAGTGAACTGACATGTGGTTATACCCTGATACAACCATACAAATTGTATTCAAATTTAACATTTAGGAAAAATACCTCAGAGAAATAGAAATTATTGCAGAGATACAGTTTTGCCCCAAACAATCAGTTGTAGGTGGTTCTGCTTACGAAACAACCTGCATTTCAATCTACTTGACCAAAGCTTCCAAAACCCCTTAGGGTGAAATTTTTCAGCCACTATTGCATCCCCATGTGTCTTCAATGTGTCAAAATACCCTTATTTCAGGCAGTACTGATACTATTTTTTAAGAAAATATGACTCTAGAATCCATTCCACTAATATTGTAGCGAATCGCAAGAATATTATCAGAGTATCTGACTCCTGACTAAACGAACACTTTTTGAAATTCTACAGAACATTTTTATTTGAAAATTGTTACAAAAAAATAATCAGCGATTTTGCAAGATTCGATCGATCAAGCGGAATTTTAAGCACGCAGCATGCATGTAATCTGGTGAAGAAGCATTGGAAAGTAGAAATCATTGCAATGATAAATAAATCAGAGAGGGAGAGCTAAAAGGCACAAATGGAAACTGACATAATCAAATTTTCATTTCATTTCATTCCTTAAATTTAATTCTCAAAATAGGATTATGTGCATTTAAATTATTATTAGGTTATTCAAACAACTGCCAGTTGCCATCACTAGCTGCCAAAGCGGGCGTATAAAATCCTCGAGAATTTCAAAATTCGCCTGGTCACCGCCAAGTTGCTTTAAAAGAACAGTACCATAAGTCACAAAATAACGAATTAATTCAAACGAAAGTTTTCAGACGCTGAATTGCAGAATAAAAACTCAGCTATTCCAAAATTTCACAATGATCACAATTCTGAGGTTCAATATGAATAAAGCGCCTTGTTTGGAAAAACTATCCCCTCGTTAATATTCACTATGCAAAAAAATTCTGATTACAGATTACGTCTCTGATTTTGGAACGTTTTTTTTCGTACACGCTCTGCAAAATTAGCGCCCCAGAGCATTGCGCCCTAGGTGGCAATTTTAACAGAAGTAGTACAGAAGTACTCGGATTTCCCTCCGAGTACAGTCACCTAGTCGAGCTACCTCCCCAGTAGACTAAGGAAGCTCCTGAAGAGTAAAGCCTATCGTGTGGACGAAACTAGGTGGAGAAGCGTTGCCATTAATGGCGAGAAATTTGGATAGGTTCATTGTAGACTCAACATTGTTGAGTAAACAATGAACCTTGAATTTATTCTAGAATAATTTCAATAAATAGTTTAAAAGGCTGTTGCATGGTGGCCCTTTGAGGGTGAGACTCATTCTAAGTGGTGACCCTTGGAATTGAATGGTTGCTTGAGAGTGGTGGCTCTTTGAACGTGGTGGCCCTGGGCGACCGCCCAGATCGCCCACGCCTAGGGCCGGCGCTGGTCACAACTATAGACGCACTTGGAACAAGTATGGGAAAAACTGATTTAAAAGCGGAAATTGAGGAAATTATTAATGGGATAGATCCTTTTGGAATAAATTTGAGTCTGAGGGATTGTTTCGTTTATTTATCACGAAATAATTTTAACAGTTTTTCGAGTTTTTTGCTTATTAGCCCCTTAGCATCGATAACCGCTACTTTTACATAAAAAACTCTTCGAAATCGTGTTATTTTATAAATTGTACGTACTAATGTTTCTCCAAGGTTTGCTGTCTAATTTGGATAGATTGGAGGTCCCCTCCCTAACATTTGGATCATTGGAGCCAACTTTAAGTACGATGACTGGTTAGAAATGATGCAATCTCTTGCTTCAAAGCCGTTATGTGTCCTATCTTCTGTATAAAATGGAAGCTGTTTATCGTCAGGACAATCCCATGAAATTTTTTTCTATGCTGGAAGTGGCGAAATCAGCTGCTCTGTAGGTAGACTATCCTAGGTTATACTTTTACTGAGCACTTGCCGAATTTCCATATATCTCAATAGAAATTTGGGTCAGAGTTCCTTAATAGTATTAATTAGGCTTGTTTGTGTATTTAAAAGTTTTTGTAACAACCTCTAATACAGTGGAAATTTCTCTAGAATATCCTGACCATAAAGTCTTTTTGTTTAAATACAGAAGACATGACACATAACGGATTTTGTAGCAAGAGATTGCATCATCTCCCACCAATCATTGCACTTCAAGAAAGTGTTAATGTAACAAATGTTACGAAGGCGGTTCCTCCTTCATTAAAATTAGACAGGAGATCTTTAAGATACATTATTACGTAAAAAAATAATATTCCAAAGAGTTTTCTATGTAAAAGAAAAGGTTATCGATATTGAGAGGTCAATAAGCAAAAAATCCAAAAACCGTTATATGTAATTTATTTATAGAGAAATAAACAAAATAAACCCTCGGAGTGAATTTTATTTAAAAAATATTTTTCCCGTTATTAATTCCCTCAATTTCGGCTTTTTGATCAGCTTTTCACGTACTAGTTACAAATGCGGCTATAGTTATGACCAGTGGCGTAACGTACGGTGTTCCATGTGTTCAGTGGAACACGGGCCCCCAACCCACAGGGGCCCCCACGGCCGAAAATATAAAGAATAGATCATTGGGTAATGGTTCTTTTTAAGAAATTTATTTTTATTAGTTTGCAAGACAATAGGTAAGCCAGCTACAGAATCTAACATGGAGACAAAACATTCCGTGACGTAACATTTTTGAATATCTTTGTGCTCAAACTTAAAGCGGGCCCTTTCTTTATGTAGTCAAATTTTCGATTTACATATTTGAAATCTCACTGTCACAATGAATGTTTGTGTTGCCTTGTAAAGAAAACGCTCCTGCGGTGTCCTAACGGCAAATTGACGAATCAAGTTTACGAGTTCCCATGTTTAATTGACGAATTTCAAAATTTCAAAATCACACATTGATAAATTTCTTAATCAAATTGACGAATTTCCATTTAAAATTGTTGGACTCAACGAATTTCCATTATAAATTAATGAATTTTAAAATCATTTTGACGAATTTCCATTTCATTTTTATAAATTTTCAAATCATTTTGAGGAGCTTCCAGATCTTATTGACGGATTTACATTTGAAATTAGTTGTGATTTGTGCAGATATTCGTCAATATTTGATGGTAATTCGTCAATTTGTATCGGAAATTCGTTCACAATATTTTGAAATTCGTCAATTTAACATGCAACTTCGACAATATAGGACATGGAAAATCGTAAATTTGTAATGGAAATTCGTCAACATAATTTTAAAATTTGTCATGGAAATTCGTCAATTTGGACCATGTTTGTGTCAATAATTTTAATTTAAGCATAAGTATTAACTTTAACTTAAGGCAAAAATCGGTGGAAATAGAAAACTACTAATTTTGTGTACGGGAAGCTTGAACTCCGAAACATTTAACTATGGATACTGGAGAGCCGCAACTTTACAATTGGCATAATTTTACAATAAAACAATCATCAGAGCAATCGGTAAATTATGAAGAAAATGTCTCACAAGCTTATTGAGTGGGGATTTGTCTAAATATCAGCTTTTCTTGGTTTTGGTGACGAAAATATTGAAGAGATATAAGGTTCGACAAAAAGGAGCAGTTATATTAAAATGCGTAAAATTGAGGCATTGTGATCGTTGAGTTTTTGAATACTGAAAGAAAAGCGACGGTTCCATCATGGAAAATATGTTCACAATGTTGTGGATCTTGTCGAAAGATCGTTCATTAAAGTCAAAAAGTTTATTCATCCAGGAGACATAGAATCCATAAATACATACATATATGCATACCACTAAACCCTTCTGTTCGGATAACGGATCAGTCGTTTCTCCTACAGAACTAATTTTACTTTGGAGGAACTCTACCAAATTTCATTTCAATCGATGAAATTCGCCACGGATACGCCAAAGGCTTTACTTAGCCAGGGTCGTCAGAGCTGTGAGCTGACTTGATCTTCAGATTTAGGGTAACTAGTCTAGGATCAATGACAGTTATAGGAAGAAGGTAAGTAGGCGCACTTCTCGAGGTAGTGTTTTTTTAGTGGCTTCTATACGTATTCCGCTTAACGACAAATAGTCAAATAGGACATGTAGATGATCTTTACAAGTTCTCCAGTATATTTATTCAAATATCTAGGGACGCGGGAGCGTCCCGCACGCCAAAGAAAAACGAAGAAATTTGAACAAATCAAAAGTGAGAAGCGACTAAGACTATGTTTACACGACGGAACAAGTACGGGTTTTCGGACCTCTGTAGCTGGTTAGTCCTGAGTGTTCAAATTCGGTAAAGGTTGTCGTTCGCGCTGTCTTACGAAGTGTAGAAAATTTCAAGAAGATACGATGAAAAACACTGGAGATATAAGAGTTTGAAAATCGCATTTTTTCGAAAATCTTGTTCTTGTTGTTCTCGTTGTTCTCGTTGTTCTTGTTGTTCATTGACAGGGCTACAGCCTTGCAGAGGGCATCTCGGGATTTGGTCTCTTCTCCCATTGATAGAGTCTGTCGTGAAGGTGTGCATAGGCTATCGTTTGCTCCGATCCGTGGAGTAGAAAAAAAGATACAGCGGAAAATGTGAAAAAATACGTAGAGTTTCTCGCTTAAGTCTTTTTATATGCGTTAAAGGAAGCATTTTGCAAATGTCGGGGATAGGCCCGAAAAATGCCTAGAAAAGAATCGTATAGTTTTGTGATTTGGCAGGACTGTTTCGAACAATCCCTTGTATATGTTCTCTAAAGTTTTCAGTTGTAAAGCGTCTGCAACAGCGGCGGCAAGGGCTCAAAGATCCAGTTTTGGTACGTCTCTTATACGAGTATGGACATATTACTATAATATTGGATGAACAAATAACATCCCGATGATCCTAAAGCTTCCAGCAAACGGTAGAGGTTCGCAAAACACACACACCTCAGGTTACGAAGGACGCAAAGTTTATCAAAGAGCACAAAGGTTACCAAGAGGGTTATTATTGTTATTATGTTCTCAAACATGGTCGTGATAAAAGGACAGTGAATATCGTCTTCATTTCAAGAAAATAAACGCATTCATTTATTGTTATGTTAAGTTGATTTTGTAAATTGAAAACTGCAAAAAATATGATATCTCACAAAAACAACTCTGTTGTAAAAAGTTTCCGCCAAAGAAAAAGTTGTCAGCCGCAAAAAGGATTGATATAATACAATCCCGCCAAAATGCTCGCAAGGATATGCATTCAAAAATGATTGACTTAGTTAATAGTTTCCACGAAAACAGCGTGGTGTGGTATGCGTCATAATTTGTGAAATAATTTCCGCCGGGATAGACCACGCTGAATTTGCCAATTCGTGTGGAGTTTGTGTTGTGTGTACCGCGTACCGCACCCGCGCTGGTTTGGTGGAAGCTAGCTTGCAATGCTATTTGGCGGGGAGGGGTAATTGCATGATAAAACCAATCTTATAAAAATTACGAAAGAACTTTATTGTATAAAAAAGGGAAAAGTCGTCTTTACGAAGGAAAGCAAAAAAAAGTTTGTAAAACATATTTTATTTACAAGGCTGGAAGATTCGAGATTAAATCTGAAAAGGGCATAGCAGCAAATAGCACCCTCGTCAGCTCCCCGCCAATAAGCGTTGAAAGAAATTAGCTTCCACCAAACCAGCGCGGGTGCGGTACGCGGTACACACAACACAAACTCCACACGAATTGGCAAATTCAGCGTGGTCTATCCCGGCGGAAATTATTTCACAAATTATGACGCATACCACACCACGCTGTTTTCGTGGAAACTATTAACTAAGTCAATCATTTTTGAATGCATATCCTTGCGAGCATTTTGGCGGGATTGTATTATATCAATCCTTTTTGCGGCTGACAACTTTTTCTTTGGCGGAAACTTTTTACAACAGGGTTGTTTTTGTGAGATATATTTTATCTCAAATTATAAAATGATGGAACACGTTGCAAACGATTTTCGCTCTTGCTCATTTGTGGACTGCTGTAAATGCGATTTCCGTCAATATTTCCTGCGGTTAATAGTCGCACGTGGGGGGCCCCCACTCCAATTTCGAACACAAGAAATTCGGAAAACGTTACGCCACTGGTTATGACAGACGAGAAATTAAGATTTTCCTTTACAGAGATATAACGGTTTGAACTATAAGGAAACTTCTTGTGAATTTATTTGTCTTTTTCATATCCCTTATGTTTATAGTATGTGGAATAACTGTGCTCTCTTTCAATTTTACAGGATCAGTCTGTTTTATGGTGCGGCTATAGTTGTGACAGGCAGGTGTATATCAATTAGAAAGCTATAAATATTCAAAAGGACTATAGACGAAGGCGTTCAACTTTAAAAACTCTAAACTAAAGAACTTTTGCGTAAATTAAAATGGCCGGTCACGATATAAATATCTCTGCATAAAACAAAAAACACACAAAACGCTATACTCGATCGAATATTGAGAAAACCTGATTGACCACCGCCGAAACTGCCCACTAAAAACAGAAGAAAACTGCGTCAACCATAGAACCGGTATTTCGGCAGATTCAATCAAAACAAAAAAAATGTATCACACATACTAACGAAAACAAATATTGAAAAATCCACTCATACATACCTTGTAGTCCCTTAGCTCAAACGAATTTCTCGAGAAGAGACCAATTTTGGCGGCTTATCGCAATCGCCCCAAAAAGCAGCAGCAACGGCAACTTGTTTGCAAAAACACCACACAACGTTGACTGTAATAAGCAGTAACCACACCTTATCTGCAAATTTATGCTGTTGCCAATTTATGTTGGGAAATTTAAATTCAACGCGAAATCAACACTATAAGCAACTATAAGCTTAACGCCAACACCTGGAGGGAAGTGATTAAACCAAACTGAATTTATTCAACTGAATGCGAGAAAAAAACACTTGAATTTTTATTAAAACCAAAAAAAAATACGACAATGTATTAATATTATTAAGAAAAATTTCCAAGGAAATTAGTCACACTTTTGTATTACTCAACAGCAAATTTTTAACAATTCTTTAAGCCCGTCTCAGTGCAAGGAAGTAACGACCATTAACACGAAAATTGAATAAATTTAGAGTAAACCGGACTTGACAACGCGAGTCCCCAACAAGGAATGCCTGATCGATGCGATTACCTGTCGTTCGTATGTCGACACGCTAACTTACTGACCACACCAGGTGATCTTCAACTATCTAAAGTACACCACAACACTATGCATTTACTATACTTCACACGACCTATCTATCTTTTTTCCGACGTAAGAACCATCAAGGGAGAGATCCCGTGAAGGGTGGATGGATTTCCCACGAGAACAATGGAAGCCGAAATTGTTATTCAGGTGGTGAGACTCTCTTCAGTCGAAATGCTACGTACAAACTAACCATACACCATACAACTAACGTTATGGGTCGGGTTGCACCAATGCTAGTCACATTCAGGCAGGTTCCCCATTCCATCCACTCGTGAACGATCTTAACGTTTGCGTAATATCTACAACCAGTTTTATTGGTGTTAACAACAATGAGAAACATCGCATTTGGTGGATTTTCTCTCAAGCCTCTCAGTTCTCCTGTTCTCCATCACTTTCAACAATTATGGAGGTGGCTCGTGGCGGAGAAGTCATCGACAATTACGACGTATTGTATTCAATTAGCGAGTTTGGAATGTATCTTACAACATCGGATACACTAAACACACATGCTGGCTGGTGTTTGGTTTTGAATAGTGCCTACTCTCGTAAGTTAACCCATATCGGCCACGTCCATCCATCCATTGATAAACATCTGTGAACATGAGCTGTGAAAAAGACGCAGATGGCTTTGCTCATGTCTGATGATGACAAAGACTGAAACTACAGATCCGCATGTGAACATGCAGTACATGGACAACAATGTTATTTGTTAATAGTGCTTGAAATTCAAACTTTAGTTCAGACGACTGGTAGACGGATGTATGCTTGGGATTGTTGATGGGCATATTGTAGTAACCTTCGACATTGAACCGATCGACCATGCCATATCGGTGAAATTATGTAAGGAACCTAATTGTTTTCAATTGGAATTGTTTAAAGATATACGTATACAACATACATGTAGCTATTAACTTTCGTGGCATACATTCGTTAGTTCTGTGAATTCATGAACTTACTATTACCTCAAGAAATTTGAACAAAAACTTGGGAAAAATTAGGGGAAAACTGATGTTTTGCATGAACCTTCCTTTCAAGAAAGGTACCGTTTGTACGATTGCTGCTGGCGGTGCTACATTGGGTTAAACACTTTCAAAACCGGTTTTTCATATCTCCTCCATAACGGTAATATGGGCAGAAAAGTGATATATTGCAAATTCGTAGCCTTTGTGGCTACTGAAAGGACGATTTTGATTAGCGCACTCATAATGGTGCCAGGAGGTGAAACGGTATTTTTAACAAGGTTTCATGAAAACCTCTATAGCGGTAACTCTGGCTAAAAGATTTTTTATTTATTTAGTAGCCCATATAATTATGAGGAAAGCATTCAATTTTCTAACTAATACTACCCTTAATACCCTTAAGGGTACTACGAAGGTTCCAACCTTAGAAAAACGGGAATTTTTGGGTTTTTTTATTTGTGAATTTCTCCTTAATGGAGGAGTATCTTGTAAAGTCGTCTATGAAGAATTTTTAGCTTCTGTGGATACAAATAAAAATCTAAAAGACCACAACATGTAAATTTACCGTTTTTCGGGAATATCTCTATAAGGGTAATGTTCACTAAAAAGTATTACATTTGTAACTTGTACAGCGCATAAATAAAAATGAAATTTCAGATCTATAAGTGCACTCCTAAGGGTGCTATGAGGGATTCAAACGGGCTTAAACCATGCATGAATGACCTTTTTTCCTATTTTCGTGAATATCTTTATAATGTCGTTTACGTAACGGCGAAGTGATTTGTGTTTCTGTCTTTCTTCTGTAAATATAAATGGCGCGGCGGTGATAAAGAACAGAAGGAGGTGGAAAGTAGGCGTAGTGAGTGTATACCCTATACCCATGTACAGACCTAGAACACATGCAAAACCCATAAATTTCATGTTCATGTTTTTTGTAGGAGAGGGAGGGTATAGATGGGTCGGACCTGGCATATTTTTATTTTCTTTAACAGCTACCATATGATACTAATTTGAAGTTCTTCGCGACATTCTATCAAAAGAAATGGCTGAATATAACTTTGTAGGGGAGGTAGGGGTAGCTGGACCTTCTCCACTTTCCATCAGCTTAAGGCATATGTCCGAATTAGGCATTGATCAAAAATTCAAGTCGATAGCGATATTGTATCGAAAGTTATGGCCGAATTAAAATATCAAGGAGGGGTAATTTGTATAGGAGGTAGGGGAACACGTGTTCCGATTTGGCCCATTTTAAATACCGTCCAAGATTTTATCAAAACAAACATCTGACCAAAATTTCAAACCGACCGACCCTGATCATTTATACAGTGCGAAAAATAAAATAGCACTGAGCGAAACCATTTCTTTTCTTTCTGTTAAACAGAAGGGTAATAGTATTTTAACAGATTTCCCTTTGCAGCAAAGAACACAATATGTTAGCTTTTTGGAAGTAGCAGAATTGCTTTTGACAGCGTAACGGTTCCCCTTTGCCATGCTAATTCAAACAAGGAAGTACGAATTTCACGAAAAAAATAATAGCGTAAAAGTAATTTTGTATTGAATTTCTTTCTAATATAAAAGTAAAAAGTGTGGTATTAGTTTGTGCTTAGTGTTATTATTGAAAGAAAATATTAATTAATACTTTATTATACTTGAATTTAATGAACAATGGGTCGCGGAAAACATTGCAGGGTTGAAAAAAGAGAACTTATAAAAAAATACCGGCGTACAGAGGGCTGTGCCCGCAATACAAGGGTTTTTTAGAATTTTAAAGCATAGTGAATATTTTTTGTACATAAATTTTGTAAGCAATAAATAAGAGTTGTGCACAACATTCATGAAATGCTTCCTGTAAATCTATTTTTGGATTAGTCTAATTCAGGGGTTCCCAACCCTTTTCAGTACATGCCCCCCTTGGAAGTTTAGCCGAATCTGCCAATCTGTATTTTATGAAGCACCATTTCAATTTCATTCAAATTTAACGGTATGGCACTCCTGCTTTTTCCCTCGGTCTATATTCCTAAAACAATTTCAGCGATCATCATCAAACAGAATTTGGACAGAGGCTCCTCGCTAATATATTGTGGTTGCAACGATTTAGAAATTTTGTTGAAGAATTTTACCAGCTCATGGCCGTTGTAATATAATCCATCACATAAACACTCGAGTTGAGCCCACGCCCCCCTTTGCCAACCGTCACGCACCACTAGGGGGGGCGCGCCCCACCGGTTGGTAAGTCCTGGTCTAAATAAACGCGTTAGCCTTTCATTCTGTTCCACCTTCAGTTAGACCAATCCAAAAATAGATTTACTATTTACCCTGTTTGTATAAAAGTACTCCAAGGCAAATCTACGCAGGCATTTTTCGATTTAAGATTTCTGATGACCTTTGAGCAAAAAGAAACTCAGGCAAACGTAAGGATGGCTTGGCTTTATATGAACTGAATTATTAGCTGTAAATATACTGTTACTGTTTTTTTTTAATCAAGGAAAAGCAACTTATAAGAAATGATTCCATTGTGTCCCCTGACATAAGGGCCCCCGCAAGCTTTTCTATAAGTATCGAACAAGTATACTTTTGCAGCTATTCAGGGACATCCTATTAACTTGGTCCTACAAACTTCAAAAATGTTTGTGGCAAACACTATTACCATTCTATGCACTTCCACCAAATTTCATATTCATTAGGTGTGTTTTTTTGGTTATCCCGTGCAGGTTTGGGTAACGAAACTCCATATAAAAAAAATGCCAGCTGATCCACCTGTCATTTTTTTATATGAAGTTTCGTTACCCAACCCTACACGGGATAACCAAAAAAACACACCTATTGTTTCATAAAGTTAAAAAATATGCATTGAAGAGATGCGGAGGCTTCCCTTGCATTGTGAAAGGCCCTTACTAAATAGTTGCTTGGCTATATTTCCGGTTTGGATACAGTTATTCGAATGAAAATTCGTAGACATATTTCCTATGTAATTTTCTAAAAACCCTTAGCAGAATTTTCATATTTGGAAACCCAAGAGGGGCTACACACGAACAAATTGAAATTTTACAAATTTGTACTGTTATTTATTTTTCCTTAACAAAAGTCAACAGTCTTAATATTTAACGTATATAAGGCCATACTGACCAATCTTTGTGCAAAGTTTCCTATCGATCCCTATAACGGTTTAGAAAAACGGAGGTAATAATTTCTAAATAGTCGAAAAGGAAGTTTAACTTCATACGCCAATAACTTTTTTATCGTTACTCTAAACTGGAAAATTTTAACTGATATGAGATGCACTCGTTAATCTCCGATAAAAACTAAAAAAGTCGACTTTTTTTAAACGTCGGGGACACCCTGTTATCTTCTTCCTACCAACTTCTAAGGTATTTGTGCCAAAGACTGTAACCATTCTACACATTCCTAACAAATTTCATGACAATCAGTTGAGCCGTTCGCGAGTTATTTAGTGAACAGACGGACGGACGGACGGACAAAATCGATTTCATAAGGGTTTTTTGAAAAAGTTCTAAAAAAAACCCTAAAAACTGATTTCGCAAGGCCATACTTATGCCGAAGTTAGTCGTTTAATTGGCTGTTCCAATAAAATGATTCGAAGCGCTTTAATTTTAAGCCAAGACCCGAAACACGCGAACGAAAGCGCGTTATCTCACCCTTAAGAGTTCGACTTTTGGTCCGACAATGTAAAAAAGAACCATTCAAGCCCGCAAGCGAACTCAAAAAGGACCTGAATATTACGTCATCCGTCCAAACAGTACGAAACAAGCTTAGTGAGCATCATTTGAAGGCCTGTAGTCCCAGAAAAGTGCCCCATTTAAATGCAAGGAATGTAAAGCAACGTATGGCATTCGCAAACGAAAGCAAAATCGTCTTATATGGGAACAAAGGTTCTCGATCTTATGTAAGAAAGCCACCAAACAGAATACAACCCAAATTAGATGAAGATGATAAAACACGGTGGTTCTAGTATAATGGTTTGGGGTTGCTTTTCATACTATGGTGTTGGACCTATTCATTGGATAAGAACAACTATGGATCAAGATGTCTACGTCGATATTTTGGATACGGTTATGCTTCCCTTTGCAGAGGAGAATATGCCAACATCGTGGGTATTCAGCAAGACAACGACCCCAAACATACAAGTAGGAAAGCTAAAATGACACATTATGGGCGGCGGTAAGGGACTCATAGAATAATATTTTCCCTGAAAGGTGCCAGAATTTAGTAAATTCTATGACAAAACGCTGTCGTACAATTATTGCAAACAAAGGATTTCCTACAAAATACTAAATTTAATTAACAAGGCTAAATTTATGATAATTATATCGTATCAATGATTTTTTTTCGGTTTTATTAACTTTTTCCATAGTTTAGAAGAACAAATTTTGTTTTGTGCTATTTTTTTTGCGCCGTTTTTTTATCGTTTTGAACAAACTGTGAAATATATTCAAACAAATGAGAAAAACTATTTTTGTTTGGCTTTAAATGGCTCTTACATATTCTACTATGTATTTGGAAGTTGATTGGAAACTGGCAGTTTCCTTTTAAAAATGATTTTCCTGACTCCGTATGGTGTAGCAGCCGGATATATATACTTTGCCATACCTCCGGAGGCACCTTTGAGGTGTTACATTATATGTATTGGCGTAACAAAAACAATATACGCTACACTGAAAAAAGGTGCCCTGAAACAATGAAATTATTCATTAAAGTAATGAATATTTACACCGATATCCCACCGAAGACGGATTTCATCAGTCCAATGAATCTAATTTTATCAAAACAACGAACAAAAATGTCATTAAAATTATGAACAAATTCATAAAATTAACAACTTGTTCATCGATATAATTACTTAGTTCATCAATGAAAAAAAAACTGGCGCAGGCGGGCATCCAACTTCATAAGAGTTGACGACATTTATTTTACCTCTGCTCTGAATAGTCATTAAAAATTACCTACCTACCTACAGTGGGAATCGATCCCGGGACCCAATGATTTGAAGACATGCGCCCTACCTAACTACACCATACAGACTATACGTTACGAAGGCTTTTTTAAATACACTTAAAGCGATAATGACATCGTTCATAGTAGTACTTATTACTATGAACGATGTCATGTAATTAATGAACAATAACATCAAATTTACTTACTAGCGGGGATAATGTAAGAAGTTCATTGTGTTCATGCTACTAACGACCGATGTTTCGTAAAATAGATGAACTCTGTATTATTTTAAGGAAGAGAAGGTTTATTTACTATGAACTAATTCATCATGGTAATGAAAAAAGTGTATGCTCCCTGTTCGTTAATATTAAGATGATTTTTTTTCAGTGTATACTACTTTTATGGGTATATGGTAAAAACACTCTATCTGTACCTGGCACCAGGGTATTGTTCTATAAGGGAAGTCCACATGACAATCTATGACAAATTTGGAGGTTGTGTGGTTCTAAATAAAATTACTAAAGTCCCCATCAATGGGTGCCCTGAGAAAGCTATGAATTGTCTATCTAAATCAGTAGTTTCCAGCCAGACCGCAGCAGATGCCAACGGACCACTTAGCGTGAAATTGAACTTCTGCGGACCACCTACAAATTTAATAGTGATTTTTAGGGTAGGCATTTTAGCATGAGAGACTCTGAAGCTACACCTTACACGAAGCAGATTTTTTTTCATTTTTTTTTCATTGAATATGTCTAGTAAAATGAAGGCAAAAACTGTTTTAAATATAAAGAAAAGTTGTTCAAAATATGTGGGTCAAGACTCTTTTCCAGAAATTATACCCCAGACCAAAGTATTATGTATGCAATTTTACTTTTTTGAGACTTACAGTTCTGTAACTAATTGAATTCACCTTGAGAGAAGTAAGATTTTGCAGATCTTGGTAGTGAAATGTATTTGGTTTAGGTCAGCTCCGGCCAAGGACACCCGCCTCACTACCATTAATATATTCTAGAGTAGCATGGCCTGTAACTTCTCTTGAAATTAAGCCAGGCAGATCAAATTTGATTGAGTGCCTAGTTTCAGTTCCGTTATTCCATGCGGCCATTAGCAATATAAAATGTTACTTCCCCTTTAAAAGTTGCAACTAATCCATGACGCAAAATTTTGCTTGAAGCCTTTATACTTCTACTACTGATGGCGGTTTGACTATAGGATTAGAAAGCATCTTCTTAATTCAATTTAAACAAGGGCAGGGATCTGGCACATCCTCCTGTGCCCCCTTTTATTGGAAGCCTAGAAAAGCTTATGAGTGGAATAATCAGGGCGACGCGAAGCCTACATTAAATGTTGGTCATTTTTAATACATGACTACTTAGCCTCTAGATGTGATGGCAAACTTGTCACAGCGCGTAAGCTTCCTATTCCTATCAAACAACGTACATATACAGAAACCTAAATTTACATGGATTTCGTTTATATAGTAAGAAAATTACATGATTTTAGGGTAATACATATGTGAATTATTATATTAATTTTCTTAAATTTCTGTTATGATGATTTCAAATGCTCTGTGTCTGTTATCGTTCGGCCGCCACTCTTTGATATACAGATTCATAGAGAAATGAGTTTCCAAACTCGGCATGACCCGTCGCAAGTTTATTTTTCAGAAGACGATAAGAAATATTCTAATCGTAAAATAATAAGCTAACAATCCGACTGAGAAGTGGTATGGCTAACAACCGTATCACACTCCAAATTTATTGTCGTTGCTCCACTAGGAGTTAGGGAAGATCTAAAGATCTAGACAAGACACACACTATTTTTTGAAACATTTTACATTATATTGAACCTAATTTTTGTTTATTTTGCATAGTTATGCCCAGTGTTGCCAATTTAGCCGTTTTCCGGCCAAATTTAGCCGGAAACCGTTCTGTTAAGTAGGAAGAAATTTTTAACTCCGGCGGGCCGGATTTTTAGCCGGAATTGATTTTCTTCAGCCGTTCTAAAATTATTTTATGATTTTTTTTTTTTTTCACTTTGAAACTAGAATCAATTTTTCAATATTCACAAACAAAATAAATAAAACGCCGTGAAAATATTTCTTCATACACTTATTATCGTGTATTAGGGTAGGTATACCTACTATGTCCACCTAGAGGAAAACTTGCATTTACGTCTCGTGGGAAAAATTTTCCGCGGAGACTTGTCTTTTTTCAATAAATTTAGGGTAATGGGTTTCACGTAAACTGACGATATTAGTAACTAGTCTAACCGTTATTACTAACCACCAATATGCTGAATATAATTTGCAAAATGGAAGACAGTTTCTTCGATAAAATTCTCTGCTGAGCAATTCTTGGAGCATGGGGGTACCTGAACATTTTTCTAAATGTCAATTCTTTACCACAGATAACATAATCATGCCAGATTAAGTACAAGGGTAAAAACCTTTTAGCACGATTCATAGATATTGATAATATCGCCGGAACTTTGTAGTGTTCAACACTACACTAAACCAAATCGCCCGCTAAAGTAAAGAAAATATAGATAAAATCAAGAAAAAAAGACGACAAAAAGCAGCCAAGGAATATTTTTCTTTATTTGAGAATTAGTCCCATTGATCCAAGTCAAATGCAATAACATCGCTTTAAAGAAAAGTAACCTTCAATCAAGCAAAATTTTCTTATGAAAAAGACAAGAGAATCTAAAAAAAATAAAAAAAATGGACTTGCAGCCAACTAACATCGAACTCGTAACCCCATTCTTCCCAGAAGCTTTACTACACATTTTCGAAGATGCATTACATTTTGTTGTTGGGTTTGTATTGCGGAACATCAACAATGAAACAATGGAGCATCAATTTCGTAACTATGGAAAATAAAATAAAATTTGGAGGGCTCTAATTGGAAAATGAATAACAAGCTGACACACATATTTTCGAATTACGCAAATTTATCATAATTTGCACGAGTTCCACATTACGCATTTGGACCATCATTTGCTCAACAATGACTGGGGATACCATTTGTTGTAAAATTGAAGAACAACAATGTTTACAAAAATATTAAATTTGTTATCAATCTTTAAACATTTCTATTCAAATTCTTTAAGAAAAGTGTGTCCTCAAATTATTGAACTGAATATTCATCAAAAAATATAGCAATTGTGAGGGAGTTTTTCACCATTTACACAAACGTCAAAAGTAAATGACCAATTCTAATGACGAAAGCATATGTGTCACTCCAATTTCGAACTTTCATCATCATGATGGATTATCGTCATGGTGATTTGGATACGTGTCTTGGGCCTAAAAGGGTTAAATTTTAATCAAAATATGTATAAGATTGTTCAGGTGCGATGATGGTACATATGTACATACATACATAAATGCGGCTGTCCTTGCCCATATATACGCATTGGACGTTCCTTTTACGAATTTTATGCTCCACAACTTCGAACCTAATGTGGTTATGGACTTGACCGAGGAATTGTACCTGTATACAACAATTTTGACTACTTGAGCTATCTAACTCCGAACAAAGTAAATTTTGACTGTAATGCCAGCGATTGGAGCACATATGTAATAAAACTAAGAAATCTGCCTAAAGCATAGTTTACGGGTAGTACTCCTGAAAATAAATAAAATTATTAATATCAATTTTTTACTATATTTTTTTCGTAATGTAACTGTTTTGGCCGTTTTTCTCGCTGAAATTTATTTAGCCGTTTTTGAAAAAAATATAGCCGGCTTTCCGGCTAAATTTAGCCGTTTTCTAAATTTCCAGTTGGCAACACTGGATATGCCATATTTTCCTTGGTTACGCTATTCTATGAAATTGCGCAATGATTTTTTCAATTTCAGATGATGGCGTAGTGTGCGGCTTGACTATACATACTATATAAAGCGCTTTACACACATAGCTCCAAAATCTACGTAGATTATGTAATCTCGTATGCTGTTCACACTATCGTCGTAATCTTGTTCCACGACTTGACAGTACAGTACAATCCGTCTAAATTGCAAACTCCGACAATTTCATGCACGACAGGAACTGTTATTTATATTAATTTGTTAAAACAAGAAGCAGAATCTATCTTATAGGAATTATGTCAATGATTTATGTTCGTCAATAGGTGAAAACATCACACTTTTGTGTACCAAGTGAAAATGGATGAGATGACCTCTACTGTAGAATAATTGTTAAATGCGAAGCTCACCACACTTCACCATGATTTTGTAAAGATTTTCTCCGAGATTTTGGTTATAATCTCCGTACAAAATCTATGAAAATGTATGGAAAATCTACAAGATTTTCGCCTAGATTTTGTATAATCTCAAGATTATGCAAAATCTTCTATAGTGTGTAAAGAGCTTAAGACTAACCACTAGATAAGAAGTACGAGAAACCGACTCTTTGTATTCTAAGGGACGATTACTCGTAGAGGTGTCCGGGAGCCAATTCTGTTTTGGCATAAGTATTTGGATCTTTTCTATTCTTACACGTTTTCTTGCAAGCATTGGTGCAGATAAACTTCATCTTATAATTTTCTGAGCTTATCGTTTGACATTTCAAGAAGAAATTCTTATCAGTTCAGTTCAACACATTGACGAAAACTTGGGAATTAGCAGTTTAGACCAAAATTCGGATAATGTCGTTCCAGTAGACCTTTGTGTTTATATTCTGTATTTTTCGACAAAAATATCGCAGCTTGCAAGGACGATCGAAACCAACAAATAGCCTATTCCCCAAGAACATTTTCATCAAAAATCTAACACAGAGTTTCATATATATTTTTTTAATTATTACTTTCCCAATTTCCGGGTCCGAAACGGGCTCCCTTCCAAACCCCCACCCGTGGTTGTGCCACTGCTAAATAGATTTGCAAATTCATGGAATTAGCAAAATGTTCCTCTCATCTATTCCAGTTTTAAAATTGATTTCGTTGCTAAGATCTTTACAAAATTAGAAAACCAGTTAATATTCAAAATATTCGAAATCTCAGAAGTTCTAGTCTCCATGGCAGGGAAAAGATAAATATTTATTGTATTATAGATACATTCATAGGTTATGTACATTTTAATTCAAAACACAACCAATTAATGGCAATAAAATATAAACTACGTTATATCTATATTTTTATACAAAATTTATGTATGCAGCCAGTAATAGAATCCGATTCATTTTTATGGCACTCCGGTCCGCCAATGTTATTTTATTTTATTTTTTATGCACATCCATTTACAAAATTAGATAATTTTTTAACTTTGTCATTACTATCCTGATTCGTAATACATATGCATACATATTTTGAACTCAAGGTAAGAAAATTCTATCTCAAATATTGCTGACTTACTTGCGCAAAACAACTTCCATTCGGAAGTTACGAGTATTTGTCTGTTACCTGTTTATCTTCATTTCATATTAGACTTTTCCTACAAAAAAAAAATAGATAAATGGATTCGTGACTCTCATTTGAAAGCAAATACATATCGAATTTTCATGAACATTTTTTTTGTAACGTCTCAATATTGTAAGAATGTAAAATGCCATTTTATTGTTTACGCGATCGTTGCAATAGTTTGTTAATACACCACTTGTTATCCAATAAGCATAATAACCTTCACTACGATTGGTTCATTGTCATATGTGGCTCTTACGACTCGTTGAGTATATTGATTTGGTACTGACTGTAACCATATAGAATGGACAACATGTCGAAGAAGTGCTTAAGTTTTTAAATAAATATGTTTAGTCTACGTAATCGCAATTACAATAGGTATTCTTCTCAGTAATTTTTACTTAACGAATGTACATTTTTTTTTGTAATATTTTTTACTAAAAAAATTCATCAATTAACGTTGCAATATTCTTCTCGAATCAACAATTACTCAAAACTATCCATTTTGTCGCTCCTGTACTTAGTGTACGATATTGATTACAATTTTGATGATACATAAAATAGAATTTTGACGGAGCGAGGTTGCGTGGACGACCGAGAGCTCGCTGGGAGAACTCCGTAGGTGAAGACGCCCACCAGCTGCTGGGCTTCCGAAACTGAAGGACAAGGTCGCGTAACCGCGACAATTGGAGGTCAACGATTCAGGCGGCCAAGGCCCGACGTCGGGCTATCGTGCCACATTGATGATGATAAAATAGAATTCGAAGAACACTACTCAGAAAACGAACGACTCAAACAAGAAACTTTTTCTTTGAAACGAGTAAACAACTGCAGATTTGTACCGAAGTACAGATATTGTTTGCAATACCTGCTTATAATTTATATACATTTCGATTATGTTATTCTAATAAATACTAAAAATTTTATGCTAATATGTTTTTGTTTACAGTAATGACAGTTAAACCTATAAATATTTAATAAAGACACAGGATCTGCGGAAGAGCGCGGTATGCCGCTTACTGTGATGTACCAATGCAAATTGTATTGTTGAGCATGACCCCATTTCTACATATAATGCTAATTTATTCAATCAATTTTATTTTTATTTATACTTATAGTATGTTCGTTATTTATCTCTGTACATTTTCCTTATGCAATACTCTCGCACCCCACCCCTTTTTGGGGGCTCGTCTGTGAACATCAACTCACATATCATCATCATATCGATATCTATTTTTAACTGTTGTTTACCACATTCAGATATACACCATTCAAAGAAAATAAAAAATAGATATGTACATAATGTATAAAAAATAAGTTTACCGGCTATTTCACATGTCACTGATATGCAAAAATTAAATTTAAATAATATCGTATGATACACCATAAACATATGCGTACATTATATACGTAAACGAGTATGTTCGGTCAATCGGTCTACATTCTTGTTATTTTCTCAATTCTGCTGTGTCACGAACAAATCCGTATCAATAACATTTTAATATTTATATGTTTTTCTGGAAATTTTATGTAAATTAAGCGCCAAGCAATGAAAAATACACCATGAAAATAACCGTCGATATTCATAGAGCGTCGATATTCTCCTAAGCAAAATAATGCTTAGATTTATGTACATATAAAAGGAAATCAGAGGTAAAAGAAAAAGAATTATAAACTTACTAATATTCGCATTTTGTATATAAAATAAATATGTGTGAGCCGTATGCATATGATTAAATTAAACCAGTTTAAAACAGGTGTAGACGCCTTCAAATTTATATTAATCCACACGGGAGTTATCACCAACCCAAAAGGCTATATAAGTTGCTGAGATAACGAGGATTCGGCGTAGATAGTCGTGAATTTTCTACAGTGATCAAACTAAAGTGCGTGTGTGAATTTCAAATATTCAAAGAAGTTGATGTGATTTAACACTATAAAGGACTAAAGTGACCAAATTATAATTCAAAAACTCTGCAAAGTTAAAAGTGCTTCTTTTACATTTTCAACAAAAAGGAATTTTATAAACACTTTTGTCTGGTGATAATGGTAATAAATTTGAAAATTAAGTTTGCAAAATAAATACAATAGTAAAGTTACAAAAACACAATTCTTCACGCTGAGAAAATTGGGAAAAATAAAATCCCTTTAGTTTTTTGAGCACATATGTTTTTTCATTTACTCTTGTATGGCGTTACATAAAAAAAACTATAAATTAAAAATTCGCCTGCCAGGGAGACAAAAGAGTTCTTTTTTCCGAAATTCGTTCAACTTCATTATCGTAGCGAGGAGGAGGGTGTGTAGATTTCTCATCTTAATCGATAGAAAAAAAATCAGATTTTCTGTGAAATCAAATTTTTGGCCTCAAAAATATTGTTGGAAAAAGTGTATGTCTATTTTTTTTTGTCGAAATGATTTATTCATAACTTTTTGTGTCCTCTTTGTACGGGAAGTATACTTTGTTTGCAGATTTTCGGTGGGGAGTGTAATGGTCCTTTTTCTTGACGATAACATAGAATCAAAAATACGCGATTTTTGCTGTTATAATAAGTGAATTAAGCGTACCAAAATTAATAAAAAATTCACTACGCATAGAGGCAAAGTGGAAGCAAGTCTTTCTACGACTGTGATTGCATCCAAAAATTTGTTTACTCTCTTAAATCTGTAGAAGGAACATTCCGGAAATCGGGAATTTTGACTGTACTTATTTAGTTCGGGAAAATTTCGCCAAGAGGGTCCCATTAGGCCGCACACTTGGCGAATTCATGTATTTTATTGGATCTATGTCTCTACAAGTGGCGGCAGAGTTGAGCCACCATATAGGGAGACATGGCCATACTCTGGAAATTACAAAAAAGGAGTATTTTTGACAGACATACATACATATTACTCGTAGAGTGTTTTATCGTTCTCATCAGATATTACGAAACATGATGTTATTTTTGGCTTCTAACTGAACTAAGTACGTTCAATATAATTTTAATACAAATAATTATGATTTTTGTTCACCCGGATGTCATTCCGACCAGGCTTATATTATGTTCAGAGTGGGCAAAAACGGATTGATTTCACCGTACGTTTTCAGAAATCACCGTCAAGTGTTCACAGTGCTATTTGTAATTTCATATGACAACCGACAATAATATTTTGCCTATAAATCATTCTAAGCTTAAAATGGGCTGGTGCAGTAATCGGTAGTAATTTGCAACATATTTCGTCACTTCAAACTGACCGTCCATTCTCTTATCATGGAGGAGTTAAGAACATTGGCAAACACACGAAACTGAACAATTTTTTCGGGTGTCAGTTAAAATATCAGAGTGGGCCGAAATGTGCGAATAGGGGAATTTAGGTTTGAGACCTGGGTGCTTATACGTTTTCATTTTTAAAAAATCAAGGTTTCATAGAAAACACGCAAATTAGCGAATTTTCAATGTGTCAATTTGTATGGGAATTGAAATGTTTTCGTGCTGTTTTCATACGAAAACATGAAAATAGCCCCAAATTATATGATTTCCCTCACTATGAACATATTATTAGGGAGAATTTTGACTTAATAAAGGGTTCTGCACCTGTCGAAAACCGATAAGTGCAATCGTCTCCGGCAGCAAGAAAAATTGCACTTATCCGTTTTCGGACGGATTCAGAAGAAAAAACATAATTTCAGATTGGAAGGATACTAAGCTTGCAAAAAGTGTATTAGGCTGAGTAGTTCTTAAACATGCAGTAAATTGCTCTCTTATTCAATAAATTGTTCCCACCGTCCGAGTTTTACATACATATGTAGGTTTACATTACATTAATTTCCCCATACTATGAGTGGTAATTTTATCGACACAATGGAACATTTTCTTTTTTTCTCCATTTAATTCCAAAGTATAAATCCTGGAAAGGCCACATTGAAAAAACGACAACTACATCCCAAGTAACAATTTCATCCCTATAATACTTCGTAGAACACTCTCTTCTAACAATAATAGGAGCACTTTACAGGGTACTGAATAATAGTCCAATAATGGCATTTTGGAGCCGTTTTTTAATCAAGTAGAACCTTATTGTAGCACTAAATTATGCTTCAAAAAAGACGTACGTCATTTGCTTTATATCATCATTTTCTGTCATTGAACGAATTTGCAAAAAAAAGAAAATAGAAAAACAAAATTTCCGCAGCTAGCATCGAACCAATGTCTGTTGATTGCCCATCCTACACGCTACCACTCAGCTAACCTCACATATGGTCCGCATTGCTCGGAAACACTACAAATGGTTGTTGCTACTATAGAAATGCTTGACAATTCTTTATCGACTCTTCGCAATGCACCCTGATAAATGTATGATCAATAAAATAGAGTGAATTTCTGCGCAGAGATCACCTTAATTAGTTTCGAAGATAACAATGAGTGCATACGTGTGGGTTTCATACAAGATTTCAAGGTTTTCTAATGCAGAAATTGTGTATTTCAGAAAACTTCATAAGTATCAATTCGTTAAAAAAATTACAAAGTCCATCCTTCTATAAAACCACTGTGCACAATTTATTGGATGACCATACGAATGTCACACTATAAAAATGACACCGACTGTGGTATAGAAGAATATATCCATGTGTGTGAGTTGCATGTGTGTGGTGTATCATCCAATAAACACAAGAGTGGAGTATTTAAAGGAGTGTCTTTTTAGGTTAACGTTTAGAGACAGTTTTATCGAAGTTTCATACCACCATCTTTAAATTTATTCCATAATGATGATAAAAGCTTTCCGGAAAATACTTTAAGGGTGTTTTATCGGATCAAAACATTACTTTAAGTGCTGTCACACGATAAATGAATTTCGTGGTAGTATATGATTGCTACAGTGTGAAGTGCTTCTTTCAAGCATACGAATTGTTACTTGGGATTGTCCTAGATGTTTGTATATGAAATGCCAAAATGTATTAAAGGACAAAAATAACTAAGTTTAATAACCAAGTAAAGCTGAATAAATCAGAACGTAATTTTCTTTAGAATGCAATTGACTCAATGTCAAAATCGAAGCGGGAAAGGACCCAATTTCCGATTAGGAAATGAATGGCCATCATCAATGATAATCCAAATTTGGCACCGCATACCTACTGAAATCTGAAGAATTCAAAACAAAAATAACTACTTAAACTTTGACAATATATACATTTTCCCTTAATAAGCAACAAATAGGAATTTACCACTCCTTCTTGTATTTTTTGTTACATATTCGAATTTGTTTATTTTTGAGGTGTCTTTGTGTCAATAAATTTGTCTCTCATTTTATCATATTTTATCCAGCCAATAAGCAGGAGTATTTACGCATTTCGATTCCTATTTACTTGTTACAGTGGTCCACATTTTTTAAAACTATCTGCACACCACCTTCTTAAAAAAAATCGCATTGATATTCGAGAGAAAAAAAACACAATTTTATATTCTTAAGGGCAAAACGAATGCACGACATCAAAAATCGTAACTTGCAGTTATCCGTTGCAACTATGCCACTGTTTCCCCAAAGGTGGTCCGCGGACCGGGAGAGGTCCGTGAGAGACCCGTAGGTGGTCCGCGGGGAGACTCTGGATACTTCTTACAACAAAGTTATATTTTCTTGTGACTAATTAAAGACGCATGCCAAACACGCGCTCTCATTATCATGTAACATATTATCCAGTAAATACTTTGCTACTAGGTCTTTGGTTATGGGAAGGCAATTGGTTGCTGAGGTTTTATTATTAATTATTCTAATTATAAAAATTCCAATTCGCTTGCAAAAATTCAGAAGTTTTTTTTCGCGCTGAACATTGTTACAAATCTGAGTCTAAAGATGGACGTTTACTGGATACCTAACTTTTAATCGAACCTAGCGCTTCGGGACCAAAAGACACCTATTCATGTGCAAAAAAAAATCTCAGCTAGTCAGGCAAGTGTTGACGCGAAGAAAACAGACCAACTGGATTATCGAGCGCAATATCTAGCCAACCAATTAAGCAGCACATCTTGCGAGGGACCGACATGTTCAAGTTCTGATGATCACTTTGTGTCTAATGTTCAGCGACATCCCACATTAGGACAGTCGCCAATTGGAAAATTATGATGAACCCCACAATTCGGTTTCTAAAAGCATTGAAACGACAGGAGTATTTCTATATTTCGTTTTAACATCTTCACTATCTTTGAGTCACATGTGCACACAGCATTCCTCCTCATTCACGTCTATGAGTCCCACGCGACTCATAAATATATGGGTTTTCGGATTCCAGACGTGGTGGTAGTGTCGGTGAAAACGGATCAGACAGTTAACGTGTTAAAGCTCCCTAAAATAATTCTCATGGGATTGTGTGTACGTGGCATGCATGCAGAACAGGAGGTGTCCTAAATATTTTTTACGCGGGCCACATATTGGTTTGGAAAGCAATGGCGAGCCAAACATATGGTGCTGGAATGGGTTCGTATTCGGAAGCTAGAAGAGCAACAACAGATGCTCAAATGCCACCTGTTGGGATGTATTAGCTGTAAAAGCTCGAATCAGTCGACTATCCAGAAATTGCTCTGGAGGAATTATTTCACGGACAGAGTTTCTTTTGTTCATGTCGTGTGTGAGATGGTGGGTGTCGTAGTTGTCCTCATAGGGAACCACATCGCAGTTCCATTTCTATGGAATATGATGATGGTGATGGTGATGGATTCTTTGTGCAAGTGTTGTGCATATGCGGACGATCTTCTCATCCTTGTTGTTTCCCTCCACAAGGATGGGGAGTCCGAATGCGTACACCCTCATCGTGAGATTAAGGAAGAGAGATCTAATGGACAGGCTGATTGGGGATCCCAGATGAGAGTAGATTGTATTCGATTGTTCGTGTTCTTTATATGAACTGGGTTCGTCGAATCCCACTTTGCTCATGGATGTTTGTGTTGCCTTTAAAAATGCTCATATGGCAATGGGTTCTACGATCAAATCGTCCCGTAGCTACCCGTTGTTACTACAACGGCCAAAAGCTGCCAACCCCCTCGATTTAAGAGAAAAAACAAGCTCTTGAATCGGTACTACAACAAGAACAAAAACACTCTGGGGAATCTTCCCCATATAATAAGCTCGTTGCCTGTGCGACTACACACGGTAGTCGTCAACGCACCATGCTCTACTAGGAGTTAGGGCAAATCAAGAAGAAGAAGTATAGATGAAAATCTAGATGGAAACAGTGCGTTAAGGGTAGGTTGCGTACGAGTATGTCAAGAATATTCGTCAAGCTAAGAGACAATCTGGATCTAGACTGAGTCTTGATGAAGATGCGCAAGATTGGAAACACTTGTTATGTCTATGCCAGCATATTCGGACGTCAGGGATCTAAGCGCATAGAGAGTGAGCTGATTTTGCGGAAAAATATAGTACACATTTCAACAAGTTACGAATTCCTGTGTCCGCCATGAATTTTGACACCAACCAGCCTAAGGTTTACGTTTGGTATTTGCAGCAAAAATCTGAATTTTCTATTCAGCAGTGTCGTATATGCAGCAACCTTTATGCTTGTCATAGAGGGGCATTGATTGCCGTTTCAAAAATTATCTGCTGTCCTTCTCAGGATCGTCCGCCAAAGCCCACCGTGACAGGCATGAACTTAAGATCCCTGGGCCAAAATCCCCAGTTCAATTCAATATGCCTAATTTAGAATACATTTTTTTTTTTCAATTTAATTTAAAAAGTTCCCACAAATAATTAATACTTTTATTTATCATTACAGACAACATATACCGACAAAGGACCAAAAGTAAGATTATCCTCCTTGCTTTTTTAATTGCAACTGTAACCTTTATTTTTTTCCATTTAAAATGTACAGCCAGACGGAGGACAATTCTTAGCTTTCGATCATATTACATTCTTCGTTGGAAATGCCAAACAAGCGGCGAGCTTCTATACAACCCGTATGGGTTTTGAGCCATTAGGCTATCAAGGATTGGAGACAGGGCATCGTGACTATGCTAAGCATGCTGTCCAGCAAAACAAGGTAATGAAAACTCAGTGCTCTATAGATTCTTCATCAGCGTATTAAATTATGTAATTTTATTCTTAATTCCAGATTATTTTCGTTTTTGTTTCGGCCTATGAGCCAGACAACGAAGTCCATGGACTTCACGTAATGAAACATGGTGATAGCGCCAAGGATGTCGCATTCACTGTTGACGATTTGGATGTTATTATGAATGTAAGTTTTAGTGCGTTTATTACATAAGCACTGTTGTGTATTTTTTTTTTTTGTAACCAGATACGGAGGCCACTAGATAAGTTTCTTGAATAGTGATAGTTTCTACAACGTGACACAAGCGAACGTAAAACTCCTTCTTCAAAGCATTTTTTGAAAATTCTACCCCATTTCATAATTTTAGAGAGACATTTTCGGCAACTTGCTTCCATTTTTCAAAGCAGATCTTAAATTCTTCGGATTCTTCGCGAGTGGACTTCTTAGTTTCTTTTTCAACGTATGTGGTTTATTTTCAAGAGCGCCAAGGTCAAAGGTGGTTCAATTTATGTAATATAATATGGTGCAACGCTAAGGAACAGTTTCATTCCGATCAGAGATTAAAGGCAAAAAGGCAAAACTCTCGCTGTACGCTGTAGTTACCATCTTACCAACTGAAACGCTTTCAACCAAGGAACGGAACTCTAACTGCTCCGCTATCCTAGACGGCTATTGGTACCGAATTGAAATGAATCTGCTGCAAAGAGTTGAGGGCATATTCCAAATACGACTCCAAAAGTTTAGACATTAAAACGGGCACGATTGAAATTTTCCACAGGAGAGTTGTTTAAAATTCTCTACTGTGATTATTGTTTTAGTGGCGGAAAAAATATTGTAGCATGAATTTTCAACTATTAAGATGTTCCGAAAGGAGTCCGCCATACTGCCCAACGGAACGACTTTTGCAATGAATGCCCAAGTTGCCTTGAATCCGCCGCCAAGCTGAGTTTGACATGGGTTATGTTGTTTTCGAGAGCCTCTGTAACTTATTTGCATAGACCTGCGACTTACGAAAATCTCACAAGCAGAAGTCTAACAGAATTCAATCGTACGAACTTGCATCACCTCTAAGTGATCCACCCCCAAATCGCTCATGTAGAATGGGTAAT
The DNA here is from genome assembly GCA_949715475.1 of Microchrysa polita. Taxonomy (NCBI): domain Eukaryota; kingdom Metazoa; phylum Arthropoda; class Insecta; order Diptera; family Stratiomyidae; genus Microchrysa; species Microchrysa polita. The sequence continues at coordinate 122,155,695 of OX454416.1, read as the reverse complement.
GTGGCAGGTAGCGTCGTACTGTTGAAACCCGAAGCATAAAATTTAAGCAAAAGAAGTTTGTAATCATCCGCTTTCCGCTAAAAGGAATGGTCTAACCAATGCCGTTCTGAACGAAATATGGACCGAAGAGACGACTAACTAAAAAGGCACATCCAGCCTTGACGCTATCTCATGTGTGTGATCTCATTATTGCGTTCAAAATTCAACTATTTTATTTGATGCGATTTATTAGTCCAGAAGCGGGTGAAGCTATTGTATTTGACTCCTCTGCCGGTGCTGCCAAAAACGAAGATTGGAGCTTGTTGCTGCTAGTATCAACCTTACATATAATAGTAATGTACATATGATTCGATCGAAAGTCGACAAAAGTCGAACGCCTTCTAAAGAAATATCGAAAAATTTCATTCCTTTTCACTTTTTGCGTTCGGCTTTTTTTTTCAAGCCGCACAATGGCTATATCACGTTCCTCTAACATTATCTCTCGCTCAAAAGTGTACTGTGAGGTAGAAGAAAGGATACATGCCCCTTAAAATCTGCCGCCCCGGGCAGCTGCCAGGGTTGCCCATATGGGAAATCCGACCCTGCCGAAAGCCGTCAGCTTCCCGTATGCCGCACTGTATAAAGGGTTTGCAAAATTGTGAAGCCCAACCGTAATTCGATATCCAAAAGGTAGAGTAGCTGGATGGGTCTACGAAGCATCTTTCCTTCTGGACAACGTATTTCGCATGATCGTACTTTACCATCTCTGCCTGCATATGCCTTTTCAATTACGACCCCCTTCCAATGAATCCGTCCAGTGCAGTTCTGACGGATCGTTTGATCCATATAGGTGAGAGGACGATCATTCGCGATGACCTCAGCTTCTACAAGAAAAATGTGCAATTGCTTAAAATTAAGCTTGGCTCTTCCACCAAGGAGCCCTTTCAACTATGAATGTGATCGAATGGTCTAGTGAATTTTATTCGTTCCAATGGTAGCGGTACGAATGGTTGATGTGCAGACCTTCCAAACAGTTTCTTACAAGGCACGCATGCGTTATATCGAGCCTTTGTAGGTTGTGGATTGTAGAGGGGCGTGAACCCGAAGGGTTTCGCAGCACTGAAGCCAGTGGGCCTATTGTGCTATCGCCCTAGTCGCAGATGGGCAGGACTACGCCTGACGATCAAGGTTGATCGTGCTGAGAAACGAGTTGAGGTCGTCAATAGATGTCGAAGCTATGTCGTCCGTATCTGGGAAGGCCACTCCGAGGTGTGACCAGAGACGCTGGGCCAGTGCATCGCACTCGCATAGGACGTGGAAGGAGGTTTCGTCATCTTCTTCACAGAATCGACAGCTCGCATCTTGCACAATTCTTATTGTGCGTAAATGTGATCCCAGGCAGGAGTGACCTGTGAGAATGCCACAGATGATGCGTACTTTAGCTCTGCTTAACTGCAGCAGCTCAGCCGTTCTTCTGTGCGAATACCCTTCTATAAACATTTTCGATTGTCTGAGCCCTGGTAGTTTATCCCAGTGCTCAATTGCCTTGAGTCGTTCCTGGTCTCTGAAAGCTCTCTTTACTAAACATGAAGAGATGTTGCAAAAGGGTTCAGGTCCGCAGAAAGGGGATGATGTAGCTGTGCGTGCTAGCTCATCAGCCTGTTCGTTCCCTGCGATGCCCATATGACCTGGAACCCAGAAAAGTGTTAGTCTGTTGTTTTCGCCTAGTTTATTCATCGCCTTCAGGCAGCATTGAACAAGTCTTGACGTGACGGTGTACTTAGTAAGGGATTTAATAGCCGCTTGGCTGTCTGAGAAGATGGCTATACGTTTATTTACGTAGTTCTCTCGTAGGCAGAGATCAGCGCAGGTTTCTATTGCGCGTATTTCTGCCTGAAAAACAGTGGTGTGGAGGCCCATAGGTATAGATATCCTGTGTGCTGGGCCAACCACACCCGCTCCTGAGCCTTCAGTTGTCTTGGAGCCGTCAGTAAACCATTTGATGGTTTGTGGATGCAGCCTAGTGAAGTTAGGGTGCCACTCCTCCCTGCTCCATGTTACAGCCCGAAAGCAGCGTCCGAATGAGAGCTCTTTTGCAAGGTGGTCGGAGGGCATATTCGCGATAGTATAGGCATCTAAGTTGCCCCTTAGTGAGCTCCAGACTGCCATCATTAGCAATGAATCGTATCATTGCTAGTTTTGCCTGGGTCTCGAGGTGAATTTCAATTGGGTGTAGATCTAGTAGTGACACTGCTAGCGCTAGGGCAACATCGGAGAGCACCGGTGGTAATCAGACACGCTAGTCTCTGTACCTTACCTAGAACGGACTTACCCTCCGTAGTTAGGACTCTTTTCCACCAGACCACAGCACCATAGTTTAAAGTTGGTCGAACTATTGCTTTGTATATCCAGATCATAAATGATGGTTTCAAACCCCAGGTTTTCCCTACGTATTTTTTGCATATCCAAATGGCTCTGGTGGCTTTTTCCGCCACCGCCTCGACATGCTTATTCCAGTAGTTTGCTGTCAAGGATAACTCCAAGATATTTGACTTGACTCCCAATTGGTAGAGGGGTGTTGTACATAATCGGGCTTCTGAGCTCAGCCGGATTTCTGTTTCTGGCGAAGGGTATATGATGATCGCTTTGGTTGGGTTCACTCGGAGCCCGTTTCCATCACACCATTCTTGTACTGTGTTTAGTGCTGGTTCGAGTAAATTTGGAAGAATTTCCTCAAACAAACCCTTAACCACTATAAACACATCGTCGGCGTATCCCTGTACTGAGAAGCCATTGGATGAGAGCTTGCACAAAAGATCGTCGGCAACCAGGAACCACAGGAGTGGCGAGAGTACACCCCCTTGTGGGCATCCTCTTGTGACCTTAGCAAAGAGAAATTGTTCGTTTATTTGGCAGACGACTTTTCTTGAGAAGAGCATGCTGCTTATCCATCCAACAGTCGTATTTTCTACCATCCTATATCTTAGCGCTCTTTGAATTGCATCGAAGATAGTATTATCGAATGCCCCTTCGATGTCCAGGAAAGCAGCGAGCACCGTGTTTTTAGCCTCAAATGCCTTTTCAATTTCTCCTCCAAGGCTATGAAGCGCCGATTCTGCTGATTTACCTGGTTGGTAAGCAAACTGTCTCTTGTGAAGCGGGTTTCTGATCAGTGTGGTATTTCTGATGTGCTCATCAATGATTTTTTCCATTGATTTGAGCATGAATGAGGTAAGACTGATTGGTCTGTATGCTTTGGGATCTCTTTAGGTCGGTTTCCCAGTTTAGGAATAAATACAACTCGCACAAGTCTCCATGGCTGCGGAATGTAGCCTTGCGCAAAGCTGCTTCTGAAGATACTTACGAGGTATGGAGTTAGGGGCTCCAGCCAGACCCTTTTGTCGTAAAGCTGGAAAAATCCCGTCAGTACTGGCGGATTTAAATGGATCAAAAGAGCATAATGCCCATCTTATTTTATCATAAGTGAAGATTGATCTTGCTAATCTCCAGTCTGATGAATTAGTTTTATGCAGACTGTTATCGTTTGAGGGGACCCCGTTCCTCAGTATTTGGCATCCCGGAAAGTGGGTGATGAGGAGGGTGCTTTATGGTACTTAGGTACTCGGTGTCATTGTTAGCCAGAACTTTGTGGGGTCTGGCAGCTGTGTTGGTGCATTCAACACCTTCGCAGAACCTGACCCACGAGTTCATTTTGGCAGACCTGATCTTTTTGTTGTACTCATGAAGTTTGGAGGGGTACGTTTCCCCTCTCCTGTCCTTTTGGCTCTATTAAAGAGTCTTCTTGTTGACCTCCTTAGTCTCGATAGTTCTGGAGTCCACCAGGGTACTATCCTTTGTTATCGTTCGTTCTTCTGAGGAGGCAGTTTTCCTCAAATGAGGCCACTATAGTCCTGGTCACGTTGGAGACCAAGCTGTCCAGACTCAGCCAGCTGGAGGCTGTCCTGTCAATGGTGGATAGCCTCTCTCGAAGGGAGATACAGTAGTCGGCCCACTCAGTTAGCTGGGTAATTCGCCTTTCCCGGAATCTGGGTATGGGCGCTGTTACTTCGAACCTGATGTGCATGTGGTCTGACAGTGAGGTTTCATCAGATACATGCCAGTTCCTGATCCAGTTCTCTGTCCTTTAGTTACCAAAGGTTAGGTCGAGTACTTCCCGCCTAGACCTAGTTACGAAAGTAGGTTTACTACCTCTGTTGAAGATGCTGAAATTCAAGGAGGAAAAAGTTTCTAATATGTACTCACCTCTTGAGTTTATGTCAGTGCTTCCCCAGACCGTGTGGTGGGCATTGGCATCACAACCGACCAGGAGAAGTGCTTTGGCCTTACTACGAAAGTCCGCTAGGCCTTTAAGTTGTGTTGCTGGAACTTCCTCATCGCCTGGGAAGTAAGTTGGTGTCGTCATTGAGAGTAACGCAGATAGCTGTTAGATCACCGTCGCTGAATTCTGTAAGATATATAAACTTTATGCTATTTCTGATTAGTATACATGCTCGAGGTCTGCTCGAACTTGTTTCATATATGACTGAGGACCCGCTCACCTTGAGTCCTTTAATTTCTCCGCGTAATTGCCAGGGTTCCTGAATGAGCGCCATTCGTAGGCTCTCCCTGGTGAACCTGGCCACTACCGTATCCGAGGCTGCACGCCCAGGGGTACGCTAGTTGTTGTTGTAGCGATTCAAGAGATTTTTTTTTCTCTTGAATCGAAGGGGGTTTTGGCAGCTCTTGGCCGTTTTTAGCAACGGGTAGCTCCGGGACGATTTACATCGAAGAACCGGCTGCCGTAGGAGCATTATATGGACAACACAAATATCCATGGGTCACAGTGGGATTCGAACCCACGCACCGGCAACTCAGAGATAGACATCTCTGCCACTGAGCTACCGAATGCCCCTGGGTACGCTAGTCGTCGGGTTCGTCGGAGTCGTCCACGTGATCGAGACCCTCTTTTGCTGGATCCCCTTCCTCAGTCTCCATGTGTATCGAGCCTTTACAACTTGCCTCCCAAACATTTTCCCGTAAGCTCACTAGAATGGTCTTGACTCCCCCATGTAATGTTTTCGCGTGGTAGTAGCCGATAATTAGCCGAGATACATGAGATTGTGCAGGAAGTATGATAGGATGCTTGAAATCCTCCGTATCGTCCAAAAGCTGCAGACGACCGTTTAAACGCATTACTCCTTGGCCGTCAAGATAAGGCCAAAGTTGAGCTATTCGTGAATTCGGTGGTACGGATTTGGAACTCTGCAAAAGTCGAACCTCATTATTATGTGATGACATTGGTACGTACCTAATCCAAAAGCGCTCTGCTTCATCAAGTTCTGCTGCTGTAACTGCGTCGATTTCGCCCTGGACTCCGTACGGCATAGTGTGATGAAGCGTTGAATCCAACAAGTCACGTTCAGTAGTTTCGGCCATGAACTGTAGTTTATATTTTCCACGAGAGGTTCCATTGGGTCATCCACCTGCCCTTGTACTTCGACAAACAATGCTGTTTGCCTAATAACGCCTGGATCTTCGTCTCGCGATACTTCCGCACAGCTTTCGTCAAACGCATTTAGCCACGGATATCCTTCGAACCAAGTTGTAGACTCTTTTATTTTCGTCGCAGCTACGCCACGAGTGATGTGTTCTGCGGTTTCCGCTCCATCGCGAAGCTCGGTTATATTACGAATATAATCGTCCCAATTCGATACTGGATCTGCTGGCAATCGTTGAACCCATGACATTTTCCTCCTCCACAAATCTTGATCAAAACAGGAGCTAAAATTTCCAAAGGGTCGAAGATCGTCGTAATTGTTTGGAGAACAACTCTTTTGGTTGCGCACAGTACGTTGTTGTAATTTTATCGGTACCTGCTTTTGACGGTCACTCTGTCTTGAGATATTGGCTGGCGATATTGCTTCTGCAACGGGTCGGGTTTTTTCCGTTACCTTATTCAAGCGGTGCTGGATACGCGCCAACGTGATAGCTGTGTAGTTCATGTATTCCGCGACTTTTGCGACTTCGTACTCGATATTTTCCACCTTTATGAGCGATTTTTCTGCGATTTCCTTGTTGATCGTTCGTAAATTTTATGTGACAACGGCTGTTAAACACTGCAAAAACGTGTTGGGCTCCTTTTCAACCTCGTCACTGAAATCACTGTTATATAACTGTACTTCTCCCGAGTTGAGATAATCGGTCGCCGATTTAACAATCTTTTTAAATGGACGCTGCGCGATGCGAATTCCATATTCTAGCTATTAAACTCCGACCCGACTTTTCGGGTTTCGGTATGTTAAAAATGTTAAAAATGCTACAAGACTAGACTATAGTAGAAACACCGAGGTTTGAGCATCAAATGCGTCTAAGAGAGGACGAATTATCATAGTGCCCTCCTCTATCCTGAAATTCTGATCTGATTAATAACATTTTTTTTCTGCCTTCATTTCCAGCGTGCCAAAGAGCGTGGCGCCAAAGTCGTTCGTGATATTTGGGAGGAGACCGATCAGCACGGCTCGGTACGTTTCGCCACCATCCAGACGTATGGCAATACAACACACACAATGGTCGAGCGTAAACACTATCGTGGACCATTCTTGCCGGGCTTTTTGCCCGTTCCAAAAGACTGTTTGCTGGACACATTGCCTCCGGCTAAATTAGATTTTATTGATCACGTGGTGGGCAATCAGCCCGATTTGGAGATGGAAAGTGTCGCTTCGTGGTACGAGAAATGTTTAATGTTTCATCGATTCTGGTCCGTGGACGATTCGCAAGTGCATACGGAATACTCGGCTCTCCGTTCAATTGTCATGACAAATTACGAAGAGACCGTAAAAATGCCGATCAATGAACCGGCACCGGGCAAAAAGAAGTCCCAAATCCAGGAATATGTTGAGTATAATGGTGGCGCCGGGGTGCAACATATTGCCTTGAACACGAGTGATATTATCGGGGCTATTCAGAATTTGCGCAAGCGTGGTATGGAATTTTTGACGATTCCGGATAGTTATTATGATATGCTGAGGAAGCGATTGGGTGAGAGTAAGGTTAATGTTAAGGAAGATCTGAAAGTGTTGCAAGATCTGAAGATTTTGATTGATTACGACGATGATGGATATTTGTTGCAAATTTTCACCAAGAACATGCAGGATAGACCAACGCTGTTTTTGGAAGTAATTCAACGTCATAATCATAATGTAAGTAGCACTGTCTTCCATAAAATCAAGTGAAATTAATTTTTAAATATAATTTCAGGGTTTCGGCGCCGGAAACTTCAAAGCCCTGTTCGAGGCCATCGAAATTGAACAAGAGAAACGCGGAAATTTGTAGAAAACAACGTGTTTATAGAAAATATATTTCCAATCGATATGTGCTCTAGCGCTAAGTGATTAACAATACGAGTATATAATAGAAATAAAGAAAATAGCTTAAAACATCAAATGCTACTCTTCTTTTTCTCCACTGGTCTGCTTTCGATTAATGTCATATACCTGGGATCGTCGTCTGGCGTTGCCGGGAAGCACGGGTTCCAAAAACCTTCGGGTGTGTCGCACAGGTACGAACGATGTTTTTCCAAACAGTGTTTCATACGTTTCTGGAGCTCTTCGTCGTCCATGCTGCGACCAGCCACCGAGTAGTACTGTAAGTGAACAAGGAAAATGAGTTAATAGCTCCAAAAAATCTGGAATCTTAGGAATTTTCGCCGTATAGATTTAGGCTGAAGCGAGTTGAACGTTTATCAATAAATCCACGCCCACCCATGCGTCACATCATCTTCATCCAATGGATGTACATTCAGAACAATCCGCAGAAGATAGATTTTCAGAAGTCTGTCAAGTTAGCACTACCACTTTAAAAGATCAACAAATGTTATAGCGCATCAAATGTCACGATTTTGTCGTAATTCAATGGAAAAAGAAAAAAAATTGTCGCGCCCCTTCTTCCCCTTAAAAACTACCCTTAGCTGCATTTAAGCCTCAAATCACCAAACTCGAGTTCCAAGAATCGCCCGAATACTAAAAGTATCCAGTAAGTTATCACAAGGCCTGCTTAAGAGATTTCCTCTCTCTCTCTAGTTCCTGTCAACCCCTTGTGGGGCATAGGGCATTAGCTACGCCTACTCTCCACCTCGTTCTGTTTTGCGTCAACGGCGCTAGCTGCGACCATGTAAGATTTAGCGTTTTCGCCTCGCTTGTTACCGATCTTCTCCATGTGTTTCTTGGCCGTCAAACACGGCGTCTTGCTCCGGAATCCTGTGGATTCCAGTTCAGGGCCTTTTTTGCGACGTTATTGGGCCCTCTTCGGAAGGTGTGACCTATCCATTGCCACTTAAGTCTTTTGATCGAAGTGCCTATCCTCTCTTGGCCAGTTATAGTGAGGAGATCCTCGTTCGAAATGATCTCCGGCCAACGAATATGTAGGATGCGCCGTAGACACTGATTTACAAAAGTTTGCAATTTATCAGTGATCTCTTTAGTCACCTTCCAGGTTGAACAGCCATATAACAGTACGGATTTCACATTGGAATTGAAGACTCGTAGTTTGGTGCGTCTGGAAATATTGTTGTTTAGCCAGAAAGGAGTCAAATTGAAGTAAGCCGCCCTAGCCTTGTTTATCCGTGATTTTACATCAGCATCCGCTCCACCATCTGCTGTAACTATGCCCCCGAGATAGCAAAATTCATCAACTTTTTCGACTGCCTGACCCGAAATATAAATTCCGCTTTGCCCCCCTGGATATGTGCTCAAGAACTTAGTCTTGGCAGCATTGATTTTCAGCCCCGCATTACGACTCGCGCAATTTAGAGCTTCTGTCATTTGAGCGACATCATCCGTGTTTGTTGATAGAAGGCAAATGTCGTCAGCGTAGTCAACATGTTGAAGGTGATCAAACAATTTCCATCTGATACCTTTGTTACGATGTAATTGAAGTGCGGAACCGAGTACATCACTAATGACAATAAGGAAGAGAATAGGTGACAAAATGCAGCCTTGTCTCACTCCACTGTGCACCTCAAAAGGATCTGAAAGCTTGCCCTTATGCAGGACGTGACATTGGGCTCCATTGTAGGATTTCTTAATGATGGAGATTATCTTATCTGGAATATTTCGTCTTCGTAAGGCTTCCCAGATGTACTGACGATCAACACTATCGAAGGCTTTTTCAAAGTCGATGAACATGAGGTGTAATGGGGATCTCCACTCCGCGGATTGCTCGATGATAATACGGAGGGTGTTAATGTGGTCGCTACAGGAAAACCCTTCGCGAAAGCCAGCCTGTTCATCGTTCCTTGATTCGTCCTAAAACAATCTTAGCCATCAACTTGGAAATAGCAGGAAGTAGACAGATCCCACGCCAATTATTACAATTCTTCAGGTCACCTTTATTCGGAATTTTAATAATTACGCCCTTTTTCCACTCACTGGGAAGAGTTTCAGTTTCCCAACACTCTCGGATTAGGGGAAGAAGAATATCCGCTGTAGCGTTAATATCCGCTTTTAAAAATTCTGTCGGAATTCCATCAATCCCCGGGGCTTTACCGGCGTCCATTGATTTGATAGCGTCTGTTAGTTCCTTTTTGGATGGTGGACCGGAACTAATGCCTTCTATTTGAGGGACGTCTTCTGTTGGCAACGAAGATACACTTGCAGGCCCGAAAGTGTTATTCAGGACCTCTAAAAAGTGTTCTCTCCATCTTTGTAGCTGTTGTTCTTCGGTAACGAGCAGAACACCTTCCTTATCTTTCACAGGATGTTCGGTTAATAAAGATCTGCCAGTTAAAGGCTTTATAAGTTTGAAGAGTGTTCCACTGTCACCGCGGAGAGCCGCATCCTCTGCCTCCTTCGCAAGTGCGTTGATATTGTTACGCTTATCACGTCTTACACTCCTCTGAACGCCTTTTTGGAGCGAACGGTATTCAGCTCTGTATCGTCCTTTAGCTGAATCGTCAGCAGCTGAGTTAATCTGCTCTTTAACTCTCTTGCGTGCTGAGATAAGAGACCAAGTGGAGTCGCTTATAAATGGTCTCCTACCGCGATCCAATCGTCCTAAAATTTCTTCGCCACATTAAATAAATGAATCCTTAGCGACTTTCCATCTATCTTCAATTGTCGGATTCTCATTTGGGGGTGGTGCATTAGCTTTTTCGTGCAAGGCAGTGGAGAACGCACGCTTGGTTGATGGAATTTTGAGCTTCTGCACATTATACCTAGGGCAAATATTTGCACGGTTAGGACGCTGGATTGCTGCCGTTCGTAAGCGCATTTTTGCGACGACAAGATGGTGGTCACTGCCAATATCAGCACCACGTTTCGACCTAACGTCCAGGATACAGTTTCTCCACGTTTTGGAAACAGCAATATGGTCTATCTGGTTCTCAGTTCTGCCATTTGGAGAAGTCCAGGTTGATAAGTGGCAATCTTTGTGTTTAAACAGAGTCCCACCAATGACGAGCTGACGAGAGTTACAAAACTCTATAAACATCTCGCCATTCTGGTTTCTGTCGCCCAACCCATGATTTCCCTTAAGATGTTCCAATCCTTGGTTATCTGACCCGACTTTAGCGTTGAGATCCCCCATTATGATTTTAATGTCACCTCTGGGAGCCCTATCAAAGGTGTCGCCAAGTCGTTGGTAGAAGACGTCTTTATCAGCTTGATCAGCTGGTTCGGTTGGTGCGTAACACTGAATTATCGTGATATTTCGTACTCTGGATTTGAATCGGGCGGTGATAATACGGTCGGAAACTGGTTTCCAATCGATAAGGGATCGACGTGCATCCCTTGTCAAGAGGATTCCGACGCCTGCCTGCCGAGGAGCATTTTGGTCATCATTTCCAGAGTACAATAAAACAGTATGAGAGCTTGGTGATAAAGTCGCTCCTGATCCGAGCCATCTTGTTTCGCTCAGTCCTAATATAGCGATGTTATACGCGGTCATTTCCCGTTCGACTTCAGTGAGTCTCATGTTGTTGCACTCGCCCCACATCGTTCGAACGTTCCAAAACCCAATCGTGGTCCGTTGTTTATAGCCAAAAGTCGTTGCCGGTGAATCAGTCCGAGGTATCCGAGGCTCGTTTAATGTTTCGAGTGTAAAGAAAATGTCAAGTACGCGGGTTACAAGCCTACGTACCCTATCCCTCAAGTCACCTTTTACGAGAGATTTCCACCCTTACAAAATTTGTCGCGCCCCTCCTTCCCTTAAAAACTACCCCCGTCAAGTTAGCACTACCACCCCAGTACCGGCGAATTCAAGAACTCCATTAAAACAAAAAGTATCCAATTAATTGTCGCAGGGACCGAAAGGAATATTGCAGCCTTCAAAAAAATTGTCGCGCCCCTTCTACCCCTTAAAAACTACCCTTAAGTGCGTTTGAGCCTCATATCACCAAACTCGAGCTCCAAGAATCGCCCGAGTACTAAAAGTGTCCAGTAAGTCAGGACAAGGGCTGCTTAAGAGATTTCCACCCTTCGGTCCCTGCGACAATTAATTGGAGACTTTTTGTTTTAAGGAAATACTTGAATTCGCCGCTACTGGGGTGGTAGTGCTAACTTGACGCGGGTAGTTTTTAAGGGAAGAGGGGTCGCGACAATTTTTTTTCAGGGTGGAAATATATCAAGCAGAACTTGTTATAACTTACTGGACATTTTTAGTACTCGGGCGATTCTTGGAACTCGAGTTTGGTGATATAACGCTCAAATGCAAATGTTAAGGGTAGTTTTTAAGGGACAGAAGGGGCGCGACATTTTTTTCTTTTTCCATTGAATTACGACAAAATCGCGACATTTCATGCGCTATAACGTTTGTTGAACTTTTAAACTGGTAGTGCTAACTTGACAGACGTGATTTTCAATACATACACAGACAATATGGGCCTCATAGGTAGACATGAATTTCGTGAGTCTCTAGTGAGTCCCATCGCACATGAGGCTTCAGCTTCGAACACAAATCCTTACGGAAATAATAATATCAGTTGCCAAATGATTTGAATTCACGGAAGCTTACCGTTTCGCATTCTTTACAGTTCCATTTTGGAATGATTTTCGGTTTATTGCATTGGGGTTTGGTTGTTGTGTCCAAATCAGTGCTTGGTTTCGTCAGGTTGAGCTTATTCCGTGCGCTCAAGGGTAATATAGGTTTTCGATCCGTGACTCTTGACAAAATTCCTGGTGATGTGTTGCCCGATGTCGTTGAACCAACTTCATTTTGCTTACCCTGTTCATTTCGTACGTTCTCGATACTGGAGATTCAAGGGAAAATATGTATTTTAGATGAAAGTAATTCAGTGAAGACTGGGGTCTGGTATGAAAACCCCCAAAAGAAAAATCCACAGGTCAGAATCCATTCAAAATCCAATGTAGTGATTAGTGCGTTCGCCTTCGTAGCACAGAGTCGTGAGTTTGAATCCCATCGTAAATGGATTCAGTTAGTAATGGTTTTCGAATTCACGACCCATGAGACGGAGAATGACTTCACGCAGAAGTTAAACTAGTACCCAATCACAGGGATAAAAAAAACCTCTGCAGAACCTGCTGATGTCAAAACCTCTACATAAAAGCAGTCGAGATTTTGAAAGTTTTATATATCAGAGGCGTAGGTCCAATGTTAGACTGCCGCGCCAGTTATTCATTTTTAAAATCGAATCGTTCAATTCCTTTTAATGAACTAAAGCAGATTTCGACTTAAAAAATGAGAAAAGTGGATTTCCGCTTTAGTTACCAAAAATATGAATTTTGACTGTCTCGATTCTGACCAGGACGATTTCATTTCCAGACCCACTTGACCGGTACTGCAATCTGCCGTACGTACCTCTATTTTCTTTAATGTGTGCGCATTTAAAGAGATTTAAGTGAATTTTCGTTTGTTAATCAATTTTGCATTTTGTATTTTTTACTCACCATTTTTCTTCGATTTTCCTGAGAAAATCCGAAGTTTCGTCCGATTTCACCATCATTGCATCGAACAGTGTATCCGAATCGATGTTAACATTGACATTGGCATTTGAGTCTTCCACGTAAATGACATCCTTTTCCGGTGATGGCAATATGCATACACTGGCTTCGGTATGTGGTTGGATACCTGATATCGAAGTGGCATCGGGATCCTTGGATTTATTCGGCGTCTCTGGCGACGATTTGGGTGATGTTCGTGTTATGAGTAGGGGCGGTGGTCTTTTGACTTGTGACGGTGGCTCGGCTTTTACATTATTGACTTTGGTGGATTGATCGTTAGTCGAAAAGCTGGAGAGCGATGCGAATTTCGGACGATTGAATTTTCTGAAAAGGCGAAATGGGAATATTGAGTAATCCAGGCAAACGAATAGTTCTTTTTGGTTCTTCTTCTTTTTTTAGCGGTGTAGGAAGGAGACAAACCGCTGTGCATCTATGTGGATTCGAGTAATCGTTCGTCAATGTTTTCGGCCGTGATGTCAAGGGACAAAAACATAGCTGTTGCGATAGGAGCGCCAGCGCAGTTTGTACAGATGTTTGGGATATCCGGGTTTATGCGAGAAAGGTACGAATAAAGGCGCGAACAAAAGCCCGACCGAAGTTGAGCTAATGTGGCTATGGTGGCTCTCGGGAGCCTAATCTACTCAGACGAGATTGGTAGTGGACGCGCTGAGAGGACTCTATTCGCACCTAAACTCGCAAAAGACCGACTCACTTCTTCACTGTATCGCTGCGATGGCAGCTCCGTATATAACCTCATCGTAAGGGTCCCGCTTATATCCCTGGACCTCTCTCTCTAGGTCTCGTAAACCACGCCTGACATGTCGTGGTGGAGGAATTCGGTCCATGAGATTGTGGTGGGGATGATCCTCACGGTAGCAACCAACCAGATACTGAAGTATCGGCTGAGCAAAACAGCTTGCAATTGACGGAACAGATAGAAATTGTATGCGAACATGCCTAGGAAAGTCTTTGCGAAGGGACGGCGAGAGAACTTCTGGTGGACAGAAGAAATTGCGTGTTTGCGCACAAAATGTTTTAGAGCCCGGCGGCGTTGTCAACGAGCCGTGGACTCACCGGCATTCAGCAATCTCTGCAGTCATATAAAACCACGCGTAAGCGAGCCTGTTTCAAGCAGCTCTCCGACTAGGCCGACACCAATCCGTGGGGAATGGACCCTGGTGATGAAGAAAGTCGAGCAGAGGGCGCCATCACTTAAATGTTCCGTAATGCTCGAAACAATTGTCACATCTCTTTTCCCTCGGCATGAGTTGGAGCCCAGAAAAAACTGGGGCTACTCTAGTCTATAGCAACATCCCGGCAATCACGGAAAGTGAGCTACTTCAGGCCTCATCCAGGCTGGAAGGTAGGTCACCGGGACCAGATGGCATTCCCAACAAAGCTCTTAAAAATGCGGTTCAAGCATAGCATTGCCCGTATGTATTGAGGTTTTGAGACCTGCCTGGAAGAGCAAACATTCCCGAAACGGTGAACAAAGGCAGAACCTGGTTCTAATCCCAAAACCGAACAAGCCGGCTGGCCAACCAACTTCGAATCGTCCCATTTGCTTGCTGGGTACCACGGGGAAACTCTTTGAGCGGGTTGTTTTCAACCGTCTATCAGCGGAACTGGAGTAGGCAGGGAAACGTTCAAGTCGACAGTATGGCTTTCGTCGAGCGCATTCCACAGTGGACGCAATTAATCTGGTCGCTGCCCTGACAATCGACTCTCTCCGAAAGGGTACGTGCGGCGCTGTGGTGACATTAGACGTGAGGAACGCTTTCAACTCGGCTAACTGGGGGTGCATCCAAATCGCACTGCAAATTTTAGGTGTGGCCGACTACCTCGCAGGAGTCATTAAGAGCTATCTATCGGATCGCACCCTCAAATACAATAGTAGTGAGGAATCGAAGGAGTATGCGATTACATCAGGAGTTCCACAGGGATCAGTGTTAGGTCCCCTGCTGTGGAACATAATGTTCAATGCCATCCTGGAGCTTTCCATGCCTAAGGGAGTGACGGTGGTTGGTTTAGCAGACGATATCGCGGTGGTCTCGATCGCCAAAGATCCAGACTACGTTGAGATGTACGCAGGCGAAGCGATAACAACCATTAAACTGTCGCTGGAAACAGTAGGGTTGGTGCTCGCAGACAATAAAACGGAAGCTGTACTGATTAGTAAGCGGAGAAAAAAAGCATCCCTCAAAACCAGAGTAAGGAGCTCAATCATATCATCCAAGCCCGCCGTCCAGTACCTGGGAATTATGAATGACTCAAGACAGAACTATGGGGAACACCTGAAATACGTGTGCGAGAAGCAAGCCTCTGCAACGGCGGCTCTAGCAAGAATAATGCCAAACATAGGGGGTCCCAGGACTAGTAACAGATTTTTCTTGTCCCGGGTTGTGACGTCCGTTCAGTTGCGTGCTTAACCGGTCTGAACCAGTGCGTTAAACTATGCATGTTACGCGAAACCAATAAACTCAGTTTATAGAAGGTGTGCTGTGCGTATCGTATTGCCTCGCACGAAGCAGCCTATGTCATAGCTGGAATGATGCCGATGGAGATTCTCGTTGACGAGACCAACAGGTCCGTAACGAGGGGGAACCTGGCAATTCGGTGGATCAAAGAGGTATCCAGAGGTTGGAGTCCCTGACTAGGTGGCAACGTAGATAGGAGGACGCTGCTACAGGTCGATGGACGCATACTCTAATCCCGGATATAGCGGAATGGATAAACAGGAAGCATGGCGAGGTCAATCACTACTTGACTAAGTATCTCTCCTGTCACGGAGGTTATCGGCAATATCTGCACCGCTTTAAATTAGATGACCCTTCCGAATGTCCCAGATGCAAGGGGGTAGTAGAGGATGCGAAGCATGTATTTTTTAAGTGCCCTAGATTTTTAGAGGTTCGTACCCGAGTAGAGTCAGCCGTGGGCAGCATAATAAATCCCCAGAACTTGATAGGACATATGTTTCGATGCCGCGTGATGAGCTGACGTCACCGTGCTCTCTAAATGGAGCCCGATAATTTTAAGATTAGCTACAGTAGGAACTGGATTGTTGCCAATACGTACATCAACCTCCCACTGACAACCCCCCGACCAGGTGGTAAGAAATATCGCAGGGATGGTGGATTTCGCCTTTGGAAAAATGCCTGTAATCGCCCAAGATAATGATTAATTAGGAGGCGCATTTCATCCTTATCCTCCCCTGTGGCGAGGACGGTGCAATCGTCTGCGTAGGAAATCACCTAGATTCCTTCCGATGGTGTAGGAAGGCCGGACATCTAGATGATAAACAGAGTGGGGGAGAGTACCCCACTCTGTGGAACGCCTAATTTAATTTTCCTCAGGTTAGAAGGTAGATAGTTGGCAATCCAACGAATCTCTTGTGCAGGACAATGCATATTCAACAAGTTAGTGGGAAGCATCGAATGATTGACCTTATCAAACGCATTTGATAAGTCAATTGCCACAAGAATAAATCTGTGGCAAGGACGTCGTTGATTTAGCCCGTCTCGGATGCGTGTAGTGATCGCATCGAGGACAGTGGTGGTACTATGCATTTTCCTGAAGCCATGCTGGGTGGGTTCTAGCTTAGCATGCGCGACAAGAGTGGGGCGAATAAGGGCCTCCAGCGACTTTGCGACAGGAGACAGTATCGTTATGGGTCGGTACGATTCTTCTTCTTCTTATAGCGGTGCAGAAAGATGTGAAACCTCTGTGCATCTATGTTGGTACGATTTATGGTTCGTCAATGTTTGTGTCCGTGAGGCATTTGGCAGACCTGAACTTTGGACCAGTTTGTGTCACATAGACTATGTGTCCAAACTGGGGCTGCATAATCAGCGGCCGCTCGACCCACCGCTTTATAAGTAGCTAGCATGGTTTCTTTATCTTTGCCCCAGGTGCTACCAGCTAGAGCTTTTAGGATGTTGTTCCTACTGCGCATTTTTTCACATACTGAAGCTGCATGATTCGCAGACGTCATCATGTTCTCTAGGTGAAGCCCGAGAATTTTGGGGTTTTTAACACTAGGAACAGAATTGTTGCCAATACGAATATCCATCTCCCATCTGATGTCCTCCCACCAAGTGGTTAGAAAAGTCGCAGAAGATTTGGACGCAGAGATGGTGAGGTTTCGGCTTTGGAAAAATGCCTGTAATCGTCCTAGATAGCGATTAATTCGGAGGCGCATTTCATCCTTATCATTCCCTGTGGCGAGTACGGTGCAATCGTCAGCATAGGAAATCACCTCGATTCCTTCAGGTGGTGTGGGAAGGCCGGACATGTAGATGTTGAACAGAGTGGGGGAGAGTACTCCTCCCTGTGGAACACCTAATTTGATTTTCCTAAGCTTAGAACGTTTGCCTCGAAACTCGGTGAAGGAGTGCCGACCAGCTAGATAATTGGCAATCCAACGGATCTCTTGTGCAGGAAGATGCATATTCAACAGGTTTGCTAGGAGCATTGAATGATTGACCTTATCGAATGCACTTGATAGGTCTATTGCCACCAGAATAGTTCTGTGACAACGACTGCGTTGATTTAGCCCATCACGAATGCGTGTAGTGATCGCATCGAGGGCAGTGATGGTACTATGCATCTTCCTGAAGCCATGCTGGTGAGGTTCTAGCTTCGCATGTGCAACAAGAGTGGGGTGAATAAGGGCCTCCAGCGTCTTTGCGACAGGAGAAAGTATCGTAATGGGGCGGTAGGATTCCCCGAGATTTGCGCTCTTCCCTGGCTTGAGACAGGGAACAATTCGACCTGTTTTCCAGATTTCAGGGATGGCAAGCGTGGACATCGACAAGTTAAAGGCGGCCGTAAGATAATGGCTGGAAGGTCGAGATGTTTCAACATGGTCATCGAAATGCCATCTGGTCCGAGGGCCTTGAAGTTTTTAGCATTCTCGATTACTTTTTTAACCTGGTCCGCGGTAAATGATGGTATGGTGTCAACATTCCGGCTGCGAATCCGTCTTCTATTTTTGCGCTTAAGGCCGTCAGACTTGGGATGTTCAATAAATTGTTTATTGAACAGGCTCGCGCACTGGAGAGGATCCCAGGTTTTTGTGTTGCCAAATCCAATGGCGTTGTTGCCCTTTTCTTTCCGAGGATTGGAAAGGGCGCGGACATTAGACCATAATTTGCTGACACCTTCATTGAGGTTACATTCATCGAGGTGCTGCTTCCATTTCGCCCTCATATAGTCTTTAACTTGTCGGTCGATTTCGGAGTTAAGCTCCTGAATTCTGGGATCATCAGGGTGAGCGCTTCTGATCTGATCACGTTCATCGGCTAATCTGGCGGCACTAGTGGGGAAGTTAGGCCGAACTTTCGGGATACGTCCTGCAGGAATAAAACGTGCCGCGGCTGTGGTAATGACGTTCCTAATATTTTTTTCGGCCTTATGAATGTTGGTAGGTGATGGTAGCTCGATGAACTTCGCCGACGAGTAAGCTTTGAAACCGTCCCAATCGGCTTTCTTGTGATTGACAAACGTTCGCTTCTCAGACTTAGTCAGGTTCGCTGGTTTGTAAATTTTTTATAATGATTGGGAGGTGATCTGATTTGAGGGTGGTACGTATTTCCCATCGAGAAGCAGCAATTAGGCTGGCACAAACGATAGTTATGTCAGGAGAACTACTGCAAGTGCCCACGACTCTAGTCGGCAAGTCTTCATTGAGTGAACAGAATTCTGAGGCGTCTAGAGATTCGGCAATAGTTATACCCCTGGCATTGTTGTTGAGGTCAGAATGCCAGAGCTCATGGTGCGCGTTAAAGTCACCAAGAATGATCCTGTGCTCTCCAGATAGGAGAGGACCAACATCGAAATGATAGCCAGAAGGGCAATGTAGACAACTTCACTTACCTGGGTTGCAATTTGTCAAAGGACGCCAACGAAACAGATGAGATAAAGCGATGGATACAACTAGCTAATGTGCTATGCTATGGCTGCAAAGCATGGACCCTAACCCAAAACTCTGAACACCTGTTGGAAACATTCGAGCGAAAGGTTCTCCGAAGAATCTTCGGGGCCGTTCGTGAACGAGGTGAATGGCGCATCCGGTACAACCTTGAGTTGTATCAGCTGTATGATCCCAATAGGAAAAAGAGCGCTTCAGAAGGGCAAAAGGTGCGCTTCTCGGGAAGCAGAGAAGCGCTTCCCATCTCCATTCCTCTTCATGTACTTTTTAACATTGCATGTCCGCGGAGGCAAGCAGCTCTTTAAGATGTGCTCTAGAAGCGCTTCTAGAGAAGTGAGTGGTAAGCGTTTCTGGAGCAGTGTGCTATAAGCGCTCCAAAAGAATTTCACATTTCACTCATTTAAGTGAATGAAATGCGCTGTTAGAGGATTGAATGCGAAAACCGAACATGATGCATTGTATAAAAAATAACTTGATACTCGTATAAGTGAAATTTTCAAATTTATTAGAAAAATATGTTCATCCGTTTCTTTTTTCAAATTAAGAGTATGCTGCAAAAAATCACGACTTGGACACTTTAAATTCAACAAGACGAATAACGTACACTTTTCACGTTATGAAATTATCTAGAACAACGGTGTATATTGGACGTGTGCTGCAATCGTTGCAAAGAGTCGACGCTTTTCTATTACGATCTTAAAGTGCTTCCTCACCATTCGTAAATATGCTTCTGTGGAAGCGCTTCCTCCGAAGCACATTTGGAAATGGTGAGGAAGCGCTTCTACGTCGCTTCTATCGGAAGCGCTTTTATTTTTTCTATTGGGGAGCTACAGGTGTCGAAGATCGTGAAATTGCAGCGACTGCAATGGGCGGGACATGTACGAAGGATGAACGACGATCGCATGCCTAAAAAGGTGATGAACGCGCAACGAGTGGACGGAGCCAGATTGCGTGGACGACCGAGAGCCCGATGGGAGCATTCTGTATGTGAGGACGCCCACCAGATGCTAGGCTTTCGGAACTGGAGGACAAGGTCGCGTGACCGCGACAATTGGAGGTTTTCAATCCAAGCGGCCAAGGCCCGACGTCGGGCTATCGTGCCATAAAGAAGAAGAAGAAGGTAGAGTTCTTCAGTATCCGCAACCTAGTCATATCGCCGTCTGAATATACTGCAACACTGCAAAATACCTGCGTCCAGGTGGTGGGACGCAGGAATTTTCGGAGGAGCTTGCGATCTGTACTGGTAAGCATGAGGACGACGTTGTTCCTACTGTTACAAATCCCCAGATACTTGGTGTCTATTTAGAGATCATGATGAAGTCGGAAAACCATGTCAAAGACGTAGTCGACAAAATGCACAGTAGGAACAACGTCCTAAAGGTAAGGATAAAGAAACCATGCTGGTCACTTACAAAGAGATAGGTGGAGAAATCCCCAGCTATGCAGCACCGATTTGGTCACAAACCGTTTGTGACACAAATTGGAGTAAGATCCAGGCATGCCAGAATGCTGCTCGATGTATCACTACTGGTTGCCAGCAGATGTTGTTATCGAGAGGATCACCCAAACCATTATCTCATGGACAATACTCCCCCTCGCCGACATGTCAGGAGTAGAGTCCGAGATCTCGAGAGAGATGTCCAGAGATACAAACGGTCAATAGGGAGATTAGGTACGAATAGAGTCCTCTCAGCGCCTCACCACCTATATCGCCTTAAGAGACTAGGCTCCCAGCCACTAAAGCGACACACCAACGTTTCGCGCTGAAAAATGCTGACATGATCAGTAAGGCGGTAGTGTTCAGAGATATTTAGTGAATTGCAGAGAATTCCGACACCTCATTCTCCTTCCGCTCACCTCTATTAAGGAATTTAACATTAAAGTTCTTCTCAAAACTTTGTTTGTGTACTATGACCTGCCCCTGATTGAACTGCATGCTGCCAGTTAATTGATAAAAAGATCAATGGATCGAAGATGCAGGATTACATTCAGTGCATTTCTTCGGGCATGTTTGCAGGCCACCTGCGACACTAAGATATGGCAATCTCTTTCCCAAATTTTGTTACTAAGCGCTGGTCACCAGACTAAGTACCATGCGCGGCTTGAGACACCATTTCGTGTTGAATATTTTGCGGGCGTAAAAGGCAGCAGGCTTTTTTCTTTAACGAGCTCTTCAATTTTCAACTTCCAGTTGAGATTTGTGAAAAATCGACCGGCAGTGAAGTGCCATTGTGCAGACAAATCAAAATATAAAAAAGGAGCTTCTCCGCCAGCTAAGCAGAAGCATATGCTCGCTCAGACTCGGTGAAGTAGGCGGGGACTTGCCGCTCGCAGCCTCAGGTCCATCACACATTAAAACGGATAGCACATGTCTATAGACAACACAAATACAGGGAGAGAAAAAAAAGAGAAAATTAAATCGAATGTGTTGCAGGTCAGCTCAAATTCATTCCAGGGCCCCGATGGCAGTGGTTTTCAAGTTAAAAAACATAAGCTCGTCCGTGAGACCCCAATGGTCAACAAAAAATTGAATGGGGCCCAACCTACATTAAATTTAGCATATGTCCCTGTAACTGGAAAGAAGGAAATTACAAAATAAAACTACAGACGGACGGGCTGAATACCAACCATCACGAGAATCCAAAATACCATTTTTGTAACATTTTTGTATATTCTTGTGATAGTTGGTATCCTGTCCGTCATCGAGAGGCGCACCGCGGCTTGGTAGAATGCGGAATTTTGCATTTGTTCTCGCGATGATTTTGATTTTTTACCACGACTTTCAATTTAGCATATGGTCAAAATTCCTTCTTTTAGCGGTACAGATAGATGTGAACCGAATCGAATCCTTCGAGATTATTTCCAGGGAGGCGTTTGGGCAACTCTTGCCGTTTGAAAAACAAACGAATGTGGTCCGCGTCTAGTGGCTTGAAATTGTCGTGAAGCAATGGTTGCCAGTAGGACCTATTTAAACCTATTCTACCTGATTGATTGCATACTTGAACATAGACGATGTTCCTTGATGTACAAAGCTTAATCAGTTTTTTGCAGCCTTGAAACCAGTCACCATCCTGGCATACCAGACAAGTAACCGAAATAACCTCTACTGTGGATATACTCTACAAATATCCAGGCATCTACCGAGAAGCTACCATCGGCATAATTTCGGACGGCAAATGCCAACTCAATCTGATGCACAGATACGTTTACAGCAGCTCGATTGTAACTGTCCGATTCGGTTCTCCCTAGCAAGCAAAATCTGATCAGTCTTCATCCCTAACGCCTCCTGACGAAATAGTTTTAAGCGGCTTCTACATATCCACTCGCTTAAGAAGCCTGTTTTCAATGTCTACTAAGTCACCTTAACCCCTTGTAGGGCGTAGCGTGTCTACTACACCTACTCGTCATTGTGTACGGATTCTGAGTCATCGCAAAGTGCGATCAGCAATGCAGGTATCACCCTTTCGAAACGTATGACCAATCGACTGCCACTTTCGCCTGTGAGTCAATTCGGCGATAGGAATTTGACCCTTAGGTCGATGTAGATATTCATTCGAAATTGTTTCGGGCCAAACGATTCTTAAGATTCGAGGAAGACAAGTATTTACGAAAGTTTTTAGCTTGTGGGTAACTTCAGCATAGATCTATTCAGTACTTAAGACTATTGCAATTGTGTACCTTCCAGTCCTCGATTTTATCGTCTCGTAATGTGATGCAGAAGTAACGGTAGTCGGACTAGCAGCAATCAAGTCTCCGCAAAATGTCGCATCAGTCTGCAAAAAAAAAACATTTCAATCAGCCATCCACGCAATTGCATCAACGATTCACCCACCTCTTGAACAATTGTCTCCTCATCGTCTTCGATCCGCGAATTTTCAAACTTCAGTCGTGACTGTTTTAACTTGGCCTCCTTCCGCAACGACAGGAGCGTTTTATTCTCCTTTGGACTCGTCTTTGGACTGCCCTTACACTTGGTTGGCGCCTTCATGACCGACATGTTCCAATCGCGCTTCACATTGCCTCGACCCTCGACATTCCTTGTGTCCTGTTTCGACGTCCATTTAGGACTCTTGTTTTCCGGTCCCGTGGCCGCCGACCTTCCCGTCTGATTAGTCGATTTTCGAGCAACTGCTTTCAAACGTTGTGGCAATAGGCCGGCTGCCGCCAGAGGTCCGCCACGAACGGGCGGAGTGCAATTCTCTGTCGATTTAAGGACATTGTCCGGAGTGCCGGATTGGGAGGAATTTTCTTGTGATTTTTGAGTGCCAATAAAGAAGGATTCATCAATGCTGGTATTATCGACTCGGATCGCTTCGTTCAGGGAGTCGGAGGCTGATTGTTCCGAGAGGGAAGGACTGTCGTCGAACGAACTGGTTTTCCGACGTTTCGGCGAGTATTTCAAGGAAGTGATACAACGCGTGAGCTCATCGTTACGGAGTTGAAGTCGGGTGATTTCACGATATCGGTCGTCGAGTTGGGATTTAAAATCTAGAAAACACAGAAAGGATATGAGAATGATATTGCAAAGCCGCCAAATTGCGTGCAGGCGGATTCTTACGAATGTAATGTGCTTTGATTTTGTCCAGGGATTCAATTATGCAGTCGGTGTAGAGATTTTTTGCGCTATCCGTAGTTGTCGTACAAATGGCGCACGGCATTTTAGAAACAGGAAGAAATAATCATCGAAACAGAAAGGAATTTCAATTAGCAGTGAAATAAATCTTTGAGCAGGTATTAATAGTATTAATATAAGGAGAGGGCGAAAGTTACGAATTCCATACAAAGTGACAGCTCAAAAATGTGCCGAGAATCTAATACATGGGAGAGCAAGCACCTAACAGTAAAGTAGTAATTGTGTCAAAAATTCGTGTGCGCTTGATTGAATTCTTCTTCTTCTTCATTCTCTTTGTCTTTAATAGTGGGTTGTCAAAGCATGGAACTTTGTATGAATTGAGATGTACTGTTACTCTACTTGTGTCAAATCGCTTTGCTTCAACAGTGTTGTTATTGTATTTTTCTCTCCCATGAATTTGCGCTTTCGGCACACTTTTTAAGTGATGTTTCCTCTCCTTCTATTAATACCTGCTCGAAGAAATAAATCTTCAGCCTCAAAGGAGGGATGCTGGCTGAATCGATTTGACAGATATCCGGCCGGTGTGGGCTTTGTTGTGTTGACATGACAACAAAACGGCTACAGGGTGATGAGACAAGTTCTAATTTTCGCAATTTTACTTCTTCTTTGTTATTTGTTATATTTCCGGTAAAATTTCTACAGAATTTGTTTCGTTTCAGTAATTTTCGTAGGTCAAAACCAAAGCCATCTATATTTCAAAGCCCAGAACCCGCTCATATACTTTTGCGGCTGATCATAGGCTCGATGAGTTGGAAAATTTACATTGCGGTAAAGGCGGCAAACTTTACACGAAAAGTATTGGTTCCCGGTCGATTTTCGTCGCGAAAAGTGCAATGTGTCGTGAATTGAAGTGTCTATAATGCAGTGAAAGAAACAAATCCCGATAAAAAGTGAATTTTCCACGTGTTTTCGCAATTTTTATCAGAGCAGACACGGTTTTTTTACATGCGCTGTGCTTGTGTTAGTGCACCGTGCAACGTATATATAGGCTCGCTTTGTATGCATTTATCGCTGCTTCCCGGCTTTCTGATATAGGTGGCTTTGGTCAAAACCAAAGCCATCTTAATTTAGAAAGCCGGATACGTTGCACGAAGCACTAACACAGCTTCAATTCACGACACATTGCACTCTTCGCGACAAAAATCGGCCGGGAACCAATACTTTTCGTGTAAAGTTTGCCGCGACCCAACCCGATTTGCCTTTACCGCAATGTAAATTTTCGATCTGAACAGGCCTATGAATTGTCGTTTCAGTATATGACCGTGCTCTGCTTCCGGGCTTGTATGAAGGTGGCTTTGGTTAAAACCCGGTCGATTTTCGTCGCGAAAAGTGGAATGTGTCGTGAATTGAAGTGTCTAGAATGCAGTGAAAGAACAAAATCCCGACAAAAAGTGAATTTTCCACATGTTTTCGCGATTTTTATCAGAGCAGACACGGTTTTTTTACATGCGCTGTGCTTGGGTTAGTGCATCGTGCAACGTATATACGATATGTTCATAGGCTCGTTTTGTGTGCATGTATTGCTGCTTCCCGGCTTCTAGTGAAGGTGGCTTTGGTTAAAACCATTGAAATTCAATGGTCAAAATTACATCGACGACCAATTTCAATTTACACCTGGCAATTCCATTCGACCAGTTCTGTGACATTTCATTGCACGTCATCCTACTGTCACCGGGACTTTACCTGCGTTCTTGTGTTTACATCTTTTTCTTTTAAAAGTGACCCTTATAAAAGCAACGCTCCGTATTTACAAGCGTTGCAGACGAATCCCGGAACTATGAGCGGATCGCCACATAATATGGCAACAGGAAGTGCCGATCATAAATCGCCACAGTTTGGCAAAAATGATAATTTCATTCCGCTCGGTTTTAGTAGTCCGATAAATGCACGCGAACGCGACGAATCGGCGGCATTGTACCCGTCGCAGCAACGCAACTTTGATCCTTACTTCTCGGGCAATAGGCGGCCGAATTTCCGGAATAATTACAGAAATCGCTTTCAGCCACACAACCGGAAAAGTCACGAACAACGAGGAACGGCACAGCAACATCAGCAGCAGCAGCACTCGCAACAGAATTACTTTCAGAACAGAAATCAGAACTGGAGACAATTTCAGGATGGTCAGGTGAGGATTTTGTTGTTCCTGTGTATGCATAGTAAATTGCTTGTATCCTAGAAGAGTTACACATTTCCTGCGAATGTTTATGATGTGCTATTTGACGCAAATACGTTGCAAAGAAACGATCAATCCATCTGTAGGAAAAGCTAGGAATAGTCCTTACAACGACAAGCTCCTACTGACCTTTACTGAAACAAAATTTGTTTTTTTTTTTCCTTTCAGACTCCTGGTAGCGGCAGAAAAGGCAACAACCAGCTCGACAACTTCTTCCACCCGTCCATGCTAGAGGATCCCTGGCGGAATCTCGTGACTCAGTATGAGATGAAAAAAGCTGCCGAGACGCAAGAAATCAACTCCGGCCGAGCGCGATCATCTTCCGAAACCTCAAATGAGGCGAAAGGTTCGCCTGCTTCCAGTCAAGGTGATGATTAACGATAGGGGCGCTTGCAGACTCACAACTCACCCGGCGAGTCTAAATTCAAAACCACCGTCGCAATTAGTCAAAATTTGCTGTTAGGAGCAAAGTTTTTAACTTTTATGATCATGAACAAAACAGGAGGCCGTTTTAGGACGTTTCTTTGACAATTTTAAATGTTTAGATGAAGGAAAATTTATTTTAGTTTGAATAGTAAGGGAAAACTCACACGGTCTTATTCGAGGCGAGTGTTTTGTCGAATCAAGTCGTAGTAGAGAGACGAAAGAGTATATTCGTGTAAGGAGAGCGTTAATTTGATCTTGTGATCCGGCTGGAAAGTTTGGATACATCACTTCCAATAGAAATTGTAGTTTTAAGCAAAAATCGATTTTTTTTTTAAGATAAATTTTATCTCTACTGAGATTTGTGAAGCGATTGAATTTTACATTGTGAAATGTAGTTTTTTGTTTGTTTTTTCTGTAAATACATTTTTTAGATGAAATATATAAAACTGAATGAATTATTTATTGATCTATGAGACACGTTCTAGATTAGTTTTGGTTTTGGCGCCTCAATTGTTTTGAGTGATCCTTCTTCTCTGTGCCGTAACCCCTTGTGGGACATGGTGTGTTCACTCAGCCGTTTAGCTACTTCGAGTCCACGTTCCATTGCATACACTTTCGGCTTGCAAGCACTATATATGCCGAGACCACACCGAAATTCGATCTCCGGACCTCTAGATTACTAGCATCGTAGAGTGCGACTCAACCAAGTGAGCCACAGAGTGGTCTTGCACACCCAAAAATATAAGCTGCAGTGGTTACTACTCATAATGTATAATGTAATGAAGGACGTTGGACATCTGTAGGGGACCGAGCCGTTAGTGCCTCTACAACCGTGCAGGTTGAGCATGAAAATAGTGTTCCCCAACGAGTGAGAAGCGGCATGTGTTTGCTGTTGCTGTAGTAGCGACTCATGAGATCTTTTTTCTATTAAATTACATCCATGGTCACAGCAAAACTCGCACCCAATCTCCGGCAACTCAGAAATAGAGTACTGTCTGAGGTTACTACACACTCAAGGTTAAAAGTTTGGATACACGTTAAATATAACGCAGCGACCGGCTAGCACTGAAGCCATCCTATTCAGCTCAGGGTCCACCCGGAAGTCATGTTTAGTTTTTAAGCATCTGAATCGAGATTCTGTTGAATCTAACCTCAATCCGCGGAGTGCAATAGACTTGAAACATAAAGAAAGCAGCATAATAGCGGACAAAAGCAGCACACGAATACTCACTTCTAATGCATTAGAATTGAAACGCTTTGTATAGGCTCAGCGCTCGCTCTCACCTCGCCTTTAATATTGTAAAAAAGCGAGGTTCGAGCGGTGACCCGATACAAATCGTATTCGAATAATCTGAGAGTCGTCTCTGATATACTGAGCCGGCCCAAAGCAAGCTCAATTTTAAGAGGGTCCTGTACAGCCATTTCTAATATTTCAGAGACGACCCTTAGGTAATTCGAATACGCTTTGTATCGGCTCACCGCTCGCACATCGCTTTTAGTGGGTTTCTTTTGAAGATTGTAAAAAAGCGAGGTGGGAGCGTGGCGATAAGCCGGCACAAAGCGGTTCAATTTTTTGTGATTCCTGTACAGCCATTTCTAATATTTCAGAGACGACCCTCAGGTTATTCGAATACGCAATGTATCGGCTCACCGCTCGCTACACTCGCACCTCGCCTTTAGTGGGTTTCTTTTGAAGATTGTAAAAAAGCGAGGTGGGAGCGTGGCGAGCGATAAGCCGGCCCAAAGCGGTTCAATTTTTAGAGGGTCCTGTTCAGCCATTTCTAATATTTCAGAGACGACCCTTAGGTAATTCGAATATACGCTTTGTATCCGCTCACCGCTCGCTACGCTCGCACCTCGCCTTTAGTGGGTTTCTTTTGAAGATTGTAAAAAAGCGAGGTGGGAGCGTGGCGGGTTTCGAGCGTGGCGAGCGATAAGCCGGCACAAAGCGGTTCAATTGTTTTAGATTTCTGTACAGCCATTTCTAATATTTCAGAGACGACCCTCAGGTAATTCGAGTACGCAATGTATCGGCTCACCGCTCGCTACACTCGCACCTCGCCTTTAGTGGGTTTCTTTTGAAGATTGTAAAAAAGCGAGGTGGGAGCGTGGCGAGCGATAAGCCGGCCCAAAGCGGTTCAATTTTTAGAGGGTCCTGTTCAGCCATTTCTAATATTTCAGAGACGACCCTTAGGTAATTCGAATATACGCTTTGTATCGGCTCACCGCTCGCTACGCTCGCACCTCGCCTTTAGTGGGTTTCTTTTGAAGATTGTAAAAAAGCGAGGTGGGAGCGTGGCGGGGTATGAGCGTGGCGGGTTTCGAGTGTGGCGGGTTTCGAGCGTGGCGAGCGATAAGCCGGCACAAAGCGGTTCAATTTTTATTTATTTTTCTGTACAGCCATTTCTAATATTTCAGAGACGACCCCCAGATAATTCGAATACGCAATGTATCGGCTCACCGCTCGCTACACTCGCACCTCGCCTTTAGTGGGTTTCTTTTGAAGATTGTAAAAAAGCGAGGTGGGAGCGTGACAGGGTGCGAGCGTAGCGAGCGGTAACCCGGCACAAAGCGGTTAAATTTTTTGAGGTTCCTGTTCAGCCATTTCTAATATTTCAGAGACGACCCTCAGATAATTCGAATACGCAATGTATCGGCTCACCGCTCGCTACACTTGCACCTCGCCTTTAGTGGGTTTCTTTTGAAGATTGTAAAAAAGCGAGGTGTAAGCGTAGCGATCGGTGAGCCGGCATAAAGCGGTTCAATTTTTAGAGGGTTCTGTACAGTCATTTTTATTATATCAGAGACGACCCTCAGATTAATCGAGCACGCTTTGCATCGCCTCACCGCTCGCTACGCTCACACCTCGCCTTTAGTGAGTTTCTTTAAAAGATTGTAAAAAAGCGAGCGGTGAGCCAGCGCCAGCACAAAGCGGTTCAATTTTTAGAGGGTCCTGTACAGCCATTTCTAATATTTCAGAGACGACCCTCAGGTAATTCGAATACGCATAAAAAGGCGAGGTGCGAGTGTAGCGAGCGGTGAGCCGATACAAAGCGCATTCGAATAATCTGAGAGTCCTCTCTGATATAGTAGAAATGATGTAAAGGATCCCCTCAAAATTGAAACGCTTTTTGCCGCCTCACAGCTTGCTACGCTCGCAACTCGCCTTTAAATGAGTTTCTTTTGAATATTGTGGAAAGGCGAGGTGCGAGCGTAGCGAGCGGTGAGCTGGCACAAAGCGTTTCATTTTTTTTAGAGAGTCTGTACAGACTTTTTTAATATATCAGAGACGACCTTCAGATTATTCGAATACGCTTTGTATCGGCTCACCGCTCGCTACGCTCGCACCTCGCCTTTAGTACATTTCTTTGTTATATGGTAAAAAGGCGAGGTGCGAGCGTAGCGAGCGGTAAGGCGATACAAAGCGTAATCGAATAATCTGAGAGTTGTTGTTGTTGTTGTTGTAGCGGCGCAAGGGAGGGGGAGGGGTGACACTTATATCACCATTCATAGATCGTAGGCATCCTCTCCTCAAGGTCAAGACCTAAGAAGATCGCAACTTCGATGGGGTTCTCCCATAGTGCGATGGGTGTTAGATGTGTATGTGCGGCAGTACATTCGAATACATAATCCACGTTGTGTGGGTTGGCTCCACACGCTGGACAAATATTTCCAATGGCGTTGTCGATGCGCGACCAAAACGAGTTCAATCTGGATCACCATCCACAACGAAGCTGAGCCAAGGTGGTACGTGTGGCTCTAGTCTAGGCAGTTGTTGCTCGTCGGCTGAGATATCGGGTGGTCGAGCGCGAAGGACACGGTTTGCGGATAATTGATTAAGGGCCACCTTTTAAGTACTGGAGTTATCGAGAGGAACTCGTTTAAACCTTTGGACTGCCCTTTCCATGTCCCTTAACGAACGTCTTACATGACGTGGTGGTGGGGTTTTGTCCATAAGGTCATGATTTGGGTGTTGGCTTCGATAACAACCAACAAGATATTGCTTAGCCAGGAGATCGTCGTGTGCCTTGAGGTCTAGCAGCTTAGTTTCTTGGTGCAGGTGTCTTGAGATGACATGCGTACGCATCCAGTAATAGTAGGCATGGCTGCGTTCTAGCATGTTTGAATCCGTTTGCAATTGGTTTTACATAAGTTATTCGTCCATATCGGTGCTGCGTAATTTACCACAGAACGACCGACGGCTTTTTAGGTGGTGAATAAAGTCTCCTTATCGGTTCCCCATTTGCTGCCAACAAGGGACTTCAGGATCTTGTTTTTGCCCTTTATTTTGTCACAAATTTTGTCGGCATGGCTGTTGAATAGGCCGTGGTTATCGATTGTGACGCCAAGAATTTTGGGGTGACGGATAGAAGGAAGGAGAGTCATTTACTCTTATGTTAAGCCGTAAGTTGTATTCTTTGTTGTATGTGGTAAAGCGGGTGTCCGAGGATTTGGGCGCTGATAGTGTTAGGTTCTTGTTGTTGAAGAAAAGGTTGAGCTATTCCAATTAACCATTTATGAGATCGCACATGTCGGGAATGTCGTTGCCAGATGTCATGATAGTGCAGTCGTCAGCATAGGATAAAATATCGATTCCATCAGGTGGAGTGGGAATAGGTTGAAAAAGGTTGGGGAAAATACCCCTCCTTGTGGTACTCCTTGTTTTATCCGTCTTAGTTTAGATTTCCCATTTCTAAACTCGGTGCTAGATTGTCGTCCGGCAAGGTGGTATGCGATCCATTTGACTATATGCGATGGTGTGGATGAATTACGGAGATCCGTCAATATAGAAGCGAGTGGTTCACCGTGTTAAACGCTTTCGACAGATCTAAGGCCACAAGAATGGTACGCTTAAACGGCTGGGGCTGGTTGATCCCATTGAAAACCTTAGACATGATTCGGTCCAGTGCGGTGGTGGTGCAGTGCATTTTACTGAAGCCGTGTTGGTGGTTAGCGAGTTGAATATGCGTCGCAAGAGTCTTGTGAATCAGCGATTCCAATATTTTTGCCACAGGGGACAGAAGCGTGATTGGTCAGTAGGATTCTACTAAGGAGTGTTGTTTACCAGGTTTGAGTAGCGGTATGATGCGGCCTCTCTTCCAAATTTCTGGTATGATGAATGTTCGTAACGAAAGGTTCATCGATGACAGTGTGTCGAGGTGTTTCAGCATAATCATTCCTAAACCATCTGGACCAAGTGCTTTTGAATTTTTGGCATTCTTTATGGCCATGACAACATCTGTGGTGGCGATGTGGAGATGTTCATCTACCTTAGTGTGATCTTGTGCTTGAGTTTATCCTTAGTTAGGTGCTCGACGAATTGTTTATTGAATAGATTTGTGCATTTCTTGTCGTCGCTCACGGTAGAGAAACCCTCTTGATAGAAACCCTCCCTTGAGTTTTAGTGGGCTATTATAGGTTTCTAACAGTATTCCAAAGTTTGCTCACACCAGTGTTGGAACTTAGTTTTCTTAGATGTGACTGCCATATGCCTCTCCTGTGGTCGTTGACTATGATGTCATTAAGGCCGTTAATCCGTGGGTCACTTGGGTCTGCACTTCTGAGTTGATCCCTTGTTTTTGCCAATTTAGCCGCAGATGTTGGGTCTTACGCTGGGAATACGGCCTGCTGGAATGTATCTCTTAGCTTCAGTGAGAATAATCCGTCTGAGTTGTTTTTCAGCTATACGTACATCACTTGGGGCCGTGAGACTAGCAAAAGTCTAGCTGGTAAACCTTTTAAAGCTGTCCCAGTCAGCTTTGTTGAAGTTGGTGTACGTCTTCTTGTCGGGATGGATGAATTTCGACGGCATATCCAGAGTGAGTATAATTGGCAGGTGATCAGATGATATAGTGAGGAGGAGGCTCCCATGAGATGTCATTTATAAGTCCAGGGCTGGCGATGGAAATGTCAGGTCAACTGGTGCAGGGTCCAGTGATACGGGTCGGTTTGTCGTCATTTAAAGGGCAGAAATCCGAATCATCCAGTTTATAGGAGGCGATATTGGCCGTTTAATAGGGGGGTGATATTGACTTTGTAACCGGTGGGACAGCTGGAGACAGGTGGAATATAGATGTTGTAGATTTCAAAGTCAATATTTCCTGATTAACGATTGACGCTTGTTGCTCTATGGTGTTGGTCGGCGGAAAATTATTGTGGATAAGGAAAGCCAAACCTCCTCCTGCGTTTGTTTCACGGTCTTGTCTGATGATGTTGTAGTTCCCATATGACCTGAGTGAATGACTAGAGTTGAGTTTGGTTTCCTGTACTGTACTTCCTGTACAATCTGGATGTGATGTCTGTCCATGAGGGCTGTTAATTCGGTAATTTTATGCTGGAGTCCATTGCAGTTTAATTGGACTATCTTCATGCTGGTGTAATTTGCATCCAGGATACGTGGAACCGGGGTCAAATTGGGTGGAGCGGGCCGTACAGCATTTGCCGGGGTAGAAGGTGATACTTGTTGGGAACCTTGGCTGGGCAGCAGGTGACTGGATGAGCTTTACTCTCTATTTCTACACCGGATCGCTGTGGAAGATAATGTCCATTGATTGGAATTGGTGAGTCCCGAGCAGTTCTTAATATGAACCCATTTTCCGCAGCATGTGCACTCAACTGACGATTGGACCAAATTCTATTACGCTCGCACTTCGTCATGCTCACACCTCGCCTTTAGTGAGTTTCTTTTAAAGATTGTAAAATGATGATATTTTACAAAGCGTTTCAATTTTAAGAGGGTCCTGGTCCTGTACAGCCATTTCTAATATTTCAGGAATGACCTTCAGATTATTCGAATTACGCTTTATAGTGGCTGACCGCTCACTACGCCCGCACCTCGCCATTTTATTCCAAAGAAACGGATACAAAGCGTAGTTACCAATTTTTTTAAAGCCCTTTTCATACGATTCTAATAAATCAGAGACGACGCTTATACCTTTTCTTTGGAATAATGCAAAATGGCGAGGTGCTAGTGGTGAGCCGATACAAAGCGTATTCGAACGATCTGAGGATCGTCAGGTGGTCCACATCCGCCAGGAGATGTGCAACTGGTTGATGGAGTCATTGATGTAACTCTTCATATATTTGACCGATTGGATATTATTTGTGGATATTATCTGTCAGTCAGTTCAAAATAATAAAGCGCCCAGCGCTGACGAGTTCCCAGCAGAACTGCTGAAGCATGGTGGAACGTGCCTGACCAACGCTGTACATGTGCTACTGCTGAAAATATGGAACGACGAGGTAATCCCCGAAGATTGGCGCAAAAGCATAATCTGCCCAATCCACAAAAAGGGTGACAAGCTGAAGTGTGAGAATTACAGAGGCATATCATTAGTTTGTACGGCCTATAAGATTTTATCAAAAATTCTTGAAAAGAGAATCAATCCGTACGCAGAACAAATCATTGGCGAGTATCAAGGCGGCTTCAGACCTGGTCGTTCAACGACCGATCAGCTTTACACAGTGAAGCTACTACTCCAAAAGTGCTGGGAATACAACATCGACGTATACCAATCTTTGTCGACTTCAAGCAGGCATACGACAGTATCGACCGAAGTGTACTGTACAACATTATGCTGAATTTTGGTATACCGGCAAAGTTAGTGCGACTCACAAGGATGACGATGACTTATACCGTCTCGCAGGTCAAAGTGCAGAACCGACTCACTGTCCTATTTGAAACTCGTACTGGACTCAAGCAGGGCGACGGGCTGGCGCCGACGCTCTTCAACCTGGCTTTGGAGTATGTAATTCGAGCCATGAATATGGACAGCAGCGGAACGCTACTCATCAAGTCGACTCAATTAGTAGCGTACGCCGACGATATCAACATCATGTCTCGAAGGTTGGGTGATGCAGAAAGCCTCCTGCATAACCTCAATAACGCCGCAAAGGAAGTTGGACTACATATCAACGAAAGCAAAGGCCATGATGCAATCGAAAACAAGGACGCCAGCAAATTCAAGCATCACAGTGGGGGACCTAAATATCGAGTATGTAGACAACTTCAACTGTCTGGGTTGTAACTTATCAAAAGACGCCAACGAAACCGACGAAATTAAGCGACGGATACAACTAGCCAATAAGACATATTTCTCGGTCCTCCCTATAATTAATTCGAAACTTGCGCACAGGAACACGAAGCTCCGCGTGTACAAAACGATCATCCGACCCGTGCTATGTTATGGCTGCGAAACATGGACCCTCACCCAAGTCTCCGAAATTTTGCTAGACCGATTCGAACGAAAGGTCCTTCGGCGAATATTCGGGGCCGTTCGCGAGCGAGACCAATGGCGTATCCGGTACAACCATGAGTTGTATCAATTGTACGATGAGCTGGAAGTATCGAAAATCGTGAAGCTTCAACGTCTGCAATGAGCGGGGCATGTACAACGGATGGACGATAATCGCATGCCAAAGAAAGTGATGAACGCACAACGAATTGACGGAGCGAGGTTGCGTGGATGACCGAGAGCTCGCTGGGAGAACTCCGTAGGTGAAGACGCCCACCAGCCGCTGGGCTTCCGAAACTGGAGGACAAGGTCACGTAACCGCGACAATTGGAGGTCAACGATTCAGGCGGCCAAGGCCCGACGTCGGGCTTTCGTGCCACATTGATGATGATGGATATTATTTGTCGCCAGCAACAGGCAGCAGGGGCCTTTCAGGATGATCTCTCGCTCAATCACCAGATTTAGGATAAACATTGTCCTGCTCCCGTGGAAAGAAGTGTCAACAAAAGAAACTCACCAATTAACTCTCTTATTTCAACTCTATTTAAAATGTATTACAAAAGTAATTCACATCAAATTCAGGATAACTGTAAATACAATAGCAATAGGATAAAATCAACTAAACAAAAGTCCTTCGGCCTCGCAGCAGTCATTAGCTCCTGTGACGCCCATGATTCGGTCGATGATGATAGATTTTCTGCAAATAAGTCTCCCACTCTGCACTAAAACGTACATAGACCGACATAACGGCGCGAGCATCCTCCACGGAGCTATGCTCGCCATCCTGAATATCCGTTCCCAGTATCGCCTTGGCCAGTCGCTTCAAACTCGGCGTCGCTCCATTCGACACCAGCTTCGCCAACGGTCGATATTTGGCCGTGTCGCGAATATGTCGCAACGGATGCTTCAGCTTCAGCACGCTCAGATCGTTCTTAATCGAATGCCCCACCAGGACACGATCGCGCAACAGGTTGATCACCTCTTCCTGCACCTTCTCGAATTCTTCGCCATTCTCCATATCTTGCGGCCGTATCCCGCTGACTTTGGTGCGATAGTCGACAACCGGTTCCTGCGGTTTCACATACTTATCGAGGAGAACGTCGCCGTTACGGTTGACGATTGAGACCCGGGCGAGCATGTCGTCGCGACCGTCCTCACCGATGCCAACCATTTCGCAATCCATCGCGATGAATTTGGTCCACTTTTCGATTTTACGTGGTTTCTTCTTTTTGGTGCCGGCCGCGATTGGGGGTTTGTTTTCGTTGCTGCCTGCGGCGGAGGATGATTTTGATTCCGGGGCGCTTTCCCAATTCGATCCGGCCATTCGTCGACACAGAACGGTGATTGCATTGCCACTGTTGGATTTTTGCAGAGTTGAAGTCGATCCGACTGAGTCCTTTTTCTTGGCTGGCGTTTTCTTCTTTTTCGGGCTCGTGGATTTGTTGGACGGGGCCGCAATTTTCAAGTCAGTCCTCATCATGGCGTGGAAAATGTAACTTAAAAATAACCAAACTGACGTTACGGTGGCGACTAGCACTTTCATCGGATACGGTCAATTACGTTACTATTCGTTGCTTTTCGTCCTTAATTGCTCAGGAATCGAGGAGGCGCATTTTAGAGGTGAGACGATGCGAAAAACTGCTGTAGTCGATTGTTTAGAGAACAAATGAAAATAGAAAATCGCGTGCTGAAAATGTTGACAATTGATGTGAAAATGTCAGATTGAACGTCAAACTGAACATGTGTCTTCTTCTTAGCTGACGTCTGAAGTTGATTCGAAAACGAAATGTGTACGTTATGTGTAGAGGTGTCGCTGTAGTCAGCAAGAAGATGTATCTGCATCGAGAGAGAATTGGAGGGGAATTGGTTGTTGCGCTTTTCCGTGAACTTGGATTGAATTTTGATCTCTGAGTGACAGTACTCAACTCAGTCGAGTTTATGATGAGCTGAAGTCGAGTTGGGGTGTGTCGCGCGCCTTTCGTCCAATCGTCGCGTATTTTGCCCTCAAGTGTTCATTATCCATGTTGACTGTGCCCGCGGTGCTATCCAAATTCCACAATACACCGAAATTTCGCTTCATTTAACCCCCTGAAATCGTCCTACCAGTGTCAAACGTTCCCCGCATTGAGTCACCCCATACGAGAAAAAAAAAAATACCGCGCGCGGAAAACCTGTTGCATTTTTTGTCGTTTATTCATTTCCTGTGCTCTGTTTTCGCTCGTTCAGTTGCCGGGCGCTTGTGTCCTTGTGTTAGACGGAATTTCTGCAACTTTTGCGTTCAATTTGTGTGAAATTTCCTCCCGAAAAGAACGTTCTAATCGGAAAGTTGTCAAAAAAGTTGTTGACCTGCGGAAGGATGCATTGCGAGTGAGCGAGACAGTTGGAAGCCGCCCCCTCGCGCAACCGCTGCAACAACAACAACACGCAGTGAACTGTTGAGTGCATTTTGGTGACAACGTCCGTCGTGCGCGCTCGCCGATTGCACAAAAGTCGCCGCGCCGCCACTTTGTTGTTCTTTTGTTGCATTCACTCGTATTCGCCACATTGGCCGGTTGTCTCGTTCTGGCACAAAAGGATTCACCACTCACCATCCGGTGCCGATATGATTTGTTGACGTTAGCGCCCGCACGCATACGAATTCTGACGTGTTTGGCGTGGATTAAAAAGTGCATTTGTGTATGTGAACGGAAATTGCGGCCGTGTGTGTCCTCCACCCCGCCCGTTGCGCTCGCTGTCTTATCTCTGACAGTTGTGAAAGGACGACGAAATGTCAGTCGCATTTACAGTGCAGTCCTCGTAAATCGTCTCGAGTGTGCTTTGCTTTGTGTTTCGCCGAAATTGCACACAAAATTAAATTTTGCGGTTTGTTGTGCGGTCCTAGTCCTGTCGCGGTGACAAAATTCAGTGAAAATTTATTTCCCCCGGCGACGCCGTGTCCTTTTTCCTCGTTCATTCGTCCGACAGTGTGCCGTAGGTCAGAAGAAGTGTTGGAAGTGCGCGTGAAAGTGTTCATTTTGTGCAATAGTCTCAGTGTGCAAGGAGTGTCCTGCAAAAGGAAGGAAATTGTGTGCTATCCAGTCATCCAACAAAATTCCATCTCCAAATTTTACATCCTCGCCCGTCGCCCAATTAATCGTTCAGTCTGTTTCCGAATCGGGAATCGTGGTCGTTCACCTCATTTCGCTCCATCCTGCCGGACAACAACATCTTTGGGCTGGAGGTGTTCGACCTCCTACAGGAGCAACTGCAAAGTTGCACCCTTTGCTGCCGTCGTGCCTTGCGTCCCGGTGACGCCCGTGCCGCCGGCAGCAATAAAATGGGCGCGACCAGATCAAGACCGGCGGGCACGGGGGCAACAGGCGATTCACTATCGGACGGCGAGAATGGTTCAATCCTGACGGCCGGCCTCAGTAATTTTCAACGAGGCAGTGGCCAATCGCCAATATCGCCCCAAAATTCGATCCTGTGGAAGCAGAACAATCATGTACGGCAGGCAAGCGTGCGGAGCCGATCGACACAACCGATGCCCGATCCGGGGGAGTTGGATCGTCGATTCGCTAAAGTTTTGGTAAGTAAACACCTTTGATTGTGCCGAGTGTTTTATTGGGTCCCAATTTCTGAAACGTGACACGCTATGCCCCACAAGGGACTACGGCATAAAATAAATAAAAATAACAGGCGCGACAGTCCAACATTGGACCAAGCCCGCAGATGTGTTAGTGACATCCAATTTCCAAGATCTTAACTGCTTTTTTGTTGAGGTGTTGAGATCAACAGCACGCTCAGCAGTGTTATTTATCCCCATGACTGGGTACTCGTTTAACATCTGAGTGAGATCATAGTCCGTGACATGGGTCGTGATTTCGAAAAACACCATAAACTGAATTGGTGCACCGAAGGTGTGCGCGCTAACCACAACACCAGCCAGACTACCCTCGAGGGGCATAGCGTTTACGAAAACTCACGAAAAGCATTGTTCTTATCATGGTGAAATCTGGGTTTCCGTATGCCTGTTGATAGTGAAAGTTAGCCTGTAAATAGAACGACCTGTAAACTTACTTGAATCAGTTTCTACGATACATCCTACAATTGACCTGACGGGAGATAATATCCTACAACCTCGTCCTTTTGTAGCCTGGTGACTTGGAGGACAGTTGCCAGTTTATCCATGAAATCGCCTCCAGAAGCCATCTCATTTGTTCTCCACTGATACTGATAACGTAGGCTTCGCTTACCTTATAGGCAATCACGGGCTTGGCGACAAGAACAACAATGGCGAAATGTTCGTGAAGTTCTGTAACTCTCGGTAACTAGTCATTGGCGGAACGTTGCTCAATCATAAACCCTTCTTCTTCTTCTTGTAGCGGTGCAGAAAGGTGTGAAACCTCTGTTCATCTATGTGGGTACGATTTATGGTTCGTCAATGTTTGTGTCCGTGAGGTCTAAGGACAAAAACATAGCTGCTGCGATAGGGTTTTCCCACAGCGATATAGGGGTAAGATCAGTGGGCGCAGCGGGGCATTGAAACAAGTGACCCACATCATGAGGAGTACCATTGCAGTTTCGACAAATGTTTTGGATGTCCGGGTTTATGCGAGAAAGGTACGAATTAAGGCGTGAACAAAAGACCGACCGAAGTTGAGCTAGTGTTACTCTAGTGGCTCTCGGGAGCCTAATCTCCTCAGGCGAAATTGGTGGTGGGCGCTCTGAGAGGACTGCTCTCAATCATAAACCCAACCACCTAACAACTTGGATTTCTCCTGATGGCAGAACAGAGAACCAAATTGACCAATATTGCTGTTTCAAAGACATGGAGAAACTGCCTTTTAGACGTCAGGTCGAAGCGTGGGACTGATGTTGGCAGCGACCACCATTTTATTATTGCGAAATTTCGCTTACAAACGGCAGCAATCCAACGATCTACTAACGCACGAATCTTGCCACGTTATAATGTGCAAAAACTAAATATGTAATCCATCAATTAAACGCACATATTTACCGCTTCGTACGAAAAAGCTAGTGCAGCAACATGGCAACATCTCATGAGAATCCTACAATTGAAGATAGATGGAATTTTGCAAAGGATTCTTTCATTTCGTCTGGCGAAGCGACTGTGAGACGATTGGATCGAGGTAGGAGACCTTTTATCACGCTACTTGGTCTCTTATCTCAGCACGCAAAAGAGTTAAGTAACAGATGAACTCCGCTGCTGATAATTCAGCCAAAAATCAACTCTCTCTCTTCATTACCGTAACTCCTAGTGGAGCATGGTGCGTTGATGGCTACCGTGTGTAGTCATCAACGTTACAAAGACAACTGAATTCGGAGTGTGATACGGTTGTCAGCCATACCACTTCCTAGTCGCATTATTAGTTTATTATTCTACGATAAGAATATTTCTTATCATCTTCTTCTGAATGGAGACTCGTTTCTCTATGAGTGTCTATTTCACAGAGTGGCGACCGAACGTTCACGGCCACAGAGCACGACAGCCAAAAATCAACTAGGAGATGAATACCGTTCACTACCAAAAAAAAAAGGCGTGCAGAGAAGTGTGAGGCGTGACAAGCGCACTTACGAGGGTGGTCCAATAAGTACTTAGCCTACAAAAGAAAAACAACAACTTTTGGAAAAGTGGCGATTTATTTTTCAACAAAGTCTCCTTTTAGCTCAATACACTTGACCTAGCGATGCTCCATCTTCTTTAACCCGTCTGAAAAATACGTTTTCTCGAGTTCTGCAAAGTAGGCCTCCGTGGCGGCGATGACCTCCTCATTCGACTGCAACTTCTGTCCGGCGAGTGACTTTTTCAAGTTTGGAAACAAAAACAAGTCGCACGAGGCCAAATCTGGAGAATACGGTGGATGGGGCAGCAGTTCGTAGCCCAATTCGACCAATTTGGCGTTGGCAAGGGCGGAGGTGTGAGCCGGTGCGTTATCATGGTGGTAGAGCACTTTTTTCTTTGTCAAGTGGGGTTGCTTTTTCATCAATTCGTCGACTGTCACGAAACGACGCAGAAACTCCTTCAAAATGCGCTTAAACAGCGTCAAACACTGCTTTGAAGTGGTCTCACGGTTGCGCTTGTTGTCCTGTGCGAGCAAACGCGGCACCCATCGCGCCGAAACCTTTCTCCTGCCCAAAATTTCATGCAGGATATGACTCACGCGATCTTTTGAAATGCCTACTGTCTCAGGTATCTCTCGCACCTTCAATCGGTGGTCTGCCTATACGAGATTGTGGATTTTTGTCACGTTTTCCTGCGTGCTAACCGTTTTCGAGGCACCTGGACGTGGCTCATCAAAAACCGACGTGCGACCACGTTGAAACTCGCTAAGCCAATTTTTGACGGTCGCCATCGAAGGAGAAGAGTCACCGCGTACACAACATTCCAAACGCTCTTTGATTTCGCTGCGCGATTTCCCTTCCAAAAACAAGAATCGAAACACCGACCGATATCAACGTACATCAACGCTTTTGGAAAGGAAGCAAATGATGCGGCTTACCGTGGTGAAAGCGGTACCCTATTCAAGCTAATTAAGCCACTAATTGGCAAATAGTTCACTACGGACCATCCTGTGAAAGATAACAACAAACAACCGCTTTGGGCCTGCATCTTCATCGGCAGAAGAAGACGTCCCTCCAATAGCCAGTATTAATCCCAGACCACCATCTAAGACGCGAATTAAAACGGGTTATCGAATCTATGGACGCCGGTAAGGCCCCGGTTGAATTATTATTTAAAGCGGATTCGAATGCTATAGCGGATATTCTGCTTACCCTCATCAGAGAGTGTTGGGAAACGGAAACTCATCCTGTTGAATAGAAAAAGGGCGGAATTATTATAATTCCGAAAAAGGGTAATCTTAAGGATTGTAATAATTGGCGTGGGTTTTGCCTACTTCCAGCTGTCTCAAAGCTGATGACCAAAGTTATTCTGAACCGGATCGAGGCTGAAGTTGATCGCACTTTAAGCAACAAACAGGCTGGTTTTCGTGAGGGTTTTTAATGTTGCGGCCATATAAACACTCTCCGAGTTATTATGGAGCAATCCGCCGAATGGAGATCCCCCTTACACATGATGTTTATTGATTTCGAGAAGGTGTTCGATAGTGTTGATCGGGAGTACTTGTATATCTGGAGAGCTCTTCGTAGGAAGGGTATACCAGATAAAACAATTTCCATCATCAAAGAATCTTATCAGGGAGCCCAATGTCACGTTTTGCACAAGGGTAAGCTTTCAGATCCTTTTGAAGTGCACAATGGAGTAAGACAAGGTTGCGTTTTGTCACTTATTCTTTTCCTCATAGCCATTAACGAAAGGTATCAGATGGAAAATGTTTGATCACCTGCAACATCTGGTCTATGCTGACGATATTTGTCTGCTAATAAAAAGTAGGATGTAGCTCAAATGGCCAAAGCTCTGCATTGCGAAAGTCGTAATGATGGGCTTAAACGCTGCCAAGACCAAGTTCTTGAGCTCTGATCCATGGGGACAAAGCGGAATTTGTGTTTCGGGCCAGGCAGTCGAAAGGGTTGACGAATTCTGCTACTTCGGAAGCATAGTCACAGCAGATGGCGGCGCCGACGCTGATGTGCAATCGCGTTTCAACAAGGCTACGACAGCCTTCTTCACTTTGACTCCCTTACGGCAAAATAACAACATTTCCAGGCTCATCAAAAACCGAATCTTCAATTTAATTGTAATATCTGTGCTTTTTTATGGCTGTTCAACTTGGAAGGTGACCAATGAGATAACAAGTAGGCTGCAAATTTTCGTAAACCAGTGTCTACGGCGCATCCTACAAATCTGCTGGCCGGAGATTGTTTCGAATGATGATCTCCTTAATATCATAGGATTAGATTGGATAGGAGGTTGGTTGGTTGGTTGCTTGGTTAAAGTAGCGGCTTAAACATAGGTTAGCTAAAAGCCCAATTAGCGCATAAAGCGCCGTTTTGAAACCACAAACTTCGTGAAGTTGAACTAGTGTATATAATAAAGGTTAGGCGATGAATTTAGGATTGGAGAGATGCATTGAACCAAC
Source organism: Microchrysa polita (assembly GCA_949715475.1). NCBI lineage: Eukaryota > Metazoa > Arthropoda > Insecta > Diptera > Stratiomyidae > Microchrysa > Microchrysa polita. Next base: position 122,113,326 of record OX454416.1, on the reverse strand, counting down.
CAGTGTTGTTTAGGAAGTACAGCAGCTCCCCTAATTTCACATTAGCTGCATCCTCCAAGCTTGCTAGAAAAGCCTTGCCGAGCGTCCTATACTGGGTTCTATGGCAAGACCCGGGCATTCATACAGAAAGTGTGTCAGGGTTTCCTTCTCATCTACATTTCCGCAGCTGCGACAATGTGCGTTGTGGGGGATGCCCAACCTGGCAGCGTGGAGCCCTATTGGCCAGTGCCCCGTGATAACAGCAGTAAGCTTCGCGATATCTTTACGTGGTTTAGTCAGAATCTCAGTTGTTCTTTTCCTGATGTAGGAGGGCCACATCTTCCTTGATATAACGCAAGTCCTCAGATTTTGCCATTAGCAGCTCTTATATAGTGGCCGGAGATTTAACTCTTAACAGCTGTCATCGGGACGCAAACATACTCCGCATGTGAGCTATTAAGAGTGGCACCCCTTTTAGCAAGTTCGTCAGCCATCTCATTACCCTCTATGTTCCTGTGTCCGGGTACCCAGAGTAGGGTGATTCTTTGTCGTGTGCCAAGGTTGGTTAACGCTTCCTCACATTCTTCAACAACCTTGGAGGTCGTTTTCACCGATTGCAATGCCATGATAGCAGCTTTACTATCTGAGCATATGGCGATACTCTGATTATTTGGTATGTTTCGGAGAGCATGACAAACCTTCATGATTGCAAGCACTTCGGCCTGAAAAATGCTGGCATGGTCAGGCAAACCGTAATGTTCAGAGATATTTAGTAATCCGCAGAAGATTCCGACACCCACGCCACAATCTATTTTAATCCCATCCGTGAAAAGGTGATGTCAAAATCCTTGACCACCTCACTCTCTTTCCACTCACCTCTAGTTGGGAATTTGACATCAAAGTCCTTCCAAAAGCTTAGTTTGGCCACTTTGAAATCCGTTGCAACGTTGCGTACGTCTTTTGGGAGCTGGCTTAGAATATTGCTGTGGCCGTATGGCCTAGCACTCCAGCAGTTTAAAAATACGTTGTCCTCGACACGACTGCATCGGCTCTAGCGACAGCGACTCGCTCATTTCATATAAAAACTGGTTTTTAGAATGAGAGAAGAGTGAGTTTTTATATGAAATGAGCGAATCGCTGTCGCTAGAGACGTTGCAGTCGTGTCGAGGACAACGTACCTTAACGCTTTAAGCCTGACTGCACTACATGCTGCCAGTTGGTTGATAAAAAGATCGATGGGTGGAAGATGCAGGATTACATTCAGCGCATCCCTCGGGCATGTTCGCATGCCTCCTGTGATGCTAAGGCAATCCGATCTATGCACTCTTCCGAGTTTTGTTACATTGTAGCCTTTACCGAGCGCTGGCCACCAGACGAGTGCCCCGTATGTTAGGATGGGTCGTACCACCGCCGTGTATACCCAAAGTACCATGTTTGGTTTGAGACCCCATTTCTTGCTAAATACTGCGTTGCAGGCGTAAAAATCAAAAACAAGCTTTTTTAACACTCTCTTCAATGTTCAACTTCCAGTTGAGCTTTGAGTCCAGAATAACGCCCACATACTTCGAGCTGGGCGATAATTGCAGTTGCTGTCCATTTAATTTCGGGAGCGAGAAAGGCGCTATTTTGGTTTTTGTAATAAACAGCATGTCGTGCTCTGTGGCCGTGATCTACACACGGTAGTCATCAACGCACCATGCTCCACTAGGAGTTACGGTAATTGAGAGAGAGTAAATAGCATCAGTTTTGTATTCACTGGGTTTACGCCCAGGCCACAACTTGTGGCCCATTTGCTGACCAAACTAAGGGCTCTTTCAATGATCTGAACCACGGATACTACAATCGCTACATCATCCGCATATGCGACCACCTTAATCCTCTCTTTACTAGTAGCTATTGTAGTGGAGAGATGACACCACCCTGAGGTGTTCCTCTGCACACAAATTTAGTCAAGTGGCTGCTTCCTAAGTCACCATGGATTACTCTGGTCGTTAGTAGTGTCTCTATTCAGGACCCAAGCTCTGGCTCAACTCCTAAGTCTGAAAGAGCCTCATAAATAGATTCAATGCGAACGTTATTGAATGCCCCCTCTACGTCGAGGAAAGCGGATAACGTGTATTGTTTGTATTCAAGGGTATGTTCGATGATACGGACCACTTCGTGGAGAGCCGTAAGAGCGATAGACACTTCTGTCAAAAGGCGAAAGTGACAATGGAAAGATCATACTCTTCCAAGAGGGCCAAAATATATTGCAAGGCAGGCCCTAGATTGGAACCCACAAGGAGCCAATGTAAGACGCCGTCTTGGACGACCAATAAACACGTGGAGAAGATCGGTTTAAAGCGAGGCTGCTTTATTGAACAAATAGTGGTCAGATGGCACAGAATAGAACAAGGTGGAAAGTAGACGTAGTTGATGCACTATGCCCCAAAAGGGGTTAACAGGAACCAGAGAGAGAGAGAATGCTAATATCTAAGCATGATGGACATTGAGGAAAAAAGGGGAGTAGATTTTTCCCGAAAAGGGAGTAGATCCAGAGAAAAAGGAGTACATTTTCTAATACTTGCATATAATCATACTGAGCCCTACGATTGATAGACGTTTTTGTAATTGTATCAACAGTGTCGGTGTTATACCAGTGGTGATCAATATTTGGACTTATGTGAACTCAAAACTATAAATTTTTAAAGTGTAACATTGTGTTTTGGGATTTGGAAGGGAAAATTGTTCGCTACAACAAAACTCTCATAAAGCCTGATTCTTCTAGGCTCCTCCACATTTCTTTCTTGGATTAAAAGTTGTTTTTTTTTTATAACTTGGCACTTATTTATGCCAACTTTCGATCTTTTCCTCTTTAAACCCATTTCTATACAGAAATGAATACTTCCTCCATTTCACTATTTATCGAAAATGGACATCCTCAGTTTATTTCCCAAACCAAGAGACTACCTATACTTTCAATAATAAAATTTTTTTTAGCATAAAAGGAGGCTTGACGAAGTGACCAATATTTTTTGCCACCAATGAATGTGGACATATTTAGTTATACGTAATTACGAACTTATTTTTCAGTATTTTCTTAGTAAAACTTATCTCTTTGGTTTTTTTATTAAAATCTCTCCAAAACACACTAGATAGACACTCCAGCCACTGAGAAGAATATGCTTCAGACTCCACCAACAAATGCAATGCATACAGATGCAGTAGCTAGAACAGCAAATTAGGATGATATTACAGCCAACAAATTTACCTAAAAAATAAAACCAACAGCACAGGCAACATAAAAACCGGCATGCAATAACAACGCACTAAAAACTCCACCAGCTTCACTCCAGCTACCCAGAAGAAAAGAATGTTCATTGTTCTGTGTACGTGTGTGTGTGGGGGCCGTTGCAGCAATATCGTGCACACTTTCGTGTGCTCTTCAGAAGCATATTTCCTTGTGTGTGTGTGTGTGTGTGATCGACTGATAGCGTTTCAGTACTACATTTTTGAGTGATTCGGAATGTTTTTTTTTCAAAACGGTCTTTCTCATGACCAATATTTTTTTTTGATGAAGCACAATATCCTCGTGAGAGCACGCGAATGTGTGCACGATGGTACAGTCCCACCAAAAATGCAGCATGCTGGTCTATCTCATTTCCATTCCACCAGTATGAATTGTAATGTTTAGAGAGTGTACTAAATATTGCAATTCATACTGGTGGGAAATAGAAAATATTAAGGGCGCCATATAACATAGCGATTTACTGCTCAATCGATTGCCGACAATCGATCTGCCGCCCGTACAGCACACACTAGGCAATTTATCGGGCAATCTGAAATTGACAGTTTCACGGTCCACAAATCACAACACAAAATAGCGATAATTATACAATTTTGGGCGATGGAAGATGGACATCCATTGATACTTTTGATGGAGAATGACCGGCACAACCACAGCATGAAGTACGACCACAGGTTTATGTCAAACAAAAAAAAAACAACTGCGAACACATTATTGTCATTACACCTTGTACGGAAAATTGCATGGCAATACGTTCCACACACGTCAAATCAAAAAATTTAATCCGATGGTCACATCAGGGATTTGGACCGGAGTAATGGAGCGGAGCGGAGCGACCTTAAATTTCGGAGCGAAAGAGCGGTTTTTGGCAGGCTGGAGCGGAGCGATTTTTGCTTTGAAAGTCGCTGCGCTCCGCTCCGAAGTAAAAAATCAAAAAAATCCGAGAAAAAAAATGAATTCTTTCCACGAAATTTTTCATTTTATGGCACGATTTGATGATTTTGGACGATTTAAAGGCGAAGAATTCGTTGAGAGACTTGCAAAAGTTCAGATTAGTGTGAAATTCATTGTGATAAAAGAGGTTTTGCGTTTAGTCATAATCATCACTCTTCAATATTAAGAAATTCAAGATCATCCATGACAGTAAAGTCCTGTCCTGCACTCGATGAATGAAACGCCCTTTTTAATTTAAATTAATTATTAGGTGCGTTTTATTGAATGGAGTACAGGACAGCGCAGCGTCCATAACAAATTTACTGATCTCGTTCTATCACTCAACGAAAAATTGTTGTAAAATTAACAAAAAATGTACTAAATTGACAATTTTTTCCTGTTGATTCTCAGCTAATTAGTCATATCTTTTAAATGACATGAAAATAATTGTTGAAACGAAATGCAATTATCCTGGTTGGAATAACATGCCTCTTGTTCAAATTGAAAGTACACATGTCATAATAACAGTTTTATAAATTAAATTAATGTGATAATGTTGTCAACATAACATTGAAGTTGGTCTAAGTGAAAATCATATTTAATAAAATTGATATGCCTTTTTTCCCCATGTTGACGCCAAAACCTTAACCTAAAGAATAATGGTGAATTATATTAAATGCATTTTGTAATACAGACTTTATTCTTTACAAATAAATAGATACATATACTTATTAAAAAAAAAACATTTTTCCGTTGATGGTTCACAATACCTTTAAACAAATTAGAAATTTCTTAAGTATCTGAAAAAGTTGGTACAGAAATTTAAACTTACATTATTGGTTCGGCGCTTTTGAATCGAAACCTGTCGTCCACCAGAAAGTGCCATTATGGCCCTAAGGGGAGTCACATCCGTTTTTCCTCTTTTTAGGACCTTAAGTTCTCCAAAGTTCGGATTTTGAATGCTGAAATGTGTACAATATGTATCATATCTTATTTTTTTTCTATACTTTATTACTTACCTAAATATGTCGATGTTACACGCAAGTCGAAGAAAATTACATATTTATAAATAAATCACACGTTTTGACACATTATAAAAAAAATTTTCTGTGAACTGTCAATTTATACTTTTAAAGGACAAGCCGTTCATTTTGACATTGCTCCTTGCTACTTTAACATGCCAATATAGAATTCCTGTTTGGTTCACATTTTTTTCTTGTCGTTGTAACATGTTTAAATTAACAAATAATAAACGGTTAATCAAACAATAATGAATGTTTGTTTTTACATAGAAGAATGTTTAAAAGAACATTTTTCAATGTTAAAGACACCTTTTCATGTTAATTTCACATGAATTTAAAATAACAGGAAAAACTAGTCAGTATTACATGGCATGTTTTTTTCAGTGTACGGGATGTCCGGAAAGGAAACTATCGCATAAGGCACCCAAATATGTTTCTTCGTGATAATTCCAGCAAAAAGGAGTATAAGAAAGCCCGAAATATTAACTCTTCAGCTACCGCATACATTAAAAATTTTCAAAAATGTAATACTCATAATACTATCTACATATTTTCTTTCGGTCGTGGCCAAAATTTTTTCCTAAGAATAAACCCAATAAAAATCGGATAAGAAGTTTAAGCTGTGTATATCGCAATCAAAAAATCTCGCCAATCGATCGGAGGGTCTGTGACGCTTCTTATAACAGAAATGTTCCGAAATTCAATTTCAATGTCTATATTGTTCCAAGAAAAAGAAAAAATGGAACTAAAAGAAAACAGAACAACAGCTGAGCAGAGTAAAAAAATGAATTGGACAAATAAGAAATGGAATAGAGTTAATTGCTTCGATTTTGTAAAAAAGGAGTATAAACGATTTACTGCGGAGTAGCGGAGCAAAACAAAAAAAAAGGAGTAGATCTACTCCGAATGGAGTAAATGCCCATCACTGTAAAGTTTCAGCATGCATCCTGCGGGACGCGAGTTGAATAGCCCTGGTCTAGAGTTTGCTTACACATGTATTTTTTTTCAATAGACCTCTAGGCTGCCTGATAGATAGATGGAGGACCAAAGCCATTTTAAGTCGCGCTTTGTGACAACAATAAAGGTGAATCATTCTCCCATAAATTACCGTTTTATACATTCAGACAGATTAATTAGAAAAATTGACTATGTACTACGTCAGTTATATTTCCGCTATTTGATCCCCCTCTTACACTCAAAATGGTCACCACCACCCTGCCCTGTCAGCGTATAGCAACTTATGTTCTATGTATAAATAAAGTAATCACGACGACGTGCTTGAAAGCCGCCTCAAACACAAAAACCGATGACGATGAGTAATCCAAGCTTTGTATAATTTAAATTTCCACTATTTGTGCGCTGATATAAGTATACAATAAATAAATTTATACTTGTAGTAGCACAGGCTATACATGCAACATCATTACACTATGAGATCATCATCATGCCGCGCCAATTTTCGAGCATTCAACATCTCAGTGCAATGATCCGTGGCCAATGTTGAAGCTTCTGGTGTTGGCTAATTCATTGCTTAGTACTCGTACAACCCGTATTATCTTGTATATACAGAATATTCAGTATTTGCCTGAAATACTCGCTGTTTGCTCCGATCATGCGCTACCGAAATCAACATCAACTTTGCCGTGTATCCATGCCGGCCAAAAGGCCATCTCTTTTGGTTCAACTGGCCACAATAATAATCGCATCTGATCGCCAAAGAGTTTGCAAACAACACTAAAAACCACCAAATGGTGGTAAATATAATCAAACAGACACTGGTCACGATGTTCATATTTTTGAGATCTTTGTTCCCGGTCTGTATATGGACCGTGGTGCTAACTGAAGTCTGCTTGCTTATAGCTGCAAAGGTTTTTTGTGCGATGGTTTCACCTTTCGGAATGGAACGAACCAATGTTGTTTGCTATTTTGCTAGGGTCAAACATACATACGGATTACATGATTTCGGACATTTGGTGATGGTTGTGTATGAGTGTAATGCAATGATCAATTTAATTGCTGCATTGAACAGCTGTTTAATTAAATGGACTGAAATTGTTAAACATTGGTTGCAATTGCACACTGCAATATCTGGAACTGCTAATCAACGCAAGAAAAAAATTGAATGAAATTAATCGTGAATTGGGGGTATTATTGTAATTTGCCTGATTAGGTAGTAGGTTAGCATGCGCCGATGGATGCATGGTCAAGAGGGTGCTTGGCCCTAGTAATCGAAGGTAGAAGGCAAACAATTCCATCTGAAGCCTGAGGCACATTTTAACGTCAACGAGATCTCCCATAGATTAGTGTGTTTGTGTATGGGTTGCCGTGTCTGGAGATAGCCGGCGGACGTAAAAGGAAAGTCCATAAATTTACCTCTTTCCACACACTAGTGCCAAAACACAACCTTTCTCCAAAAGGTGTAAAAGAATGGAAGGCCTTATGGAAATTCACGCAAATATAAGCACTACCCCGCCGGGCACTACTTCTGCTATGCGGTTGAGTGATCCCGGGGCGAACTTAGTTCGCGCCAGAGCTCGACGGTTTCCGGGGGCGAGCACTATAAGGCAGTCCAACTACACTGTGGAGAAGCTGAGGGTTGCAAGCTGGAATGTAGGTTCCATGACGACGAAGAGCGAGGAGATTGAGGATATCATGAAGTGGAGGGGGATAGACATTATGTGCGTGCAGGAGACGAAGTGGCGAAATACCCATATCGACAGAGCCCGGTTTCTTACGAATTCCATAAGAAGTACAAATTGTACTACTATGTATATGGAATCACAAATCAAAGAAACGGAGTTGGCATTATTCTGGAGTCGTCTTTGCTTGGCAGCATAATAAGTGTAGCGAAGAGAAGTGACCGCTTGATCAGCATCAAATTGGTTATCTGCGGAAGGGTGTGGAACGTAATAAGTGCCTACGCTCCCCAAGTGGGACTGCCACCAGAAGAAAAAGAGGCCTTTTGGAACGACGTTGACACCCTGATTCAGACCATTCCAGATACCGAATTGGTGTTCTTGGGAGGCGATCTAAATGGCCATGTGGGTGAATCAAATTATGGTTACGAGGATTGCCATGGTGGAAAGGGTAGCCCTTCAACGGTCAGAAATGACGAAGGTGAAGCTATTCTGACCATGTGCAGATCGCATGGTTTGGTCATCCTAAATACATGGTTTGTGAAAAACGAGAGACACCTAATCACCTACAGTAGTGGACACGGAGATAGGAAACACGAAACGCAGATCGATTACCACCTCTGTTTCGATTTTATGAGAAGGTGGGTAAGAGACTGCAAGGTGATCTTGGGTGAATCTGTCGTCAGCCAACGTCGTTTGCTCCTGTCAGAATTTATTTTGAAAGCAGGAGGAGCAAGAAATAGAAGAACTCCCAAGCCTGTCGAAAAAATCAAGTGGCACAATCTCACAAACGACAACTTTGAACCTGTACACTGAAAAAAATGGTTTAGACTTTTTATCTAAAGTGAAGTAGTTGACTTAAATTTAGATAGTTTTACCAAAGAAATAGCTGATTTCTCTAATCTTCGTAGCTGAAAATACTATTAAATTCGTTCATTTAACCACGCAAGATTAGAAGAAAAAGTTTAGTCAATTCTTCCACAAAAGTTGTTGATTGTACTATTCAAATATAAAATTTAACTACAAACAATCGTTCTTTTTTCTTCAACACAATTTAGCTATCAAACATTTAACAATTTATAGATAATGAATAGCTGTCTTTACAAATAAATTATTTGAATTTGCAAATAAAGTAGATGTTTCAACTAATGACGAATAGAAAAATTATCCATATCTTCGTAACTGTTTCAACTACATAGAATCATAAGCTGAAAATCAACGCGAACTTTAGATGAATTCGACTATTTCTTTAGATAACCATTCTAATTTTTTTTCTCTGTGTAGTAACTCCATTCATTGATAAAATGACGGAGTGGTTTCAAAACAACACCAACTGCACCGATCACAGTCCAACACAAATGTGGAAAAATTTCGCTGAAATGTCAGTAGGTGAGGCGGAAAAGGCACATGGAGTTTCGAAAGGTCCACTCCACACGAAGAAAGAAACATGGGGGTGGAACACCGAAACTAAGGAAGCAATGCAAGCCAAATCGAAAGCATTTAAGGCATGGACGAAATCTGAGTCAAGCAGTAAAACCGAACTGGTTCAACTTCGCGAAAAATATATGCAATGCCGGAAGAACGTAAAGCGCTTGGTAGCTCAAGCAAAGGCGAAGGCAGCTGAGAAATTCTACCAAGAATTAGAAACTCAGACTGCGACCCAAGGACCGTCTTTGCGCGAGAGACCTAAGCACGACGCCAGAATATTTAGGGTCGCAGCCCAAAGGAGAAGGAACGCTCGGGAAATACAGGCGCCAAAGTACGTGGAGGACTCGCAAGGAATGTTGCTGATTGACGATACGGCAATTTGTAGCAGGATGCGAGAGTATTTTGACGAACTTCTAAATGAAGAATTTCCTCCAGCAGCTTTTCGAGATGTTGAGCCGAATACCACAAATATTGAAGATATCTCAGAGGATGGAGGCAATGCATCAGACGAAACGCGGAAAGGCAGTCGGACCGGACAAAATCCCCGCGGAATTTTGGTTGAAAATGAAAAATTTCGGGCTTAGTTGGCTCACAGTTCTCTTCAACAAAATCAAAGGTGGCCAACCGATGCCTGATGCTTTCAGGGAAAGTTTTCTTCTTCCTTTCTATAAGAACAAGGGAGACTCACGCAAACTCAACAACTATAGGGCTATAAAGTTAACACCTCATACACTGAAGATCTACGAGCGAGTTGTCTGCAACCGATTGAGAAAGATTGTGCGGTTGAATGACAATCAATGCGGCTTTGTTGAAGGTCGATCTACAGTCGATGCGATTCAGTGCATTCGTATTGCGATGGATAAGTATAGAGCAGCACGAAAGGACTTGCACTTTGTATTCAACGATTTGGAAAAGGCATTCGATAGAGTACCTCGTGATCTGATATGGTTGGCCTTGAGAGCACTTAATGTCCCTGAGGCATACTTCAGGATGATACGAGACATGTATGATGGAGCTACGACTAAGGTTAGAGGCACAGCCGGTGAATCAGAAGAATTTCCGGTGAATGTCGGACTACACCAGGGCAGTGTATTGAGTCCGTTGCTCTTCAACATCATCATGTGCTACTTGTTAACACGTGTCTCCGACGGCCTAGAAATATCTCTTCTTGTTGCCGATGATATAGTCCTCAGTAGCCCAAACATCGTTGCCTTGCAAGCTGCACTTACAAAATGGTGTGATATTCTGGAGGAGCATGGACTGAGGGTAAGTATAACAAAGACTGAGTTCTTATGCTGCCCATTCTCAGACCCAGATGCACCGATACCAGATATGTACGTCAAAGGAGAGCAGCTTAAGTCTTGTACCAAGTTCAAGTACCGTGGCTCGATGGTGAACAACGGAGCTACATGCGATGATGACATCAAACATCGCACAAAGGTTGGGTGGATGACGTGGCGAGAAAACTCTGGAGTTTTCTGCGATAAGAAAATGCCACTGAAGCTAAAGGGCAAGTTGTACAAAACGGTTGTACGTCCCGCACTCATGTATGGATCAGAATGCTGGACCATGTATGAAGGTTACGCGAAACAAATGACAGCGACTGAAATGAAAATGTTACGCATGTCAGTTGGTGTAACGAAAAGGGACCACATTAAGAGCAGCTACATCCGAGGCAGCTTGTCCATAGACCAACCAATCACCGAAATGCTCGAAGACCGACAAATGGATTGGTATTGCCATGTTCGAAGGCCGCCTGAGAACCCCGCAAAGAAAGCGATATTAATGGAAGTTCCACTTTATGGACCCAAGGTCAGAGGCAGACCGAAGAACACTGGATGTGTCAAATGAAAAAGCAACAATAACGCATTGGTCTCGGCGATGACACGATCCAAGATAGAGCTGCCTGTAGAAATATGCTGAGATATTATGCCTAAACGGGCGATGTATGCCTACACCGCAGGTCGAACAACGCGAAACCATGGAGCGGTATAAAGAACGAGGCAAGGAAGAAGAGGTAGTAGGTGAGTCAATAAACCGAAATATAAAGGCGTTAGGTCGCAAAAAATTGTTTTTGTGGGATATTGTTAGGATAGATACCAGTAGTGTACCACCAAGTTTGCAACTTCGAAAAACCTGTGCTAACTCCGTGAACCCCAAAAAACCTCAAAATTTTCGGACTTTTTTCATATTTGTGTTCGTAATTTCTAAAAATGCTTCCTACAAGAAAGTCGTCCACTGAATTTTAAAAGCTAACAAAATCTTCTTTCATTTGAGTGTAAATATTAACTGTGCAATAATTGCGGTACCTCAGCTAACTCCTGCGCAATGTAAATAATGATAAATTATAAAAAAGGAGTATGTGTGAAGTAAGAACTTAGCGGAACAGTCGTGTTCTTATAGAAGATCCAGGTTCAAAGGATGGCTCTTTTTGCCACTCAGCAGACTCCTGTGTTGTCGGATCTACTAGTAAAAAGTCGTCGACGCCGTCTTCTACATCTCATCAGCTATGGCTAACGGTGGACTCAGGCAGGTTTTCCCCTGATAAACTTTGCAGAGAACAGATCATTTTATCATTACTCTCTGACAGGAGCACCTTCCTCCTCCACATCCTTTCTGACAACTGCATGTCAGGAATTTCAGCTGATTTCTTGGTTGAGGTCTACTCCAAGTCGGTGAGCTTTCTCTATCCCTAACCACTTCTACACTTGGTGGTAGGTTCTGTACGAATGTTGGGCAGTGGCCTATTCAGTTGGGGCCAGACGACCGAGGTGTACTTTTGCATTGGCAGCAGAATTGAGAAATATCGCATAACGCAGGTCGTGTAGGGAATCGTTTTCTCCCCACCATACAGAGCCTCATGGGTGACATCTGTCACTTTTCTGGAAGAAAACATTTTGCATGCATGAGCCCAATGCATTAAGTAGCACTAAATGGTCGATATCCTCTTCAGCGGTTATGACTTGCTCGTACTTTTCACATTTCTTTAATGCTGTCCATACAATTAGACAGTCAGCATCCTCTGAGGCTTGCATCGTTTCAATCCCTTTGTATATCCATTTCAGCGCAAATGAAGTTGATCAAGCGCTGCTTGTTTTTTGGGTTGGATAACATCTTTTCTTGTACGTTGATCAGAGCCGATTTTTCAAAATAAATGTCAATACACGATGAGAATTTATAACGGTGTAACCGCTCTGCTGTTTTTGTGCTCCTAGCAGACCCTTCTTCGAGGTAGCCGAAATGTTTGAACGTGTAAGTAATATAAGCAGCTGCTATTTCCCTCACTGAACTTTTTCGTGGCCATATAACTTTGTGGAGAAGGTACCCTCCGTCCACTACAAGAAACGTATTTTCTGCAGCAATAATGTTTTGTGGGACTGGAAACAAACGCCTCGCGGGAAAATCTCCGACATTTCGCAAGAAACATTGCAATAACTTCGAAAACACCCTTCAATAAATTTCACGAGAAACAAGTTTAAGTTTAAACAGCTTTTTCCGAACACGTTCGTTTCAACAACCGCACAGGCGCAGACTGCCTAGGCTCGTACTGGTAACTATCTTAACAACATGCCAAAAAACCAAAACCGAGCAATTTTTTGCCACCTAAAATCGTTAGATGACTGGCCTATAGTATATACGCTACCTAGTGTACCTACCAATATGCAATTATTAAGCTTAGTCTTAAATTAAGGTAACGAATAATATTTCTTACAATTACACACAGAAAATAAAGGGATTTACCTACACGTTGATACCATGCATTCTATTGATAAGCATCTCATACGTTAGGCACATCCACACATCATGGATGAACTTTGAACTGGAATGTACAACATTCCAATACGTTCAAACCTTAAACCCGCGCAAATTTTTTTTTTCATAATTTAATTATTCATACACAAATTCTGTGTTAATTACTCTCAACCACATAACTCGCAACTATGTCTAAGTCTACAGAATGTTACTCTCAAGTGTGAATGGCACACACTATATAAGCATCTCATGGTATCAACTTTTTTTGCTATATGGGCTGTAAATTGCACATACGTGGGAGAAAGACTAAAAAAAGTGCAGCACTGACAACAAGGTGTCATAAGAGTTAAGTGAAGTAACTTTGCTTGAAACAAGTTGAACGACATGCAACTTATGTAATAACGAGCACATTCCTTTCATAGTGAAGAATATCTACATACAACATACATACTTGGAAATCTGGACCAAAGTGATGAATCCCGGAAGAGATGCTAACAATTTTGAGTTGGTGGCAAATAGTTAGTACAGTCAGTTACATAACAAGATATTCGCCGAGGACTTTCGAAATTTGTCATGTTCCGGATAAATATTTATTTATCAACTCTCTATCAAATTCAACAACAGTTCGTAACAGCTGGTCCGCGATGTAGTGTACTGGTCCTTAAATTCATCGGAAGTGTTTTAAAAGCAGTATTTCCTCATTAGATTACCGTTATGTTCCTACTATTTTCTAGACCTAGACCTATTTTCATTTAAGGATCCTTTTACGAAACGATTTGAAATTGTAAATGCCACCCGCATTATACAAAATGAAACACGTGTTTTGAAAACAGTTTGTTCAGAGATTGAAGTTTAAAACTATTTTCCTTAATTTAAATTGTTGTCAATAGTTGCGTATTGAATGCAGAAATTGCAAATTGCAACGGTACGGCGCTTATTTTTCTGTTTTTTTTTGGCTCCCAACTCTGTAACTGTTCAATTCGGCGAAAAACTCTCCGTGAATATGTTAGAGAGCGCATATTTGCGCGTTTATATTATAAATCCGTTGAGCGGTATTAGTAGAATTGATAATTTAAATTTGCCATTTTCAGCATAGTTCCAGATCATGAAAAAAATTATAAAATTAACCGTTTTTTTCTCATTTTTGGACGCAAAAGTTGCATTTTCTTGTTATTTATGTATTTTGGGGTGGTGAGCCCTGAATCCGTAGCTTTCCACCAAAATTTCGTTGCGAAACAGTGTCACACCTTCGGGCAGGACGCGCTCCAACGTTTGCAAATCACTGCTCTAGCTCATGAACCATAAAGCTCAGTACCCCCCAAAAAATGAGAAAAAAAAATTCTCCACCACATTTTGCAATCTGAAATCACCTAAAGTTCCATCTAGATTAGTCGCCAAATGGCTGCGCGTCCAAAAATTGGCATCGCGTACAGCCATTTGGCTGCTACTTAGCATCCACACTATATAGTGGAGACAAATGGAGACAGAAAATTACATAACCAAGATTTCATTTTGGTGATTTTTTTAAATTTAATTATCAAAATCGGACTCTGCGTGTTTTAATTAATACACGGCCATTCAAGAATTATTCAATTTCACACAAAAGATCGAACAAAAGTTGCAAAATTGTCACTTTGAATTCGACAAGCGGTTGGTTGAGTTGCCATATCGAATATCAAAACTGGACGCACAGCCAAATGGCGACTTATTTGGATGGAATGACAACAGCCATTTGGCTCCACGTGACGCCATTTGGCGACTAATCTAGGCAGACCTTAATGACTACACTATTGATGTTGTTTCCGAAAACAAAATATGGAATGACTGCAACAAAAAATAGACTGAAAATACGAAGAACCTCTGATTCATAAATTTTAAATAATGATGAACTTCTTATTGTTGGCCACAGAATAAAAAAGTAGCTCGAAAGGGTACTCTAGGCTGACGTTTTGTACTTTTTGCATAAAACCGATATCTTTTAACAATATGCAAATCGTTTTAGGTTCATTATCTTGCCAGATATACCATTAGATGATACACAAAAATAAAGCTTCTCCCCCATTTCTTATTCCCTATCGCCTTACACAATATGGTCTGATTTTGCCATACCTTGCAACTTTGTATTTGTCTATAACCGTCTAAAATTTTCAAAACAAAACATCTGACCAAAAATTTCAAAACGATAGCTTCATTATTTCCGGAGTTATCGTGCGAATACACAGACGGGATTCATTTTGTGGGACATAATTTTCATTTCCCCCTCTTACATTTTTTCCTTGCAATTACTGCTGAAGGAAATGTTTTTATACGCTCGTAGGGTATATTAACTTTGTCATGAAGTTTGTAACGCATTGAAGGCAGTATCTCCGACCATAAAGTATACATATGTGATCAGCATGATTTGGGAAGTCGATTGGGCGATGTCCGTTTGTCTGTCTGTTGCGACGCGTTTTACTGGGCCGGTATTAAAGCTAGCAAGCTGTAATTTGGGAGAGATTCATATTATTGTCGCCGGCTGTTTGTATGTTTGAATCACGGCAATTGGAAAACTGGGTCATAGGGCTGCCATACAAACCTAGCCACCCAAAACTTTTTTTGTTTGAATCAAACTTCATTTAAATGGATCCCTAGTAAGGTCTTCAGTTGGTTCCAATCTTCCTCGGTAGGATTAGATGCGATTTGTGCTAATATATTGACGCTCGCTGCGATGTCAGGTCTCGTATTTGTTGCTATATACAGAAGACTTCCAACCAGCCTCTGATAATTCTTGTTATTAACCAATCTGTTTGACTTAGATTTTCCGTAGCCGATATCCATGGGTGTCCTCGATGGTTTCCCATTCTCCAAACCGTATTCTGCTGCAACTTGATGAATATAATTTGCCTGGTTTAGCTCGTAATTACCATCGTCTTTCTTCGAAACATTAATTCCCAAAATATTGTTTGATTGGTCCAAGATTTTCGATTTCAAAATTATCCTTGAGCATGGTTTCGGTTATGTGTATTGTTACCATCGTGTCGCTGACCACGATCAAATCTTCGACATAAATTTAAATATAAGACCATCTTCTGTTGTAATTGCAAGAAGAAAAGATGTAATTTATTTTACAAGATTTATTACAAATATTACCAAGTTTTGTGCGGGCGAATCGTAGCCAGTGTACAAGATAAAAATGGGGGCGAACAGTTATTTGCTTGACACTTATATAGATTTTCAATTAGGTGAAGTTGGTTATGAGTTTTGAAACATAGAGTAAAATATAGAATGGATAGGACAATTTCGAAATAATTAAGCATAATAATTCAAAGTATTAAAAGATCAAAATAAACTATGTAACATCTTCCGTTAACTTTCTTGGAATACAGACAAGGGTACGCTTTACTTTGCTCAAATCCGTCGTTATTCAGTACTGTATGAATTATCACTTTCCAAACCGCTTGTTTTAGTCCATATATGCTTTTGTTCAGCAAACATACTTGTTTTGGATCTCCTTCTGAACCAACTGGCTGTTGCATGTAAATTCTTTCTGATAATTGTCCATGTGTTACACGAAGCTTCTCATTTGCAGCAATCAATAATAATGTTCTAAACGTAGTATGACGCTAACTGGAGCCAAAACCTATATTTGTGACTGTATCCCTGCAACCGTGCCTTATCCCTTTGGACTTTGCCTGTAGAATGCGTCTTTACTTTATACATCCACTTACAACCGATGGGTTCACTATCAGATGGTAATTCAGTGAAAATCCACGCATTATTATTTTTTAGTGACTGTATTTCTTCTTTCATTACTTTGACCCATATGTGGCGATCTTTACTTTCAACAGCCTCATTGTAAAATTGTGGCTCAACAACTTTTTTTCTTGTTGGGTGAGTTGTATATTAATATACGTACAGCTCACCCAAAAAATGTGTCGGTGGTATTCCCTTTGTTGACCGCTGGGAAATTCGCCGTACCGCTGTCTCGCTTTCCCCTTGCGATTCTGCTTGTGTGACTTGATCTTCAATCGCTGGTCGTGTTTCAGTTGCATCAATTGGTAGTTCTACTGAAGCTACTTCTTCGTTGATCTTTTTAGTACTTTCCACCTCAAATCCACTTGCAGTTGCTGGTATTGATTCTTGACTAATTGACTATTGAAACTTGACTACAGGATTAGTCCCGAACTTCACATCTCGACTAACAACTATGTGTTTTAACACTGGATAATAGCATCTGTAAGCCTTTCAATGAATTCCTTTCTTCTTTTCTCATGAGGCACATGTGCAAAGCATTTGCTACCGAATACTTCAAAATGTTTGACTTTTTTGTTTGGCTTCCATCCATTCCCTAATTCGAAGGGTGATTTCATCGTTGAACGCGTTCAAACACGATTTTGCACGTAGTTAGCTGTCGTCACCGCTTCGTCCCAAAAATGATTTGACAGTTTTGAATCAATTAGGAGACACCTAGCCATCTACATTAATGTGCTATTTTTCTACTCGGCAATTCGGTTTACTTGAGTCAAATACGGGGCCGTAAGCTGCAATTGAGTTCCGCTTAATTCCAAAAATGTTCGTACCTATATCCCCTCGAAGTGATTGCCTTCATTGGACCGCATGCATCTGTGTGAATTAAATCGAGAGGTGCCGATGATTTGCTGTTTGCCTGCTGGGGAGACAAATAATTTTCTGGTCGGGCTTTCAAAGCGGTTACTACAGAATCGCGCGGTAAACTACTCAGCAACATAGCCACACTCCATCTGTCTGACAGCGCCTCCTCGCCAATATCCCGCAGTTTGGTGAACAGCTCGTTCATCAAGTTGATGTGCTCCGAAATATTCGCGCCATCATCAGCACGCAAAGAACAAATTGTCCGTTTGTTTTACCTTTTGCACACGTCTCGCAGATTGTTTGTAAGTTACATCTGGCTATCTTTAAATCGTTCATGAGTTCTACCTCCTCGATTTTCCGGATCGCAGCTGGGTGTCGATGTCGAAGTAATCGATGCCCATGGGGTATACAGTCTTCTGTGTGACGTGAATCTACTGCCGATTTAACCTTATGTAACTGTCGCAACTTGTACAGTCCATTTATTACATCTGCTACCGCAACCTGACAATCATTCAGTTTAATCTCGCATAAATGATTAGCAAATACTACCTCGTATCCCATTTTGAGCAACCGACTGGTTGACATTTAATTTCCGAGCAAATCTGGAGCATACAAAACTTCACAGAATGTTACTGATGCAATCTGGCCATTCTATTTCACATATCTCAACTTGCCACTTCCAATGCCTTTTACGTCAACTTTTGCTCCATTTGCAACCTCAATTTCGCCACAGTGATTCTCGTCCAGGGACTTGAAAAATTCTTTCGAACTCAAAAGATGACGCGTGGCCCCCGAGTCTAAAATCCAACCTGTATCAGATATTCTCACACTGACCAACACATTCCGTTCCTTGACGACATGGGCTGCGTTGTGGCCTTTACTTCCTTTACACCCCTTCTTCACACATTTCTCCAGTCCAGATATTTTGAACAATTTCGCTTTAAATTACCTTCAGTCTTGCAGAAAAAACACACGAATTTCGATTTTGATGATGCAGATGGTGCCAGACGTTGCCTTGAGAGCTAACTCCGAAACTGATCCTTCATTAGCAATCGAGCGCATTTAATATTTGGCCTTTTGTTGTACTAAAAAGAATGACAAATAATTTTCTGGTCGGGCTTCCAAAGCGGTTACTACAGAATCGCGCGGTAAACTACTCAGCAACATAGCCACACTCCATCTGTCTGACAGCGCCTCCTCACCAATATCCCGTAGTTTGGTGAAAAGCTCGTTCATCAAGTTGATGTGCTCCGAAATATTCGCGCCATCATCAGCACGAAAAGAACAAATTGTCCGCATCAAATGAAGCTTATTACTAAGTGTGCCTTTCTCGTGATACTGTTCAAACTGGTCCATGCTTCCTTCGCTGTAGTCGCATTCCTCAAATGAATTATTTGATCGTCCTCGACCGTCAAACCGATTAGAGCGCGCACTTCGTCGTCCATATTTTGCCAACTACGAACCTCCGCCATGTTATCATCCGTCGGAGGTGGTGCGACTCCAGTTACTGCACCCCTGACTTTTTCCTTTATGAGCAGCAACTCCATTTTAAATTTCCAATTCGAGGTATTGGAATTATTCAGCCTGTTCAGCACACGTTTGTTTTCACTTTAAACCGTATTTAACATTAATTTTTACTTTAAATTTACTTACATGAGTGTCTGGGCCCATAAACTAATGAATAAAATTTGTCTGCTGTATAGATCGGAACTTTATTCGAGAAGAACTGAGGTGAACATAAATTTACAGGCTGACGTCTAAATTCAACATTAGTGTTACCATAATTGTATAGTGCTGTAAATGTTACCATACGTTTACAAGAATATTATTTCAACACCTCTCGGCCATAGTTGCGGCATAAAATCGCATTACAAAACTTCAACCGACATCCATTGCACCATTTTGGACTCCTATATCAGATGAATCATTATTATTGTTGCACTTAAAGAGTACGATCTGTTCAAACACAATTTAGTCATAGTAATTTTCAATACAAATTGTCAGTTGTTCAGTTCAAAAATTTGCATGGAAAATGACTGTGGGATCACTGAAATTTGTGAATTTATCTAAAGGTACGTTGTGCTCGACACGACTGCATCGGCTCTAGCGACAGCGACTCGCTCATTTCATATAAAAACTCATTTTTCTCTCATTCTAAAAACGAGTTTTTATATGAAATGAGCGAGTCGCTGTCGCTAGAGCCGATGCAGTCGTGTCGAGCACAACGTACCTTAAGATAGGCCGACCTTCTCAAAAATTATCTTTTTAATTGACTTGTATCGAAAAGTAAATCTAACAGGTTTACTTAATTACGGTGCCAAAATATCATACATTTCTTCCTGATTCCAACTTGAATATCTCGACTACATAGTGCAAGATCGACTATTATTATGAATCTGTGTCAAAAACAATTGTCGGTAGAAGATTTTTTTTCTGATTTGTATTCACATTATAATGGCCATACGAGGCGACTGGCTTGCTAGACTAGACAATTCCGGATAATATTTTCAACAAACAAATAATAGTTGCTCAGTTCTACATATTTGTTTATGTGTATGCATTACCAATGTGTCTACCAAAAACATATTTCTGCTGTTCAAGTAACAATTGTCTGTCTGTATGATCCATATCCATCCATATGCATATAAAAACTGGCAATAAAATTGCAGAATAATTGCCGTAATAAAAATAGATACGATTGTATCGTGTTAATTCTATATGTACATGTACTCGCGTACTTTTGTAAAAATGTGGTCCATACTATCCATATGTTGAGCATTTCCGACGTTGTTATAGGATTTGTATTGTTTTGAGAACTTAAGTGGATTTTATATGTTAGGGGTACGGTGTCTCTCGTATGAATGAGTAAGTCGCGACTGTCTAACATTATTTGTTGAGCGATTAATTCTATCGTAAAATGTACACACTCGAGAGCTCGAGACTTAATGTAGTTGATATAAGCAATGTGAATAAATTGTACACAAAGTCTACAAAAATGTTATATGTACATGGTTATGATTATGACTTTGAAGTTTTCGTTGGCGTTTAGTAGAAAATGAATGACAGATTTGTACAGAAAAAAAGTATGACACACATATCCCCTGCGGAGATGTGACAGTGACAAATAAGCCAGACTTTATAAGTTGGAATATGGTTACTGATGGATTTGATCAAAACGAGTTGCTTTAATTAAATACAAAAGTTGTACAAATTCGAAGCAATCAGTGCTGTCTTATGTTATAAATGCGTAATTTGGTTGTGGTCAAAAAATGGGTCCCTGTATCTCAAAATCTGGACGTGATTGAGAAAAACTTAATTAATTTTTGGAATATTACTGCCAAAAATTGGCCAGAACCAACTATCAAATCTCAGGCCCGTATTTATGAACATACCTTAACTCAAGGAGACCTTGAGTCAAGGATGCCGAAATTAAAAAACTTAAATGTAATTTTCCAAACTTTTTCATAGAAATCACTTATATTCACGAGTCAATGCATCCTTGATTTAAGGAGAAACTCAAGGAGACCTTGAAATTTAATATAGTGAACCTCACTTGAAGTCAAGGTAGCTACCCACCTACCTTGAAATATTATATTTCAAGTCTATTGAAAACTTAAGGTCTCCTTGAGTTTCGCCTTAAATCAAGGATGCATTGACTCCTGAATATAAATGATTTCTATGAAAAAGTATGGGAAATGACATTAATTTTTTGAATTTCGGCATCCTTGAGTCAAGGTCTCCTTGAGTTAAGGTATGTTCATAAATACGGGCCTTAGTCAACAAAAATGCTGTTTCACTGTATCTTATTTTCATTGAATAAAGCCAGGATTTCGGTAATTATTACTTGTGATTTTATGGTGAATTTCTGATTTAATGTAAGTCAGTCAGATAATTTTCCGTCTTCATATTTCAATCATTGCAACCGCATTTTTCAATCTCCTGGAGCAGGCCACATTATTTTGCCCACATCCATTAGCACCATTAATTCCTCTGACATCAATCTCATTCTCTGTGCTGTGCTAGATTCACCACACTATTATGGAACATTTAGGTCCTGTCGTTCAGACATACGTACGTTCTCTGATTAAAGTAGTTAACAACTACCACGACCAACATTGAACAGAACTCGTGTTTTCCTTTGCTAATAGTTTTTCGCTCTTTTATGAATGACCGTGGTGACGTGACGCGCCATATAGAATCATATAAGCTTGGGTGACCATGTTGTTAAAATTTCCATTATACAATTCGTGGTTGCGGCCCGCATTATTTAGGTTATTGGGCTTGGCCCTGTCGCCGATGCCACCACGCTGGTGCGGTGGTCAGGCACACATCCAGAACGTTTGTATATTGTCTGTGCTACTCTTGGACTCTTGGTCTTCTGACTGACCGACCGAACCGACCCCCCATTTTGTATATACGACGTGAACAAAGTACTTTTCTAATTAAGTTAATTTCGCGCTTAATGTTTACCGTGTCTCGCGTCTCTAAAGCAGGAATAATGGTCGGTCTAGCGATTGTGCTGTTCGCGTATAACATGGGATGGGATAGCCTTAATAGATGACCGCTTGGGGGTAGAAATGAGAAAGCAATCCGCCAGGATGAAAACTGTCTGAAAATGATAGACTTAATGACTTTGGTTTTAATTTATTGATCAATGGGAAATGTATCCGTCGGCTAAGGAAATTGGGTGAGAATTGAGTCTAGGCTATATAGAAAGTCGTCAAGAGGATTTGATTGAAATTGAGTGTGCAAATTTCCGGAACGAAATTGATTCCTTGAGAAAAAACTTCTACACTTCAGAGGAATTTGAAGGTAATGCTTGGTGTTTTTTTTTTGTTTTGTTGGACGTCATATTTGATTTGAAATAATAAGTATTTAATTGGCTGAAATGAATGCTCCTTACGTTTAATCAACGTTCATGCGTCAAATAAGTGAAGTCTGTACTAGGCCTAGAAGAGATGGTAAAAAATGTGGCTGTTTAGCTCTTCTATACAGCTTAAAACTCGTGAAAGGGCTATACAATTTGTAGACAGATTAAGAACATGAAATCCTTATGATAAGAAACAAAGGTAGACGGTCTTGATCTTGGCGATTTCACAAAGTGGGAGGAACAATGTGTTGTGTACTGCATTCCTGGAATGATTCGAGGTCATTCGTTAACTCGCTCGTGGCACCAAAATTCCTACGATAAATCTGCCTACACTGAACCAAATCGTGTGCTAAATCAAGGAAAATATTTACCATCATTACTTTGATAGTAAAAAAGAAGTTGCAGCAATCCCACATTGAACACACGACACAATGTAGCCGAGGCGAACGCGCTATCCACTACATCAGAGACACTACTGATAAGACCACTACACCGTTATAATAGTCTGTATATATTTTCAATTGAATTTCAGCAAACACTTGCTCATTCCCTGAAGTGCTCATAAGAAGTCACAAAATTCTATATTGAAGTCAATCATAGCAGGTGATCAACATCCTCGCCATAACCGGCCAAAAAACTTCCACAAGCTGGTGCCAGGTTGGCAGTTGAGAAAGCATCGGACGGAGTCCCTAATAAGAGACGCTGAAGATCGTCGGAAGTCTTCGAAACTTGATTGACGCATATTCAAACTGGGGTCCAATTCACGCGGTTTCACAAGTTATTGACCTTCCAGGTTGATTTGCTCCAGTGCTACTTTCAAATCATGTTCTTCAATACGACAATATATTTGTTTTTGGGTAGAGATGGGGAATCTTGCATAGATATACTGCATGCCGTCTAGCAGAGACCGCCAGCATGCAGTTATGTCGGATTCTTACCGACTAAACCTAAACACCTCTTGCTTTACCGCTTGACCCTGCGGGACCACCTTTCAGTATTACTTCGCAGGGCCAATTTGGGCTAATCAGCCATCACCACGGGTAGCAGACTTCTGTCTACGCATTTCCCTCTGTAGCTCCATGTGGATGGCGCAAATAGCTTCAGAACCACTAGGTTCTCGTGGCTTATGTTTTCTCCGAGTTCCGCTTCCAGTTGACTGCGAATATCTCCAAATCTGGGACAATCAAACAAGACAAGTTTCGCATCCTCCGCCACTCCCTTTCATCTCGGGCATTCTGGCGAGTCGTCTAATTTAAACCGATGCAAATATTGTTGCTACCCTCCGTGGCCCGTTAGGAATGTAAATGTAAAAATGTAAAAATTCACATTCCCGTGATTTCGGTTAACCCACTTAGCTATGTCTGGATAAGGGTATGTGTCCATCAGCCAGTAGAGGCCTCATTCCATCGGACCTGCCACCTTCTCATAGATTCAAGCCTTTCGGTGTTTCTTCTCCCTGAGTGAATCTCCAGTGTCACGCCTTGGCAACCGCTGTACAGCCTGCTGATCGAGTCCACAAGGATCGGCAAGGGCATCATTCCAGCGAGGCCGCTTTATGTGGTGCGGTAGGCACAACACACTCTCAAAGCACACCTACGATAGATCGCGTTTAATGGTTTCGCGTTACAGGCAATTCGTAATGCACTGGCCCAAACTGGCGAGGCATATATGATGATTGATGTTACCACCCTCGACAATAGCAGCCTCCTACTTGTTCTTGGGCCACCTATGTTTGGCATCATTCTTGCTAGAGTCGGCGTGGCGGTTGCCGCCTTATCGCCTACATACTTTAAGGCTTTGTCTCGCCGGGTTCCAATTCATCAGACAAAGTGGAGATAATATCTTTGAGCAGTGCCGGACATTTAAGTTGTGGAGCTCTTTGTCCAATTTTCTTCATGACCACTCTATACGCCGTTCCCCATGGATTTGTGTCCGCGTCCTCACAGAGCTGTTTGAAGCATTTTGTTTACTCCTTTTAATTGCTAGTTTTAAGGATATACGGGCTGCTTTCTAAGCCCCGAGCAAATCATTGTATTGAACGTTGGCAAAGTCGTCGAGCTTTGAAGCATTCGCGTCGCCTATCCACGATCTCCTCGGTCCACCAGTACCACTCTCCGATTAGAGATAGAACTCTTTGCTCTTTCTTGGCATGGAGGCGTCGCATGCTACTGATAGTTGATCAGTCAATTACAAGGTCTGATGTTCCGGTGATCCGTTAACTGTACCTATATCAGATAGAGCTTCTATGAACGACGCCTCGTCGAAGCGTCTCGTAGACCACCCCACAATCGGAGCTGTCGTTATACCCCTATGCGATCTATCCGCTATCGAGAATAAAATTCCGTGATGGTCGCTGTGCGTATAATGCTCGCTAACTTGGCACTCCATAGCTGTAACCAAGGAACTACTCACCAATGTTGGGTCGATGATGGACCCCGTATTTCCTCTTTTTAAGGTGTTGACGCTCCCCGAGCTCATTAGAACTATGTCGAGCGGAGAGAAAGCATCTAGAATCGTCCATCCACGCTTATTTGTTTCGAGGCTGTCCCATTCCCGTGCCCACGCATTGAAGTCTCCCGCAATTATCACGGGAGTGTGGGTACTCGCGTCGTGCGCAAGTGCGTCCAAAAAACCCTCAAAATATGTGACACTGTGGTGAAGCGTAGCCGCTATACACGTGTACGCCGCTGATCTTCGCTCTGACCAAACGATGTACCTTGTTGGAACGCGTAAGATGCCCAATTTCAAATTGCTACCTCGCTGTCCTTATCTGCGATCCAAACCGAGCTACGCAGATTTTTATATTGGTCGCAGATAATTGCAACGTCGATCTTCTTTTCTTTCACTGTCTGTGATAGCAGATCTTGTGCTGCCTAGCAGTGATCCAGGTTCAACTGCAGGAATCTCATTTGGGGGTTAGTTTTATTGCCTCCTGATATACTGGGCACTTAACGCAACCAGTTTGCTTACGTATATAGTTGGCCCTAGCTGCCACCTTACACAAAATACAATTGGGCTCTTTGTCGCTTTGTGGCCATCCTCTCCACACTTGAAGCATATATTTGATCTATCGTGCTGGCTATTGTAATAATTCGCAAAGTGGCCAAATCCTAAACACTCAAAGCATCTCTTCGGAGAGAATTGCCATTTTAACCGACAGATCGTCCATCCCACCTTGACTTTGCTTATACTTCCATCACTTTGTTGGCTACGTCTGTATAGGTAAGCTTATGGTTGCTCTTTGGATGCCACCGTACGCCTTCCTCAACGACTTCACTGTGTCAAGGGGAAGCTCCACTTCCAGTTTCTTAACGATTGCCGCCTGTACATTATCTCTCGTTGTGACCTCGTCGAAATCTAAAACTTCTATCCTCGTCTCCCGTCGCAGAGCTCTTATATTAGATGGATATTATATGGACTAAGTCCTAACAGGCCCGTAACGATTGCCTTGTATCCATCTACCGAATCTCCACGCGGGTTTTCATTCGAAACAAGAGTTCCCCATTTCTTGTTCGACGAATTCGGGAGACGTTATCAGCCATCTCTTTCAGCCGTGGTTTGGACTTCACTCTCTTCAGGATGTCTCTTCTGATTGAGAAATGGTCATGGCGTCAGGTCTTATCCATAGCTTCTCCCGTTTGGTTTCGATCCTGATCCAGGGTTCCGGGCCTTCCTCCAGTGGAAGCCTTCTAGTTTCAGCCCCTCCCTCCTGTTCGTCCACTGTCCTCTTTTTTTTGGAGACTGCGCTTTCTTCCTTTTTCTGGTTTGAACTATACTCTTCTCTATGTCCCGCCTGCGCTTTAATCGTACGTTTGGGCGCCAACAACCTAGGAAGTCGCGGTGAAGTCTGGACTTCTTTGGAGGTTTTTGGCCTTTTTACCGTATAACTGCTCTTTGGCTCCGTTAAAGCACGTCCCTGAGTTTCTCTTTGTAGAGTTTCGACTCTACAAACTCCATCGCGTCGATAATCAGTTCGCCCAGTTTTGCGAACATGTCTCTTTCGACTACTGGCGCCTCTTCCGTCGCGAGGCTTTTTGTAACAACGGCTAGAGGTTGTTTTTGTGGAGACCTCGAGAGCTCGGTACTATTTTTGAGTGGGTTTCTCCTGTTGGAGTGCCCACCACCTCATCTACACCTACATCAGAGTCTGGACTGCTCCTTTCGGATAGGTCACCGTGTTTGTTTTTAATTGCTTGCTCATTGGATTCCCACGAGTAGCTAGAGAAATGCGAAATGGTGCAGCAGGGCTAGATTTAACCGGAGATCGCCTGGTATATCTGACATACGACACTATATAGTGAAGCTCAAACAGTAAAGGGTTATGGCGTTCCACAGGGGTCTGCTCTAAGGCCACAATTGTGCGGATGAAGACATTTGTTGGTCATGGTAGTCTCAGTTGTAAGGGGAGGTGTTCTGGTGTATTTCTTCTTTTTTTGAGAAGCAAATAGCTGGCAATGTGCTCGCAAAAAAAATCTATGCGAAATTGTGTTATATGCTGATAAACCAGAAAAAGGATTAAGCCTCATGGTTTATAAATAACAGGCGCGACAATCCAACATTGGACTAAGGCCGCAGGATGTGTTAGTGACATCCTATTTCCAAGATCTTATCTGCTTTTTTGTTGAGGTTATGAGATCAGCATCACGCTCAGCCGTGTTATTTATCCCCACAAATGGGTACTCGTTTAACATCTGAGTGAGATCATAGTCCGTCACAAGCTCATGGTTTATGCGCAGTCGAATTTCCATGTACGTAAAAGGCGTCCATCCGTACCAAAACCACCTATATAACAAGCCATGAAGTAGAATTTAAGTATGTGTTGAAATGGCCACAAGGAGTATAGTGATTTACTGAAGCGAGAATGAAATTTGATTTCTTCTCAAAAATGTCCTATTTCAGTCACACGCTCGAAATTCACTCGATTTCAAGCAATTTTCATAAATTCAAGTAAGTAAAGGAACCCACTTAAAGCCGCTTTAAGTCAAGGGTGCATTTTGGGTATACGGACAACTATTTTCAATTTACATATTTAACTTCCTCTAAGTGAACACCAATATTTTTTTCCCAAATAATCCAATTTTGCACAAAACTACTGGTAAAAATAAATTATTTGCAAAAAAAAGTTACCGAAAATGACATTTCATTCCTTGACTTAAGGTCTCATTAAAAATTCCCTTGACTAAGGTCGCCTTGAGTAAGGGTTTCCTTAAGGTTCGTTTGTAAATAAGGGCCTTAGAGTTGGGAGGAGATGAAGAATTCGCCGATATAATTATAGTGTAGTTCCTAGGTGATTTCAGATTGCAAAGTGTGGTGGAGAAAATTTCTTTTTGGGTTCTTATGTTTTTTGGGGTGCTGAGCTCGAATCCGGAGCTTCCCACCAAAATTTCGTTGCGAAACAGGGTCAAAACCGCGAAAAAACCCAAAATTTTCGGAGTTTTCCCGTTTTTTTGTTTATTACTCCGAAATTGTACATTTCTCCAAAAACCTGTCCATGAAAATATTAGAGAAAACATAATTGCGGGTCCAACGCGCCATTAATCATTAAATGTGTTAAGCGGTATTGCTACAATTGATAGTCATTTTTTTGGCGTTTTTTGCAATTTTGACCCTGTTTTGCAAATTTTGGTGGAAAGTTACAAATTCAGGTTATGCCCTCCAAAATACATACATATATTTATGGAGAGTTTTCGCAGAAATAAATAGTTTCAGAGTTAGGGGCCAAATAACGAAAAAACAGCAAACATTTTAGGGTTTTTCCCGATTTTGACCCTGTTCCGCAACGAAATGTTGGTGGGAAGCTCCGGATTCGTGCTCAGCACCCCAAAAAACATAAGAAATAAAAAAAAAATTGTCTCCACCACATTTTACAATCTGATGTACTAGGTTTATCACGTAGTAACTACATGCTACACTATTAATGAATGCATGCTTTACGATTACAGTGATTCACTAAATTACATAGAATGTAGAGCTTTGCATTGGGAAGTATTTTTATGTATGCATATTTTTTTTCAATTTTACCGGGATAAGCAGTGCCTTTTTGGAGTGGAGTGGAGTGGAGTAGGTCTGTGACCAAAGGATCCCCTACAAACATATATCTCTCAATGAAAAGTCGCGAAAAACTCAGTTTGCAGCTACTGGATGCCCATGTAAGATATCAAAGGTGTGCCAGATTCGACCCCTACCTCCCCTACAAAAAAAAACTTGAAATTAAATTTTTTGGGTATTACGTGCCTTCTAGGTCTGTACATGTTCATACCCTCATCATCCTATTCGTTTTAGTTAATTTTCATTATTCATATATTTTGTTTTGTTTGTTCTAATATAGATTTTTCTTTTTTTTTCAGGTGAGTAACATCATAAGTATCAAAAGTGGAGAGTTATTTCCGGTCAGTTCAGGGATCCATTTAATTAAATTATGGGAAATCCACAGATAAGTAGGTTTTTTTTTCTTACGACTCATTAAGTGTGATTTCTGTGAAGGTTAAGGTCATCGTCATTTTCAGCACACGCTCCACAACGTACACGTTCCACAACATGCACATTCTACAACACGCACGTTCCACGACATGAAACTTCAAAGGTGCAGTTCAGTGGCGTAGATAAGGGGGGATGAATCCCCCCCTTCGGTCACACTGCAATAGAAAATTTAGCACTTCCTCAAATTTCAATTGTATAATAGAAGTGTATCGATAGAAAAGAAACACTACAGCACAGGCCTTTAAGTTTATCTACTTTTTTACAGTGGATCTGGAAATTCGGACGGGCAACCCCTATTGAAGTAATGTAGAAGTGCTGCTAGAAAAATAAAATGTTCGGTTCAAAAATTTAAAAATATTGTGGAACATTGAATGCTCTTCCACAGAAGCGCAATTTTCAATGGGGAAATATACAGTACATAAGATTATAAAGATTTCTTCAGGAGATTGCTAAGCTAATGCAAATGAAGAGAAAACGCTGCAAAACTGCTTCCAATTTTTGAGCATCCTATATTGTTTGAGTTTATCAACATAATTTTTTTAAGTTAAAATTTGACGAAAGGTTTTACCGTATATAGCAGGACACAGCAAGTTCTCATTTTCTTTATTTGTTCCCAATTTTATTGAATTTAACATAAAAAAAATTGTAGAAATTTCCAAAATTGAAAGATGTATAATGGTCTTATGCAGGCAGTAACTCGAAAACAAATTAACAAACAAACGGAGTTCCGCGGTACCCTAGGGTTCTGTGAAGATCTCTCAGGAGTTTCGCGAAGATGTACAAAAATAGGAAAAATGTAGAAAAAGCTTTTGACAACAAAAAGCAAACAATCCGTACGCAAAAGTGTTTGTAAGTTTGAAAACTCCGAAGCTTAGTCTACTACACTATCCCGGAAATCAACTTATGGGAAAATTTCGATTTCAAATCAAAAAAGCTGTACTTCATCCACACATATCTTCATAATTTCCCTTTTCTGGACATGAATCTATGTACATATATGATTTATTTTAATCCCTTAGGTGTTCTGGCCAGGAAAGCGGCGATGCTTGGTGTTCCGTAGCTCCGAAAAGTTTGGGAAACACCGATCTAACCCAATCTAAAGTGTTGATATACTCCAATCAAAGTAGCGTCGATTTGTAGGAAAATTGGAATACTGTGGATTCACTCAACGTAGTAAAAAAGCCAAAATTATCGATGCAATATTTTCAGGACTCAGTTTTTTTCGAATGGCAAAAATGCTATCTATTTTGCACCAAAATTTGTTTAAAAAATTGATAATTTGAAGTGAAATTGTTATTCTGAAATTCAACATTTGATAACGGTAAAAGTATAAGTAATATTGCAAACTGATCCCCCTCCTCTTTGAAAAGCTATCTACGCCACTGGTGCAGTTCCAATATACCTATGCTATAATATGTTTAACTGCAACTGAACTAAACAGTTTTATCAAGAAAGTAGTGGATTCAGAATTGACTTAGCTGAGACACGTTGTCGTGCCTCAGTAATTTAATTTGAGAGAAGGACAGACACCAATTAAAATAAACCAAAAACATATTTTTTACTATTAGTCTTCATGTCTTCTTCTATATATGTTGCAAATCGTTTACAACTGTTATCTACCAGTGGCTAGATTTCCTATCTGCACATATGAAATTGAAGGTGACACATCTTATTCATACATTCTCCACAACCATTGTCATCGGCGACAATAATAAAAGTCCATACAGATTGCAACATTTCCCATACACAAGATACAACATACTTTTATCAAATATAAGTAGTATAAAAATTGTGTGCGCATGACTCAAAACAATAAAAGTGAAGGATATTATTTATACGAATAAAATGAATTGCCTTACAAATCATTCGTGATACAATCTCACCTCGGTCGACAGCCTGCGCGCTCATCATTTCATATTGTTGCAAAATTGCAATACAAGCAGCATTTTGCTATAGCGCCCATCAATTGAATACACGGATAACTTTACCTTTATGCCATCATCATACACAATGCACTTTTCTATACAATTATTATTATTACGCGAGTAAACCTAAACCAAAATTGTCTTGGGATTCAAGGTACATACGTAGATGGAAGTTGTATATCTATGGCCTGGAGCGGAATCTTTTCGTGTTGGAAAGATATAGGTTTGTTTAGATTAGTTAGTTAGAGAAGGCTCTGCATTCTATCCTATATCGGGAAAGTATGTACTAGTAAAGTATCCGCTTCTATTGAATTTGCTGAGCATAAAGAAATTTAATAGCATTTACCTGCCTCTGTATAGCATCCGACAAAATTGGCCAAGAATGGAGTTGCATGAAAAATTGACGGAATTATCGTTTGCCTTTTTTATCAGACAATTGTGCAGATATTGTAAAATGTTTTATATAATTTAATATTTATAATAGTAATGGCAGTATCCATTGTTATATGTATTATATTTAATATTAGTGATATAAAAAATAATTCAAATTTGGGTTTAATAGAAAATAAATGAAAATCTATCCGGCCTACGTTTAAGGCCGCTGATTACGGGGGTTTCGAAAAGGTGTTGTGATCTATAGCACGCTCTGCTGAGTTACTCCCCATATATCGTTGCTCATTAAACATCTAAGTGGACTGAGAGGTCTAACATTATAAAATCATCACAATCTGGTTCCGCATACAGTGGGATTCGAATCCTTCGAAATACAGGGTGTATTTGGCTAGGAATAAATATTGTACATTCGAAAGAAAGTATGTAAACCCCAGGATTCTATACTCTGCGTTCATTCGATATGCATCCATATCCGCTAAATTCTTACAGAACAAATTCGATCTATCGCTTCCTTCAATATGCAACACAATTTATATTACAAATAAGTCCGATACAAATATTGGCATTTCCTCAATATCTAGCAACTGTTTTGGACTCTGTCCCAAGAGAGTGTGAGCTCTCCTCTATGCCAGCATACTAAACAATTTCTTCGATTAGCATTAAACCATAATAGGCAATAGGCCTCCTCTATCAATGGCACCGTATGTGTCTTAAACAAAACGGAGCACACATAAGAAACATGCATATGGATGGCAATTATAATCATAACGTCAGAACCATTAATATTTTACTACACACACGGCACTTGGGCCTGGGCTTAGCGGAGCGCATACGGAAGAGGCAAAGCGACTTAAGCACCAATTGGGGCCTACAAAAATTTAAATGGACTATATTCAGATCGTGAATAATGAATTAGAGAAGTGTATTGTAACTATAGTCGAGGTGGAGTGTATAAGTATTATTCGAATATGTCGTTGTCCGTTCATTCACTGCAATAATGCACCCACTCGGATATGAGACTGAACAGAATATACACACAGAACTCGTAGTGTTTGTTCTTGTCGAGCCAAATGGATTTGAATTGTATTTTACGTGCTAAGACGCTAAGCAGCTAAAGACAATGCACGCATGCAGAAGAAGAAGAAGAAGGAAGTCGACAGGAAGAAGTTATTGAAGTTTATGCACCGTGGAATTTTATAACTAAATTACCATTATTTCAAAGAACTTTATTGGTCTATGTTCACGAGGGCATAACGGTTACATATTATGCGGGTAGTTCGATGTTTTTTTAATTTGCCAAATAATAATGGAGCGTGAAGTCGAAGATAAGTCGCTTATGTTATGGATATCACTTTCCGTCTAGATAACTGGAAAGTGTGTAATGAAACTAGACTTCGTTAAATCTTGATATGTATGTATATCTGTAATCGGAGCACTATTTGATGCGAGCATCCAGTCAGTAGGTCATCGCCATTGTTTGAGCGACAAACGGCGCTATGGTGGCCAATTGTGTGTAACGGATATTATGTCCACCACGGGCGGCGCATGAGGATCCGCAGGGCCAACGCGTCGACGGCTTACACGATTGAAGGGCTCAAAAGCCATCAAGCAAAATTTTTCAAAACTACGGTAATACAAATTAAACCAATGTTTATTCGTAGGTAATTTTTGGGGACAAGAAGAGAAAGGCCTCCCGAAATCGACAAATGTTTGCATACTAGAGTTTGTTTTAACAGTTGTCTGTAAGTTTTTAACGTTTTTATGTATTTGTCAAAATAAATTAATTGTCCCTCTCTGGCCTCTACCTTCAGAGAATGTTGAATATTTATTGAAAATACATCAAACAAATCGCCGAAAGTATTTTCACCTAAAAATTACGGAAAAAGCCTTAAATTATTCCTGAAAGTTGGAGGATTTCACATAAACCCTTGTCCCTAAGATTTTAGAGAGGTCGTGTTATAAGGAAAACCCTAAAAAAATCAATTAAAATCTAACTGAATTCACGTTCACCGAAAAACCATATGATATAGCAATAGTACTGTGGCGGGAAGAAGAAATTACGTATATTTAAGAGTGATTCTTAACCTGTTGTGCATGAGGCAAACCACCAAATTCAGAAGAGACATAAAAATCCTAAAGTGTTGCCAACTGAAATTTTTAAAAACCGCTAAATTTAGCCGAAAACCCGGCTAAATAGGTTGCAGCCAGAAAAACGGGTAAAACCCCACTAAAACATACAAAACAATGACATTGCGAAATAATATAATATAAAAAAAAAACAGATAATTCGATTTCGCTTATTCCACGGCTCTAAATTAGACTCTAATCTTTTAAATTTAAATTTTTGCACCAAGTTCTGCTTTACCTATTTTTGGTTAAAAGTTGTTCAATAATTTCTTCCATCAATTTAGTTGTGATTTTACCATCATTACCAAAAATAAATTGGTAAAGCAGAATATGATTTGTGCTCTGCGGCCGTGATCGTTCGGTCGCCACTCAGTGAAATAGACACTCATAGAGAAACGAGTTTCCAAACTCGGCACGAGTCGTGCCGCACGACTCGTCGCAAGTTTATTATTCAGAAGAAGATGATAAGAAATATTCTTATTGTAGAATGATAAACTAACAATGCGACTAGGAAGTGGTATGGCTGACAACCGTATCACACTCCGAATTCAGTTGTCTTCGTAACGTTGATGACTACACACGGTATTCATCAACGCACCATGCTCCACTAGGAGTTACGGTATTAAGAGAGAGAGAGAGAATGTGATTTGAAGAGTGCAAAGTGCTTCTTCAAAAGACCTGTCCCTTGACTCACTCAGTAAAAAAAATTTATTTAAGAAACTGCTCTTCACTCTACTAATTATTCACCAGATTGATGCTACAAAGAATGAAAACCATTTCTTCTCGATCTTTTAAGCGAAATCACTTTTAGGATTCCCTCTAGAATTACGAGAAATACTGATATCTTTCATCTACCAACATACAGAACAAATTATTTGCAGTTTTCACCTCTCGAAATGCTTAAAACAATTGGGAACACAATTTCTTTACATGTCGATTTATTTAATACAAGTCTTTGTCATTTAAAAAACGTTGCTATTAATTATTTATAAGGATCATTTTCAGCTGTGTTTATTTATTCAGAATTTGACTAGAATTACCTCATTTTATATATGTATAATTATTGTTTTCTCTATCTTTATTCTTGTTGTCATTATTATTTCATTTTAATTCAATTTCAATATGTGAATCGTCTACCATTATGTAAATTATTGAAATAAGGACTATTAGTCCGTTTATTTGAAGAAATAAATAAATAAATAACGGGACTGCCATGGAAATAAAAATAAAAAAAAAAAACAAAAAAAAAATGATTCAACCTATATATTTCTAACTATTCTAGCAATGAGTGTGTAGAAGCAGTCCGTTTTCGGCAAAATTTAGCTGGAAAACGGCACTGGTACTAAATATCACTTCTTGTGGTGATCTTTTTATACATCGGTAATTTAATCGCAATCTTTGATGCTGTCACTATTGACAGAAGCTCAGAAAAAGGAGTTTCAAAGAGTGTGGACCATTTGATAAATACGGGGTGCATCATTCATGATGGTAGTCGATCGAAACTTCTGAATGACGTTTCTCTCAAAATGAAAAAAAAATACCGGCGTACAGAGGGCTGCGCCCGCAATACGAGGGTTTTTTAGAATTTTAATGCATAGTGAATATTTTTTGTACATATATTTTATAAGCAATAAATAAGTATTGTGCACAACATTAATGAAATGCTTCCTGTAAATCTATTTTTGGATTGGTCTAAATAAACGTTCCACCTTTAATTAGACCAATCCAAAAATAGATTTACTATTTACCCAGTTTGTATAAAAGTACTCCAAGGCAAATCTAAAGGCAACGATTTAAGATTTCTGATGGCCTTTGACCAAAAAGAAACTCAGGCAAACGTAAGGATGGCTTGGCTTTATATATGAACTGAATTATTAGCTGTAAATCTACTGTTACTGTTTTTTAATCAAGGAAAAGCAACCTTATATAAAATGATTCCATTGTGTTCCCTGTCATAAGAGCCAACGCAAGCTATCCTATGAGTATTGAACAAGTATACTTTTGCAGCTATTCAGGGACACCCTGTTAACTTGGTTCTACTAACTTCAACAATTATATACATACATTGAAGAAATGCTTAAGAGGCTTGCATTGTGAAAGGCCCTTACTAAATACTTATTTGGCTATATTTCCGGTTTGGATACAGTTATTCCAATTGAAATTCGTAGACATATTCTATATGTAATTTTCTAAAAACCCTTAGCAGCATTTTCATATTTGGAAACCTAAGAGGGGCTACACACGAACAATTTGAAATTTTACAAATTTACTGTTATTTACTTTTCCTTTGCAAAAGTCAACAGTCTTAATATTTAACGTATATAAGGCCCTACCGACCAATCTTTGTGCAAAGTTTCATATCGATCCCTATAACGGTTTAGAAAAACGGAGCTCGAAAAGGAAGTTTAACTTTAAACGCCAATAACTTTTTAACCGTTACTCGAAACTGGAAAATTTTAACTGATATGAGGTGTACTCGTTTAGATCTTCAAGTTAAATACCCATACGTCAATCTCCGATAAAAACTAAAAAAGTCGACTTTTTTCAAACGTTCGGGACACCATGTTGTCTTTTTCCTACCAACTTCTAAGGTATATGTGCCAAAGACTGTAACCATTCTACACATTCCTACCAAATTTCATGACAATCGGTTGAGCCGTTCGCGAGTTATTTAGTGAACAGACGGACGGACGGACAGACGGACGGACGGACAAAATCGATTTCATAAGGGTTTTTTGAAAAAAAATTTCTAAAAAACCCTAAAAACCTGACTGACAAAGGAGTTTTTACTACACTCCCTTAAATTCAAGACAAACATAACAGAGCCAGTATACTCAATTAGTCGATTAGTGAACTACAATCGGATTTTAAAGTAAATCGCTAGATTACCAACTGAATTAAGGATTGGTGTGCGTTATGGTAATTTTAACATTTTTTGTTCACTTCTGGACGTAGCAAATGTGGTCAGTGTGGTGACGGATGGAATAAATCCAAACGAATTGCGGTGGTGCTCTAGAACAATACCCAAAATGAGTGTGACAACTATTATTCCAATCATACGAAATCCTACCGTACCTAAATGTTTTTTACGACCATAATATAACAAATTCCTACACTATAGATATGTAAACCGTCAGAACTAGTAGCATATTGCCGCATATGAAGTATTTTCTCCCGACTTCTAACCTTCAAGTGGTTTGGTTCATGTAGTGGTTAGTACACTAGCCTTCGAAGCGCTGGGTCGTGCATTTGAATCCCATACTGCAAGCGGATTAATTTTTTGATTGTTTTAAAATTTGATGAGCTATGATATCAATAAGATGTAAGAGTACCCATTTATGGGAATAAATAAAAATTTGCCAAAACGTGCGGTGCTCTCCAAACAAATTTGCGGTCTAATCGTCAATCTTGAATTTAATTTTCGGGCCAGTTAGTTATTTTTGACCTTGAAGTTTGTATATGAATCATGTGAGAGGTCCGCGTTCCACCGGTTGAGAAGACTTGGAATTGGCCCTATGCATGGAAAAATTTCCCATTAAAGGAAAAAATCGGACGACTCCAACTTTTAAATGCAGGCAGCTTGAACTATGATTTGTTTGTCCTTGGGTTGCATCTTTTGACGGCGGTAAATTTTGAACGCAAAGAGCTAGGACTCTGAAATTTTCAGCAACGTGTTCGGCACAATATTTCCTACATCAGTCATTTGGCCACGATTTATCCAGAACTTTTTTAGAAAATCTCAGCTATCTCCCTGCATAAGTTCTACGCTGCACAGCAACTAGCTGATTCGGCCTATACAATCTGAATTTAAAAGGCTCCTTTAAGCTTTTTGCTCTGTCTATGGTTCGATTAGTCTGGTAGTAGTCTGGTTGGTGATGTGGTTAGTGGTTAGAACACCTTCGGTGCACAGGGTCGTGGGTTCGAATCTCACCGTGAACCAATTGAGTTTATGGTGTTTTTCGAACTCACGACCCATGTGACGGACTATGATCTCACTCAGATGTTAAACGAGTACCAATTTATGGGGATAAATAATACTGCTGAGCGTGCGTTGATCTGAACACCTGAACAAAAAAGCAGTTAAGACATTGGAAATTGGATGTGACTAACACATCTACTTATGTGGACTTAGTCCAATTTTAGACTGTCGCGCCTATTATATTTATTAAAGGACTGATTAATTCCTGAATGATGATTCCCGAATTCTACACCCATATCGGTTTTTCCAGTTGTGTGTGTGCCCCGCATCGGATTTCATCGCCTTAGTTGCAGTGTCTCTATTATATTTAGTCCCCAAACTGCGACCATACCCAAGCTGACTATACCACTGACAATTTCCTGTAATAAACCTTCGCTTCGCTTCGCTTCCTTCCGCTAATGAGATTTTTCACGTTTTGTTAAACCTTGATTTAGGAGCTATGCAGGGAGTTTGCTATATCAATGGTCACACCTATAGTGGCACTTAGCTTGGCAATTGATAACACGGTTAAAAGAACTTCTTATCCGCCGCCGGGTGTGTTTTTGTTTTGTTAAAACTGAAATTAGTCTTAATAGTAATAGTTCTATGAACTTAAATTAGTAAAGCTAATAGAAAATTATTTTTCAAACAAGGATTCGTAGTTCTGGGTTTTGCAGTTTTCCATCAGTGTGTTTTTAGTAAAAAAAAGCGCAGGTTTGGGCTAATAAGCGCAAAAAAATACCATTAGGGTTAAAAGCTGTTTACATCGAAAGCACCAACCATGAACTTAGTAAGAAGCTGAAGGTTCAAAGTTGTGATAAAGCAATAACCAGTAAATTAACATGGCCAACACAAACAACAAATGAGTAGGACGGTCGACATTAAACCTTCCACCCGTGGCATCTAGCCAATGGAGTTAATGTTGTACTGAACTTAGAGCGCCCCTGGTTGTCACATCT
Source organism: Microchrysa polita (assembly GCA_949715475.1). Lineage (NCBI taxonomy): Eukaryota > Metazoa > Arthropoda > Insecta > Diptera > Stratiomyidae > Microchrysa > Microchrysa polita. The sequence goes on along the minus strand of OX454416.1, from coordinate 122,074,987 downwards.
GTAACCTGTCTTCCGGGTTAACTTTGGTCAGAGTGGGTACCCCCGATAAATTACTGGGTTTATTTGGGTTATGATGTTATAGTAGTCTGATGCAGTTACACTAAACTAAACTACACCGGAGTACAAAAAACACACCTAATGTGGTTGGTTTTAAAGATTCGTTAAAAATACTCACCCAAAAAAAAATTAATTTCTAATGTCAAAAACATGAAAACCCCAACACAAGGTCCCTCCATGGAAAAATCGGTTAAATACGGTTAATACGTTTGTTCAAAGGTAAGATAAACGTAATTTTTTCTCCTTTGCAACATTTGCCTTGCACGATTTTCAAGCATATGAGATCAAATAATTCACTGTGTACCCTGATCCACTGTCGACCACCCTACCCTACGCCAATGAGGGGCCTACTCAAAGAGTTGTCAAGAAGGCCCTGAGTCAAGTTGATGCACCACTAATATCAACCATTAATCAGTACTATCGGCTAAAAAATACAATTCCAGCGCGCTCATTTGCCCATCCCATTTCCGCCACTATCGGAACGAAGAGTTACGTTCCATTTTCTTGAGCACCACTGGCACCACTGATAGTCAATCAGAAAACAATACTCTAGAAGCCTTTCTGTAGCGTCAAGAAGTCAGACTGGATATTACAGCCGACTGGATGTGTTTTGGAATTTGTTCTTGCGTTTCCTTAAGTATCGGAAATGTCTGCTCCGCCAAACAGGTTCCAACATTTTTCCGTGCACTGTTTGAATTACTAACTTCAATGAACACTTTTTTATAAACTTATATCTGGACCTGCTTGCTAAACGACATCAATAAGTCCGTTTTCGTTTTCATTTTTGGTACAGCTTGGTCGTTTTTATATGAAACCTAAATAGAATTTTCAAAGATTCAAAGATTTGCTTAAGGACAATTTCGTACCATACCCGAATATTTCCGATATTTTGAAGCCCACGGGAATAGAAACTGTGATCATATAGAGCCGCAACGTTTTTTAGCTGTTGAATTAGGTGTCTCGAAGCTTCTCACTTAAATTTTTTAATTTGTTGCCTTCTTTTTAGGAATACTAAGATTTTGACTAATTGTGGAAATCTTGACGTATCGTTCCATTCTATACACTAACTGCGGTGCATGTCTGTAGTATTTTTGGCATGGCAACTTACCAGCTCTATGAGAACTGCGCGGAACTTTGTCTGTGGGAGGAGAAGAGCCCCTGCGGGAGAAAAATCGAGTTATTCAATTTCGGAAATGTCACATTGGAATCTTTGCATTGAGACCTCTAAGCGTCTATAGCTCAGTAGGTAAAGTAGCTGACCTTGTGACTGAAGGTCAGAGGTTCGAATCCCGATTGGGACGAAACTTTTTTCCCTCAATTTTCTCAAATTTTGGTATTTTTTCGCAAAGGGTTTGTGATTTCGTACAGATAGACACACTCATCAGGTCTTAAGTCTGTTATCTATCTGTGTCCAAGACGACCGCTTGAATTTTACCGGGAGAGTTCTATGAAGATTTAATTTGTCGTGAAGGCGCTTACCACCATGAAGCTCGACCGTGCAGGTCTGTACCGGTGTTGAATGCTCACATTGCTTTGGGATTTTAATTTTCACTTCTTACGTCTGGAAAAAGGCTTACCTATATGAAATGCATAAATCGATAATAAACCAATTTATTAAAATGATGCAGAGATAAATTGAAGGACGATATGATTTTTCCCCTTATAATTAAGAACATAAGATCGATATATACATACCTATTTACAGACGTATGAACGACGACAGCAAACAATATAAAAAATCGTGGCATATGAAGAACAATGAATGTTTGCCGAACAAGTCTTTTTTAAGGGGTTAATCACGGTAAATGGCTTTTATATTATTCATAGGGTGCGTGAATTACAATAGAATTTAGCAGGAAAAATAATAGGCACTTGAATTTATAGGGGAGTAATTAATGTATTGAAATTCCTTTGATATTTAAAATTAAAAATGCAATTTAAACACAAAAAATGAAGTGTGATATGACTACCTCATTGGTTTAATAAGAAGGCGAAATTGAATGGATTTTTGTCTGCATGCAGAGTATATTCCTAAAATGCAGTCTCGTAGGCTAAACGTGTAGCGGGTTATCCCTCACTGGAATATTTTCACCATTCGATTGCACAGTCTTATCTGTGCGTCTCTGAGTCGTTTGGTCTGAGAGCCTGGTTATACTGGTTCAAGTTTGCATCCAACTGCTAATTACAATCAGTCAAAAACAAACCTGATGGATGAAGGCTCTGAGTTGAACCTTATGCTATTTAATTTCTATTTCCTACGCGGCCCTACCCCCAGGGCCGTGGAGAGAAAATCCGGGCCCGGGGGGACAATGATTCCGGGCCCAACTCTTCCATACGATAAAAAATTATGAATCGAAGAAATTTTTTTTTTTGGACATATCGGTCCTCAAACAAATTGTACAATTGTACAATTATCTCTATAATCCAGCCTCCATTTAATCCGGAACACCTCATAATCCGGCGTCAACACTGAATCGGCTCAGTCTCAGTAATCCGGTTGTTTTCTAATCTAATATAGTCCGGCATCCGACATCAGTACGATAGATATTTGAAGAATGTTTTAAAGCGGCCTTCTGCGCATTCAGGTGCATTTTGATATTTAAGTTCTGAGGTAAAATTATGGGTTTTCAGAAAAATATAGAATTATAGAAAAATAGAAATAATAAAAAATAACGATACAGGATAAACCACTTGCAAAAAAACTGACAGCAACCGAATTCATTCGTGATGCATTTTCACATACTAAACTCACAAAAAACGGGGTTGACTGGATAGTGTAACAGTTTGTGTGTGTGTGTTTTTTTCATATCCGTCACTATATGAAAGGGTATATTAAATTGGTCATGAAGTTGGCAACGCACAGAAGGAGGCACTTCCTACTATATAAAGTATATATGTATATTATTGATCAGTGTGACGAGATTTTTTTAGTGTACGTATAACGAATGAAATCGGGCCATGGGGGCTGCCCCTAAAAATAAGGTTCTTCTAAGAAAAACTTTTTTCTTTATGAACCAATCTAAACCAAACTTCACCCAAATATGTTCCTAGTAATAGTAAAGACTCACTGCGGTAGAAATTGTTAACGCGAAAGAAGCTTAAGTTTTATTTCAATTTCCGCTGCGCCCGAAATTAGCCTCGGTCCCATTTCAAGTATATTTTGAAGACGATTCGAGAGTTGAGTGGCGAATTTTAAGGAAATACAGAAGTTAAAATCATTCTAGAATATGGTTTCTTCGTTTTACGTGCATTTTTGGGTAACGAAACTTAAAGGGTTAACTTTCTAGTATGAAGTTTCTTTACTAAAATCTGCCCGTGATGAAAATAAGTTTATTGTTTAATGGTCGTGCCCCTTACACAAGATACGCATAAAGCGAAACTGGTAGCCTGGTAATCTTCTAGCATTTAGTTCTCCCAAGAAAAAATATTGGAAAATTATTGATTCCCTTGTCCCAACAAAATTATTTAGAAAATTTCTATTCTATTGGTGAAGTAAGACTCCAACCTATATTCGAACTTTGATATGAAGAAAGCCTTGAAATTTTCGACAGTCATTCTCGATAGGATAGGATCATTCATAAATATTATTTTTTAATTCGATTTGAAGACTATACGGGTGAAATTGGCTCAAGTGTTCATTTTATATGTAGATGAATAATAAAGGCTGTACTACACGCAAAATAGAAAGTGTATAATGCAATAAACTGGGCAAATTCACTTATTTTTTTTCTGGTTGAAGATTTTTCGAAGGAAACAGCTGTGGTCTATTCTGTACCTCAACCGTTACAAAGCTTTTAGCAAAGCAAGGCGGATACAGTTCACAGTTCTAACAAATGCTTGGGGAACTCAAATCTGTAATTTATTAGCACACTCGCAGTGGCCCAGAATGTTGGTCTTTATACTCTATAAAATTGACTTTCGAAATGCACAACGCTTCGAATTTATAAAGGATTTTTATTTCTTCCTATTTTACCTATTTCAAAAAATTAGGGATTAGGGGCCCCAAGTCTAGTGCACAGTATGTTATGAATTGTTGTTAAAACGCTAAAAGCAGTACATATGTATAAGGGTTCTTAGTTAAAGACCTCAAAATAGCAATTTGTATGTAAAAAAAACACTAAAACACAACTTTTGTGTCAAAATCCGGGCCCCCCTATGAAATCCCGGGCCCGGGGGGAATCCCCCCGTTCCTCCCCCCTCTCTACAGGCCTGCCTACCCCTCAACCTCTCTCTCTCCTGATTAATTACAAACATGAGAAGCACTCATTAACAAAAATCCGTCTCAAATGTATATCTCGACAATTCACATTTGTCATTCATAAACCATGTCATTTATAACTCGTCTTATCTATAGTCGCAATCATACATAGGAACGACCAAGTCCTAACCATTACCAGATAATCATCTATCCATCATCATTTAAGAGTCATCCTTGGAAATCACGCAAAAATTTCTCTACCCTCACGCCTCACCATATCAGTAGTAGTCTCATAAACATCTAACGCACCCTGGAGGGTGTGAACAGTCTTTCGCGATGAATCACAGTCACATTTCGAGGGAAATTCCCAAACACTTTTTGTGTATAGCGTTGCAATGATTTTGTCCGACAGAAGCCACATGTTTTAGGCCGATCGTAATCATAAATTATTCCATTTGTTTAAGACTGAAGAGCGTAGCAGGGAAAACGGAGACTAAGTAGGCCTAGTCCTAATCCTAGGATAGGGGGTTTGGTGTGTATGCGTTATTTGCGTGGGAACAATTTTTTTTTCTCAAAATTGCTTGTTGCTTATATGTACACTGCCTGTCATAACAATAGCCGCACCACAAGACAGTGTGATCCTTAGAAATTGAAAGAGAGCACAGTTATTCCATATCCTATAAACAAAAGGGATATTTAAAAGACAAATAATTTCGCAAAAAGTTTCCTTTTATTCCAAACCGTTATTTCACTATAAAGGAAAAACTATACTTTCGGTCCGTCATAACTATAGCCGCACTTGGAATTATTATGGCAAAAACTGATTCAAAAGCGGAGATTGAGGAAATGAATAACAAGATAGATCCTTTTCGAATAAAATAGACTCTGATGGATTGTTTTGTTTATTTTTCACCAAATAATTTTAAAAGTTTTTTCGAGTTTTTTGCTTAATAATTTCTTAGCATCGATAACCGCTGCTTTTACATAGAAAACTCTCTGAAATCGTGTTTTTTTTCTATAAATTTTACGTAATAATGTTCCTCCAAGGCTCCCTGTCTAATTTCGATCAATTGGAGGCCCCCTCCCTAACATTTATAACATTGGAACCAATTTTAACTACTTCGACTGGTGAGGGATGATGCAATCTCTTGCCTCAAAATCCGTTATGTGTCCTATCTTCTGTATAAAATTGAAGCTGTTTATTATCAGAACAATCCAACAAAATTCTTCCTTTGCTGGAAGTGACGAAATCAAGTGTTCTATTGGTAGACTATCCTGGCCAATAATTTTAATGAGCTCTTGCTGGATTTTCATAGATCTCAATACAAATTTTGGACAGAGTTCCTTAATAGTGTTAAGCTGGGTTGTTTATGTATTTAAAAGTTTATGTAACAATTTATAATAGAATAAAAACTTCTCTGCATATCCTGATCATGAACTGTTTTCGTTTTAATACAGAACACGTGGCACATAACGGATTTTGTAGCAAGAGGTTACATTATCTCCCACCAATCATTACACTTCAATGAGCTTCAAATGTTAGAAATGTTACGGAGGTGGCCTAACATCCTTTATCAAAAGTAGAAAGAAAATAGAAAATCTTTGAGAAACATTATTACATAAAATTCATAAACAAAAACACGATTTGGAAGAGTTTTCTATGTGAAAGAAACGGATATCGCTACTGAGAGGTCAACAAGCAAAAAACACGAAAAACCGTTATAATTATTTATTGAAAAATAAATAAAATAATCCCTGAGAGTTAATTTTATTTAAAAAAGATTTTTTTCGGTTATTACTTCTTAAATTTCCCCTTTTTAATCAGTTTTTGCCATACTAATTCAAAGTGCGGCTATAGTTACGAAAGACTAGAATTTCAGATTTTCCTTTATAGAAGAATAACGGTTTGAAATAAAAGGAAAATTCTTGTGATATTATTTGTCTTTTCAATATCCCTTCATTTTATTGTATGTGGAATTACTGTATTGTCTTTCAACTTCCAAGGATTAGTTTGTTTAATGGTGCGGCTATTGTTATGACAGGCAGTGTATATACACGATTTCGTGACAATTTCTTGTTCAGAGAAATTCCCTTTCTAGATGTGTAGGATGAAGGAACGTGTCCTGCTGACGATTGCTCAAATTTTTATGGTGTTTTGTGGAAAATGTTCAGAAGGTCGATGTGTAAGGACAAGAGGATAAGTTTTATTTAAATATTGTGGGAAATATGGAAGGAGGTGTTCAGGTATTCGTTATGGTAATTATGTAAGGTAAATTGATCATTTTTTAGCATGTATGATGCGCGAGGACAATAATTATTAAGAATTCACGAGACAAATTAAATATATGTTGGAAATGGAAACACATAGTATGGTAACCGAATTATTCTTTTTACATGTAATTCGAATCAGTTCATATTCTGTTTGTCGACTTTTTTCTGTAGATTTGCCTACATTTTACAGAAAAGTGTCAGTAATGTTATTACAATCAGTCAAATAAACTAAAACTAAATCCATAAACGAATTGTTTATGTTTTGTACAAAATTTTTATAATGTTGCACTACACAAACTTGCAAATTTGAAGCCTCCTAATTCGAGGCTGATCGATACAATGTGCATACAACAAATGGGCGCTGAACGCATGCCCAAGAAGTTGAAGAACACACGACTAGTGCACGAAAGCAGAAAGCGAGTACTATCGAGAGGTCGTTGTTCATAGTTTGATGCGGAGTAGCTATAGGCTTCCAAGACAGTAGGTCAAGGGAAGTGAAGAATTCAGACGGTTAAGGCCATCATTCGGTTGTAGTCCACTTTAATGATATAAATTCTTTTGATATTTTAAAAATATTTTTGCTTACAATTATCATTTAACAACTATCATTTGTTACATTTAGGCCCATAGGACACATGACTGCCACGTGCTATTAAAGCAATCTAGAAAGTCACCCCTAATTGATACTAAGTTACTTTGACCCCTACATAAAAATTTCCACGCCACTGCCATGTATGACTGAGATAGCAAATAGGTGTAAATAGAGTTTGCCTTATGATCTCAGAATAATAAAATACCAAGAAGCAAATTTTGATATTTTGGTACCCATATTTGTTTCAATACACACAGTACTGTTAAAACATTCATGGGCGTAGGCAAATTGTTCAACTTTTATCAACATATAATCCAGTCGTCATACTGTTTCTGCTCTACGCTCAATTGCTAACTTGAAAATGTTGCGTTGTCAGGGACATTGTTTACATTTACATTTCATGGCGCAACTAAAACAACCTAACACGCTTAAGTTGACTGTTATTTGATACGTAAAAAAAACAAGAGTTTGGTTACGATCACCGACTCACACAGTAAACTAATCAATCACTCTTTGTTCCACTAATATGTCCATGCTTATGACTTTGTCCTTGTGATATTACTGGAACAAGTAGAAAATGGAATGGCCACAGCTGTTAAAATGTGTCTCCAATTATACACAACGCTACATATATGAAAAAAAAAACATTAGCGCCGGTGGGGATAATATTTCAGGGGGCATAGATTTTGCATATTATTTTATTTAAAAGAGAAACGTATCCAGTACGTAACTCTATGACCTTCCTACTCACTAGCTGTATTGTTGGATCATTGGATAATTCGAATTTCGGTAATAAGCAAAGTTTTTTCGGGATTGAATGCATAATTTCCAAACTATTAACGCCTGGACGATCAATATACATATTTTTTTATCAAATTGGATAAAAAATTACCAACAAAAAGATGAAAAGAGAAAGCGACTTTAATTCATACATTTTTAGATAAACCCCACGATTGCTCTTTTTATGATACGCCTATGAGTCTCTACCAAATAAACAAATCGCACGCATGCGCACATACAATGGCATGTTACCGACGTCAAGCTTCGTGCCATCTTCGTGGGTTTTCGAAGCCGGGCTAATTTACAGTTGATATACATACGCTACAAAATTGGACCCACATATGAACAAGCGTTTGTATGAAGTAAGCCGTTCCATTTTCTACTTATTCCGAGGTGATATTTTCTTGGCCGTTGGTTTTGGCTGACAGTTTTTGACATTTCTCAATTATATTAATTTGGAATTAGTGCAGTACACATTACAAAACTTTTTTTTAGATTCAAGATACAGAAATGAGTGACTCTAGAATTTGTATTTCATCTGCGACTTTAACCAACCGACACCGACCGGTGGATGGTATAGACATTAAGGGTCATTGAGGAATTAACATAGTAAATTTAGACAATATCCAAAAGCGTCTCACTTAAAAAAAAAAAACTGCATCAAAATATTTGGCACAAAACATTATTATTTTTATGACTCTTCACAGATTTTCAATTTATTGGTCAGGGACAAAAGATTAAGAGCCACTGTCCACAACGAGAAACTCTAGCAGGAAAATCTTTAAGACCTATTCTGCATAGAGGTCAGTCGATACGACAAAACAATCGGCCTAGCCTATTCCGCGTGAGTTGCGCCTTAATGGATGCCCAACCTTTTGCCTTCCTGGGGCCCATTGACGAAATAATTGATCACTTCTGAATGTCCTTTGGAGGGGAAATACATTTATTGATTATTTGATCATCCTTCAGCGACGATTGATTAAAAGAAACAAACAAATCATACCATTGAAACTGCCAATTTTCGCTTTTCACTTGTGATAAAGATAGAAGAATACTCAGGACCCACGAAGTGGAAAGCTCAAAGATCGCATACGTATTAAAGTACTAAAGGTTAATTCAAAATATTGGAGGTAAATAAAGTATAATCTCTCCTGAATATTCATTTTCGACAAAAAATATTGTAACAGTGTTTCGTACATTTGCTACACAACTTGATTTGAAGCTAAACTTCTCTTGAGCAATATTTGTACAGTTCAGTGGATGCGGCAAAGTGTGAAAAGCCGCCACTAGTCTTTTCAGTTTATTCTTTGTGGAAAGGGCAATTGCTGTGAGATTAAGTACTTACATCTGATAGAAGGGAACATCAGCCCAATATGCCTAGAAAAAAATTGGGATAACAAAAATTAAGGAAGTGCTTTCTTATCTTTCGAAATTCTCCCTTTGATCAATGTGGTGACTACTTCCCAAATTAAGAGAAATATTCGTTGACTGTTTTTTTTTTATCACTGGATACCCGATTGGAAGCAAAGCCGCAAATTGGTAGCGTACTTTTGAAACTATTGGGAACATGTAACAACCTAAACGTATCTTGGGATTTCGTAACAGAGGGGGGGGGGGGCTACAAAAAATTAAAAATATCTTTAGATACACTTCGAACGCTGTTACGTAATTTAGGGAGGGAAGCAAGAGAATGCAGATGGGAACACATCAAGCAACTTTGAAATAAGTTGTTGTTTTTCACACTGTCCGGGGTCTGCCAAACCGTGCGGTACAAAAGATCAAAGTTGTAGACAAGACACGCTTGGAAGAGACAGAGACGAACAACAAACAAATAACGCTTTACATTGCTACGAATTATTATTTATTTTTCACCCATATCAGTAGGCAAGGATGTTTTTGATATAATAATGAAATCCATAAGATTGAACATCCAGTGTGAGGACGTCATTGTTTAGAATGAATGTTGATTAATGCTTCGAATCTACTTTCTTAGTTTCTAGTGTTTTCCATTTCTGCATTTGATTGATAAAAAACTGAAGATTTCTCAGCAGCAGAGTTTGCCAACTCAGGCAAGGTCTTGTAACGAACCGATTTCGACACATATGTGCCTATTTTTGGATTTTGAGCATTTTCAGAAATATGAATGATTTGATTAATTTTAAAGCATTAATATTTTTGAAAATCCCGCCACGTCAAAAAATGGACATCTATGTGTCGGAATCACTGAGCGGTAGAAACAGCTGGTCCGAAAAATGGTGGTAGGAGACGCGACTAACTTCGGGGAGTTGGGTGACAAATGTCACCTGGGAGACACGATATAGGGACAGTTAGCGGGAGTAAAAAAAAAGAAAAAGTCTACGTTTTCTCCCCATTTTAACTCCCTTGTGTGTATCGTGCAACCAGACATGCGATATCCCTTTTTTGTAAAAGGACAGGGGCAACGAGTGGCGCAAACCCCACCCGTATCTACCGAACTGAGCTACAGCAAGCGCATACCGCTGCTTGCTCGTTGAGGAGCCCTAACCTGTACGGTTGAAGAGGCATTGGCTCCGTCCCCTGGGCATCTTCGGATGGCCAAAGTCCTTTCGTTACAGTCTTTTCGAAAAAAAGACAGAGACATGCTTGTTTTCGTATTTTGAGCCTGTAAGCAATTATACCAGGCAAGTTCGCTTATTGGTCTTCAATATTTACTCTCAATGTTTGAAGCACTGAGATGAGTGCGATCCTACGTCGACCCCGTTAACATTTTTTTATGTACATACATACATATGTATGTGTTAATATTTGAACCATTGATTTACATATCGGGGTAATAGAAAAATAGAAAATTTCCACAACAATTTGAATCGAAAGACGGACGGATGCTTTTCCCCCATCATACAATGCTCTCACTGAGCAAGGAACTCGGCATGACAGGTATGGATGGCAACGGGAGTTCCACAGGGTTCAGTGCTTGACTCATTGCTCTGGATAATAATGTACAACGGCATTCTGGGGCTTCCCATGCCTTGAGAGATGACTGTGGTAGGCTTGTTGTGGTTGCAAAGAGGCTGGAGTGCTTCGAAGTATACGAGACTGAACTTTAGAGAGCATTTGAAATTTGTATGTGAAAAATCGGCGGTAGCCACCGTGGCTTTAGCAAGGATTATGCCGAATATAGGCTGTCCAAGAACTGGCAGGATATTATTGCTAGCCAAGGTTATGTTACTTCCATTCTAATGTATGCCTCACCGGTTTGGGCTGTTTCACTAAACTCCTCTGGAAACGCCCAGAAATTAAGCTCAATTTACCGTAGGTGAGCATGAAGAGTGTGCTCTGCGTACCGAAAAACTTCGCATGAAGCTGCTTCCGTTGTTGCTGGAATGATCCCAATAGGAATTCTGGTTGAGGAGACAAGCCGATTTTATGGCGGTCGACGTAATAACACGCCAGCGGACTTAGAAAGGTGAACTAGATTGGAAATACAGGAAAGCATGAGACAGTGGCAACTGCGGGTTGGGTACGTTTTTTAAAATCCCGACATTCAATATCCCGCCATTTCAAAATCCCGCCAATTAAAAATCCCGCTCAATTAGAATCCCGTCTAATCAAAATCCCGCCAATCCAAAATCCCGCCATTTCAATAACCCGCTTATTCAAAATCCCGCTTTTCAATATCCCGTCACAAAAGGTAAGTATTCTTTCATAAATCACGCGCGAGATTTTTGAAAGAATACTTACCTTTTGTGACGGGATATTGAAAAGCGGGAGAGTCGGGAAAGCCAGGAAAACCAAGGTATACGCCTAAGTGCGGGAGTATTGCTGACGCAGTTGCAGCAAATTTTCCAAGAGCTTAAAATATTGTTGAGGCTTGGCACAGACGATTTAACTTTATCACAAGGAAAAGCCATATCGGTATGTACCGGCTGGTGGAATTACTAGGTAAAGAATTGCTCCTAGCTAAAAACCGAGTTGAGCCGTCCCGATCCGAAGGTCGCATCCAAAAGGTCTTTAGATAACCAGCAGTTAAGGAATATACTTGCATCTAAAGAGGACTATGAAAAAACGGATTTTTTGAAAAACTTGACGCATAAACTAATGTAAATACAGGAGGGACTCGATAGTTTGAACTAATTAAAACCAAGTGCGTTCAAATGATCGAGGGTTTCAAATTTGTGGGGGAGCTTTGTTATTGAAAGAACTTGCATAATAATAATTTTGGTTTTATGTATTTATTTATTAGTATAGTACTCATATTAAACAAAATAGGATTCAAGTTGAAACAAAAGTTAATAAATAATTCACATTTACTTAAATGGTTTTACACATTTTTGAAAAAAGTTACGCAAAATTTATTTATTTATTTGTTTGAGATCCATGTTAGAAATGAAATGTTATAAATTTATGACATACTTTCTATGAATATTCATTTTAACACATAAACACTACGGGCTATTAAAAATTTAAATAAAAAATTTAAGACACGACTAAACAGCGCAAATGTAGTAACGTGTAAACCGTTTCGTATGTTTAACGAAATCTCATACATATCATTACAGAATCATTACCTGTTCGGATAGCTCTAATTTATTGCTAATCAAGTGATTGCCCGAGTTATATGCTAGAAAACCACAAATAAAAACTTGTTCAAACTATAGAGGGAATAATTTCGTTGAAAAGTTCAAATTATAAGAGACGTAATGTTGCTAGATGAGCGTTCAAATTATAGAAGGTTCAAACTAGCGAGTCTCTCCTGTAATTGATAAGTCGAACGCATATCTATATGTTTTGTTAACAATAAAAAAAATTTGGCGGTATTTTGGCGGGATTTTTTTATTATTTAATAGCGGGATTTTGAAATGGCGGGATTTTGGAATGGCGGGATTTTGAGGTGGCGGGATTTTGAAATGGCGGCATTTTGATATGGCGGGATTTTGTAATGTCGGGATAATGTAAAGCGGGATTTTTTGAAAAAAAGCGGGATTATGAACGGGCGGGATTTTGTTTTTCGGGATTATGTAGGTATCCCGGCAACTGCATTGGGACCAAGCTGTATCCGGTAGATAGACTCACTCTCTCATCCCTGATATTGCGAAATGGGTTGAACGCCAACACCGCGAAGTGAACCACTATTTAACTCAAATCCTAACGGGACATGGTGGATATCGTCATTACTTGTACCGATTTAAGCTGGATGGCAGAGTGTCCTAGCTGCAAGGGAATTATGACGCAGGGCATGTATTTTTTTAACGTTCGAGATTTAGCGTGCGACGCTCGCAACTGAATGCGGAAATTTGGGAAACGTTAAGCCCACATAATCTGGTGAACCATATGCTGGAGTGCCAACACAATTGGGAGGCATTGAATGAATTTGTGTTCAGTATTCACAAGAAATTTCGAAAAGGAGAAGCTAGATGGAAGTCAGCAACACGACATGATGACTTAATAGCCAAAGCCGCCCCTGCGAAGTAGTACCGACAGGGGTCCCGCAGGAGGCAGGGCGACGGAGGTTGTCTAGTTTTAGCCGGTAGAAATTCGACATAACTGCATCAGCAGTATCTTCCAAAGATTTTCCCACTTGGTTAAAAAAATATATATAGATGGCAACAAAATGTTTAAGTTGATGATTGTGTCCAGACTAATTTACGGACATAGATTGAGTGAAGTGTCTGTGGCAAGTATAGGACCACTGAAACTGGTAACATAAAATGTATGTTTCACAATTTTCCTTGACATTTCCTAGACATTTCGGTGTCGCCTGTCTGGTGGATTTAATCTATGTACACATAGTTCAATAAACGATGATACGACTTGAGATCTGTTTTCACTTAACTCAACTCGCTTCAAACTTAAGATCACTAAGTGATTGAACAAGTTTTCAAATAAATTCCGTAGTATCCTTTGGTAATACACAGTAATTCGGTCGCGCTTGGTAGCTTTAGGATATCCACTCGTGGCTGACTAACGTTACCCTCTACTCCAAAATACGTCCCGAAATATTTTTCTGTGAGCGCCCTTATCTGAGGTAATAGCGACAAACGCCTTTTCGATTTTATATCTCACGGAAGATAAGAAACCGCTTCGCCTATTCTCACACCGTACCTAATGATGAGTTCTATATCTGACATTGAAATATGAACAACCTAAAAAATATTTGGCCCGAATTTGCTGCTCCTTGAAATCTCCCGCCCTATGCTACTGGTACATCCGCCACTGACTTTAGCGAAAAAAGAAACTGCGAAATGAAACTAAAAGGAAACATTGTATGCTTTTCCATCAGAACAGAGAGTTATAAGGAACCGAAACACTACGTGAGAGATGAACGAAATCGGTTGAGGAGTGGAGACGTGAAGTGCAGCGATAAAGTTGCTAAACTGGATTTTGTATGGAAGTTTGAAATATTGTTTTCTAAAACGTAAACATTCTAATTGGACCAATATTGGACCAGACCGGTTTTAAACGCGCATTTGACATATTGTCCTCTCAAATGTAAACATGCTTATGTAGGATTGAGGATCGTGCGGGTGTTGCGACGCAGTGTGTATGCAGTTGCGCATGTATAGGAATTCTATCGCCAAGCTACCATGGGAATATATGGGCATTGCGCCTCCATACTTACTCAATGGCTTTTCCACATCTTTAACATGCTCGTAATGCGACATAAAACCAATCAACTTCCTAGCTATCTGCGCAAAAACAGAAAACCCCTTTTCATACTGCATGGTAGTATCAACATTTAAATTATTTTTAAATTACATATTTACGGTCTTTCATGATTTTGATAAGAAACCACAAACCCGACAATGGGCCTAGCCGCTTAGCACTATACAGTCGAACCTCGTTAACTATTACATGTTTACGTTTGTTGTTTTTCCCAATGCCCGCCCGTGTGGTCTTTTCTCGACTTAGTCAGCTTATCGAAGTCACAAAATACATTCGGGCAATTATTGGAAAATTTGACTAATCGAAGTTACAATTATTAAAAATCAGCATGTTGTTAGGTTACTTGACAAAATTCGTGGTTGATATGGCTTATCGAAGTCGGAACACGTTTCGGGACTGACTTTTTGCTTGGAGATATCGAAAAATTCGGCTAAACGAAATTCGTGTTATGCAAACATTTACATATGTATATCGGAATCTCAAGGGACCGAAGAAATATATCGAAATATATTCGCGTACTAGAGGTTCATGTTATCGAGGTTTGACTGTATTAAAATTGACTGATGACAACGACCGCATTCTTGTAAATGCTTCATGATAATCTTCTATTTATTTCCGCTTTTCATTCTATATTTAGCTCTTGCTTGATTATTCCAGAGATATGCGCAGGCATAGGGAAAACAAGTAGAAAATGATTGCAACCAACGCATGCACTATCCGAATCCCAACGAACGACCTAATCCTGGCACACATTTTTTGTAGATAATGAATTTTAATCTTTTATATGAGTTGGATTTGACAGAGATGTCGATGGACCGTTTCAGGAGAACAAAAGACGCCGATAAAACTTCTGAAATTAAAATTCACAAAAAATAATCATTTTATTATTTAACAATGATAGTTGAAATAGATTGGATGCGTCAGCATCAGCATCGGCAGAGGCATCAGCATCAGCAGACAAATTTCAATTTAGAACGCACGCATTTGCCTTTGATGACCCACATTGGCAGCAGCAGCAGCGGCAGAAGCATTTTTTCTGCTTCTGCTGCTATTGCTGACGTGGGAAATGTATTTCAACCATGACATCCCTATGGAATGTTGATAGGCATTTTTCGGATTGTTAGGATTTTTTGTTGTACAAGATCGGATTTTTTCCAATGTCGAGAAACTCGAAAACATTAGGGTGTAATCATCAGTTGTAAGCCGTTAAGCTGTCGTTGTAACTAAATGATTACTAGCTTATTCCTTTAGGATCTTCTATGATTTTCTTATAGTGGACATATCTATTGTCTATTCTTTCGACGAATACTAATTCAGTTTTCTCGAGGTACGCGAGTTGGGTTGGAAGTGGTAAACAACAAAATATGATGATGTTCATCACTGCCCACCTAAATATTTCAAATTCACCGGTTAATTCCAATGATTTTGGATTATGATATGAATTTGAAGTTCAAGATTGTCCGCATTATAAAATGCGTTTGCCATCAGGGCATTAACCTAATCATCATCGTATGGAGGTGTATGCTTACCTACTAATGCACACGACTGTGTCGATATGGAATGATGATGGTTTTATGACATGGGTAGACGCACAAAAATTTCTTGGGCTCGTAAACATTTTTTTTTTGCTTTTTGGACAGATGAGTTTAAGGAATGTTCCAAGGCCAATGTAATCATTAATGTAATTTCTCTTCTACTTATACATATTATATGGGTCTTATAAAAAACTGACATAATTATTATCATTGAGTTGGTTTATTTTTTTTCTATATATATCTCAGCCTCTGCTTCCGTTTCGTCAAAAAAGTCGTTGTTCTTAGATGCACATAACATAGGTACTTCCGCTTTCAAATTCATCTAACCTTCGATACGAATAAATTTACTGTCATGGATTTAAAAGAAGTTTCAATGACACTACGGCGTTGCATACATATCATGCCAAACGTGAAAAAAAAAACAAATCGGGAAGCAGTAACTGCGCTCTTCCTGTATGATTTCCAAACTTTTTACACCGTTCTCCAATGCACCCGCAGTTTTGATTTTAAAGCGCTATTTAGACAATCTCTATTGCAAAAACACATCCATCAGCAAAATTTACAGCAAATCAATTAATCTACAATCTTTCATCCACCATTCTGATTGCTATCTTGGAAATGATTGCGTGTTACCAGAAAACATTCAGTTGGACTGATTGACTTCATATGATATGTGTAGTACAGTACAGATACGTTTGAACCTAAATAAGTGACAAGCACTGTAAAAAGTTACACAACTTTATGCGATGGGTTAAGGGCGAAAATTATTAGCAATATCGATTCAAATTCTGAAGACTCTAGGTGCAAGCTTTCATTAAGTTACAGTGCGAAATTTTAAAAAAAGTAACTTATGTAGTCCATACAAAATATCCCAATTCAGGCCTCCAAATAGAAAAAATAGAGTAAGGATAATTTTAGATTCAGTAGGGTGCCAGGAATTTAAAACTCATTTTGCTAAGAAAAATGTTGATCGGAAAAGTCCCACAAAGGACAAAAAAGGACACTAATTAATCCTTGATCAGGAGTGAGCATGCGGGGTGTAATATCAAAAGGAACGCCGAGTACATTACATATCCGGTTTTTGCTTCTTGTTTTAAGGACGCTTAAAATTTGATCGGAAAGCTTTGAAAAAGGACACTAATTAATCCTTGATCGAAACGTGGGTTAATTAGTGTCCTTTTTCTGAGCTTTCCGATCAAAAATTTCCTAGCAAAATTAGTAGTGGAATCTTCAGGTATTATAGATTCTAAATTGGTTGGCAACTTAAAATATTCGCGTAGTTATGGCTTTGGAAAGATACCGATACGGGAAACATGATTTTTTTTTATTTTAGCGCGATTTCCTCCTTTGAGGGTTCTTGAAACAGGAAACAAACACCGGATATGTAATGCAATCGACTGCCCCTTTGATATGATACGCCGCATGCCCACGTTCGCTCAAGGATCAATTTGTGTCCTCTTATGTCCTTTCTCAATGCTTTCCAAACAATTTTTTTCTCATCAAATTTAATGGTATTAAAATCGTTTTTTCATCAAAAATTCAAATGATCTATTCGTAGCGGTACTTTCGACTGACAAACCTGCAAAGTTCACAAAAGTTGCCTAATGTTAGCTTTCGAACAACATATGAAAATTAGGGTCTTAGGATTTGAAAAATTGCATATCTTACGTGCTAAAGAGAAAGAAAAAAACGTGGTTCCAAGAGAAAACCAAAGTAAAAGTTTCCATAAACGAGAGACGAGTGTTATTTAGTAAACAAGATATTTTTTTAAGAAAAAACAAAAAAACACGAGACCGAGGTTAAATTAGGGCGCGGCCAAAATTTGGATGCCCTTCACTCTTCTCGGGCTAATATTTTTTTTCGGCTTTCCTATGACTTGTGTTTAATCTCCTCCCCCCACCATTTTTTACTTCCGTTTTCATATAAGTTGCGTTAACTCGATAAAACATAATTTGTGTTAGGTTTGGTTAGAATAACTATGCACAAACCGATAAAAATATTCTTAGAAAACTTTTTTTAGTGGGAGGGGGATGGCCCCATAGTACGAATATATTTGTTCTTTCAATGTGTCTTTATCGAAAGTACAAAAAATATGTAAAAACAAATACATTCGTATTATGGGGCATCCCCCCTCCCACCAAAAAAAAAAGTGTTTTTTCTGTTTGTGCAGTTATTCTAACCAAACCTCACCCAGATATGTTCTATCGAGATAACGAAACTTATGTGAAAACGGAAGTGAAAGAATGGGGGGGGGGGGGGTTAAACACCATTAAACACAAAGATTTTGGCAGAACTAAAATCTAAAAAAAATGGATTAGGATATCCGTGTGTGTGCGACATAAGAGCTCCTCAGTCCAGTCTGCGACTGATAAGAAACCAACTTGCTTTGCTACTTGTACGATTTCCTCTACGACGTTTTCTCCTACATCGTTGTTGTTACTCGTAATAATGCAATCAGCTCAAAGCTTTTTCCAGGCTCGATTCATTGTGGTTTGTTGCACTTCATTTCAAGCTGTCTTTATGTTTATTGCTATAATGATATCAAAGGATCGCCAGTAATCTCAGACTGAAGCAAAAGGGTTCTGTTTGGAGGTAAAAAAAAATACCTTTACATGGGATTCATGCCTTCACAATTTGGGGATATCCTGCCACATTGTCCAGAAGTAATAGAATCTTTTGTGACAATTTTTTCTGCTGGCAGAAATTCTATATAGAGGGAAAAAAATAATATTGGTATCATTCCACATATAAACTGGAAGTCGTTCATGCTTTTTTCATTTGGTCGAAAACTGGCAGAGACGATTTTGGAAGAACTTACATCGCACGCGGGTTCCCAGAATGAAATTTATTGTTTTGTCTAATTTTGAATTTCTGTGGCAAAATACAGCGACGTAAAAGCGGAGAACCATAGACGCAATGTAAAACATGGTATAAATTTGATAACGATGTAAAAGCGAAACGACTTATAACGAGGTGACGTATAAAGGGATTTACCGGCAATATATTTTTTACTGTGTATACAAAACAAATCATCCAAAAATTCAAAATCACAACTCTTCTTTTGATGTTTTGGTTTTTCTTTATTCTTTACTTAAATGTACTACACTAGTGTGCAGAATCTTTTTTTTCTGTCGTGCTCGTCGCTTTTTTTTTTTTGGGGTGCCTCTTCAACTATACCAGCAGAAATAATAATACATACCATGGTTGTACTCTGAACTTTTTCTCTAGTTTTATCTTTTTTCGAGCCTGGCTTACTTCCTCCTTAGTCTATGTACCTACTCTAATCAAGCATATGCTTATAGGTGTGCAGATTTAATATCTGGAGGCATCATGAATAAAGAAAGATACACTACACTTACGAGCATGTATCCATATTATTGTTGATTTGCTCGCGGATGAGCCTCGCCACACACGCTCGATCCCAAACGCTTTTTCAATATGATTCATTTAGAAGAAACCTCTTTTTTCAGTGTTGTTTTCTTTCCCATGTCAGCGAATGTTTTTTTTCCATTATTCGACGCGGCGCGACTTTAGTCTTTGGTGCGTCGCATATTTTGCGAGAGTCAAATGTACCGACCTCATTGATCATTTTGAGGGCTTGACGAAACCGAATTTAGAGCCAGCCGCCTGCCCGGGGCTATTTTTGGGTTTCGCGGATTATACTATTAGCATTATTGGAGCTTGGCAATGAGTTGTAGCACATTAATAAATAAATGTGAACATGACTAACTTGTAATAAGAGGTTATTTGTATAATTTAATGAATTTATATCTGCGCCTTTTTAGTTTTCTTTTTTTTTTCTGGTGAGATTTCATATGGATAATTTTTCCCACTGTTGTGAAACAATTTGTCAACATCTCGGTATATATTTTAGGTTGGTTGTCGTATGCGTGTGTTTCGGAAAGAACTTAAGAGTCGCCGCGGTAACCTCAAAGGTTAAGAAAAAATTAGTTCAATCAATTTGAAAGAAGATCCGATTAACTTAAGATTGTACACACACATACAGTTATACATATATGAGTTGTCAGGTTATTGAGTAGCTCCTAAACCTCAAGTACCAGGTTGTTAATAAATTATTTAATAAACATTTACATTTTCATATTGAGACAACTAGCTGTGAAACGAATTAAAATCAGAGAGAAAAAAGGAAAATTTTCGGCTGGAGAGAGCAGCCGCTTCTTGGGTCCAAATTCGAATTTGTGCGACCCTTTCGTAATGCGAATTTCCTTGCCTCCAAAGTATCACTAAAATGAGGAATAAAAAGCACTTGTCAAATATCTATGGGCGACATTTGCGTCACTACAAAGTTCCAACTGCTACCACGCTGGAACGTCCCTACTTAAAATATTCAATATCATAAATCAAATTTACGATGGAAGTGCAACTTGAACCTCGGAAAATTTGCTTTTCCACTTGGCTGCTAATTTAAAAAAAAAAAAAACTTTTCTTGGAACAAGAAAATACATCTTAAATCTGGAAAAATTATTCCTTGGCTGTTTTTTATTGTATTTTTTCTTGTTTTAAGCAAATGATTTTTTTCAGTGTACGGACCACTATTTTTTGGTGAAGGGAATTCAAGCTGCCATTTTTTCTAGAACTAACCTCAGGGTCTCTCATATTATAACTTGCACTTATCCATATTTTGACTTCTTGTACAAAAGGTCCGTTTTATTGGGTCAGAACAGAACTGGACAACACAACTTTTATACATTTTTCCGAATTTTTGACAGTTGCTGTTTTACATATATAGAACCACTCCTGTCAAATTTGTATAGACATTTTCCGAATTTTTGGCAGTTGCTGTTCTATATACTAGAAGAACTCCTGTCAAATTTTTATAGACATTGTGCTGTTCTATCCTGTCATGACCCAGTAAAGGACTTAATGTAAGAAAACTCCTAATGTTTTAAGCCCGATTTGATGTATTTATACCACGAAAGTGTCATCAAGCATAGATTAGATTTTAAGGGATGTGTACCGTACCATGTACCATCGCCATGAGCCTATTGTGTTATAGCGCTAGCCAAAAGTAAAGAGCTACTTCTGGTAAAAACGGTTGATCGTAAACCTACATTAAAAGTGTCTTAAGTTGGCTGACTGTAGTCAAAGCTAGGGTGAGTTTGCGGACGCGGCGCTACGCTGCGTTCCTAAAGAATGAACAGCTTGAGTCTTGTCTACGGTTGCCGCTCGGAAAAATGGAATGCTGCAGCTGTATATACCCCAGCTCTTCAATTATCAATAAAACGACGAAGCAGCCTTACTATCTTTTTAGAGCCCAATTTACTCAGCACAATCACTGTACAAGTCTTGTCGGTCTGTAGTTTGACCACAGTCTTTGTAACAAAGATTTATTTGGTTGAATTGTTAAAGGTTGTTTACCCTTTTTTGAAACGCTCTGTGGCTCACTTGATTGAGTCGCACTCTACAATGCTAGTAATCTAGAGGTCCAGAGATAGAATCTCGGCGTGGTCCAAATTTTCCGCACAAGTGCGGATAGGAAATTGTGTATGTAGTGCTTACAACATTATGTACACTCCGAATTATATGCAATGTAACGTTGACTCGAAATAGCCTATAAACTGCTGAGTGGACGCACCATGCCCCACAAGGGGTTACGATACAGAGAAGAGGAAGTTTACCCTTTTCGCATGTTATGTAATATAAGTAGTCTCCAGAGTCTTCGCGGACCACTTACAGGCCTCTCACGGATCACATTCGGTCCGCGGACCACTTGTTGGTAAACAGTGCCTTAGATCTATTGAATAGTGTCTCAACACCTAGGGGAAACTTTTTTAATCGAAATTATATTTGAAATGCTATAAAATTTTGTTTTCCATAGGTCTAATTACTCAAAACGTCAAAAATGACAGTTCTATCTGTCGAATTTTCAATCGTTGACGTTTCAAATTGTCAAATCTATGATTGATGGAAGTTTCGATTTGTCGAATTTTAAACAATTGATACAATTGACGTACGAAGTGTCAAAATCTGACAGGAAAACTAACCTACTACGATTTTAATTTTTTTTTCTAAAATATTTGAAAAGTTTATCCAGATGTGTATGCTATCCAAATGCTATTCAAAAACTCACAGTCAATTAATGTAACCTTGCCATCGTCAACCTAACTGTGTTGTTATGGCTGAAGTTAAAACAACATCTCGTAGCGGTAGTATTGGACTAGATTTTAGCTGCCCTTTGTCATATCGCATCCCAGAGTAAGCAAATCAGAATGTTTGGATTGAAATTGGGAAAAAATAATAACGCGAAACTGGTGTAATTGTACGGATTGTTCCGAATGATCAAACCGACTCTCGTGTTAACGCCAAAATTCTTATATTGAAAAGGAGGTCCTTCATATCATCATGTTTCTTTCAGCAAATATCTTCCATTCCACAAAAAATACCGGCGTACAGAGGGCTGCGCCCGCAATACGAGGGTTTTTTTACAATTTAAATACATAGTGAATATGTTTTGTACACATACATATTTCATAAGCAATAAATAAGAATTGTGCACAACATTAATTAAATGCTTCCTATAAATCTATTTTTGGATTGGTCTAATTAAAAGGATGTTAGGCGTTAGCCTTTCGTTCTGGAACGCGTTTATTTACTAAATTAGATTTACTATGTATCCAGTTTAAATAAAAGTACTCAACGCAAATGTACAGACATTTTTGGATTTATTTTTTCTGATGAGTTCTCAACAAAAAGAAATTCTGTCAAACGTAAGGATGGCTATACATATAAGCTGAATTAATTAGCTGTAGATCCGTAACCGTTTCTCCGAATAAAGAAAATTAAATGATTTCGTTGAGCCCGTTGATATGTGTACTCATACAGAGCTTTCCTATGCGTATTGAAAAAGTAGACTTGCAACTATTCAGGGACACCCTGTAAACTTAGTCCTACAAATTTCTGCCAATCTTTAATGCAAAGTTGCATATCGGTACCTATAACGGCTTAGAAAAACCGAGGTGAAAACGTAAGCTTAACTTCAAACGCCCATATAACTCCGTTACCGTAACTCAAACTGGAAAAAAAGTAACTGATACAAAATGTACTCGTCGAGTCCTTTGATCTGAGTATCCATACGTCCATCTCCGATAAAAACTAAAAAAGTCGACTTTTTTCAAATCTTCGGGACACACTGTTATCTTTGCCCTACCAACTTCTATGTATTTCGTGCCAAAGACTCTTACCATTCTACACTTAAAATAAATAACAGGCGCGACAATCCAACATTGGACTAAGGCCGCAGGATGTGTTAGTGACAGTTATTTCCAAGATTCTACACTTACCTACCAAATTTTATGACGATCGGTTGAGATTTTTGAAAAAAATTCTAAAAACCCTAAAAAACTAAAAACTGTATCGCTAGAAATGCTTCTTCTTCACGTTACAAACAAATGAAAAAAAAAAGATATGAAAGAATGTTTTCTTCTCCATAAAAAAGTTCGGCCAAACGCCAATCAACACTGTGGCCCTCGTAAAAATTAATTTGGACGCTCCTAATCTGACGTGTGCTATGTTTGTGTCTGCCAAGTATGGACGCTAAACCAAGCATCTGAAAATCTGTTAGACACATTTGAGTGAAAGATTCTTCAGAAAATTCTTCGCATTCTGGCGCATTCCGGACAATCATGAGTTTTATTTACTTGCGTATAGTGAGCTGGAAGTGCCGATAATTATGAAACGATTGCAGTGCACGGATAAACGACAATCGCATGTCCAAGAAAATGACCTTCGCGTAACGAGTGGATGAAACTAGATTGCGTGGACGACAGAGAGCTCGATGGAATGAGGAATTAGTAGGGGAGTATGTCCACTTGTTGTTAGTTTTCCCAAATTGGGGAACGAGGTTGGCGTAATCGTGTCAATTAGATGTCAACGCTAAATGCGTCGAAAACCCGACATCGAGTTAACATGCCACAGTGATGATGATTTAGCGTCAATGGTGCCCTTATGGGCAGTAACCAAATTGCCGCACTTCGCAACTAATGGTAAATTAAGTTATTGGCTTTTCCCGTTTCATTTACATATACACAGAGAAAATTTTTTTTGCGATATCAACAAATTTGTTTGATTGCTCCCTTATTTAGTATAATTCACCAAACATAACGTAGAATTTTGCTTATTTTTCAAAAGATGTTAGTAAAATCTAACAACCGAATTGGTAAATTCAGCGAACTTGATTTGATTGTTTTGATTTAATTGATTACACTAAATACTTTTGATATATTATCCAAAAAATAAACTTTGCCCACAAAAATTTTGATCAAATGAACAAAACTTTTATATAATAAATACCGGCCCTAAATGCAAACGCAACCTTTTTATGAAGTGGCCAAACCTTTCGTTGAATCTACCAAAACCAAAATTTTCCTATCAAATTTATCGAATTTCATATCAGCTGCAAATTTGAACATTTATTTGAAAACCCCAAAACTTTCTTCCAATCTACTAAACAATTAGTCAAATGATCAAAAGCTTTAATTGAACCGACCAAATTCAATGAATGGATTGGTAGAATGAACCAATATTTTGGTTGATTCAACAAAAGGTTTGTTCTATCTGGAATATTCATTTCGATTCGTCTATTCATTCAAATCCGTGATCCGAGTGCGTAGTGTTATAATTGGCGTGGTATTTCTTAGTTTTCCTTCTTATATTCTATTGCGAAGAAAAATTATGTTGTTAAAGTGAGTGCCCTCGGTGTGAACGGTGTGAATAACATAATTTAATTGTGTGACATTATTTTTTGCAGAATTGTGAAAAGTGGCGTGATGAAAAAGCGCAAAGTGCAAAGTCCAAAGGCGGACTCCATGGACATTATATGTGTTTTTTCTAGAATTGTAGAAACAGTGGCGGCCTGGTTTGTTGTTAGCCAAATCAAGGACTTGCGCATCGGATTTTATCGTAGAACGGAAAGTGACACTAGCAGCCTGGTTTGTTGTTAGCCAAACCAAGGACTTGCGAATATCGGCAGTGAGACATCGAGAGCAAACACGGACGTGACCAACAAAAGGAAAAAGGTAAGTTGTGGTCCTTATTGAAATTTATATTAAGAAAAAAAGTTGCAAGAAAATCTCCATCACATTTTGAATCTTAAATTTATTTGTTTTTTATTACGCGCTTTCAAGGTTTCAAAATGTGGTGGAGAATTTTTTCCATTGTTTCTTACGTTTAACCCGAAAATTAATAAAAACTTGTTTTTGTTTGTATTTTCTTCTAGAACTAAACGTGACACCAGCAGCTGGTTTATTGTTAGTCAAACAAAGGACTTGCGCATATCGGCAGTCAGACATCGAGAGCAAACACGGACGTGGCCAACAAAAGGAAAAATGAATTATGATTTTGCTTATGAAAAATTGCTACAATTCTACAGGAATTTTTATAACTTTTTTGTGGGATTCAATAAGCTTAATGTTTATATCTTTTTATTTTTTCAAAGAACAATAAAAACTGTGAAAATAAATAAATACCGAAATAAATGATTTTTTAAATGTATTTATATATGTATTTTATTTTTTGTATAGTAGGGCGCTTCTTGAAATTTCAGGGATTTCAACAAAAGTATTAGGTATATTGACAAATGCAATTGTTTGAACTGAAGAAAAAATATTGGACGATTCATCAAATGCTTTGTTTGATATTCTCAATATATTTGGTCAAAATGACCAAATATTTTTGTCATATATTACAAAGACATTTGTTAGAACCACCAATTTGTTCAGAAGAATCAAATATTTTATTTGGTAAATCATATAGTCTTTTTTATTGAATTACCTGATGCAATTAGTAAAAATATAGAAATTGTTTAGTTCAAACCAACTAAAACACTGTTTAGTTTTCAAAATTTGTTTAGTAAAATAATCAATCAAACGAACTTGGTCAATTTAACAAATGACTTAATTGACCAGAAATCAATGAAAACTTTAGTTGATTTTTGTTTGATTTCAACAAAAGATTTTTCTCTGTGTAGGAAAACAGTAAAATTTTGGATAGGAGCAGAAAACCATTTTTTTTGGCCCGTCATCATTTTTCAAACCCAAAATGATACATTATGTTGAAACCAAAACTGATAATAATAATAAGCAAATTGGACTTAACCAAAAAAGGAAACACTGCTACCTAAAAGGTATATTGATTATTGTGCCATAGTCCTTTAATTTAGAAGGTTATCAACCCGTTTGATAAAAGCTAGAAGATCCTTCAGGGAGGAGCACCTAATCATACTAGTGCTGAGTAAATCACGTCCAAGGAGTGATCACCTGGACCTGGCCATTGCCGGGCATTCCAGTATTAAATGAATGGAGGTTTCGTCTTCCTCCAGGCAAAGGCGACGTTGAGTCTCCCTTGATAGATCTATTCTATGAAGATGGTAGCGGAGTCCAAAGTGCCCCGTAAGAAAGCCTATTAATAGTCTAAGCTCTATCCTGCGCAGACAGAGAAGCTGAAGGGTCGCACTAACTCTTTAGTTACTCTTAAGCCAGTGTGCGATGTCCAGTAGTTATGGCTCAGGTCCGACGACCAGTTACCAATTACGCCTCTAGTAGCTTTTCAGCTAATTCCACAGAAGGGTTCAGGACCGATGAGTGTGGAGGATGAGCCCTCTCTTGCTAATTCGTCCGCGTATTTACATATTTCCTTCAACGCCTCTGTGACCCGGAACCCAATAGATGGTAACAGAGTTACGGCTGAAGAGGCTCTGAAGCAGGTCAAAGCACTCGCTGACCATCTGCGAGGTAAACTTGTGTGAAGTTAGCGCCTTACTTAATTGCTGCCTGGCTGTCAGTGCAAATCTCCCTGGCACAGATTTCGATGGCATGAATTGCGGCTTGAAAGACGCTGGGTCATTTGCCCATTGCAGCCGAGATCCTGGTATTGGGTCCAAAGACTCCAGCACTCACACCGTGAGCGGTCTTAGAGCCATCGGTAAACCAAGTGATGCTTCTAGGATCCATACACGTGTTGCCATTAGCCCATTCCGCCCGATCTGGGATGTGAAGGGCGAATTTCCTGCCGAAGCGCAGTTCCGTGATCATGTAATCTGAAGCCTGGCAGATTGATAGGCCAGGAACTTGTTGCAGGATACGCATGTGTCCCCGATCACTGATACGAGTATCAGTTGATAGGTTGATTATCAAAGCACTCAATGCTGCAGTTTCGTGTATGAAAATATGAAGTGGCGTCATTCCCCATATAGCTTCCATGTCTAGGGTAGATGTAGTGCTAAAAGCACCAGTGATGCCAAGACAGGCAAGTCGTTGGAGCTTATTACAGCTCTTAATTGCGTTGCGTTGTAGTGTAGGCTACCACATTAGAGAAGCATAAGTGATTACAGGGCGTACTAGAGTACTGTATAACCACTCTGTTATTTTGGGCGAAAGACCCCAAGTTTTACCGTAGCAGTTTCGGCAAGTCCACATGACACGCGTAGCCTTGCTAAGAACATTTTCCAAATGGCTATTCCAGTTTAATCTACTATCGAGTATAATGCCAAGACATTTAACCTCTTTGGAATAGGTAATGAGCACACCTCTTAAGTAGATTGGGTCAAGAGGAGGAGTAATTTTCCTCGTGAACTGTTAACTGTCGTTAGGGCTGTAGTCATCAAATCGAATTTGCCCCTGATCACGATAGTGATATCGTCCGCGTAGCCGATGGCGAAAAAAAACCCTGCACCTCAAGTAGCGAGAGTAATTCATCACCAAGGACCACAATAGGGGTGAGAGTACACCCCCTAGAGGGCATCCTTTGATAGCGTTAATGTTGAGAGTGTGACCGCCGAGGGAGGAATAAATCTCCCTGATACCTTTATGGAGGTTCGCTGGCTTACGGTTAGATTAGAAGACAGACTTCGCAGCGTTCGTCGCGAGAAAAACTTTGTCCTAAGACCATTAAAATGTGGCAGTTTCAATGGGATAAGACCTGAACTGATGATGAAGCCCGGCAATGTTAATCAGTATTTGACATAAATTTTAGGTAACTGCGAATGCATACGTAATTTATTCATTACTTTAGGCTAAGGTGACCAGATTCCCGAAGGACCAATGCTGTACACATGCTCGCGGAATTTGGTTTTCAGGCAAATCCTCAGCCATTCTTCCATGTTTGAGGTCTACGTCGCAAAAATGTTGGCGAATTCTCTAATGTGCGAGCTACAGGTTCAGGTTCACGAAGCGGTATTGGCATCCATTCGCTCACCGCTTGCACCTCGACTTACAAAAATGTTGGCGAATTCTGAAAAAAAAACGACATGAATAGCGAGACCTGAAGTAAGCGATAAGCGAGCCACAGGATCTGACTAAACGTATAAAACAGCCATAGGTCTAAATCTTACGAAATGCATTCCATCGGCTCATCGCTTGCCTCTCGCCTTATCTTATCCCACAACAGCACTGCGTTGCAAAAATGTTGGCGAATTCTGAATAGCGCGACATATAGCGAGGTCTGAGCAGAGAAGGGCGAGGTATAGGATTTGAGTAATCCTAAGGATGAGGCAATGGTCTACATCTTAATAATTGTCTTCTATTAGATCACCGCTCGCTGCGCTGGCACCTCGCCTTGGCCACCAGCGCTGGTCGCAAGGATGTTGGCGAATTATGAAAAGCGCGACAGACAGAGCGAGGTCTGACCGAAGCTAAGGGCGAGCCGCAGGATCTGAGTACACGTATGAACGAGCCGAATTGCCTTCCAATGGCTCACCGCTCGCTGCGCTTGCACTTCTCCTTATCGTATTTCGCAACAGCTCTACGTCCCAAAAATGTTGGAGAATTCCCTAATGCGCCACAGACAATGCAAGGTCTGGGCGAGGCACAGGATTAAAGTAAACCTAAGGACGAGCCAGAGGTATAAACCTTACTTAAACTTGGTTGCAATATTTCTGGAGGAGAGTATGCCTTTCTCAATGGTAACATTAGTGATGGTTCCCTGGGCTCTTAACGCCGTTTTAAATGGATTCTAAGGACATGTTGTGGGGGAAAGTTATCTTAAACAAAGCCGAGTCCTTTCTTTAGTATGCATTTACCTATACAGGTAGATAAAACAATCGGATGGAGTAAGTGGGTGATTTTTCCATCATTTTGTGATTGGAAAAATAAATTAAAATTTTATGTCTCGACGACTGTAACTTCTGAACCTTGGAAACTAGAAAGAGCCTTGGGCAGTGCGGTGCACTACAAGTTTGACAAATTTGGAAATTCCACTCAAGAATTTTCAAGTTATGGAAAATTTTCGATTAGAAAACACAGGGAGTGCAATTTGAGCAGCTGTAACTTCCGAACGCGGTTAGGTGTACCGTGAAATTTGGAGGAAATATGAGCACTACAATTGTGCAAATTGGAGAAATCGGGAAGGGCTCCCGAGTTATGGAAAATGAAAGAATGCTAACATGAAAGTGCAATTATCTCGCTAAATATAGATCGCACAGGGTACATAATGAAATGCTGTACATTTTGCTGTACATTTCCCAGTGCTGTACCACAAGTCAAAATGCTGTACTGTACAGCGAAATGCTGTACGTCTGGTCAGCTTACTTTAGGCTAAACCACTGCCATCTAGATAGACAGGTGGAACTGCAGAAACCTAAGTTCCACTCGAGTCCACAATTTCGTCCATGGGCACCTGTTGTTGTTGCTATTGCAATACGTGTTGCTTGAGTGTATGACCACTGACAGAATCATTTTAATCTGCTGATAATCTGCCTTGTATATCTAGATTGCATTGTCTAAACACAACCAACTAAATATAAAACAATACAAAACCTCGCAATTTTATAGTTTTGATGCTGCGGCCTTAATACAATTTGGGGTGCAGCGAGACAATCAATTTGTGAGTTTGGCAAATAGAGTGTTAGTCGCCAAGTCTCATTTTAGGCTGATTGACGAGAGCCATTCTTGTGAGCTATACTGCAACTTGATTTCTTACAGGAATGCAGCGAATCCGGAGGCGTTTTTATGTCGAATACAAAAATTAAAAACTCAGTGTGAGCATCTGGCTCACCTGACCGCTGTCGATTACGAGCCTATGTTAATTCCTTGAAATTCACTTAGTATTCACAGTATCAGTTACAGTACCGTTAATCGAATCAACGCTCATAAATTTTTCAAATTTTTAACGTCTTTTTTATAGTGCGTAAACCAAAATTTTAAGCACTCTTTTTCATTATGGCTATGAATATTTTCAGCTCAAACTGTAAACTGTGTAAACTATGACACGACTATACGCAGCTGCAGATGCAATGCAACCCTTCACTTCTATAGAACACACTACAGCTCTACACAATTCACAAGTTAATTTATTCTGACTCTGTCTTCGTCAAGTCTTAAAATAGGCATACGTATGATTTAAAGTGCCTATATGCCTGACCGCACCTCTTATAGTGCTCCTCTTCATAATCATACCTCTGTTTATGTCTCCACGTACAAGTATGCATGCCATGCATGCACCAGGCTCACACATCAACCATCGTAGAGCACGTCCTCTTCAAGAATCATTCGAAGCTCGAAGGCATTATAATCAAGTTTATCGTATACTAATTTTGCGGGTGGATCATCGAATCCTCCTTCTCTCGTCAAGAAGCTTGTATTCGATTCGTATAGTCTTGCACGACACAAAAAAAAACTGTTGACGATGATGAGGTCGTCTTCAGTCTTCACTATACAAAGAAGATGGATGAATAGTTAAAAGTGGCTGTGGTGTCGTCTGTTTACAACGAGTCATCAAGGCTGCCTTGGAAGATGTGTTGAACATGAGTTGCAACAACAAAAAATGTCAATCAACATTAATGCGCAACGCAACGCCAGAGAGCATGTCGCGCTCACTCTTGATGACAAGACAATGAAAATTGATGTGCACTCTTTCATAAACGGTGTGCATATGTGATTCACAGAGTTTATTGAAGAATTTTTGAGGAATTTGAACGTTTAGGAAAGTGCTGGAGGCAAAAATATGCGGTAATTGAGAAGTGGGAAGCAGCCTAGGTTTCGCAAGTGATTGACAAAGAGGAAATCGCACGTAGTTTACTAGGTGTAGTGCTTAGTTCGCTCAACTTCAAAGCACAGGATCGGAATTCGCACTGTAGACTGGTGCGAAGAATAAAGGATGATTTTTATTTTAGCGACTTCAATGCCCACCAGGCATTTAACAAACTGAATTTTTCATTTCTCACAGACTTTTGTGCACTTAATGCAGATTCGCCTGCACACGTCACTGGTACTTCTTATACTTACTTCTCAGCAATTCTCCTGACAAAAAACAGTCTCGAGTCTCAAGTCTGGGAAAAGAGTGAATTTTGGCGAATCCTGTTAACCCACATCGATACTGTCTTCTGTCGCAAAGATGTTAGAGGCGCTTATCTGCATACTATACGAGTATTACTATTTCTGTGTATAGGTACTAAGCTGGAGTTCTACCAGTATGGCTTCAGAAAGATGCATAGCAGCCAACCACTATTGACATCGATGGGAGGGATTACTTCACGCTACAGTTGCGAGCTAAGTTAGTATCCACCGTCTGCGTCGAATGTTTTCGCAAAGGCCAATCATTCGTTATTTGTCGCAAACCCGTCGTTTATGCCTGTTCCAGCACAATAGATTTGACAGATTACCATCTTTTAAGCTGGTAACTGAGTTAAGCTTATGAAAATCGTATAAGAAACTCCACAGGGCGTACATCTCCATTTTTGCTCAACACCTACATCTCTCTCTCTTCATTACCGTAACTCCTAGTGGAGCATGGTGCGTTGATGACTACCGTGTGCGTGTATAGTCATCAACGTTACAAAGACAACTGAATTCGGCGTGTAATACGGTTGTCAGCCATACCACTTCCTAGTTTATTATTCTACGATAAGAATATTTCTTATCATCTTCTTCTGAATAATAAACTTGCAACGAGTCGTGCCGAGTTTGGAAACTCGTTTCTCTATAAGTGTCTATTTCACAGAGTGGCGACCGAACGATCACGGCCACAGAGCACGACAACACCTACATAGCCCGAATTAATTGATCGGTTTACATATATGTACAAGGTAATACATAATCACATATCAATGATTCTTTTGCTCGGTTCAAACTTCAAAGACCTCACCACTTTTGTGTCCTAATCTTTTGCGACCTTGCTTAACACGTTCACGTATGTGGCTGGACGCGGTTGATGTTCGTACGTATGGGCAACAAATCTTTCTCTACTGACCCTCTACAAGAGACACGATTAAGTCGAATGCTATAGAGTCGAGTAGAATCGTCAAGCTTATCAACCGAATTCCTTCATAAAATGTCAGGCATAGATTTTTGACAGAGAGGATACAAGGATGCTTAGTGAAACCTTTCCCTGCCAATCCGTGCTTCATTGATACTGGTTTCTGACGCTTACTGCGAAACTACGCTTCCGTATTCAATTCGAGGTAATATGTATTGAATTCAGGTAAGTATGCCTCCATTTGAACACGAGTTTATCAATAAATATATTCACTTGCCAAGAGGATTTCTCCTTAAGAACCTGACCAAGTCACTACACAAGCCATTTCATCCATTCATTCCGCTTTAATCTTCGCGGAACAGTGTTAGCCGGTCCAACTTTCCAATTTCTACTTATATTTGCCGGCATTAAGTTAAATCCCAGACTATACAGAAAGTGACCAAAAAATCATCCCAGCTGGTCGTATACCAAGATTCAGATCAAACTGTCGTACCGTCCGCGACAAAATTGATAAACTAACTACGAACTGGCGACTCAATTGGTCTTTAGCATCGGCAACCAGAATGTTGAAATCACGAATCAACTAAATGACCGCAGAAGCCCAACATGGAATTATCATTTCAAAAATCGCAATATCAGTTTTAACGTCAGAGGGTTTTGAAAAACAATTGCAGTCATGTCTAGCCTCATTAAGCAGAAAGCAAAAGTAACAATAAGGTTCGACTCCAACGCCTATAACGACGACATAAAATACGCAAACAAATTTAATACGGACAAACTTTACAACAACAAACATTCGGTCGTACGTGCTTGTCTGCTGGCCACTGAAAAAGCTCCAATCGTCCAGTTTTGCCTTATAGTGTAAAAAAGGACATTGTCGCCCGCTTTGCAAAAACTCAAGCGCGTTATTTCGAGGGATTTTTGAAATTGCACTCAGGTAAACCTTAGGTCGCACACACACACGGAGAATCCATACGAATCTAACGAAAGTTCACATAAAAAAATGACAACTTGCCGAGCTTCACGATATCTGCGTTCTCGAAAAGGGAATCATACGGTCCATTACCACTGTTGCACCTGGTGTCTAAAATATTTGAGGCGTTAATATTTCCGACACTTGCGCGTCACACATCAAACATCATCAACAGGGAACGGCAACAATACTACGACACTCGACTTAATTACGTCCAAAATTCTAAGTGGACTAGTTTGGATCAAGCCTGGCAAACGTATCATCCTCGTGGATCTTGGTCTGCCAAAAATGTTCTACACCGTTACCCATAAGAAATGCATAAGTTCTTAAATGGTTTGAAACATTTGTCGTTCGGCAGTTCACGATTTAATTTACTGATGCGAGATCTAGTCTCAGAAATATCAGACGTCTCGAAAAAAAAACAACAACGCATTGGTCTCGACGATGACACGGTCCAAGATAGAACTGCCTGTAGAAAAAAGCTAAGGCATAACCGCCAGAACGGACGATGTGCTTACACTGCAGGCCGAGCGGTATAAAGAAAGAGGAAGGAAGAGGAAGAAGAACATCTAGTCTATTATAAATAAGTTCCACAGGGAGGACAAAAGGTGTCATCAACAAGGACCTCTGTCTAGGGATAATTAATTAATTAATTAATCTCATAGTTCGTCGGATTGGTGACTTTATCGACAAAATGGTACGATGGGGAGTTCTTCGTCCGGGGAATGCACACTCCCTCAGAGACCCAACCCCGAGCCCTCAACGCCAGCTGTCTTATGCAAAAATTCCTTGATGGATCGAAACCATGGTCCCATGCCCATCCCCGAGGTTCACGTTTCACTGTGGACTTTTCAATAAGAGATGCGATTCTCCTTTCCACCCCGTTAGTTCTCACGCATTTCGACGTGCATGTCGCTGGAGTGCCGGCCTATCCGACCGAATTCGACATTCTGTTGGTTGAGACGAGACTCTTATCTCTGAATTTCCGGATTGTGGGTTCGAATTCCACTTTGACTGTGGATGTTTTTGCTGTTTTTATTTCAAAATGCACCTATGAAAACCCCGAATCTACGATGTAAATCGTCCCGGAGCAATTCCTCGTTACAATGCTGCTTTTCACAACCGGATTGCTCCTTCA
Organism: Microchrysa polita; assembly: GCA_949715475.1. NCBI lineage: Eukaryota > Metazoa > Arthropoda > Insecta > Diptera > Stratiomyidae > Microchrysa > Microchrysa polita. Next base: position 122,040,595 of record OX454416.1, on the reverse strand, counting down.
GCTTCCTAATCGGCAATACGACTCGGGTCAAATCACAAACTAGCTATATACTGACGCATTCGGCATTCTCTCTAACTAGTCCCTTCGAGGGGCATAACCCTTCTGGATAACCGTCAACTCCGAGGCTTTCACGCTCGCTTGCCACGGCTTCCTCCCCACCAAGGAAACGCTGCGGGATATACCCGACTTAAAATAAGCAATGACGATCCGAAGGGGAAAGTCCGTCTTTGTACAGGTTCACGGTATGACATATTTACCATACCAGGGGCGCTTCTGTGCTGCTCACGTCCATGGTGTAGCTACCCGACAAAAGCCTGCGCCCCATATGTGACACAGGGAGGAGTGATATCTTCCCTACACAGGACTGCGGTACTTGGTGTGTTTCAAAATCCGCAGACGTATACCAGCGTTTAAAAATGCAGCACTGCGCACGATCATCGCCGCGTTCTTGCCAGCATGTCTTCTCCATATCAGCTCCATCAGAAGACGAAAATATTCCCCTGAACATTAACCTTATGGACGAAGCACCAGATCCATATCACCCACAACTAAGGGACAAAGAAAGGGACGTCTCTTCGTTATCTACAACTACAAAGCTATTAAATCATCTACACACCGACAATGCTAAAAAGGCGAGACGAGAGACCCATCGTACTTCGCTCAAAACCATAATTATCTCTCTTGAGAAAATACAGTTACCAAGAGCCACTCTCACTACCTTGGTTCAACTTTAATACTGCCTACCGTATCCCGAAATTGACTCGACCGAAAAATGGATTAGTATTGCCTGCCGCATTTCCAAAGGCGTCTGCCTGAGCGCAGTGAAGAATGCCTTCTTCGCATCCATTGATGTTCCACTTGATGAACCCAAGATCAGATGCAGCCCGATAATAATGGATGCATTCAGCGAACGAAATTCACTGAAAATGCTACAAGAATTTCCCGAAACCAACCTCTTTCTCCTCTGAAAAGCGAAATGAGAATCTAATTGGAAGAGAGTTTTTTTGCTACATTTTTCGTTCCCTGAATGCATTCAATGAAACGGCAACGGCGAGCACCCATCCGATAATGAAGCTCCCTGTACAAATAGGCTGAGACATTACCATCAGTTCAGGCGAAGTGCCAACATCATCAACTGCCACGAACTGCCCTGCTAGCCATAATCGGTGAACGATAAATCCAAAGAGACGGGGGAATGCAAAAAATGTCGTAGTATTCGTGAACACTCTCTCATCCACACGCGTTGGCTTATGTACTTTGGCTGAATCTCCAACACTCGATGACTGTCTCGATGAAGAATCGGTGCCAATTCATCGAGAGACATTTTCTTGAAATTTCGGTCAGTTTCGCTTCCTTGTCGTCATTTATCGCCGATGGGTAATACCCTACTAGCCATGGCATAAGGAATGCATCGATGCCGGCATCATGAATCTCTAGATGAACCGAATCATTCCATTTGTTCTAGCCGCGGGACTAAATTCCCTTATATAATTTTCAAAGATATGGTGAACGACTGCATGAAGACCACGTGAACCCAAACATGACTTTCCCTCATGATTTCATTAGAGAGGTACTGATGATAGATGCGGTGCGGATCATCAATGAATTCATCAGAAGGGAACTGATGAAAAGTACGATGAGTTTCACTGGCGAATTCATCATGCTGGAACTGATGACAAATTTAATGAATTTCCCCGAAGAGTTCATCAAGTTCCCCCTAATGAAATAATCGCTGAATTTCATTCATGCGTTCTTAGATGAACAAGGTATGAAATAATCGATTAGTTTAATTAATTATTTCATCAGTAATCTATTCATTTAGCACGCTCTGTGGATCAATTGGTTGAGTCGCACTCTACGACTTTAGTAATTTAGACGTCTGGAGATTGAATCTCGGCGTTTTCCAAAATTTCCGTACATGAGCGGATAGGATATTATGTATATATTGCAAAGAGCACTCCGAAGCTATATGCAATGTAACGTTGACTCGAAATAGCCTATAAACGGCTGAGTGAACGCACCATGCTCCAAAAGGGGTTACGGTACAGAGAAGAAGAAGAAGAATTTATTAATTTAATCAAGTTACTCGATGCACACACTACGAAGGTCAACTTTAAAGTGAAAAAAGTTCCGCCATACAAAGAAAAATATTACCCATCGGCGCAAAATGACGACAAGGAAGCGAAACTGACCGAAATTTCAAGAAAATGTGTTGTAATTGCAAGAAGAAAAGATGTAATTTATTTTACAAGATTTATTAAAAATATTACCAAGTTTTGTGCGGGCGAATCGTAGCCAGTGTACAAGATGATAATGGGGGCGAACAGTTATTTGCTTGACACTTATATAGATTTTCAATTAGGTGAAGTTGGTTATGAGTTTTGAAACATAGAGTAAAATATAGAATGGATAGGACAATTTCGAAATAATTAAGCATAATAATTCAAAGTATTAAAAGATCAAAATAAACTATGTAACACTTCCCCTTGTACGCACAGAAATTCAATTATACAAAAGTAATACATTTTCAAATTCATGTATAAGTTAGTCGATCTGGTGCTCGTCTGGTCCGCTCTGACCGTCGTAGGTTGTTGGTGGTATTTCCTATAACTGGTTGCTGATCAATCGAAATTTCGGATGATACAAGCGGTGTGGATTGTAGTGGTAACTCGTTCGTTTCCATAGCCTTTGCCGTCGTACTATCCGACTTTGCTTGCGAGCTATTAGCTAAGGTCATTTCTTGCCTGTAATGAGTAAAATTGTCATTAATATTTGGTATTAAAGAGTCGTTTTTAGTCCATTGTTGATTTGTCAAATTTGTATCATTCCAATTGTCAAGGGCTTCCTCCTGCGCTGGTACATTATCCTTACTAACGTTCCTAAGTTGGTTAATGTGTCTTTTCCATAGACGTTGATCATCCAGTCGGACTAAGTAATGAAGTTTCCCTATCATTTCCGTTATATAGCCATGTAACCATTTTTCCTCCCCGCTGTAATTTCTCGCGATCACTCTGTCTCCTGTAGACAACTCTCGGATATGCTCATCTTCATTCGGTGTACTTGTACTGGCATTTTGAATGTCTGGCCTGATGAAATCCAATCTGGAACGTATTTGTCGTCCTAGCATTAACGTCGATGGTGATACGCCTGTCGTAGTGTGCGGTGTTTTCCTAAATTGCAAAAGAAATTTCGCCAAATCTAAGTCTCGACAATTGTTTTCTGTTCCCATGGCCTTTAATGAATTCTTCAAGGTTTGCACGTATCGTTCGGCCTGACCATTAGTAGCGGGATGAAACGGTGCTGTCCTTTTGTGAGTCACTCCGTTTGCCTTAAGAAATTGCGCAAACTCATATGATGTAAATTGAGGCCCATTATCCGACACAAGAGTTAATGGAATCCCGTATCTTGCGAAATTTTCTCGTAATATCTTAATTGTTTGCGAAGAATTTATAGATTTCATAATGTAGATCTCCGGCCATTTACTGTAGGCGTCCACCATGATGAAATAGTATATCCCTTTTACAGGACCGGCAAAATCGACGTGGATACGCTCGAAAGGTGCACTTGGCTGTTCCCAGGGATGAACAGGAACCTTCTTAGGATTGTTTAACGTCTGTATGCAAGCTGGACAGCTCTTTGCTACCCTCTCTATATCCAAATCTATGTTGGGCCACCAACAATAACTCCTTGCCAACGCTTTCATTTTTGAGATACCAGTATGAGCGCAGTGTAGTTCTTCTAATATCCTCTTGCGTAATGTGATTGGTACCACCACACGAATGCCCCTCATAATGCAATTCTGTTGCAACGAAAACTCCCTTTGTTCGATATTGAAACGTAAATTCGCTGGCAACTCCTTTCCAGTTTGTAGTGATTGTAGGATTGGGAGTAAAGTTGAATCCCGAGCAGTTTCTCGTTGTATGTCTTTCACTGTAGCCGGCAGAACCTCCATTTGCATGATTTCGAACACGTCGGACGCTTCTAATTCGTTCTCCTTCGGAATACTATCACTAGCATTGGGTAATCTTGACATACAATCCGCATTTCCATGTTGTTTCGTATTCCTATACTTAATATCGTATGTGAATCCTTGCAGAAAAAGTGCGTAGTGCAGCATCCTAGTGGCACTTAATACTGGAATACTTTTAGTAGGGCTAAAAATTTGAGTTAGTGGCTGATGATCTGTAATTAAAGTGAAACGTCGCCCGTATAAATATTGATAGAATTTTTTTACGCCATAAACGATGCTATAAGCTTCCTTGTCAATTTGAGAATATCTCTGTTGCGTTCTTGATAGGGTTTGAGAAGCAAACTGAATTGGCCTTTCAGTACCATCCGGAAAAATGTGAGATAAGACAGCTCCCACTGCAATCGAACTTGCATCCGTAGCCAAAACCAATGGCAATTTTGCATCAAAATGACATAATACTTCATTTTCCTGAATCTTCCGTTTTACAGCCGTAAATGCCTTCTCGCAAGCAGTACTCCATTTAAATGGAACATTATCCCTCAAAAGTTCGTTTATAGGGTGCAACATCTCACTCAAGTTACGAAGAAAACGTCCATAGTAATTAACTAACCCGAGAAAAGCGCGCACTTCAGTTTTACTTTCCGGGACTTTCATGTTTTGAATAGCAACTATTTTCGATTTCATTTTGTGAATTCCGTTTTTGTCAATCACAAAACCGCAATATTCTATAGAGTCTTTCATAAATTCGCTTTTTGACAAGTTAATTTTTAAATTATGGGTACTCAACCGATTGAGAACTAGGTCCAAAACTTTTAAATGTTCCGTATCATTTTTCGCCGTAACTCTGATATCGTCTAAAAATACCGACACTCCCGGAATACCTTCTAGAATTCTTTCCATCTCTCGCTGAAAAATGGCTGGGGCTGAAGCAAGACCGTACCATAGTCTATTACATTCAAAGAGTCCACGATGGGTATTAATTGTCAGCAAATGTCTATCGTTAGGGTGTACCGGCAAATGTAGATACGCTTGACTTAAGTCAATTTTAGAAAACCTCTCACCTCCCGCCATAGTTGCAAAAAGTTCGTTAATGGTTGGGAGAGGATGATTGTCAGTTTTCAAACACGGGTTCAACGTAACCTTAAAATCTGCACATAACCGAATTCTTCCATTAGATTTCAAAATTGGTACGACCGGTGTAGCCCATTCCGAATAATTAACTTTACGTAAGATATTTTGCGCAACTAAATTGTCTATTTCATCATCAACTTTGGGCAATAACGCAAAAGGAACCGTACGAGCCTTTCTAAAAACCGGAACCGAATTTTCTTTGAGATGAATCCTTGCACACATGTCCTTTATTTCCCCAATTTCCCCCTCCGTAATGGATTTATATTTATCGAGAATTATTGATAACTTACTTGTGGGATTTGCGGCAGTAATGTTCATTATTTCACCCCAATTTAGTTGTATTTGATGAAGCCACTCTCGACCCAAAAGCGGTTCTCTATTTATTGGCACAACATACAAGTTCAATGTAGTTTTAGATCCACTATAATTAACTATCACCGGAATATATCCTAACACTTCGATCTCTGTATTACAATATGTCATCAGTTTAAGATCAGTTTGCAGTAATTTCTTTTTACCGAAAAGTAGGGTGTATTGTCTTTCTCCAATAATGGTAACCGCGGCCCCCGTATCGATTTCGAATCTCAAAAGTTTATTATCAACATCCATTTCCACTATAAATTTTGTTCTATACCGATTATGTTCGTCGCACGATTGTAATTTGAAAATATCGTTTACATCACTTATTGTATTAATTTTATTCTTATTTTGCTTAAAAGACAAACATACCTTCTTTATATGTCCCTTTTTATTACAAAAATTGCAAGTAATATCTTTTTTATCACAATTATTTGCCAAATGATGCAAACTACCACATCGAAAGCATGATGTATTTTTACCCGATTTCACGACACGATTCGTTTTTGAGAATTCCGTAACTGAACGATTATACCGAGACACCGATTTGTTTGCAACACCAAGTTTAGATAAACCCGCATATTTCGTATTACCGTGTAATTGCGACGCATCTTTAGACGAGAGTTCCATCGCGGATGCCATCGAAATAGCAGAATCAAATGTCAAATTTTTTGTTTCCAGCAATCGACTCTGAACTTTTTCGTTTTTAAGTCCAAACACAAACTGGTTTCGGAGGGCAGTTTTCAAATAATCACCAAAATTGCAATTAATAGCCGCCTTTTGCAATGCCGCTACGTACTCTTGAATCGATTCGCCGTCGCGCTGTGTTCTCCGGCTGAATCGAAAATTTTCCATGATTTCCAGAGGGTCGGGGTTATAGAAACTTTTCATGAGTTGAACTAGCTCTGCATAGGTTTTTAATTCGGGGTTGGAAGGAAACAGTTTGTCACAAATAATGTTATATGCATCATTTCCCATGTAATGCAACAAATAACTAACGCGTTGAAAGTCTCGCACCCCGAATACCGTAAAAGCGCCTTCCAAACGTTGCACCCAGCGGCCCCATGTTGTCTTACTAGGATCGAACGTTTCGATGTTGAAAATGGCCTGTACGCTGGGAACCATATTTGTAACACTGTTGCTACCCGCACTTGTACTCGCACTACTTTTTGGAACGGCACCTTTATCACTTTCGGGCATTTTGCAAATTTTGTAGTACAATCCGTAGCCAGTAATTAGTAATCGCACACAATTCGGTACGTTGCAGATCCTCGTCGCCAATAATTGTTGTAATTGCAAGAAGAAAAGATGTAATTTATTTTACAAGATTTATTAAAAATATTACCAAGTTTTGTGCGGGCGAATCGTAGCCAGTGTACAAGATGATAATGGGGGCGAACAGTTATTTGCTTGACACTTATATAGATTTTCAATTAGGTGAAGTTGGTTATGAGTTTTGAAACATAGAGTAAAATATAGAATGGATAGGACAATTTCGAAATAATTAAGCATAATAATTCAAAGTATTAAAAGATCAAAATAAACTATGTAACAAAATGTCTCTCGATGAATTGGCACCGATTCTTCATCGAGACAGTCATCGCCCTGCAAGAAATCGCTAACCGAAACTACTACTACATACAAACTTTTATCAGCGAAAACTCACACAGACAAATACTTTACATATTTTTTGCTTTCGCCTTCAGAGTTTGCAAGAGCAAACCTGGTCAAATGACTAGTTAAATATCTAAAAAAAGGCTCACTGTAATTGACTAGTTAACGCACGTATACGATTGGGCCATAAATAACCTATATATTCCCCATAGCATTATTTCCCCTGGTGAAAAAGTTCATAATTATTAGGTAAATTTCAACCAAAATATCAAGTATTTATGGGAAATAAACACGTTAAATACCCAATAAAATATCGGTAAGTTTGTCATATTATTTTTACCCCTTAAAATTGAGGTATATTATCTGTTAAATCCAACAAATATTACTATTTAATAATAAGAAAAATAGCCAGTAAAATTACTAGTAATTTAACCACTTAATTAACTCGTAAGATTTATAGTAAATGCCAGGTCATATTACTATTTTATTAACAATGTTTTACCACACAACTGTGGGTAATTTATATGAGGACTTTTCTTTAAATCTATAAGCAGCAGGAATTGTTCCATGTGCAATGTCATTTCTCGGTATAAAGCAAGAGAACGGTACTTTTTTTCTTCAGACAGACGGACACATTTTAATTTTTCGTCAGTATTCAGCGATCCTTGGTGAAAGTGTGAAGTTTTAGCGATTATTTCGAAAACGGTGATAGCGGTGATGAACTTTAATATGCGAGGTTTTTTCCAAGCTAGCATAGAGTTTTTCAAAAAACGGTACTTCCTAAAAGTAATTTGATGTAGTTTTTTTTCGTTCTTAGGACATTTTTTTTTGTAACAATCGCCGTTTTCGAAATAATCGCTAAAACCGAAAAATTACCCCCATTTCCCCCTTTTGCCAACTCCCGGTCCCCCTATGGGTCAGAATTTTTTCCTCATAATCAAGGCACCGTCCTCAACAATATTACCAAAACTCCCATCAAATGACGTTCGTTTACTCTGCTGCAATACTAGGGTTACTAGCAACTTTATAGCCGCTGATTTGATCTAAAATAGTGACTAACGTAGTAGTAATATTACTAGTATTTTCCATGATCTGTACCATAGGACTACCAGCTAATTTACCTGGTAGTTTTATGGTAAATATCACGGAAAATACCAGAAATAATACCAGTATAATATTTACAATGTTACCGGGCAATTAAATGGATAAAAATACCAATAAATCTATCGTATTTTGGTCAGATTTTATCGGTAATATATCATTTTAATACAAGGATTACTACCAGCTTAATAGCCGCTAATTTGCATTAAAATAATGGTTAAAGAAGTAGTAATTTTACTGGTATTTTCCATGATATTTACTATAGTATTACCAGCTAATTTACCTGATAGTTTTATAGTAAATGTCACGGAAAATACCGGTAATATTACTAGTATAATACTTACAAGGTTACCGAGTGATTAAGTGGATAAAATAACCAATAAATCTATGGTATTTAACGCAAAAATACCGGACAGTTTGGTTGGAAATAACTCAAAGATTGTTGCCTTTTCACTATATAACATTGTAGGGGAACTCTCACGTACGAGTGCTGTGTGAAGTATATAGGTCAATTTTTTCCCGACGGCCTATGCACGGTACCCAGAAAATTAAACGGATTTTGACTAGATAAACATTAGTAATTTAACCAGTAGCTTTCTTGCTGGGCGGGTGATGGAGATTCAGTCGAAGTACATAAGCCAACGCGTGTGTATGAGAGAGTGTTCACGAATACTACGACAATTTTTGCAACCCAGCAAGAAAGCTACTGGTTAAATTACTAATGTTTATCTAGTCAAAATCCGTTTAATTTTCTGGGTACCGTGCATAGGCCGTCGGGAAAAAATTGACCTATATACTTCACACAGCACTCGTACGTGAGAGTTCCCCTACAATGTTATATAGTGAAAAGGCAACAATCTTTGAGTTATTTCAAACCAAACTGTCCGGTATTTTTGCGTTAAATACCATAGATTTATTGGTTATTTTATCCATTTAATCACTCGGTAACCTTGTAAGTATTATACTAGTAATATTACCGGTATTTTCCGTGATATTTACTATAATACTATCAGGTAAATTAGCTGGTAGTACTATAGTAAATATCATGGAAAATACCAGTAAAATTACTACTTCTTTAACCATTATTTTAAAGCAAATTAGCGGCTATTAAGCTGGTAGTAATCCTTGTATTATACTGATATATTACCGATAAAATTTGACCAAAATACGATAGATTTATTGGTATTTTTATCCATTTAATTGCCCGGTAACATTGTAAATATTATACTGGTAATATTTCTGGTATTTTCCGTGATATTTACCATAAAACTACCAGGTAAATTAGCTGGTAGTCCTATGGTACATATCATGGAAAATACTAGTAATATTACTACTACGTTAGCCACAATTTTAGATCAAATCAGCGGCTATAAAGTTGCTAGTAACCCTAGTATGGCAGCAGAGTAAACGAACGTCATTTGATGGGATTTTCGGTAATATTGTTGAGGACGGTGCCTTGATTATGAGGAAAAAATTCTGACCCATAGGGGGACCGGGAGTTGGAAAAAGGGGGAAATGGGGGTAAATTTTCGGTTTTAGCGATTATTTCGAAAACGGCGATAGTTACAAAAAAAAATGTTCTAAGAACGAAAAAAACTACATCAAATTACCTTTAGGAAGTACCGTTTTTTGAAAAACTCTATGCTAGCTTGGAAAAAAAAAACCTCGCATATTAAAGTTCATTGGTTAACTCACATTTTTGGGGAGTTATCGAGTATTTTTTCAAAGCATAAAATGTTCAAATAAAGATCCGTCGTATTATTGCAAAGGTAAGTTTATTCCGTTCTCAGTACATTTTTTTTTGTAGCTATCACCGTTTTCGAAATAATCGTTAAAACTTCACACTTTAACCAAGGATCGCTGAATACTGACGAAAAATTAAAATGTGTCCGTCTGTCTGAAGAAAAAAAGTACCGTTCTCTTGCTTAATACCGAGAAATGACATTGCACATCGAACAATTCCTGCTGCTTATAGATTTAAAGAAAAGTCCTCATATAAAATACCCACAGTTGTGTGGTAAAACATTGTTAATAAAATAGTAATATGACCTGGCATTTACTATAAATCTTACGAGTTAATTAAGTGGTTAAATAACTAGTAATTTTACTGGCTATTTTTCTTATTATTAAATAGTAATATTTGTTGGATTTAACAGATAATATACCTCAATTTTAAGGGGTAAAAATAATATGACAAACTTACCGATATTTTATTGGGTATTTAACGTGTTTATTTCCCATAAATACTTGATATTTTGGCTGAAATTTACCTAATAATTATGAACTTTTTCACCAGGGGAAATAATGCTATGGTGAATATATAGGTTATTTATATCCCAATCGTATATGTGCGTTAACTAGTCAATTACAGTGAGCCTTTTTTTAGATATTTAACTAGTCATTTGACCAGGTTTGCTCTTGCAAACTCTGAAGGCGAAAGCAAAAAATATGTAAAGTATTTGTCTGTGTGAGTTTTCGCTGATAAAAGTTTGTATGTAGTAGTAGTTTCGGTTAGCGATTTCTTGCAGGGAATTCCCCGTCTCTTTGGGTTTATCGTTCACCGATTGTGGCTAGCAGGGTACTTTTCTTTGTATAGCGGAACCTTTTTCACTTTAAAGTTGACCCTCGTAGTGTGTGCCTCTGCATCTAGTGATTTGAATAAATGAATAAATTCTTCTTCTCTGTACAGTGACCCCTTGTGGGGCATGGTGCGCTAACTCAGTCGTTTATAGGGTATTTCGAGTCAACGTTACATTGCATATACCCTACTAGCCATGGCATAAGGAATGCATCGATGTCGGCATCATGAATCTCTGGATGAACCGAATCATTCCATTTGTTCTAGCCGCGGGACTAAATTCCCTTATATATTTTTCAAAGATATGGTGAACGACTGCATGAAGGCCACGTGAACCCAAACATGACTTTCCCTCATGATTTCATTGGAGAGGTAGTGATGATAGATGCGGTGCGGACCATCAATGAATTCATCAGAAAGGAACTGATGAAAAGTACGATGAGTTTCACTGGCGAATTCATCTTGCTGGAACTGATGACACATTTGATGAATTTCCCCGAAGAGTTCATCAAGTTTGCCCTAATGAAGTAATCGTTGAATTTCACTTATGCGTTCTTAAAGGAACAACGTATGAAATAGTCGATTAGTTTCATTAATTATTTCATCAGTAATTTATACATTTAGCTCGCTATGTGGCTCACTTGGTTGAGTCGCACTCTACGACGCTAGTACTTTAGACGTCCGGAGATCGAATTTCGGCGTTTTCCAAAATTTACGTACATGTGCGGATAGGATAGTGCTTGCAACAAGCACTCCGAAGCTATATGCAATGTAACGTTGACTCGAAATAAACGGCTGAGTTGACGCACCACAAGGGGTCACGGTACAGAGAAGAAGAATTTATTAATTTATTCAAATTACTCGATGCAGAGACACACACTACGAAGGCCAACTTTAAAGTGAAAAAGGTTCCGCTATACAAAGAAAAATATTACCCATCGGCGCAAAATGACGACAAGGAAGCGAAACTGACCGAAATTTCAAGAAAATGTCTCTCGATGAATTGGCACCGATTCTTCATCGAGACAGTCATCGGGTGATGGAGATTCAGTCGAAGTACATAAGCCAACCCGTGTGGATGAGAGAGTGTTCACGAATACTACGACAATTTTTGCATTCCCCCGTCTCTTCGGATTTATCGTTCACCGATTGTGGCTAGCAGGGTAGCTTCGGAGTGATTGTTGCAAGCACTATCCTATCCGCACATGTACGTAAATTTTGGAAAACGCCGAAATTCGATCTCCGGACGTCTAAATTACTAGCGTCGTAGAGCGCGACTCAACTAAGTGAGTCACAGAGCGTGCTAAATGTATAAATTACTGATGAAATAATTAATGAAACTAATCGACTATTTCATACGTAATTCATATAAAAACGCACGAATGAAATTCGTCGATTATTTCATTAGGGCGAACTTGATAATCTCTTCGGGGAAATTCATTAAATTTGTCATCAGTTCCAGCATGATGAATTCGCCAGTGAAACTCATCGTACTTTTCATCAGTTCCTCTCTGATGAATTCATTGATGATCCGCACTGCATCTATCATCAGTACCTCTCTAATGAAATCATGAGGGAAAGTCATGTTTGGGCTCACGTGGTCTTCATGCAGTCTTTCACCATATCTTTGAAAAATATATAAGGGAATTTGGTCCCGCGGCTAAAACAAATGGAATGATTCGGTTCATCCAGAGATTCATGATGCCGGCATCGATGCATTCCTTATGCCATGGCTAGTAGGGTGGTGTAAAAGGGCAAAAATAAAAAAGAAGATGCGTCCTTTTGATTTACGTATTTATTTTTCTTAATGCTATTGCTATGGTTAAACAGATACACTCGATTAGTAAAGTGGACAAACTTCAATTCTAACAAACTCTTCTCCAACGGCGTAATTTGACGGGAAAAATTTGGACAACTGGAAAAAAGAAGAAAAATATGAAGTATCAATTTGTGCCTGTACTGTTAATTTTTATCTATGTATTAAGTTCGGCACATACAGTCGGCGAACCCCCAGTGCATCGTAAAAAAGCCATTCTGGAGCATTGAATTACATGATGCCTGGAACCGGGCTGGCTGAAGTACAAACCGTGGATTCACCAGCTGTATATCTTGAACTTTAAGCCACATCTACACTGTTCGGGGTTCGCCAAACCACGCGGTACGAAAGATCAAAATTGTGGGTTACACACGTCTGGGTAGGACACAGGGAACTTGCGGGTTTGTCCGTTCAATTCCTCCATCGCCTATGTCCCTCCGGCGGCGTCCCTATTTACAAATCCGTGTTCAGTTCGAGGCATTTTGTTTGCAAATTTATCGCAACAAACCCGTGCCTGTGTTTGGCGCACCTTGATCATCAATACATAGTTTGCCAAACCCAGCGCAAAAGAACGGTACCTTGGATTGGCCCAACCACACTGCTACCAGTTCGAATACTGAACAATTAACAAAATTAAATTCACCCATCGCTTTTGTCTCTCCCAGGCGTGTGTTTTCCACAACTTTGATCTTTGCGAGCGGTTGTGCAAACCCCGATGCGGCCTTACACAATTCAGTACTAATACGCACATTTCCCGTATAAAGGAATATATCCCTGACTTCTGCCAATGCGAAATGAAAATCACGGGCCAAACGGCGGTGATGTTTATAATCAAGTTCAGCGTCCCTGTATGCTATCCATGTTAGTCTGCGTGTTGGGTTCATACCCCTTCTTATATTCACCACCGCCTTGTATGCATCCGCGTCAAAGCACAATGCCGACCGTATATCGGCATAGACCAAATTTTTTGCATGTCGAAATAATTCCAAAAGCGAATCGTGGCTGTACTAATCACTTGTAATTACTATGCTCTCATTCATACTTCAATAAAGCTTTTTTATTATTATTATTCAGGATGACTCAATCTTTTCTCAAGTGCATTTTCACTCCAATGCAAAAATTCAATCTAAGAACCACCCCCCTCCCTCTATCCCTCCTTCATCGAAAGCTATCTACGTCACTGCTACTTTCATTTTGTTTCGAGCATTATGCTGCGTCCATTCTGTATCACCCTTTACCAAAGCCACCTATATCAGAAAGCCGGGAAGCAGCAATACATGCACACAAAGCGAGCCTATGAATATATCCCAGCAAACAATTTTATCGTTTTATTCGAAAAATCACAAAAATGATACGAAAACGATATCATTCGAATGAAAAATTTATCGTAAGCTTGTCTCCCCGACGAAAAATCGCTTTATCGTCATCAATATGTCAGGAATGTGGCTCCTATTAACGAAATATCTTCTCATTATTGCAAGGATGATAAAATCGTAATTCTTCCCAACGAGCGAATCACGAAATTGTCAAAATATAAAACGACTAATTTATTCCCATAATTTGTAATCTTAGATAGCTCAGGTGTAGGACGTAGGACTACGAAACGATAGGTGCCCGGTTCGATTCCCAGTAGAAGCAAAGTGTAAAAAGGTAAAGTTAAAATAAGGAAAAAAAAAGTTAAGGATGAAATAGAAGAAAAAAAATTAGAAAAAAGAGAAAAATAAAAAAAATTTCACTTTTTCTATGTTTAGTCTATTATCGCCAAATTATCATCCTGGCGAATTAATATCGGTCACTATTCCTTCACGAAGGGAGTGACGCCTTTAATTCGAAAACGATATGAAATTCGAGAAATGTTTTCTATCAGGCGAATTGAATTCGTATCGCGGACGATAGAAATTGTTTGCTGGGATACGTTGCACGATGCACTAACACAAGCACAGCGCATGTAAAAAAAACGTGTCAGCTCTGATAAAAACCGCGAAAACACGTGGAAAACTCACTTTTTATCGGGATTTTTTTCTTTCACTGCATTATAGACACTTCAATTCACGACACATTGCACTTTTCGCAACGAAAATCGACCGGGAACCAATACTTTTCGTGTAAAGTTAGCCGCGACCCAACCCGATTTGCCTTTACCGTAATGTAAATTTTCCAACTAATCGAGCCTATGATCTGCCGCAAAAGTATATGAGCGGGTTCGGTTCCGGGCTTTGAAATATAGATGGCTTTGCCCTTTACCAATGCGCCTCTCTAAATGCGAACAAGAACAAGATGAAAAACCGTTTTTTTAGAAGAGATTCGCGAGGAGCAAGGCAAGAAAAATTTAATTTTCATATAAAAACCGGCTTTGTTCTCGCGTTTTTGTTTCCAGTGTAGACAGGCCCAATAGGTATATCACGATTTCGTTCGGATCTCGGATCCCTCGGAATTCGGAATAGTTTTGAGTCTTCGTTTGTTTTTGTACATTTCCTTAAAGGCACTTCTACATGTAACGAAAATGAACAAATTTGATCTTGGTCCTCTGTCTTTTAAAAACAATAACATTTTCACAAAATCCAAAATCGGATCAACTTGAATAAGTCGACCAACTTGTGAAATTTTTATTGTTCACCAAAATTGAACGGCCAAGATATTGTTCTACTTATCATTGCATGTAGATGCGCCTTAACTGGTAACACTATATTTGTCTCTTTCTTACACCTTTCTCAAAGAAGTTTGCAGTAGTTTCAGGCTGGGATTAGGTAGACTATGGATACGCCCTTAAGGAAAATTTTTGTCTAGGTTTTTATAACACAATCACAAAAAACACACATACTATCAACTACACCATAGGCGCCGTAAATTTTTCATACGATGGGGGCATACATTTGGCGCAAAAATTTGAATTGCCAAATAGATTTGTATGAACTGCATGCAAACAATTTCGGTACTCAGGGCTCTAGTACACAATCATATTTGGTAATATTTATATTATAATATGCTACTTGATTTCGCTTATTGCACGTCTAAAAATTTATACTGAATGAATCGAGTAGGCTTAGGCATATGACATACATATTATAATATAAATATGACTGTGTAATGGAGCCCTAAGCAAAAAAGATAAAGACTAAATACATAAATCGAAATTCTTGTTTTCCGCAAATTACGTGTATGTTTTCTTATGATTTTCATATCGGTGTAATGGGAATATGAGTAACGAATCAATAAGGCTTCAGGTGTGTTTTATTGGGTCGAGTACAACTTTTGTCAAATTTGTATGGAAGTTTTTCACCATTATACTAATTTCCTCCAGGGGAATAATACTTACGAATGTCACATTTTGATTGGGTAGAAAATAAATTATATTTCGTTAATCGCCTCCCTCTTCCTTTTATAACCGGGCTTGGGACCGGCTTTGGCGGAATTAAGGCGATTAAGACTGCATTCATTTCACACCCACTCCATGCTTAGGCGTTTATGCAGCGGAGTCAACTTGTCCCTTAGATGGTTCACAACAACCAGCGGCTCGTCTGGACTATTAGCTGCCTTTCGCATTAAATGATTGATGATCTCGTCGTTCAAATAGGCCACAGCATCGCGTTTAGATTGCTTGTACCGAACAATCAGTTTGTATGCAAAATTAACTCCTCCGGCGACTATAACCGCTAGCCCGATGAGTCCAACATAAAAGAAGAACTTCTGTGGCTTATTGTACACGGAACACGTGAACGGAAGGCGGGGATTCAAAATTGCAAAACTGTAGGCTTGAGCATCGCGCAACGCCAATACTTGATCAAAAGACAATGCAGTGCCGTCTTCATCGACTGCACTTATTTTCCACTGCGGATTTTGGTGAATCAAATATTCGACATTGTGCAGATCGCGAACCATTCGACGAACGTTCAGATGCAGATGAGTGGGCTGAACCAATCGAACAATTTCCTTGGTACCCAAACTAAACTGTGCTGTAATATCTTTACATTTGTGGTCCTCAATAACTCCAGAGCTCCTTTCAAACCCTCCTCATCGTTGCACGTCATCTGTGTGAATCGTCGCATATCTGATAGAAAGTATTTCGATCGTTGATGGTGTTGGCCAAATCGAGACTGATCGTTACATACATGAAGGTCGCCACGCCGAGGAAAATCATCAATGCACTAAGCAGCACGCAAGGAGTCAACGTTTGCTTCACACCATACTGTTCGTCCAGTCGATTGATGAGATTTGAAAATGCCGCACGTGGTGATATGTTTGAATGGGGCTCGGGTGCTTGATAGACAATATCAGAAGCCTCTCGTGGTGGCGGAGCATAACTGCTTCCCTAGTACACTGTCCCGCAGATTCACGGCTCGCGTCCTGCATGTGACGATCCTAAACCTGCTTGAACTGCATTTGGCTCGCCGATAGACTCATTAGACATCTGAAAACAATCGATAAATCATTATGCATACCAATTTATATTTTAACAATTCAACTACTGTCGGTTGAATTTATTTGTTTACTTACCGTAATACCAGACGGATTCAGTTCCGGAAATGCATTTTCTTTGAGCACAGTTCGTTTCTCAAGTCAAAATATGCCGTCATTACGCAAATGTTTCGTGCAAACCACAGCTCTTTTAGGAATCTACACACCTCTTAACTGTAGTTTGTCTATCCATACAGCGCGTTCGCCTCATCCATTAGAAATCTGCAAGAAACGGTTTACATTATGAAAGAATTAACATATTATTTTACCAAAGCAGTTTAATTATCAAATTGACTCGAAACTTTGCACGAAAATTGCAAAAAAAAAATTGCAAAACTATAACAATGTGATGAGCCCCCGAAACAGAATGAAATTGATACGTTCATGAACACATCGACGAGACGAATTTCCATCGTAACCTTTCGTGCCCGCTTCGTACAAAACATGCACGAACAAGGTACGAACCTGGGACGAACTCAAACGAACGGAAACTCGTCTATTGTATTGGCTGTCAACCACACAATCGCGCACTTGTTTTCAAGAAAACATGTATGAACAATGCGATAAACTATAATTTTGACACAAAAATTCACATATGACCACTAAAATGTAGGCTCTCACGCGATTACCTGTGAAAAGATACACTCATAGTGTTTCTCTGTTGGTCGCTGGAAAACCCGACAACAATGCACTTCATGTTCTGAAATAAACTTTTTTTTAAATTAGAACGAATTCGCAGCCTTACGGCCTACACTGTTTAAGTCAATTTCTTACAATTCACTTGGAAAAACTCGATTTTGTCCACTCACACTCACTGCCTTCACTTGGCGCGAATTGGATGACAACCACACTGTTGACAGTCTGTTCATCGGCCGACCATCTTGTGGGTTGCCCGAGGGGTGTGCGAGAGGGGGGGCTGAGGAAGAGTAGAAAAAATTTCTAGACACACACGTACGCTCATCTACATGATGATTTCCAATCCAGTACATATCATAGGTTTCAGGTTCGTTTCAGCAGTTTCAGTTTGATCCAAAGACGCGTGCAGGCAGAATCTTGTTTACAAACTGATTCTCAATTTCAACGCGAGAGCAATCGCTACGCGAAAATCAGAATATTCGTCTCATACGCTGCCGGTTCTTTTTAAATCTTGAAAAACAGTGAAAAGTGCACAAGACATAAAATATTCTCCAAGTGAGTGTTTGCAGTTATTTGCTATCGATACGAAATGTTGTAATAAAGATTTTTGATTTCCAGTCAGTGCAAATTTCTATGTATCAAAAATGGAACACGATTCACCGATCTTGATTCTCAACTACGATTGTCAGAAGCGAATAATCGACTTCCTTCAGTACAGGGATATCGTTGCATTAAGTTCAGCCGTCCAAGACTTCCGGGAATGTGCCCGGCAATGGATGAAGCGACGCTGGACCAAAGATTCACCCATTGAGATAATTCAAGTGGCCAAAAATGAAATGAATCCTGTTGAATTTCTACGAACGTTCGGAGTGTGCACGAACCGCATCTCAGTTCACGTGACCACCCTAATTGACTTTATGGAGGAAGACGACCTGGCAGATCCGCAGGACATGAAAGAACAACAGGACTATCTGAATTTATTGCCCGAATGCTGTCCGCATTTGGAGAATTTACACCTGATTTTCCAGTCATCGTTGGATGATGAAATACTGGACACAGATCAAATTGACACGTCCTTCTTAGGACGTATGCAATCCCTTCGATTCTTAAAAATCGAATGGGAGCAGCTAGAGGACGATCGTTCGTCGTCGTTTTACAGTGAGACTTCACTATCTGGCTACAAATTTGAGG
Organism: Microchrysa polita; assembly: GCA_949715475.1. NCBI lineage: Eukaryota > Metazoa > Arthropoda > Insecta > Diptera > Stratiomyidae > Microchrysa > Microchrysa polita. Next base: position 122,021,746 of record OX454416.1, on the reverse strand, counting down.
AACCGTCGCTTTATGACGAACTGGTGAAATTGGAAAATCTCGAACGACTTCATATTTTCGAAAGTGAAACATTTACCGGCAAGGGTTTAGATGGTCTTTACAATTTGAAAGAATTGATCGTGCCATCTTGCAGCAAAATAACAAGCGCACATTTCATCGGGGCATTTCGTGCCAACACGAATTTGACAAAGATCTGCATAAGAGGATGCGAAGGTATCGGACCCGATGCCTATAAGTGCATGGCCACATCCTCCAGGCAGCTTGAATCGCTCGAATTTGACGCCAACACACTGCTAGGCGGAAAGTTTATTCCAGGATTGATGCCGATGCCAAAATTGACTATATATGGCGACCGGTGCAAGAGGGTTCCTTGCGAACGAATCTTAAGAGGATTTGCACAAACGCTCGGCGAGCAACTTACCACCTTAGAATTGCACAATTGGTATGATTTTAGATTAAATGAACAATGGTTTTTCCCCAATCTGACGGTATTGTATGCGAGCCTATCGGTGCTCGGCAAGGACACTAACGACTCTATACGCAAATTACCAAAAATGTGTCCGCGTTTAGAGCGGATAACGCTGGTCCGTGTTCCCAATGTGGAGCAGTATTCGCTTCTGGAATTCTTTCGACATGCGAAGAATTTGGTCTATGCCGATATACGGTCGGCATTGTGCTACAACCTGGATGTATACAAGGCGGTGGTGAATATAAGAAGGGGTATGAACGCAACACGCAGACTAACATGGATAGCATACCTGGACGCTGAACTTGATTATAAACATCAACATCGTTTGGCCCGTGCTTACCATACCGCAGCAGGACAAGTCAGGGAAATATTCCTCTATACGGGAATTGTAAGTATAAGTACTGAGTTGTGTACGGTCATTTTGGTTTTCAAAACCGCGCGCAAAAGATCGGTACAAAAGATCAAAGTTGTGGACAAAACACGCCTGGGAGGGACAGACGGCAGAGGCGAAATGAATTTTGTGATTTGTTCAGTATTCGGTCAACTGCTAGTGATTTGGCGAATCCAAGGTACGGATCTTTTTGCTGGGTTTGCGGTACAGAGCAGACGTGTATTACCCACAATTTTGATCTTGCGTACCGTGTGGTTCGGCGAACTCCGTTCAGTGTAGATGTGTCTTAAAGTTCGAGATATACAGCTGATGAACCCACGGTTCGTACATCACCCAGCCCGGTTCCGGGCATCAGGTAAATCAACGTTCTATAACCGCTTTTTCAAGATGCAACGCGGTTTCGCCGACTGTATGTGCCGAACTTAATACATAGACGAAAATTAACAGTATGTTCAGGCATAAATTTATATTCTAGGTTTTTCCCTTTTTTCAGATGTCCGATTTTTTCCCATCGAACTACGCTGTTGAAAAAGAGTTTGTTAAAATTGGAGTTTTTCCGTTTTAATAGAGTGTATCTGTTTAACCATAGCATTAAGAAAAATAAATACGTAAATCAAAAGGGCGGATCTTGTTTTTCATGTTTGCACTTATTGTCACTAGTCCCTGGGCATGTCCCATGGTTTTGGCACTACGCCACTTCTACAAGGAGCTCCATCTTCGGATGTGTCATCGCCGTTGCCTTTCATCATCATCGGGCTGCATCTGGTCTTGGGTTCATTAAGTCTAACATTAATGGATAATGCCTTCTACGCAGTGCTCAGGCAGACGCCTTTGGAAATGCGGCAGGCAATACCAGCAATACCAATCCTGCCAACCATATCTGCTGGGCTTCCGAAACAGGAGAAAAGGTCGCGTGGCCGCACCAATTTAGGTGGTCTAGGCCCGACGTTGTTGTTGTTGTAGCGGTGCAGAAGGGTGTGAGGCGCTGTGCATGTATGGGCTATAAGCTTGGGTTCTATACAAAAATCCATAAGTCAAAATCCACAAAGTAAAAATCCATGAAGACAAAATCCATAAATTTTTGTATGAAGAGAGCCATGATGCTTATTGCGTGGGCTCCGATTCGGTGATGTCAGTGCGGGTTTTGTTTTTTTTTTTTTACAAAAATTATCATGAAATTATCCAAAACGTTAATTTCCGGTGGCGGAGCTTGAGAAAGTTCAGCGTTTTAAAGTGAAAAACCAGAGGTTGAGAGCGAGTGGTGATGGGGAGATTGGAATTTTCGTTTCCCGGAAGGTGAGATTCTTCTACTGTATATTTGTAGCGTTTGATCAATGGTCAGCAAAAAATCTGGTCCGAACACTTGGAGTATTTGTTTTATACTTAAATACCACCAATTTAGCCAAACAAATAACAATCGATTCAAAATACAGTGGAACCTCTCAAGTTGACCACCTCTCTAACATGACCGCCTCTTTAAGGTGACCACTTTTTTTCCGCCCTTGCACCTTTAACATTATTTTCAAAGAAATAAACCTCTATATATTGACCACCTCCTTATTCTGTAAGTTGACCACTTTTTATAAAACTAAAGAATATTTTCAACCTCTTTAAGTGGACCAGGCGCCAGATGTACATATTGATGAACCGTTGGTTTTTTATATACTCATTCGTGTCATGTTAACACAGGTCAGTCTGAATGCTAGCCTTGCAAATAAGTGCAAGTTTAGTCGTGTAAGTTGTCTAGACGCAGTGAACAAGTAGTGAAGGAAAGATTAAATAAAAAAATAAATAACAGGCGCGACAATCCAGCATTGGACTAAGGCCGCAGTATGTGTTAGTGACATCCTATTTCCAAGATCTTTCCTCAAGCTTTTTGTTGAGGTAATGAGATCAGCATCACGCTCAGCAGTGTTATTTATCCCCATAAATGGGTACTCGTTTAACATCTGAGTGAGATCATAGTCCGTCTAAGCTCGTGAGTTCGAAAAACACCATGATCCACGGTGAGATTCGAACTCATGACCCTGTGCATCGAAGGTGCGCGCACTAACCACTAGACCAGCCAGACTACTGGAAAGAAGGAAAGATTAGGAAAATTAATAACAATTTCTGTTATTTGTTGGGCAATTTTATAGATAAACTTCACATTTACGTGGTATGTATACTTGAATTGTATCAGCATTTTGTACAAAAATTTACATTTTTACGTGAATTTGTGAAAAGAAACTTCTATAACTTTTGCTCTCATTATTTGGACCGGGTGAAACATCATAGATATCCTTCCTTCATGTGTTTCAATCGATAAAAAAAGAGAGCAAAAATTATGGAAGCAGTAAGGAGTAAGCAGTCGAGTAAGCTTAATAATACAGGAAGAGTCTAATGAAGATGCTTTCTGATCTTTAAATGTTAGGGAAATAATATTTTCCTTGTAATCGAGTACTTTTTGTTCGTAAAAAATGCGACATTCCTTAGTATATTTTTTTACGGAAATTAGAAGCAGATTTTTTTTAAGAAAAATTAGAATTTAAATTTGTTTAAAAATTTTAAAACGCATTTTGTACAAGATGTTGCTAATGTAAGTTTTTAAGAGCCGTTTGGTGAATGTTTTTGTTTAGTTGTGGGTATAGACAATGGGTGAGGTTATAAAACACAACGTTCGCGTAACGTGTCGCGTTTTCCGAAACGTTTCCTATTGTGTTCTGTAAACGCATAGATCCGGATCAGACTTGGTGTTACCATCGCCATCTCTCGGAAAGTGACAAATGTGACAATTGACACATCACAGCTGATACGATTTGCTCGAAAATTAAAATTTCCAGTTTTAAACGAGATGCAGACACATTTTATTTTGATTATAAATAGTTTAATAAATAAATGAGGGCGGAAATGCACGGTTCGACGGCAGATTGTAAATTTCTGTCAATCAATCAAGCTATGCATCGCAAGGGGGCGCTTAGGGGATCTGTTTGTAGGGAGAAGTTTCTGATCCGTAACGGCCGGTTGATTTGAAACGTTGCGCGAACGTTGTGTTTTATAACCTCACCCATTGGCTTCAAAAAAAGAAAAGTACTGAACTTTACCTGCAAAAAAATCGAAGTGTTGAAGTTCTTAGAACATTCTTCTGAAATAAAGCTGCTGAAAAGTTTGGTGTCAGCAAGACAACAATTAATAATACCAAAAAAAGAAATGACGTATACTACAACTTAAATTTCGGCAATAAAAATTTATGAGATATCTCAAATCGTTCTTTGTGGAGATTCGAATTAAGTTTCGCCAGAAACTGTGACTGATTTTCACAAAAATTTTAAGATCCTTGTCGAAGGATACAATTTAAACGACGTTTTTAATACAGACGAGTGTGGCTTTTTTACAGAACATTATCAAATCGTAGTTTAGTGGCCAAGGGCGATGCGTGTAAAAGCGGAAAACTTTCAAAATAAAGATTGATCGTATTGCTAGCTGTTAGTGCCAGCGGTGAAAAACTGTATCCACTGGTAATAGGAAAATCTAAATCGCCAAGAGCCAAATCAAAATCCGTTCAACTTGATGGAGCCATTACGTCTACGGATTTGAAGGGTCTTGGCGATTTAGATTATCCTATTACCAGTGGAGCCAGTTTTTCACCGCTGGCACTAGCAGCTAGTGGATTTGAAGGCTCTTGGCGATTTAGATTTTCTCATTACCAGTGGAGCCAGTTTTTCACCGCTGGCACTAGCAGCTAGCAATACGGTCAATCTTTATTTTGAAAGTTTTCCGCTTTTACACACATCGCCCTTTGCCACTAAACTCCGATTTGGTAGTATTCTGTAAAAAAAAAAAGTCACACTTGTCTGCATTAAAAACATCGTTTAAACTGTATCCTTCGACAAGGATCTTAAATTTTTTGTGAAAATCAGTCACAGTTTCTGGCGAAACTTCACACGAGTCTCACCAAAGAACTTTTTGTGATATATCATGCCTGTTTTTGTTTTTTTCAAGCCAACCACTTGAGGCTTTAGATCTGTCACGTTTTATTTCGCAGCAAATTGAAGGGCTGCTTTCTGCCCTGCCCTGAAATTCTAGCATTAATAAAACGCATTCTTTTAAACCAAATGAATGTGGCTTCATTCACTTTATGGGCCTTTGAACTCTATTATCTAGAGTTAAATTTTTATTGCCGAAATTTAAGTGATAGTACACAAGCGAAACTTTTTACTGTTTGTTGATAATTGGCCGGCACACCCGCATGTAAAAGGCCTCTCAAATGCCAAATGCCACGTCTATCCTTCAACCACTTGACCAAGGCGTGATAAAACTGTTTAAAACCTTCTATCACACGACATTATTGGAAGCATTCATATTCAAAAAATGTTGAGGCTTAGGAACTTACATAATGTCTATCAACGTTTTGGATGCTGTATTATGGATCAGTTCTGCTTGGAAAAAGGTGTCGGAGATTTCCATCCAGCAATGTTTCAGAAAGGCAGGATTTGTTTTGGATGCAGACACAACAAAAAACGAAAACGACGAAGATGACTCAGATGTTGTGCTTCCTGGCCTCCCTAATAATACTTATGAGATGGCCACTTTTATCGAATTTATTGTTTAAATGTATTTTTATGTTGATAGGAATTATGCACGAGAAAATATATATGTTACTTGACTTTTTCATAGTATGTTTTGTTTTGTTGAAACAAAATCTCTATTCCAAACAAACTCCTTAAGTTGACCACCTCTCTATCTTGACCAAAATTTTTCCGCCCTAGAGTGGTCAACTTAGGGAGGTTCCACTGTATGTAGTCATTCCATGCAGAACAGGGGGCACTAAATATTGAAACTTTTTTGGCTATAAAGAAACGCTGAATTTTTCCAAGGAACCTTTTAATAAAAACCTAAAGTTTTAGATTAATTTTCAGAAAAGTCGCTTAACTAGACAGTTACCAAACCCCGGAGCATATGCGCTCTACTCTACCTGAAGACACGGAGAAGGATGCACCCGGAGCATATGCGCTTTAGCTGTATTTACCTGAAGCCGGGTATGGTCCGGGTGCATTCCTCTCCGTGGCATCGGCTAAAAATCCTTTTCCGTGTCTTCTGCTAAAGCGTATATGTTCCGGGATTTGGTAATTGTCTAGTTAACGTAATAACGTACATTAAATATTCTCAATAGTCAATTGTGATAAGCAAACTGATGTAAATTCTTGCTTCTACTGTGAATATGAATTTTAGAGATGCCGCGGATAGTTAATTGGCCGGATACCGAATATCCTGCCGCATTCTCGGCCGGAGCGCCGAATATCCGGTAGCCGGACATTCGGCGCTCCGGCGCATTGCTTCTGAATTTGCCTATTCAGACGATAAAGCACTAAACACTGCCATTGCAGAAAAATGGAATATTCCTCAACGCGAAATACATTGACATGCAGAGTACGATTCAGCGAAATGTTTTATCCATTCCTTACGAGTTGTCCATGAGTCGTTGGAAGTCCCAGCAGGAGGTATTGAAGATGTTAGCATCTGCTAGACGGATTGTCACAATTTTAATCACTCGGGTGTAGCACAAGAAAAACTTAAAGCCATTCGTTAGGAACTTAATTTACCAGACCACAAGCTGGTGCAAGATGTTAGCATTCGCTGGAACTCCACCTTTAATGGAACTGTTTTCGGATTGTAGCTTATGGAATTCTCCTGCATTCTCCACATATTCCGCGACAGTAAGAATACATTTTCATTGAATAAATCGCAGCGATTGCGATTGTTGTTGTTGTAGCGGCGCAAGAGAGGGGGGGGGAACTTGTATAATCATTCATAAATCGTAGGCATCCTCTCCTCAAGGCCTAAGAAGATCGCAACTTCGATGGGGTTCTCCCATAGTGCGATAGGTGTTAGATGCGTAGGTGCGGCAGTGCAGTCAAATATATGATCCACGTCGTGTGGGCTGGCTCCACATGCTGGACAAATATTTCCAATGCTGTTGTCAATGCGTGACCAAAACGATTTTAGTCTGGAGCAAAATCCAGAACGAAGCTGAGTCAAGGTGGTACGTGTGGCTCTCGGTAGTTGTTGTTCGTCGGCTGAGATGTCGGGTGGTCGAGCGCGAGGGACGCGGTTTACGGATAGCCTATTTGTGGCTTTGGTTACCTCGCTGGTGTGCAGTTGATTAAGGGCCGCCTTGTATATGTTGGAGTTGTCGAGAGGAACTCGTTTAAACCTTTGGACTTCCCTTTCCATGTCCCTTAACGAACGTCTTACATGACGTGGTGGTGGGGTTTTGTCCATGAGGTCATGATTTGGGTGTAGGCTTCGATGACAACCAACAAGATATTGCTTAGCCAGGAGATCATTGTGTGCCTTGAGGTCTAGCAGCTTGGTTTCTTGGTGCAGGTGGTCTTGAGATGACATGCGAACGCAACCAGTAATGGTACGCATTTTGGCATGTTTGAATCCGTTTCCAGTTGGTTTTGCATAGGTTATTTGTCCATATCGGTGCTGCATAATTTACCACATTGCGATTGTAACTTTTCTCGATCCGAGGTTTTTAAAACTAGCTTCTTAGGAACGGTTCAAATGGTGAGAGCGAAACGAAAAATCCTCTTAGAAGTTTTTAAATGAGCTGTGATGAGCCCGATGTTGAGGTTGCCTCTTCCTCTTCCTCACCACCTAATAGACGGACAAAAAATAGAAATGATGAGTCCACTGATAATATACACGACAGTTGCTGGGCCTGCTTTGATGAAATCGGTTCAGAAAGCATGCCGTGTTAGGATATGCAAAAAAGCGATGCTGCAATTGAGCTTGAAAATTATCTAAAAACTGCTTGCCTAGATCGGAGGGGTGACCCTTTTAAGTGGTGGTATCCGATTCTCAAAAAGTTTGTTCGGATTTATCTATTATCACCTTGTAGCAACGTATTCTTTGAGCGGTTATTTTCTGAAGCAGGTCTTGTCTACGAGGATAAATGGAATCGTTTACTACCCACAAAGGCCGAGAAACTTGTCTTTATTCATTATTATTTTGCGACTAGTGGACTTTAATTACTAAATGTCAGGACTCAGAAGTCTTAATAAAATATAAATAAAATGGATTACAGAATTTTAATTAAAATGCGTAAAACTTTTAATATTCGGTATCCGGCCGGATAGTAGCTTCTATCCGGCCTATACCGGATACTAAAAAATGGCCGGATAGTAACCGGATATCCGTGGCATCTCTAATGAATTTTATGTATTAAATCTATGTGGATTTTTAATTTATGGATTTCGTCTTTTTGGATTTTGATTTTGTGAATTATGACTTTGTCGCGCTCTGTGGCCGTGATCGTTCGGTCGCCACTCTGTGAAATAGCCACTCATAGAGAAACGAGTTTCCAAACTCGGCACGACTCGTCGCAAGTTTATTATTCAGATGAAGATGATAAAAAATATTCTTATCGTAGAATAACAAAACTAACAATGCGACTAGGAAGTGGTAAGGCTGACAACCGTATCACACACCGAATTCAGTTGTCTTTGTAACGTTGATGACTACAAAGAGAATGACTACACACGGTAGTGATCAACGCACCATGCTCCACTAGGAGTTACGGTAATCAAGAGAGAGAGGGAGAATTATGACTTCATGGATTTTGACTTTGTGGATTTTTAATTTTTTTTTTGGATTTTGTCTTTTTGGATTATGTATTTTTGGATTTTGTATAGAACCCCGCCAGATAATAATGACAAGACAACGGCGAGGACATACCCGATGATAGAGCTCCGTGGAGAAATAGGCTGAGGCATTACCATCAGTTCAGGCGAAGTGCCAAAACCATTGACTGCCAGGAACTAGTGACCAAAATTACAAACATGAAAAACAAGATGTGTCCTTTTGATTTACGTATTTATTTCTCCTAATGCTATGGTTAAACAGATACACTCTATTAGTAAAGTGGACAAAATTCAATTTGGACAAACTCGGCGTAATTTGACGGGAAAAAAATCGATCATCTGAAAAAAAAGAAGAAAAATATGAAACATCATTGTACAGTTAATTTTTGTCTATGTATCTCCCAGGCGTGTATTTTTCACAACTTTGATCTTTTGTACCGATCTTTTGCGAGCGGTTTTGCGAACCCCGATACGTTCTTACACAATTCAGTATTTATACGCACATTTACCGCATTAAGGAATATTTCCCTGGCTTCTCCCAATGTGAAATGATAGCACGGGCGAAACGATGGTGATGTTTATAATCAAATTCAGTGGACAGGTATGCTATCCATGTTAGTCTCCGTGTTGCGTTCATACCCCTTCTTATATTCACCACCGCCTTGTATACATCCAGGTTGTAGCACAATGCCGACCGTATATCGGCATAGACCAAATTCATCGCATGTCGAAAGAATTCCAGAAGCGAATACTGCTCCACATTGGGAACACGGACCAGCGTTATCCGCTCTAAACGCGGACACATTTTTGGTAATTTGCATAGCGTGTCGTTAGTGTCCTTGCCGAGCACCGATAGGCTCGCATACAATACCGTCAGATTGGGGATAAACCATTGTTCATTTAATCCAAAATCATACCAATTGTGCAATTTTAAGATGGTAAGTTGCTCGCCGAGCGTTTGTGCAAACCCCTTTAAGACTCGTTCGCAAGCAATCCTCTTGCACCGGTCGCCGTATATAGTTAATTTTGGCAGCGGTATCAATCCTGGAATAAACTTCCCACCTAGCAATGAGTTGGCGTCAAATTCGAGCGATTCAAGCTGTCTGGAGGATGTGGCCATGCACCGATAGGCTTCGGGTCCGATACCTTCGCATCCTCTTATGCAGATCTTTGTCAGATTTGCGTTGGCACGAAATGCCCTGACGAAATGTGCGCTTGTTATTTTGTTGCAAAATGGCACGATTAATTCTTTTAAATTGTGAAGATCATCCAAACCCTTGCCGGTAAATGTTTCACTTGCGAAAATATGAAGTCGTTCGAGATTTTCCAATTTCACCAGTTCGTCATAAAGCGACGGTTCCTCAAATTTGTAGTCATATAGTGAAGACTCACTGTAAAATGAACGATCGACCGCTAGCTGCCGCCATTCGAGTTTTAAGAATCGAAGGGATTGCATACGTCCTAAAAAGGACGTGTCAATTTGATTTGTGTCCAGTATTTCATCAACACATGTTGTCTGGAAACTCAAGTGTAAATTCTCCAAATGCGGACAGCATTCGGGCAATAAATTCAGATAGTCCTGTTGCTCTTTCAAGTCCTGCGGATCTGACCAGTAGTCTTCGTCCCCTTCGTCATTGCAGTCAATAAGGGTGGTCACGTGAACTGAGATTCGGTTCGTGCACACTCCGAACGTTCGAAGAAATTCATCTGGCTTCATTTTTTTTTGTTTTTTTGGCCACTTGAATTATCTCAATGGGTGAATCTTTGCTCCAGCGTCGCTTCATCCATTGCCGGGCACATTCCCGGAAGTCTTGGACGGCTGAACTTAATGCAACGATATCCCTGTACCGAAGGAAGTCGATTATTCGCTTCTGACAATCGTAGTTGAGAATCGAGATCGGTGGGTCGTGCTCCATTTCAGATGCGTGTACGTGAAATTTGCACTGGCTGGAAATCAAAAATCGTTATTACACATTTCGTATCGGGAGAGGAAAATAACTGCAAACACTCACTTGAAAAAAATATGAAGAATATTTTGTCTAATGCACTTTTCACTGTTTTTTTCCTGATTTAAGACTGACTGGCAGCTTGTGAGACGAATATTTCCGCGCATTGATTGCTCTCAAGTTGAAATTGCGTATCCGTTTGTTTGTAAACAAGACAAGATTCTCTGAAACTACCGCAAGCTTCTTCGAGAAAGGTGTAAGAAAGAGACGAATATAGTGTTACCAGTTGGCCAAAACCACCTTCACTAGAAGCCGGGAAGCAGCAATACATGCACACAAAACGAGCCTATGAACATGTCGTATATACGTTGCACGATGCACTAACACAAGCACAGCGCATGTAAAAAAACCGTGTCTGCTCTGCTAAAAATCGCGAAAACATGTGGAAAATTCACTTTTTGTCGGGATTTTGTTCTTTCACTGCATTCTAGACACTTTAATTCACGACACATTCCACTTTTCGCGACGAAAATCGACCGGGAACCAATACTTTTCGTGTAAAGTTTGTCGCGACCCAACCCGATTTGCCTTTACCGCAATGTAAATTTTCGATCTGAACAGGCCTATGATTTGGCGCTTAAGTATATGAACGTGTTCTGCTTCCGAGCTTTGTATAAAGGTGGCTTTGCGTTAAGGCGTATCTACATGCAAAGATAAGTGGAACAATAGGTTTGTTTTTTGGTTATCCCGTTAAGGTTTGGGTAATGAAACTTCATATAAAAAAATTACAGGTGGATCAGCTGGTATTTTTTATATGGAGTTTTGTTACCCAAACCCCCAAACCTACACGGGATAACAAAAAAAACACCTATTATCTTGGACGTCCATTTTTTTAAACAATAACAATTTCACTAGTTGGTCAAGTTGGCAGTCAGATACTTTCCAAGCCAAAGCCATCTTACAGCCCTCAAGGTCCCTCTAGACGTGTCGCCAAATGGCGACGCGTCCAAAAACTGGCATCGCGTGCAGCCATTTGGCTGCTACTTAGCATCCACACGAGCAGCCAAAAAATTACATAACCAAAATTTCATTTTGGTGATTTTTTTAAATTTAATTATCAAAATCGGACTCTGCGCGTTTGAATTATTACACGGCCATTCAAGAATTATTCAATTTCACACAAAAGAACGAAGAAAAGTTGAAAAATTGTCACTTTGAAATTGACAAGCGGTTGACAAAGCGGTTGGTTGAGTTGCCATATTGAATATCAAAACTGGACGCATGGCCAAATGGCGACACGTTTGGATGGAATGACAACAGCCATTTGGCTGCACGCCAAATGGCGACACGTCTAGATGGACCTTTATACACCTGCAACGAAAAAAAAAAGAAATTAAGTGATTTGTAGGCATGTTGCAGGTGGCAAGAACGTAAATGGCGTGGTTGCCGGAATGTTGCAAGTGTGTAGTAAGGTACCTGCAACCTAGGTTGGCAACCAAGTTGCAGATGTATTTGGCCTGTTAGTACAAGCCCGGAAGCAAAACACGGTCATATTCCAGCCAGCACTTAACACATTTGTAATCATTATTTCATGCAACAGGCGTAAGCACATATTGCTTATTCATTCATTACGTTTTCATACAAGCAGTATATGACGATGTCCCCCTATTTCATGTATATATGCATTCGCGCCTTATTACGGATAAACATTATAAAATAAATATTCGTAAACATTATGTAATAGTTGAGTATCATATACCATGCCCAAAATGGTGATGAACGCGCAACGAGTGGACGGAGCCAGATTGCGTGGACGACCGAGAGCCCGATGGGAGCATTCTGTATGTGAGGACGCCCACCAGATGCTAGGCTTTCGAAACTGGAGGACAAGGTCGCGTAACCGCGACAATTGGAGGTCTTCGATCCAGGCGGCCAAGGCCCGACGTCGGGCTATCGTGCCATAAAGAAGAAGAAGAAGAAGTATCATATACAGGGTGTCCGGAAACTGCCGCATAAAGGCACCGGATTATGATTCCTCAGTTGATTTCCAGCAAAAAAGTTGTACTGAACATACCCCCTCAGCTTAACCCTTTAGCTGCCACAGGCATTTAAAGATATTTGAAAAAATCATTTGGCTCGATTTCGACATACTTCGAATAGATTTTACCAATTGCAGATCTTTAGGGGTAGTGTGAATTGAATTGTATTGAATTCGAGTTAAAATTAACCCTAGTTTTCTACACTTAACGTATAAAAACTGTTAGAAGTAATGGAGCTAGATCAAAATGATGTAAGAAAGATATGATCGTAAGACTATGCGCCAATTTTTCAAAGAATCGTACAAGCACCTCACCTTGGCAGAAGCTGGAGAAAATTGAGATGGAAAAAAAGATTGTTTTTGGGTCAAATCACGCTAATTTGACTTTGAAGCTCTCTAAACAAACCTCTTATCCGATTTTAGTGTGGTTAGTTTTATTTTACTGGTAAATTTGTTGGCTGTAATAATCATTTCATTTCACTACTGTAGCTCATATAAGTGAGGAATCATAATCCGGTGCCTTTATGCGGCAGTTTCCGGACACCCTGTTTATTCAATGCATAAATGCATAATTTAAAAAAAAACACACGTGCGACGGTGAGTCTCGAGCTCATAACCGTATGCACGGAAGGTGCGCGCCGTAACCACTACTCTAGCCAGACTATACGAATGATCATGTTTTATTCGTGATTCTAAACATCCCAGCAACAAAAATCACACTTGAGGAGAAAACCATTATATTTCCTATATGCATGATCCGTCTTGTGCCAAAACCCACAAACAAAAACTCCAGATAATACAAAACAATTGCTTAACAATTTATTCTTAATAAGCCTTTCTACTTTCGCACTCAAACGCTACATAAGGTGTGTTTTTTTGGTTATCCCGTGCAGGTTTGGGTAACGAAACTCCATATAAAAAAAAATGACAGCTGACGCACCTGTCATTTTTTTTATATGAAGTTTCGTTACCCAAACCTGCACGGGATAACCAAAAAAACACACCTATTGAATGACTAAGAGGCGCCACAGACCCTCCGATCGATCGGCCAGATTTTTTGATTGCGAGATTAATCGGAAGGTGTATGGGACCATCGGATTTATTTTTTTGATTTGACATGTGGAACGTATTGCCAATGCAATTTTCCGTACAAGCTGTCATGACAATCATGTGTTTTCAGTTGCTACTAGGTTTCGAGCTTGTTTTTCCTAACATAATTCATAACATTCTAAAATTGATTGATTACAGACTATTTAATAATTATATTTATATTTCACCTAATCACTATACTAATCACTTCTTGTATTCACTATGTTCTCATTCATACTTCAATAAAGCTTTTTTATTATTATTATTCAGGATGACTTTGCTGCGTCAATTCTGTATCATCCGTTACCAATGGGCCTCTCTACACGCGAAACAAGAGCAAGATGAAAACCGTTTTTTTAGAAGAGATTTGTGAGGAGTAAGGCAAGGAAAAATTCAATTTTCATATAAAAACCGGTTTTATTCTCGTGTTTATGTCCCGTGTAGTTTCACCCATTGAGTGGGAAAAGAGACAATTGAATTTTTCCTTGCATTGCTTCTCACGAATCTATTCGAAAAAACGGTTTTTCATCTTGTTCTTAGTCGCGTGTAGACAGGCCCAATAGGTATATCCAAATTTCGTTCGGATCTCGGATCCCTCGGAATTGTTTTGCGTCTTCGTTTGTTTGTTTACGTTACTCACATGTTACATGTAAAGAGCCTGAACAAATTTGATCATGGTCCTCAGTCTTTTACAAACAATAACATTTTCACAAGTCTACGAAAATGTCGTTACGCGCAAAATCGGATCAACTTGAATAAATTGACCAACTTGTGAAATTTTTATTATTCACAAAAATTGGACGACCGAGATAGTGTCCTACCTATCGTTGCATGTAGATGCGCCTTAACGCCAACTGGTAACACTATATTCGTCTCTTTCTTATACCTTCCTCAAAGAAGTTTGCGGTAGCTTCAGTTTGATCCGGTTGTTTGATCCAAAGACGCGTGCAGGCAGAATCTTGTTTACAAACTGATACTCAATTTCAACGCGAGAGCAATCACTACGCGAAAAAATTCGTCTCATACGCTGCCGGTTCTTTTTAAATCTTGAAAAACAGTGAAAAGTGCACAAGACATAAAATATTCTCCAAGTGAGTGTTTGCAGTTATTTGCTATCGATACGAAATGTTGTAATAAAGATTTTTGATTTCCAGTCAGTGCAAATTTCTATGTATCAAAAATGGAACACGATTCACCGATCTTGATTCTCAACTACGATTGTCAGAAGCGAATAATCGACTTCCTTCAGTACAGGGATATCGTTGCATTAAGTTCAGCCGTCCAAGACTTCCGGGAATGTGCCCGGCAATGGATGAAGCGACGCTGGAGCAAAGTTTCACCCATTGAGATAATTCAAGTGGCCAAAAATGAAATGAATCCTGTTGAATTTCTACGAACGTTCGGAGTGTGCACGAACCGCATCTCAGTTCACGTGACCACCCTAATTGACTTCATGGACGAAGACGACCTGGCAGATCCGCAGGACATGAAAGAACAACAGGACTATCTGAATTTATTGCCCGAATGCTGTCCGCATTTGGAGAATTTACACCTGATTTTCCAGTCATCGTTGAATGATGAAATACTGGACACAGATCAAATTGACACGTCCTTCTTAGGACGTATGCAATCCCTTCGATTCTTAAAAATCGAATGGGAGCAGCTAGATGACGATCGTTCGTCGTCGTTTTACAGTGAGACTTCACTATTTGGCTACAAATTTGAGGAACCGTCGCTTTATGACGAACTGGCGAAATTGGAAAATCTCGAACGACTTCATATTTTCGAAAGTGAAACATTTACCGGCAAGGGTTTAGATGGTCTTTACAATTTGAAAGAATTGATCGTGCCATCTTGCAGCAAAATAACAAGCGCACATTTCATCGGGGCATTTCGTGCCAACACGAATTTGACAAAGATCTGCATAAGAGGATGCGAAGGTATCGGACCCGAAGCCTATAAGTGCATGGCCACATCCTCCAGGCAGCTTGAATCGCTCGAATTTGACGCCAACACACTGCTAGGCGGGAAGTTTATTCCAGGATTGATGCCGATGCCAAAATTGACGATATACGGTGACCGGTGCAAGAGGGTTCCTTGCGAACGAGTCTTAAAGGGATTTGCACAAACGCTCGGCGAACAACTTACCACCTTGGAATTGCACAATTGGTATGATTTAAGATTAAATGAACAATGGTTTTTCCCCAATCTGACGGTATTGTATGCGAGCCTATCGGTGCTCGGCAAAGACACTAACGACACGCTACGCAAATTACCAAAAATGTGTCCACGTTTAGAGCGGATAACGCTGGTCCGTGTTCCCAATGTGGAGCAGTATTCGCTTCTGGAATTCTTTCGACATGCGAAGAATTTGGTCTATGCCGATATACGGTCGGCATTATGCTACAACGTGGATGCATACAAGGCGGTGGTGAATATAAGACGGGGTATGAACGCAACACGGAGACTTACATGGATAGCATACCTGGACGCTGAATTTGATTATAAACATCACCATCGTTTGGCCCGAGCTTATCATACCGCAGTAGGACAAGTCAGGGAAATATTCCTCTATACGGGAAATGTACGTATAAGTAATGAGTTGTGTAAGGTCGCATTGGGGTTTGCAAAACCGCGCGCAAAAGATCGGTACACAAGATCAAAGTTATTGTCAAAACACGCCTGGGAGGGACAGCGGCGAAATCAATTTTGTGATTTGTTCAGTATTCGGTCAACTGCTAGTGGTTGAGCGAATCCAAGGTACCGGTCTTTTGCGCTGTGTTTGGCAAATTCGGTAGTGCGAGGTTCAACAAACCACGCGGTACAGAACAGACGTGCTACCCACAATTTTCATCTCTCGTACCGCGTGGTTCGGCGAACTCCGTTCAGTGTAGATGTGGCTTGAAGTTCGAGATATACAGCTGATGAACCCACGGTTCGTACTTCACCCAGCCCGGTTCAGGGCATCAGGTAGATCAACGTTCTATAAGCGCTTTTTCAAGATGCAACGCGGTTTCGCCGACTGTATGTGCCGAACTGAATACATAGACGAAAATTAACAGTATCTTCAGGCATAAATTTATATTCCAGGTTTTTCCCTTTTTTCAGATGTCCGATTTTTTCCCATCGAACTATGCTGTTGAAAAAGAGTTTGTTAAAATTGAAGTTTGTCCGTTATACTAATAGAGTGTATCTGTTTAACCATAGCATTAAGAAAAATAAATACGTAAATCAAAAGGGCGGATCTTGTTTTTCATGTTTGCACTTATTGTCACTAGTCCCTGGGCATGTCCCATGGTTTTGGCACTACGCCACTTCTACAAGGAGCTCCATCTTCGGATGTGTCATCGCCGTTGCCTTTCATCATCATCGGGCTGCATCTGGTCTTGGGTTCATCAAGTCGAACATCAATGGATAATGCCTTCTCCGCAGTGCTCAGACAGACGTCTTTGGAAATGCTGCAGGCAATACCAGCAATACCAATCCTGCCAACCATACCTGCTGGGCTTCCGAGACACGAGAAAAAGGAAGAAGGTCAACAGGTGGTCTAGGCCCGACGTTGTTGTAGTAGCGGTACAAACGGGGAAACATTCAGTATAAGTTGCACATTGTTATTCGAAGATGGTGGACACTTCATCCTCGAGGTCCAGATTTAGAAATAATGCTGCTTCGATAGGTTGTAGCCATAACGCAAGTGGTGTAAGTTGCGTGGGAGCAGCTGAACAGTCGAAAATGTGGTCTACGTCATGTCGACTTGTTCCGCAGGCTGGGCAGGTGTTGGCGACTTCGTTATTTATGCGTGATAAATAGGAATTCAGTCGGATCAGGAGTTGAGCTAAGGTGGTACGTGTGGTTCTGGGTAGTAGCTCTTCATCAGGAGATATGGCTGGAGGTTTGGTGCCAAGTACACTGTTGTTTGCGAGACCTTGAGTGGCTTTACGAACTTATTGCGTGTGTAATGCAATGGCCGCCTTCCAGTGAGAGTTATCGGAACGAACTTTTTTGTATGGCTGAACTTCGCGCACTTTGTCCCTGATAGAGGGTCTAATTCGACGCGGCGATGGTGTTTTGTCCCTGAGTTGGTTGTTCGGGTGATTGGTTCGACTAGATATTGCTTGGTAAAAAGTTCATTATGGCTCCTCAAAGTCATCATCTTTGTCTCCTGGTGTAGATTATCCTGGGAGGATATCTTAACACAGCCGGTGATGGTGCGAAGTGCTGTGTTTGGGCAGGTTTGGATATGGCTCCAATTAGTGTAGCAGAGACCGTTAGTCCACGTCGGTGCTGCGTAGTTGACTAGGGGGCGACCGATAGCTTTGTAAATACATAGCTAAAAGTGTTTAATGTACTTCCGGAAAGTGCTTTAAGTACTTACTTTGTTTCTGCTTCTGAGTTTGGAACAGATATTCTCAGCGTGGGTATTGAATTTGTCAGAGTTCTCGAGCGTGACACCAAGGATTTTGGGAGTCCTAGTAGTTGGAATGATGTGGGGGTCAACATAAATGGGCAGTTGTGTTTTGTACTCCTGGTGAATAATGTGGCGGAGGATTTGGGCGAAGATAGCTTCAGGTTTTTACTCACGAAGAAGGTGTTTTATCAGATCACACATTTCGCCTTGTTTGATTTTTCTGAGTTTAGACTTCTCGTTCCTAAACTCTGTACAGGATTGACGACCGGCAAGGTAATTAGGGAGCCATTTGTGAATATGAGGTAGAATGGTGTTGCCGTGTTGCGGAGATCTGTCAGCAATAGAGTGTGGTCGACGGGTCAAACGCTTTTGACAAATCGACAGCCACAAGAATGGTGCGCTTGCATGGTTTAGGCTGGCTCAGCCCATTAAATATGTTGGAAGTGATCGTATCAAGAGCGGTGGTGGTACTATGCATCTTTCGAAAACCATGTTGATGGCTAGCAAGCTGAACGTGCTCTAAGAGTTTCGGCAACACTAGTGCCTTAAGTATTTTGGTCACAGGAGCGTTATTGGACGGTATGATTCTGCAAGTGTGTGGTGTTTACCTGGTTTGGGTATGGGTATGCGGCCTTCTTTCCATAACTCAG
The DNA here is from genome assembly GCA_949715475.1 of Microchrysa polita. Classification (NCBI taxonomy): domain Eukaryota; kingdom Metazoa; phylum Arthropoda; class Insecta; order Diptera; family Stratiomyidae; genus Microchrysa; species Microchrysa polita. The sequence continues at coordinate 122,003,127 of OX454416.1, read as the reverse complement.
GTATGATGAAGGATTTAAGTGATAAATTCATCGTAGACGTGATATAATCAATGGTCGGTGAATCGAGGTGTTTGAGCATGATCATAGCAATACCGTCCAGGCAGAACGCAATTTTTGGCATTTTTTATTACAAGCCCTACTTGATTGGAGGTAACCTGAAGATGTTGATCAGTGGTGTTGTTGCGGATAGCTCTGGTAATAACGCACTTGAGCTTATCTGTTTCAGGATGTTCGACGAATTGTTGATTGAATTTTTGAGCGAATTGTCGTCATTGTTGTAAGTTTTATCACCGCACTTGATGGCTACCTTACCTTTGGGATTTATGGGGTTCGATAAGGCACGCACCGTTTTCCAAAGGTTGCTTACGCCGGATTTTATGTGGCAGGTTTTTTAAATGCGTATTCCATAGCTGCCTTCTGTGGTCGTTGACTTGCTGAGTTATAACGTTGTTTAAATCGCCGACACGAGGATCGCATGGGTCTGCTGTTCTGAATTCCTCCCTCATTTTTGCCAATTCTACGGCGGTGGATGGAAAGTGTGGTCTCAAGATGGGTATGCGGCCCGCTGGGATGTATTTTTTGGCAGCATTTACGATAATCCGTCTCAGATTTTTTTCAGCAATACGTACGTCTGTGCTGTCTGTGGGAGTTGGCAGGGCAGAAAACGTTTCGTTGGTGTACGTTGGGAAGCTAATCAAATCGGCTTTGCTGAAATTTGTGTATGTTTTCTTCTCTGTGTACGTGAATTGAGATGGTTTGTCAATCGTGAGAACTATTGGCAGATGGTCTGAAGAGAAGGTGATGAATGGTTCCCATGTGATGTTGTTGATGAGCAGAGGACTGGCAATGGATATGTCAGGTGAGCTTCTGCATGATCCTGTAATGCGGGTTGGTGAATTATCGGGCAGAAATCGGATTCATCTATTTGGTTTGCGATGAGGTTGCCTCTGGTGTCGTTGTCGAGATTCGAGTGCCATGGATCGTGATGTGCATTGAAATCACCTAGTATTAAGCGGTATTGTCCGGTAAGTTCTGGAGAAATGTTGGCCTGAAACCAACTTGAGGCTGGTGGTATATAGATATTTCAAATATCTATATCAATATTTCCCGACTTGATGGATATCACTTGTAGTTCGGTGGTGGTATCGGCGGTAGTGATATCAATTTCAGAATATGGCAACGTACTGTAGATCAAGAAAGGTAAGCTTCCACCTGTGCCGGTGGGTCGATCTCGTCGTATGATATTGAATCCTCCGTAGAAATTTAGCGGTGAATCGGCCTTTAGCTTAGTTTCTTGAACCGCAGCAACTTTGATGTGATGTCTGTCCATGAAGTCTGTGAGCTTGTTTTGTAAACCCTGTAAACCATTACAGTTTATCTGGACAATCTTCGTGGTGGAGTAGTTCACAACTGGCTGTGGTGGTGCTGATGTAAGAGTATGTCGTGGTGCTGTGTGTTGGATAGAAACTGTGGGGGTGACAGGTTATGGTTGTTGGCCCTGATTAATGTGTTGTTGGGAAGTCGATGATGACGGCTGGCCACAGAATCTGCAATTTGGTGCTAGGAAGGTCTTGATCGTAGATCAGCATTGTTAAGCCCGGAACAATTCTTAAAGTAGCAAGTAAAGTAAAAGCAGGATTTGGAGCAACTGGGCCGGCTCAGTTTGCTCCGATGGTATAAAAACGATGTTTTAAACGTGCAACTTTTGTGTTTCCCCACTTTTGTAGAGGGGGGTTTGCGGTTTTTGGCCAAGCAAAAAATGCATGGGTGGTTCCGGGACATAGATACGACCGCGATAGGAACCTACCTAGGCCCGACGTCGGGCTGTTTGCCGCATCCTTGATGATGTGTCAAAAAAGAGTGATGGCGATGATGACTTCTTAAGCCGCTATCACAAGTGTGTCTTCGCCCTAAATCTTAAGAATAGATGGGGGGTTATGCATAATTATGAGAAATTCTGTAAGGTTCGCATGGAAAAAATAGGTGTTTTCCAAATTTTATTACGATAATAATCGGGAGTTTTTTTTTTTAACAAACATCAGTATCGCATTTGAGCATATTTAACAAAAATATTCTTTCTTAACGCTAAAATCCTTCATCTGAATCGAAATACACATCCGAATCGTAATCATTGAACGTTTTCACCTCAAATTCAACGAATTTCTTTTTTATTGCATAATCATCACTCTGAAAAAAAAGACAAAAAGGATTAATCCTACCGTCGTTAATTTCTTTCGATTTTGCTTACCTTTATATACGATTCTATTTCCTCACTGACATAAACGCACGGATCAGAGCAAAGCCACTCAAAAGGATCATATCGACTACCGCCAATTTCCCTGTACACAATCAATGTAAGCTTCTGACTTGTATCCTTCCGCATTTCCACGATCGATTTGTATAAATTAACATTGTAACCGTTTCCAAAACGTATATCAGCATACACGACGTTTGTTAACTGTCGAAAGAAATACAGCAAAGAATCCTGTCGCACAGAGACATATTCGTCGACTTTAAGAGTTATCCTTTCCAAACGCGGGCACATTTTCGGTATCTTATATCGTAGTATACCGTCCGCGTCCATTCGCTTCGATACAATCAAACTCAACTCAATCAGATTTGGAAAATGCAATGTTTCGGATAAACGATAGTTTATCCAATGTGCAATCTTCAGACTAGTAAGTGTCTCTCCCAGACTTTCCGAGTATTCCTGTAACATTCTCTGACAAAATTGCGGCTTACACTTGCCGTGGATAGTTAGGCTTTTCAAGTGTTTCAGCCCGGGAATGAATCGCTTCCGCAACAGAAAATTGGCGTTGAATTCCAACGCATCCAGTTGTCTGGAGTCTTTCACCATAAACTCATAGACGTCCGGTCCGATGTAGAGGCATTCGTTTACATTGATCCTTGTCAGATTGGGATTGGCTCGAAAGGCGCTAATGAATTCCTCGCCCGTAATATTTTCATTATGTGATATATCTAGCTCTTTTAGATTGTGCAACTCACTCAGCATCTTCCCGTCGTACTCGCCGTATTTGATACGAAGTCGCTCGAGATGTGGCAATTTGGCGATTTCTTTGAGAATTGATTCGCCGCGCAACGCATCGGCATTCAAGGATCGTATTGAATGCATGCGTCCTAGAAATGATATGTCTACTTTCTTTTTCTCTCCGAACAACTCGGACATGAACTCGAAATTAAGACTTTCCAGATTCGGACAACATTCCGGCAATATGTTGAGATATTCTTGTTGGTCGCCGGGAATACGAAGTGTGATGCGACTAGCACACGGCCCGAATGTTGTAAGAAATTCAACAGGATCAATCTGATATTCCTCGTTCCATGCCGACTCTTCAATTAAACAGATGGGTTCGTCTTCATCGCTGCAGGACATCCAATATTGTTTCATCCATTGCCGGGCACACTCGCGAAAGTGTGACGGAGACGCGAAATTCAACGCAACAACTTCTTCGTAGTAGAGGAATTCGAATAAATGTTTTTGGCAATCAAAATTTAGAGTCAACAGCGGCGATTCGTTCGTCTCAGTCGTTGACATTTTTCTAAAGATTCACCAAGTTTCACTGCGGCTAAAAATTAGAAATTAGACACTGAATTTGTTTACAGGTAGAAAATCAAATTGTTATCAAAACACTCACTTTGAAAACTATTTAAGGATAATTTAAATGCACTGTGAACTGTTCCCGCAAATCACAAAATTACCCGACTTCCTACGATAACCTTTGTGCAGTGAGTACCTTGCGTAGACTGAATACTGAGCTCTAGACGTCCTTCAGTGCCTGATGCTCATTCTTCCCGTGCCGATCTAAACAAGTTAAACAAGGTCAACGTGAATAAATTAAAAAAAAACGAAACCTACCTGAGATGAGAGTGAGAATGAAATGAATAGACGTTTGATGGTTTTGGACAAATATCAAAACGGAATCAGTAGACCGGTAAAAAAAATCGGATTTGAGTTTACATAAAAGTTTTGCGATATGGGAATTGTGTATGTACGATTTCGCTACCTACCTACTAAACTAACTGAGCCCAATTAACCGACCGGTCATACAAATTTAGGGGAATGCTGGGCTTGGTTGACTATTATTTCGGTTACATATTTGAATGATTATAGTACATTTCGTCGCCAATTTGCCAGAACCGCGAAACTACCGAATTATTGATTTTTACATAATGTGATTTAGCCTTATGCAATAGTGAATCTATTATTAAGCCAACAAAAACTGAATCGTTTTCGTGAATGTCCAAAAATGTCCAAAGACAAGATGCCAGAACGGCGAATCTCCATACAATGCCATTAAAACAACAAGATGCCAGATACGCGAAACTCCTATCCACACAAAAAACCAAACTAACAAACAGTACAAACGAATAGACGCCAGAAATAGGGAAGTTAGCATTAAATTATGTCAGGAAAATGTCCGTATTTTTTTTTGCTTTTATGAATCATGCAAGTTGTAGTCTGGCTGGTCTAGCGGTTAGTGCGCGCACCTTCAGTGCACAGGGTCATGAGTTCAAATCTAACCGTGGATCATGGAGTTTTTCGAACTCACGAGCTTGTGACGGACAATGATCTCACTCAGATGTTAAACGAGTACCCATTTATGGGGATAAATAACACTGCTGAGCGTGATGCTGATCTCATTACCTCAACAAAAAGCAGATAAGATCTTGGAAATAGGATGTCACTAACACATCCTGCGGCCTTAGTCCAATGCTGGATTGTCGCGCCTGTTATTTATTTTATTTAAGTACAGGGTACCCCATGTAAATATTTACGATTTGAACTATAATTATAACTATTTATTCGCAAATATTTTCCATCCATATCCATAATTTCTATACAATGAAATAGCTGTCAACTAAGGTTAGATGCACAGCCGGTGAATCAGAAGAATTTCCGGTGAATGTCGGATTACACCAGGGCAGTGTATTGAGTCCGTTACTCTTCAACATCATCATGTGCTATGTACTTATTAACACGTATATCCGACGGCCTAGAAATGTCTCTTCTTTTTGCCGATGATATAGTCCCCTCAGTAGCCCAAACATCGTTACCTTGCAAGCTGCACTTACAAAATGGTGTGACATTCTGGAGGAGCATGGACTGAGGGTAAGTATAACAAAGACTGAGTTCTTATGCTGCCCATTCTCAGACCCAGATGCACCGATACCAGATATGTACGTCAAAGGAGAGCAGCTTAAGTCTTGTACCAAGTTCAAGTACCTTGGCTCGATGGTGAACAACGGAGCTACATGCGATGATGACATCAAACATCGCACAAAGGTTAGGTGGATGACGTGGCGAGAAAACTCTGGAGTTTTCTGCGATAAGAAAATGCCACTGAAGCTAAAGGGCAAGTTGTACAAAACGGTTGTACGTCCCGCACTCATGTATGGATCAGAATGCTGGACCATGTGTGAAGGTTACGCGAAACAAATGACAGCGACTGAATTGAAAATGTTACGCATGTCAGCTGGTGTTACGAAAAGGGACCACATCAAGAGTAGCTACATCCGAGGCAGCTTGTCCATAGACCAACCAATCACCGAAAAGCTCGAAGACCGACAAATATGGATTGGTATTGCCATGTTCAACCCCGCAAAGAAAGCGATATCAATGGAAGTTCCCCTTGATGGACCCAAGGCCAGGGGCAGACCGAAGAACACCTGGATGTGTCAAATGAAAAAGCAACAACAACGCATTGGTCTCGGCGATGACACGATCCAAGATAGAGCTGCCTGTAGAAATATGCTGAGATATTATCGCCAAAACGGGCGATGTGCCTACACCGCGGGTCGAGCAACGCGAAGCCATGGAGCGGTATACAGAACGAGGCAAGGAAGAAGAAGAAATAGCTGTCAGAGCAGGGAATCTTTAATGGCCATATAATGAAATGATGCCAGAACCGTGAATCTCCTATACTTATACAACGGACAAGATGCCAAAACGGCGAATCTACACAAAATTTGTCAGAAACACGAAAGTTCACTGTAGCCTTTGTTTAACTGTTTAAATAAATTAAACTATCTACTCACAAAAATAAATACAATGCTCGACGAAATTATTGAAACAACAAAAAATACCATCGTATAGCAGCATTTAAAGCCTCATAACTTTTCAAATAGTATCAAATTGATGATATTTTTTTCTTAGTTTTATTCTTTGGTGTGTTGTTGAAAGAACAAAACAAAAAGCATCTTTTAACTCCAACAAATAACGGCAAAAACGGTATAATATGAAGTGGCAAAATTATTTACACATCCATTCAACACAGGCATAATTATTTACACCCTTCGATAATAACTGCATTTGCTAAGTAACGGTTGTAAATTTCCATGGCAAATTGACGGAGTGTGGGACAGAGTGTTGTTTTATTCAGTATTGTACGGTTTTCCAGAGAGACAAGTTGGAAATATGCCAAGAGCAATTGAACTTTCGATAGAAAAAAAGGCCGCCATTGTGGCAGAGTCTAATAGAGGTATTTCGGTAATAGAGCTTTCAAAAAAAAATATGGATGTTCCCGGAAAACCATTTATTATGAGTTTGGAAGTTTAATCAAAACGGAAGTGTGAGAACTAAAAGCGGCAGAGGAAGGAAAAGAGCTACAACCAGGAATTTAAAGGAATAATCAATTTTTCCCTTACAGAAGTGAAATAAAATGAAGCTAATATATTTGTGGAAATAATTTTGCCTGTTCTTAATGGATGTGTAAATAATTTTGTCATATTTTTTTTATTTTTTTTTTTTCTGTGATTCGTTGAAAGTGATTTTTTTTGTATCGTGTACTTAAAGAAGATGCTAAGGATTAAAACTGTGTAAAAATATTCAATGATTTTTTCTTATTTTAAAAGTTATAGTGCATTATAGGCTGCTAATGTATGACATTTTCGGTTGTGTAAATAATTGTGTCGAGAACTGTATTTTCTACTAATCGTGCAAATAGCACGATGAGTGTATTCATACCTATGTACAAGTGCATATTCAATTTCTTTTTTTTAGTATCTTTATATTCAGTATCTTATAACGGGATCCAGCAGCTATCATTTGCTATAAATTTGAAGCTTTTGGCGACATTCTATAAAAAAATATGGCGGAATATTGCTTTGTAGGAGATGTAGGGGTAGGGATAGTCAGATCTTCTCCACTTTCTACCAACTTCATGCATATGTCACAATTAGGCATTGATGAAAATTTCAAGTCGCTAGCGATATTCTGTCGAAAAATATGGCCGAATTAAACTATCACGGAGGGGTCATTTGTATGGGAGGTAGGGGAACCATTGGTCCGATTTGGCGGAACATTACGCTATCAGCTCTCGTAAGAAGAATTTTCTTCTTTTTGTTATCGACACTAGCGACATTTATCTTACCGTCCGCCATATAGCGGATAGATAGCGGAAAATATCGGAAACACAAAAGTTCCCCCTATGAGAACGGATAGCAGAACAAACCAAATCTGTAATATTTGGAATAAAATCGAAAAAACAGTACATAACATAAAATAAATTTGCTATATAGAAACATGCGGTTTTAAAACTATGCCGGCAGTATTAACATTTGTCAATAAATGCTATGTTTTCCCCTAACTCTATTCCGGGAGGTTATACTTTTATAATGGGTTAACGGAGGAGACGCAGACTAGTTTTCCGGCCACGATTGCCCACCGGGTTGGGTTACTTTTTCCAATAGAGGGATTACCTAATAGGGCCGAGACCTGAAGTAGTCCCTAATTCAATCAAATACAAGGGTTACTAAAATAGTTTCTAGAAAATAGATGAAAAGGATTTTTTTATTATCAAAAACGGCTTTATTGTTCTTCAAAATATTCGTCATGAGCATTTTTAACCCTTTTGCATCCGCTCAAACCAATTTTCGAAGCATTTTTTCCACCTCGATGTAGACACCTCCAAAACATGGCTTCTGAACGTTTCAACAGCTGCTTCGGGCGAAAAAAACCGTTAACCACGTAATTGTTTTTAATAAATTGGAACAAAAAAAATCATTCGGTGCCAATTCATGGCTGTAAGGCGGATGACCTGTCAATTCAGTGTTTGCCCGGTTAAATAGGCGCTAGTTTGAACTGTTGTGTGAGAGCTCGCATTCTCGTGTTCGTTTTACGAATATCCCCGAAGACTTCGGGGAAGGAAATGGTCGTGCACCAGTCGATATTGACTGTACTACGTTTCTCAAGTGGAACAATGGCCACAGGGTCCATTCAGCCGAAGAAACAGGACACCATTTGCCTCGCAGTGCTTCGTGCGCGAACAAATTTTGTTGGATTGGGCTCGTCTTGGAAGACCCACACGGTCGACTGCTGTTTAGTCTCCCGCTCATCCATGATTCGTCACCGGTGACGATTTTATTCACGTCATTTGATGCACCGTTATGGTATTTTTTAATCATTCTTCTGCACCAATCGACACGAGCCTTTTTTTTTGAGCTATTGTCAAATTATGCGGGATCCATTGGGAACAAACCTTTTTTTTTACGACCAAGTATTCATGCAGCATCGAATGTATAGCCGGGGGAGAAATGCCCAAGGATGACTCTATCTCAAGGTATGTCACATGCCGGCCTTGCGTAATCATTTCACGCACGGCATCTACGTTTTCGGCCACAATGGCTGTTTTTGGACGACTTTCAGGAAACTCGTCCTTGAGCGAATTACGCCAACGTTTGAACTCGTTAAACCAGTTATAAATTGTCGGACGATATGGTGCTTCATCCCCAAATGCAAAATGAAGCCGATCGAATCACTTTCTTGTGGTAATCCAATTTTAAAATCGTAGAAAATCGTTGCACGAAAATTTTCACGCGTTAATTTCATTTTTCTTTTGCTAAATTGACTCTTTTAACTAACTGAAACTTACACAAGTATCACTTGTCATCAAAGTGTTCTGAGCAGGCATATGGTAAAAAAGGTCAAACTTTCGCATGGAAATAACATATTTGACGAAAACGTACTAGAACATGCCTAATCTAATTTTTTTTTAGTAGCCTACGTAATCTGCGTTTGTCGGAGCTATCCGTAATTACACATGTTCTAGTCAGTATTTATTTTCACGTCGCTTGTCAAACACCAAAAGCGTCACCTCAAGGTGGGTGTTCAGCTGACGAGAATTTGGCCAGATCAGCTGGGTAAGCGCGATGGACATACATAAGTCTAGGGACCCTATTCCTATCCTAACCAAAAAAAAAAACACATAGAAAATCTTAGCGATCGCTGTTGCAATTCATTTTTTTTTATATTTAGGGGCGGCCCGGCTGGAAATATTTTACTGAACAAGCCATAGGTTAGTTTTGGCTGCGTAGAAAAACTGGAATCGAGCGGTGATCTGTAAGTCTTATTGAACGAATTATGAGGATCGAAGTTAAACTTCTGCCAGTAACATGGTTAGGTTGACCATGAATCTTGTGTCGAGGTTGCTTTGTTGAATGTCTTGAACGTTACTTCAAAGACTATTGTTGCAAAAAATTGAGAGAGTCTCTACTGAACGTTTTTAAAGAAAAATACTCCATACTCCATTTAAAATTCCAATTATCGTTTTTTTGCTTTGAAGGATTCTGTCTTTTTTATAGACTCCTCTACAAGTTCAAAAATGTCTCTTCAAAATTCTGCACTAAAATGAGTTGCAGTTTTTCTGAAATCACGTACACCATATATAGATTAATGAAACTCTTACATACGATTTAGTAGTAAAGTATGACCACTTTTGCCGAAGTCACTAGCGGGCCGGATTGTCGCCCGCGGGCCGTCTGTTGGACAACGCTGGACTAAATGATTTTTTTTTTTTTTAACAAATTGAAACTTCAATTGTTTTTTTTTTTTTCAAAACTATGAAAATGTAGACTCGCGGTTTTGGTAAATTGGTGACGTATAAAATATGCACTTTTTTTTCGAATCAAAATACATTATTTAGTTATACCATCAGAACAGAGAGTTATAAGGAACCGAAACACTACGTGAGAGATGAACGAAATCGGTTGAGGAGTGGAGACGTGAAGTGAAGTGCAGCGATAAAGTTGCTAAACTGGATTTTGTATGGAAGTTTGAAATATTGTTTTCTAAAACGTAAACATTCTAATTGGACCAATATTGGACCAGACCGGTTTTAAACGAGCATTTGACATATTGTCCTCTCAAATGTAAACATGCTTATGTAGGATTTTGGATCGTGCGGGTGTTGCGACGCAGTGTGTATGCAGTTGCGCATGTATAGGAATTCTATCGCCAAGCTACCATGGGAATATATGGGCATTGCGCCTCCATACTTACTCAATGGTTATACCCTATACCCATAAGATGGTATAGGGTATATTGTTTTTGTTACGACGATTTATGTAACACCTCAAAGGAGCCACCGGAGGTATGGCAAAGTATATATATAAATGATCAGGGTCGGTCCCTGATTCGAATGAGCCATGTCCGTCTGTCTGTCTGTCTGTCTGTCTGTCTGTCCGTCCGTCCGTGTGTCTGTCAGTTCGTACGATAACTCCCGAAATAATGAAGCTAGCGTTTTGAAATTTTGGTCAGATGATTGTTTTGATAAAAGCTTGGATGGTATTGAAAATAAGCCAAATCGGACCAAGGGTTCCCCTACCTCCCATACAAATGACCCCTCCGTGATAGTTTAATTCGGTCATTTTTTTCAACAGAATATCGCTTGCGACCTGAAATTTTCATCAATGCCTAATTGTGACATATGCTTGAAGTTGGTGGAAAGTGGGGAAGGTCTGATTACCCCTACCCCTACATCCCCTACAAAGCAACATTCCGCCATATATTTTGATAGAATGCCGCGAAAAACTTCAAACTAGTATCAAATGGTAGCCTTCGGATGCCTTGATAAGATAATAAAGATGTGCCAGGTCCGGCCCATCTACCCCTCCATCCCCTACAAAAAATATGAAATTGTATATTTTGGGTTTTGCGCGCCTTCTAGGTACATATGTACATGGGTATAGGGTATATACTCATCGTGCTATTCGCACGATTGGAAATTGGTTTTCATTGATATTTGTAAAAGTCCCGCCCAAATTAAAAAAAAAAAACAATTAACAGACAGCCGTTGGAGCATTGTTATAAAGACAACACAAAGGCAAACATCCATGGAATTAGTTGCAATTTAGAGGTACATAGAACGTTTCGACTCCTTTGGCCACCGAATGCCCATTAATAATATGGCGTTTTCGGAAATAGTCTAGTAGCAGCTCTTATCGAAAGCCGACAAGGTGTGCGGCAGAAACAGCGGCCTTTGGCGTTATAATTTTACGTCCCTCATTTGGGGAAAGCAGAAAGCCTCTTCTCGTGCGTGGAGTATGATTTATCGGCCGAGGTTGACACTAAGCTGACCGGAACATCGACATCGTATGGGACTTCTTAACGATGGATGTCGTATGCAATCGTACAATCGTCGCACCCCGACCGGTGTGATCTACTGAAAGGAACAAGAGTGTGCGTATAATAGGAAGATGGATAGGGGAACCGCATTAGCTATTCATAACGGTGAAACCTTTTTGCTCCTTTAACGAAGTTGCCCGCGAAGGTGAAGAAGGAGAATTGGCTGACTCAACCAAATAAGTTTTCGTTCGTTTTGTATCGAACGTTTCACGTCAGCCATAATAACAGAGTTTGGTTTTGATTTATAATTTGGTTGACCAAAATTTGTTTGTTTTTCCTTTCTACATAAAAAGTTTGGCAACTATGACAGTTTCTTTCGAAGTTACTAGCGGGCCGTACTATGGTCCGCGGGCCGTATGACAAATCTGCGTTAGATTGACTCAGCACCAGCACCAATTTTCCGATTTTAGTGGCCTTAACTACTTTCCAGATGCAGTTGAAAACCGCCGTAGGGGCAGTCCATAAGCACGCATTCGGTCTATAGCAGTGATTCCTAACCCACATTGCATGTCGACCATATTGCCTGTGAACATAAATCTCTACGGAAACGCTTTTTGAAAATAGCGGAGATTTTCACACGATTCTTTGGCAGCAGCAGTAACTTTCTCATATTTTGTCCTTGAATGATATTATCCTGAATTTAAACTTTAAACCAAAAGTAATAGACTAAATTTTAATCGGAAACTAATCGGAAGATTCAACCAAAATAAAAAAAATTATTTTCCAGTTTCAAATCTTCATCATTCGGCTTGAGCTCTTAGAACGATACCATTTTGTAGGTGTGTGTATAAATGCAAATAAATCACTTAAAATACGACAAAGCCAGATTATTCAAATTTTCGTAATAGTCTACACACAAAATGTTTAAAATTTTATTTTTATTTTATTTTTTATGGATCCTTAAGATTTATGTATTTCCAAAACATGCATTCATAAAATATTTTTGTAGATTTCGTATATATTTAAAAATTGGCAAATTTTAAACCATCAAATAACATAGAAATGTCGAAAAATTTGATTTAATTTTGTCATTATGAATTTTATTTGTTTGTTCGGATTCATTCATCGTATGATACAATCATTCATACATTTGTTATACATACTTATCTACATTTATTTCAAAATACATATCATCATCAATTCTCGTACAACTTGAAATATCTCTCGTATTGCAACAATTCACACCTAAAGGTCAGCATAAATGTTAAAATGTCTTGACACGCGACATTAGTTTATTTAATGCGCGCGAATATGCCGATGCTCATCCGCTCCGAATGCGTATATTACTGGTACTGCTATAAACATACTATGTATAAAATATTTGATACAATCTCTTGCAAACAATTTTATGATCTTTGATCTTGACCGGATCAAATCAATTCACAATTTTCATTGAATCATGTTAACATACTGACGATATGCATATTTATACATATCTGACTTGTTTCAAACATGCATATAATGGGTAAGGTTCTGAGACACAACGTTCCCATACCGGGCCGCGTTTTCCGAACCGTTCCCTATTTTGTTCTGTAAACGCATAGATCCGGATCAGACTTGGTGTTCCCATCGCCATCTCTCGGAAAGTGGCAAATGTGACAATTGACACATCACAGCTGACACATTTGGTTCGAAAATTAAAATTTCCAGTTTCAAACGAGATGCAGACAAATTTTATTTTGAGTATAAATTGTTTAATAAATAAATGAGGGCGAAAATGCACGGTTCAACGGCACATTGTAGGTTTCTTCCATGGAATAGAGAAATAAAAAGGAATGATAAATCAGCTGTCACCCATACAAACTGCATGGCACGATTTTAAAAAGCGGTTGTCCCCATCTGTCAAGTGTTATTGTGAAGTTATTACGAAGTAAATGGGGGAAAGATTGTTGCTGGAGGAAGTCAGGAAGTGTATCTATAAAATGTAATAGTCATATCGCAGTTTCAGTGCGACACAAAGGTAAAAAAGACGAATTGTCCCCACCTGTCAGATCCAGTCTTATATGAAAAATTCAATCATTTATCGCTTCTACGGCGCAATCCACTTAGTTGTTAGGATCAATGGTTTCTTCAATGAATCAAGGTATACTCCGCAAGGTGGCGCTTAGGGGATCTGTTGATAAAGAGAAAATTTCAGATCCGTAACGGCCGGTTGATTTGAAATTAAAGGGAACGTTGCGCGAACCGGTAGGGGAACGGTGTGTTTCATAACCTCACCCATGGTCATCAAGTTTCTTTGTAACATTTTCAATGGAATGGAAGTGCAGTTTTGCAGACCATACATTCATTTTGATTGTTTTCATGAATCTTGTAAAACGGGCATTGTAGCAGCAACAAAACAACATAATTAAATTTCTACAATAATCATAACGAACGTATGATTTGGTTTTGGGGAAAAGAAAGAAGCCATAGAAATGAGCTTAGTCTTTAGAATTTATTAGCTAATCTTTTCTTAATGAACGGGAAGATATCCAAATTTATACTGCAAAATTCATAATAATTTTTGAATTAATCATGAGTTACATTTTGAATGGGAGTCAAATTTCGATTCAGAAAGATGAGCTAACTTTCAGTCATCCATGATGAAATTTATTCTAGCTTGAAAATTGATGTCATTGATGATACTGGCACTATGATTAAATCATTGATGACATGTCATTATTATTTAGTTCATAGCAAAAATACATACTTTTGCCGTTTGGAACGCAGTTTGACGCCTATCAGTGCCAAAGCCATAGATCGACTTGTCAACATTTAAATTTATACATTATACTGAATCTACGAGTAAATTTATGCTGATCATTTCAGTTTCATTCAAAACGTGTGCAATTTCATTTCGATTAAAAAAAAATATTGGAAACTAAATACCGCATTGAAATTGAAAACTGTTGGAATGTATAATGTCGCAATAAATTGCATTTTTTCGATCGACTAATATAAATGTCACACATTTTGTGTGTCATCTATATGTATTTGCATTATAGCGGAATTATGTGTAAATGTGAATTTTTGATTTATTCAACATAAAATTAAAGATGGTTTGGTTTTTTTTTGGCATTTTTAATTTGATATTCGTGAAAGCTAGAGTTGTGGGTGGTCATATTAGTATGTATAGGTGAATTCGACATACATACATAGTTGTCATTAGCTGGTTGGATCATTTTTTCAAAATTAAATGAAAATAGAAAAAGAACATAAGATATTGAAACGTAGCAATATGTATTTCTTCTGTGACCTATAATGATTGATATTTCGTTGAATTAATGTTTTAATTAGGCTGTAAGTTAACATCACTTTAACAATGAGATATATATATGCTTGTACATAAAAACGAGACCGAGGCTAATTTCGGGCGCGGCCGAAATTTGGATACGATTCGCTCCCCTCGGGCTAAAAGTTTTTTTCGGGCGCACCTATGACTAGTGTTCAGTCCTCCCCGCTTCCATGCTTTTGAATTTTCTCATAAGTGCCGTGGCGAAGATTTATTGGGCGAAGCGGGGACGTGGGTTTCTTATAAGAACCAAAAAGAGGGGGAAGGGGGTTGTACGGCAGCCCTATGGCCTTCCCATCAATTTTTACGTATGTTTGTGGCATCAATTAAAACACATTTGGTTCAGATTGGTGGACAAATAAAAAAGGTTTTCTTTGAAGAACCTAATTTGGGGTTGGGTTTATATGCCAGTCCCATGACCCCATGGTCCGATATAATTCATTTTTGCATATGTTTTGTACCATCAATAAAAATACATTTCCATGAGGTTTAGTTGAAATTTGTGTCCAAATAAAAAAGTATTTTTTAGAAGAACCTAATTTTGGGGGTCAAGTTTGTATGGCAACCCCACGACCTCATAGTCCGATTTCTTTATTTTCACGTTTGTTATGTGGCATCAATAGGAATATAATTTTCTGAGGTTTGATTGAAATTGGTGTGCAAATAAAAACGTTTTTCTTAGAAAAATTTGATGTTATAGGTTTGTATGGTAGCCCCATGACCCCATGGTCCGATTTGGTCCATTTTTAAATATGTTTTGTGGTATTACTAGAAACACATTTCTGCGAAATTTGATTGAAATCTATGAGAAAATACAAAGTTTTTCTTAGAAGAACATAATTTGTGTGTATGGTAGCCCCACGACCCCATTGTCCGATTTGGTCGATTTTTACATATGTTGTGTTACCAATTAAAACACATTGGTATGAAATTTGATTGAAATTGGTGCATAAATACAAAAGTTTTTCTAAGAAGAACCTAAATTTGGGGGGTAGGTTTGTATGGCAGCCCCACGACCCCCTTCTCGGATTTTAGCGATTCAAACATACAAACTGCCTGCAACAAAAAGAAGCATGTGTGCAAAATTTCAGCTCCATAGCTTTTAAACTGGCCGAGCAAAACGCGTCGCAACAGACAGACGGACAGACGGACATCGTCCAGTCGACTCAGCTCGTCACGCTGATTATATATGTATATACATATTTTATATGGTCGGAGATGCTTCCTTCAATGCGTTACAAACTTCATGACAAAGTTAATATACCCTTTACGCTTAATAAGCGAAGGGTATAATAAATAACCCAGCAAAAAATCTGATCAGGTTTGTCAGGTTTAAGGAATAGGTAAGGGAAACGATTTCAGCTTTGGCCTTATAATAATTCTTACGAAAGCTTTATTGCTTCTTTCTGTCATGGATAATTCGCGTTCGCTTTGTTTAATATTAAACTACGGCACAATTCAGACTTACTTTGGTTTATTGCCAGCTTTATTTCCAGGCAGGTATAAATAGTAATTATAATAATGGTTACGTAAGGCTCTTTATAATTTAGTTCAAACTTTAATTCATACCAGAAATAAGACAAAATTACATTTCAGTAATTTAAAGTTTTTGTAAGCCTTTATATAAGGTATCTAAAATGTTTTTATCTGAAAACCTTTCCATTCCCTTATTAAAAATATCTTTAGTTTTTAAGTAAGTCTTATTTTAAGTTTCTTTCCAAATTGAAATTAAGTATCATTTTGCGAGGAGATTGCCATGACAGGCTCTGTGGCTCAGTTGGTTGAGTCACGATGCTAGTAATCTAGAGGTGCGGAGATCGAATCTCGGCGTGGTCAAACATTTCCGGGCATGTGCGGATATGCACTATGTCCCACAAGGGGGCGTACACAGAAGAAGAATAATGCCATAACAGTTCAGAAAAATCACATTTTTTTATAATTCTCTAAACATTATCAAACCATTTACATAAGGATATGAAAAGGTATTATAATTTTTTTTCCAGGCATCCGTATAACTTATTAAAAGCTACTGGTAAATCTTTTTTAAAGGCTTAAATAGTTTTATTATAAGGTAAAAGTTACGTATCTGAGCTTAAACCTTATGGCCAATGACATGGCCTGTGCTTCGGTAAGGTATCTGACAGGTTAATGCCTTTGCAACGCGTAATTCCTTACCGAAGGTTTCCCTTACTTCAAAGGTATACAGCGTATGGATATAAACCTTAAATAAGCCTTCCATTTTTTGCTGGGAACAGGCGCGACAGTCCAACATTGGACTAAGGCCGCAGATGTGTTAGTGACATCTAAATTCCAAGATCTTAACTGGTTTTTTGTTGAGGTGTTGAGATGAACAGCACGCTCAACAGTGTTATTTATCGCCATAAATGAGTACTCATTTAACATCTGAGTGAGATCATAGTCCGTCACATGGGTCGTGAGTTCGAAAAACATCATAAGCTGAATTCTTTCACGGTGAGTCTCGAACCCATGATCCTGTGAACCGAAGGTGCGGGCACTAATCACTACACCAGCCTGACTAATTTGTTTGTACATACATAATAAATTTTGAACTGCAAATCGTCAATTTTTACTTCTTTTTATTTACAATTTTTTTTTTAAATACATTATAAGTATTTCATCTATTCATTTAAATACTAATATTTTTTTCTTGTTTTTTTTTGCAGGTAAGTTCAACGTTCAAGTGAATAACAGTATTGGGATGATTTCCATTTACCTCTTTACATTGGGTGATCTACTATGAAGTAAGTAATTTACACATCGATGGGGACTTTTCGAATTTTATTTGGCGCCATATAAGCCTCATTATTCGACACAGGTGACTTTCTCATTGAATGTCCCGTAAAAGAAATATATACCTATTTTAAAAAATTGTTTCCGGAAACCTGATAATTAAAAAGTTTGACCGCCTCACAGTGGGGCGACTAGTACAAAAACTCGGACATAGGAAAATAAACTATAAATTCAAATATTGCAGATTTGACTACTATTTTACACTTTATAGTGTAAGCTATCGAAAAAACATTGTGACTATTTTTGTAGTTGTAACGGTATTAGTTTTATAGACAGGTTTGTTCAATATAAAATGCACTTTTGGCATAAACACCAAAATTTCAAAACCCCGTACCAACCACCTCACCGAATACAATGACACATATACAGTGCTGGAAAAAAAAAAATTGCTCAAGCCCTTTTTTAGCCATAAAAGACAGTTAATGATGAAAGTTGGTAGGTATTTTTTGTTATTTGATTTATTGTGTCAGTTGAAACAATATGAAGACAAATTTTTGCTAAAAAATAATTATATTTGTGATTCCGAGGGAGAAATTAGATAAAGTAGAAATAGGGATTTTTTTTACCTATAAAAAGATTGTTTCGTAATAATAAAGCAAATGTTTTTGGTGTGTTTTTATATTTTTTTTGGTTCTTAAGACATAATAGTTTAACATTAATATTTGGTTGGACCACTTCTGGCGTCGATTACTGCCCCCCACCTCCGATTCATCAACTCCAATCAGTTTTTCCAGGTTTTTTCTGAGAATCGCTTGCCAAGTGACTATTATTAACCTTTTCAAGGTCTGAATGGAGTCCGGGCGCTTCTTGGCCACTTCAAGTTTTATGCTGGACCCGTATTTTCGATGAGATTCAAGTCGGGGCTACACGGGGCCAATCAAAAACGTCAACATTCCTTTCTTCGAAGTACCTCTTGACCTTTAAATATAAAAAAAAATTTGTAATATTTTATGATATGGTTATTAAAGTTTTGACTTTTTTGTATTTAATACTTACTTCTTTAGCAGTGTGACATGGCGCATTATCCTGCTGGAACACAAATCTTCCGGTATCACCAAATAGCTTTTATACGCAAGGCTCCAGCTCGCCCTATAGGACGTTTAGGTAGACCGAAGCTGTTACTTTTGAATGAATAAAGCATATTCCGTCCCTCTTGTCTCCCGAAAAACAGCCCCACATTATAACACCTTCTAACTTAACAGTTAGGGCCTCCATGTATTCATCGCTAAGCCTTTCCCGAGGATCCCGCTGAACTAGAATTCTCCCGCCGCCTAATTAAAGCTTTAATTTGGACTCGTCTGAAAAACTGGCCATCCCATATCTCCTGAGTCCATTAAATGTGCTTCTCAGCCCACCGTAAACGTTTTCGCTTGACTTTTAATTGAAATTCTGGTTTATGCACTGGTTTAAGCGCAAGTAATCTAGCTTTTACAAGCCTATTACTTACCATCCTCGCCGAAATTCGACTCCTAGTTGCTCAAACTAGATTATTCCTAATGTCCGACGATATCTTAAATCGATTTCGACAGCTTAGTAAAATGATGAAGCGATTCTCCGAAGGTGCAGTTTTCTTAGGTCGTCCGGAGCCTTTTTTCGGCTTAGAGGTGCCCCCTCCCCCCAAAATGTTTCAATGCCATGCCACAATGCGTTGAGGAATATCCATCCTTTGACCTCTTTAACGAGTGATTAGATTTTGTTTCGCCAAAACCAAAATATTACTCTATAGTTCTGGACTAACGTGTCTCATTTTTCCATTAAAATCAGCCTATTTGTGAAAACCCCCTAATTTCACCAAGTGAATCAACCTCATTCATAAAATTCAAACTATTAATAGACCGTTTATATGTCCTTTGTTTTTATATGGCCCACTGCGAAGTTGTAGTTCCAATAACTTTTAAGAATATTAGGTAAAATGGCCATTAAAAGGCTTGAGCAACTTTTTTTTTCCAGCACTGTATATACTTGTCACGTTAGGCCTTTGCATAAGGCCTTGTTATGGTATTTGCGTATCTAGAAAGGAATATAACGGTAAATGTTAAAGATACTAGCCAAAAACCTTGATATTTTTATTATTTCATCAAAAACAAAAAATTGCCGTAGTTGGTCGGGAAATGAATTAAATCATATTATTCTGCAATTCATGGAGTCAATAAAAGCACAGAGTTTGGATGCCACCTGCGACTCCGGCTACAGCAGCTATTTTTGTCGTCTTGCCTCTGTTTTTATACCCTTCGCTTATTAAGCGTAAAGGTTATATTAACTTTGTCATGAAGTTGAAGTTAAAATATGTATATATATGATCAGCGTGACGAGCTGAGTCGATTGGACGATGTCCGTCTGTCCGTCTGTCTGTCTGTCTGTCTGTTGCGACGCATTTTGCTCGGCCAGTTTAAAAGCTATGGAGCTGAAATTTTGCACACATGCTTCTTTTTGTTGCACGCTGTTTCTATGTTTGATTCGCTAAAATCCGAAAAGGGGGTCGTGGGGCTGCCATACAAACCTACTCCCCAAATTTAGGTTCTTCTTAGAAAAACTTTTTTATTTATGCACCAATTTCAATCAAATTTCACACAAATGTGTTCTAATTGGTAACAGACAAGATATGTACAAATCGATCAAATCCGACAATGGGGTCGTGGGGCTGCCATACACACCTAGTCCCCCAAATTATGTTCTTCTAAGAAAAACTTTTTTATTTTCTCATCGATTTCAATCAAATTTCGCACAAATGTGTTTCTAGTAATACCACAAAACATATGTAAAAATGGACCAAATCGGACCATGGGGTCATGGGGCTGTCATAGAAACTTAGCTCCCCAAATTAAGTTCTTCTAAGAATTTTTTTGTATTTATACACCAATTTCAACCAAATTTCACACAAATGTGTTCCTATTGATGACACGAAACATATGTTTAAATAGATGGAGTCGGACCATGTGGTCATGGGGCTACCATACAAACCTAGCCCCCCAAATCAAAATTTTCTAAGAAAAACGTTTTTATTTGCACACCAATTTCAATCAATCCGCAGAAAATTATATTTCTATTGATGCCACATAACAAACGTGAAAATAAATGAAATCGGACTATGGGATCGTGGGGCTGCCATACAAACTTGAACCCCAAAATTAGGTTCTTCTAAAAAATACTTTTTCATTTGGACACAAATTTCAACAAAACCTCATGGAAATGTATTTTTAGTGATGGTTCAAAACATATGCAAAAATGAATTATATCGGACCATGGGTTTATGGGGCTGGCATATAAACCCAACCCCCAAATTAGGTTCTTCGAAGAAAACCTTTTTTATTTGTCCACCAATCTGAACCAAATGTGTTTTAATTGATGCCACAAACATACGTAAAAATTGATGTGAAGCCCATAGGGCTGCCCTACAACCCCCTTCCCCCTCTTTTTGGTTCTTATAAGAAACCCAAGTCCCCGCTTCGCCCACTAAATCTTCGCCACGGCACTTATGAGAAAATTCAAAAACATGGAAGCGGGGAGGACTGAGCACTAGTCACAGGTACGCCAGAAAAAACTTTTAGCCCGAGGGGAGCGAAGGGTATCCAAATTTCGGCCGCGCCCGAAATTAGCCTCGGTCTCGTTCATATTTGACTTTTCGCATAATAACCTTCATTCTGATGTAGCTTTGGACTTTAAATTGTGTTTACATGTTTAATGTTACAAGCTCATCTGATACTGAAAATGGGAAAAATCGGTGCAACAGGTCCCGCACCTCCGTACAAATTGTAGGTAGAAAGCCTTAAATTAGTCCCAATTCTTGGCTGAATTAAGCTAATACGCTCAAATTATGCTAATAAGTTTTTTTATCCTTTGATAAATATAGGTTTGATTAAATCAAAGGTTTCACAACCTCCCCTATAAAAGATTTTCTTCTGTATTTGCATATTTTTGATAATTTGTTACAAGCTCCTGAAAAGCTTACATAAAACAGTTATTTTTGCGAATTATTCTGATTTATCCGTTCAAAGAACAGTGAGCTTTTCGACGGGAGAACAGTCAAATTACAGCAAATGTATATATTTTTAGGACCTTAACCCAAATACTAAATTGCACAAAGCAAGATGGAATAAATTTGGGGTTTTTTTTGGTAACTCTAGCTTTTCTTAAGATTTCATAAATAATGATGCAGTTTTGTAACGGTAAATGAGAGACCAGCATGACATATAATATTTTTCTCTAAATGAGATATATTAGCTGTAGCTCCATTTTGACATTTTCTTTGGCGCCATGAAAGCACCAAATTCGAGACAGGTGTATTTGTGTTATAAAAATTATTCTGAAAATCGCTCCCGGAAGCTTAAGTCCGGCTGTAGCTCCATTTTAGGAACACCCAAAGATAGAGACTTATAAATTTGTTTTAGCTACAAAACCTAATTTTATTGTGGAAACTCTTGCGGTTCCCTGAAATTATGTGTATAGTCTCAATCCCCTATTATATCGATCTATTCCTTTCAAATCACAAGTAGAATTCTAAGTCCAGGGGACAGTGGTGGATTTACATATTAGCCGGCAGTAGGCTATTCACATTTGCCGTTCCTATACTGACCTCTACAAGTATATTGGGGAAGGCATTTAACATTTTTTATCTTACCAACATTATCATAATTTGCGTCAAAATTGGATAGTCAGAAGTCTCAGAATGGATTTCCTTTCAATAACTATCAATTTACCCTTGCACATTAATCCGTACGCATGCATCAAGCTTTCCGCTTAGTAGATTCCTGAGTGTTCTTCAATTTTAATATACACTGAGCTTCAATGAAACCGGGCCACACGGTAAGCGCGAACTCTTATCAGGCAAATCGTTTGTAATTTGAGTTAACGGTACTTCAGATAAAAATCATAGTCATATGAATTGCCATTAAATGCACTTTCTGTAGATATAACTTTCATAGTTGTAAGTTCATGCTTAGAGAGAAAAATGGAATTTTAATTCGAAAGTGGCGAGTGCCCCAATTTGTGAAGCCGAGTGTATTTTATTAAAACGATTAAAAAAATATCACATATGTAATTAAAAACAAAGTGAACAACGACTTGATTAGTTGGGAAATAGTGGTAGAGTCGAAGCTACAATTCATTCGTTTGGGCAAGCAATCGAATCGGTATAACTTTAGCCGTTATCCTGTTACAGGTTTTTTTTTTTTTGAAAAATTATCGCATTAAATTAAAGCTTTTGACTTTACTATTCACTCATTAGAAATGTTCACCTTTCAGACTTCTCAGCATAAAACGTTATTTTTTCGGTTTCAAATATGTATCAACAGCGCCGCTTCGAAAATACAGATATTAAAACTTTGTGGAAATTTAAATTTCTGACAATACTTTTATAACTGTACTTTGTACTGGTGAATCTGAAAAGTCAACAAATGTGGCTCTAGTGTTTAGACCTTTCAACAGGATATTGTTGTTTTTGAAATTTGCAGGCTGAAAAGGGATCTTTTTGAGGATGAAAAGAACTCAAAAATGTATTTTCCTTCCATTCAGCGGAAGTTTTGCCCTTTTCGTGCTTGTCTATGGATTATTATTGAAAGAAATTTTTTTCGCATTTGCTGATTTTACAATTTTAAATATTAATTATTCAGAAATTCATGTTTTAAAAAAAAAATTATTATTTTCTTAAATAAATTTTAAAATATTTGAATTATGAAAAACTGAATTCCAATGTTTCCACAGTATGGGTTAACATTGATTTGTAGTCTTCAGATTTATTTTTTTTAGTCGTTTTCCCTTTCTGGATTTGAAACGTTAATTTTTACTTGTGTTGCGTCGAACTAGCAAAAAAATACGAAGATTCCTAGAAGCAACAAGCTTCTGCGTAAGAATAATTTGTACACACTTTGCCTAACTACTATTTAGCTCATTAATTTAATAAAAGTTTTGTTATGTTTATTGAAATGCTAAATTTCCTGGGGTATATGGCCTCACAACAAGCATCCATTTTAAGCTACCAAATTGCTGAAAAGAGTGTGCTTTTTTATTTTCTCCCTTCCGTATTATAGAATTGTATGCGTACGGCATTCGGTAAAAAAAATCCCTTTTGCTGGTAAGTAATATCGGGTCTTTGATTAGCGACTTGACAACTTCAAATTTTCAGTGTGAACGCATCCTTAAACCGATTACGACGTTCTCAAGAATTGAGATCACAGACCACATTATTGCAAATTTTTCGTAGGATATATGCAGGATCCAGTTGACTATAGAACTAAAGCCACTTGATCGTATGAAGCGCCGTACATTCTCGAATTGTGCTCTGAACGTGATGGAAGAAAATGCAGAATTGAATCGTAAAAATTTTCAGCGACGAATTGCATTTTCGGTTAAACGGCTTCGCCAACAAGCAAAATATGCGTTACTGGGTATGTGAGAACCGAAGAAGTTGTCAAGTCGCTAATGAACGACCCTTTATATTCATAGTAGGTATCCAAACAGAAAACCCTCTGCTCAACTAATCGCGTAGATATAATAAGCGTGTTTTTTTGTAAAAAGGTGCAGGTTAGGGTATATAAGCACAAAAAAACGATTTGGGTTAAAAGCTGTTTAGATCTATTGCACCAACCATGAACTTTGTAAAAAGCTGAAGGTTCAAAGTTGTGATAAATAAATAACCAGTAAATTAACATGTCTTACAAAAACAACAATGAACATTTAACCAATGGTTTTGGTATTAGCTCATGCTTTTTCGTGTTAGAGCGCCTCTGGTTGTCACATCTGTAACAATTCTTCCGGGTTAACTTTGGTCAGAGTACGTACCCTCGATACATCACTGGGTTTATCTGGGTTATGTTGTTATTGTAACCCCATGTAGTTACCCTAAACTAACCTACACCCGAGCACAATAAAACACGCCTAATGTTGAGATCAGATCAGATGTTCGTCACATACCTCTTCATTGACCTGGTATTAGCGTTTTGGTCTGTTCTACCTGGGCTTGCGAAATTATTCTATTCGTCTCTCTCAGTTTCACGTATTTGTGTCGTCCTTTCATCATTATTTTAATTTATTCAAAGTTGATGCTCAAGAACTTGTATTTTGTCGTTCAGGTTCTGTGTTTAGTCTACGCAAAACACTGAAGACGGGAAGGTATAGTAGCGCCCGTTTTTTTAAACGCGAACTGTTTATGGAATGTAGTTTGTTGTGAACATTCTTTTCTAAGTGAGTGTTAAGTTCTGTTACGTGCTGGTGATAACTTCTTTCTAAATAACTAAGATTGAGTGTCTTCTTCCAAGCATCGAAAATGAAAGTCGATTCGCCCCTCTTCAGCCTAAACTACGACTGCCAAAAACATTTATTCGATTTCCTGGACTACCCAGATGTCCTTGCATTGATTTCTGTATCCCAACATTTCCAGGAGTGTGCTCGACAATGGATGAAACGATATTGGATATCATACGATGAGGATAGTTTATTTTTAATTGAAGAAGCATTGTCGCGGGACATGAATCTAGATCCTGTTGAATTTCTTACAACATTCGGACCGTGTACCAACCATATCATAGTTTCCGGCAGCGACGAGCAACAAGAGTATCTTAATATTTTGCCTGAATGTTGTCCGAATTTAGAAAAAATTGACGTGTGCTTCGACTATATTGTAATGCCGCAGAAAAAGAAAGTTGACATGTCATTTCTATCGCGAATGCAATCAATACGATGCGTAACATTGGAGGGTATATTCGACGAATCCACTCTAAATGAAGTGATAAAGTTAGAAAATCTCGAACAACTTGCTATATTCAATGAATTATTCCAGGGTGACCGTTTGAATGAGTTGCACACTTTGAAGGAGCTGGATATATCATATTGCAACAATATCACAAGCGAACAATTCATTAGTATATTTCAAGCTAACAGCAATCTGACAAGGATCAAAATTAATGGATGCAAAAAGATCGGACCCGAAGCCTATCGCTATATGGTAAAAGATTCCAGACAACTTGAATTGCTTAAATTTGACGCCAATACACTTTTAAATGGTGACTTTATACCCGGACTGAGCCACTTGAAAAAATTGAATATTCGCGGCAAATGTGATAGAAGAGCTTGTCAGAAGATTTTACAAGGATACGCAGAAACCGTGGGAGACATGCTTTCAACTCTGAAATTTCACAATTGGACGGACTATAACTTATCGAAAAAATGGTATTTCCCAAATCTTATTGAACTAAAATTGATGGTATCGAATGATATGGACACGGACGATACACTACGAACAATATCCAAAATATGTCCGCGTTTAGAAAGGATAACGGTTAAGGCTCAATCGTGTGCCTGTGTTGATCAGGATTCGCTTTTGCGTTTCTTTCGACAATCGAAAAAACTCGTTTTTGCTGATATACGCATTGGAAATTGTGTCAATCTGAAAACTTACAAGGCAATTGTAGAAATGAGAAAAAACACAGCTGAAATGCTAAAACTGATAGTGTACAAAACTCCCAGACCTAGCTATGTAGTGTATTCCTTTCCTTATGTCGATATGGGAGAGGAGATCGGACGCTATATGCAAGTAAGTTAACAACACAAAAAGGAGTACTCAAATTTTAATTTATTTATAATTGTGTTTTTTTTTTCAGAGTGATGAATATGCCGTTCAAAGGAAAGTCGTTGAAATCGAATTGAAAAGGTTAGACGATTCTTATGAAAGCGATTCCCATTCCAACTCAGACGAAGAGTCGTCTTCGCTGTCAGATTAATGTTTATTGCTATTAAATTGTTTTTAAGTAAATGTGAAAATAAAAAATCAAAGCTGTAGGCGCCAGTAAATGTGAAATTTTCGCATTCCGTTAGTGTACTAACACTTTTGTGTCGCACTGTTCAGTTGTCAAAATTATAGTTTTACATAACTGTTAAGTTCTTGTACAATATTTTCAGTTCCATTATTTCAATATTCTTCTTCTGAATAAAGAACTCAAACGGAACGGATGTCTTTATTTTCTTCTTTTGGTGTTTTATTTTTATTTCGGCCGACACTTCATTTTTTGGTTCAATTCAGTGGTCGGCAAACTTATTTTCTAAAGAGCCAAATTTGGGAGTGTATAATTTTTCATTCTTTCATTGAGCCACATTATATTTTTTTGTGTCAGTGTTTTCAGAGGGCACCTAAGGAAGCTATGAGGGGCCAAGCATCTAAGTATACCGTTTTTGGGGAATATATTTCTATTACGGCATTTTATTTAAAGATCTATACACAACCTACAAATTGGGCGCAGGTACAGATCGGGTGTTTTAGCATTGTATTTGAATCTATAGTAGAAACATCGACTTCTATGGCGGTTTATTATTATATTCTTTATTCAGAAAGTAGAAAGCTACAAATTTGCCATACACCGCTTTTCAGTAAACATGTTACGTTACGTTATCGATATTTTTAGAAAAAACTGTTATCAAGGTTGTCTGACCTTCGGTAGACCGCTAGCAGCATTCATGCAAAAATCCAGCATTCCCGTAATAGTTCAATAACGGGGTGAAAGAAGAAAATATTACTTGAGATGGCAAAATTTAGTTGGTTCTCATGTTTTTTGCGTGCTGAGCAGCAATGCGGAGCTATCCGCCAAAATCCCGCTATGGTGGAATAACAATGTCAAAATATACTTCAAAATGTCCGCTGTTTTCCCGTTTGTTGGCCCCAAACTCAGAAACTGCCCCACACTGATCAGGGCGCTTGCCAAACCGCGCGGCACAAAGTATCAAAGTTATGGACAACAACACACGCCTAGGAGGAACAGAGGTGATAGGGGACTTTAACAAACGTCATTTATTCGCTGAATTCCCCCATCGTCTCTGTTCCTCCCAGACGTGTGTTACCTTTTGTAGCGCACAGTTTGGCAAAGCCCGATCAGTGTGCGGCCGACATTAGGCTGCAATCTGGGGATTGTCAAACCGCGCGGTACAAAAGATCAAAATTATGGACAGCACTCGCTTGGGAGAGACAGAGACGATGGAGGAATTCAATAAACAAATAACGTTTGTTGAATTGCCCCTTCGCCTCTAAATTTGGCGTAAATTTGCCATTTTTAGCATAGTTCTATAATATGAAATAGTTTTGAGATTCAACGGGTTTACATTTTTTTGGTATTTTTAAGGCTTTTTTTTGTATTTTGGGCGGCTAAGTATGAATTTGAAGCTTTCCAACAAAATTTTCTTTGTGAAAGAGGGTAAAAATCGGTAAAAACGTTAAAAAATTACTGTCAATTGTTGCGATACCGCTAAACGGATTTTTAAGTTTCAGGTCACATTCGACGCGCAATCATGTTCTCTCGAACATATGTATTCATGGATAGCTTTTTGCAGAAATGTATAGTCAGCCCAAAAAAAAGGAAAAATATCGAAATTGTTTGAGTTTTTCGTGACATTGACTCTGTTTTGCAACGAAGTTTTGGCGGGACGATCCGGATTCCAAATTTGGCAATCTAAAATCAATTAATGACTAGACTAAAAGTTTTTCCGACGTGAAATCCTGAATTCCCTGGGCTGTTGGAATCAATATTTTGGGTTTGACTGCTTCAAATTTGAACAAAAATTTGGGCAAACTTCGGAAAAAATAGGGGGAAGCTGGATTTTTGATCCATCCTTTCAAAGTCCTAAACAAGGTCTTAAGAGTCCCCGTCTCTACGAGTGCCACTAGCGGACCTACAGAGGATACTACACTACACATACCTTTCTAAAAAATTAGGTAATTGAAACTTTATAATGTACGTACGGTTGCCTCAGATGCATACAAATCGGTGGAGCATTTTATTTGGAACCATTGAAACAATAAATTTTTACAGATTGCCTCCGGTATACGTTACCGTTACAGAGATTTTCACAAAAATAACCAAAAATACCGAAATTGTATTATTCGGATTCTCATAGCCTCCTTAGCATTGAATGCATCAATATGAAATTCGTTAATTAAATTAAACGTTGTATAAGCTACAAATTCGCCATAAAACAGTTTTTGGTACACACCATTATAGAGATATTCCCAAGAAACAGCTTTTTTGGATGTTTGGACCCTCATAACTTCCCTAGGGGGTGCTTCCAATGTTGGGGACTTTTGGCGTTTCACTAACAGTCACAGAAACTACAAATTTCTCCTAGAGGACGATAGAGCACACTGCTCCGTCTTAGCGTCATTCACGAAAAAGCCAAAAACATATAGGCCACAAATATTCCATACTAAAGTGTTTAGTACGAGTTACCGTTATAGAGATTTTCGTGAAACATTGTTAAAAATACCGTTAGACCTCCTGGCACCGATAGGAGTGCCCGAACGTATTCGAACTTTCCATGGTTTATTGAGAAAGCACAAGAGCTTCAAATTTGCATACACCATTTTTTTATATATGCTACCGTTATCGAGATATTCAGAAAACCCTGTTTTCGAGGGTCTTTGATCTTCTGTAGCACTCGTAGAGACGGGAACTTTTAGGGTCTTGTTGAGGACCTCGAAAGGAAGGTTCATGCAAAAATCCAGATTTCCCCTAATTTTTCCGAAGTGAATGGACAATTCTCCTGGGGTAATATGTTAATCGGAAAAAATTAAAATACTGCCCCTTTAAATTTGTCGGGGTTGGGTTGTCAGCAAAGCGACTCAAGTCACAGACACTGTAATAAATTTGCCGACACTATTCGGAAAACGTTCGATTTAAAATTGGCTGAGATAAAGGGAAGGCAGTAAGTAATACGTAGACCTCGATTATTATTCATTTAGGGTTTAGGGGGATAAATAACACTGCAGAGCGTGCTGTTGATCTATACAACACAAACACTTTTACGGACTAGGTTTTATGTTGGACTGCCGCTATATTTTAAAATTCAGTAGAACCCCGATATTAATTTTATATAATTTTTAGATAGTTACAATTTGCACCAAATCTCTTAAAACTGAGTCATGAAATTTTTGTACGAGATTTAATATCAAGTTCTAGATTATAAATCTAAAGGCGAATTTTTCAGAAAAAAAATTTAAAAAAAAATCAAACACGGTTCGTTCTTTCTGATGGCTTTTATTAGAAGGGATGAATAGATTCATTACATACACAGAGAAAAAAAATTAGAATGGTTATCTAAAGAAATAGTCGAATTCATCTAAAGTTCGCGTTGATTTTCAGCTTATGATTCTATGTAGTTGAAACAGTTACGAAGATATGGATAATTTTTCTATTCGTCATTAGTTGAAACATCTACTATATTTGCAAATTCAATTAATTCATTTGTAAAGACAGCTATTCATTATCTATAAATTGTTAAATGTTGGATAGCTAAATTGTGTTTAAGTGAAAAGAACGATTGTTTGTAGTTAAATTTTATATTTGAATAGTACAATCAACAACTTTTGTGGAAGAATTGACTAAACTTTTTCTTCTAATCTTGCGTGGTTAAATGAACGAATTTAATAGTATTTTCAGCTACGAAGATGAGAGAAATCAGCTATTTCTTTTGTAAAACTATCTAAATTTAAGTCAACTACTTCACTTTAGATAAAAAGTCTAAACCATTTTTTTCAGTGTAGAATATTGAACATTTCTTACTGTATATAAACTAGTATTGGTATCAGCTATACTGACCGGTTTTACAAAAACGACGGTGTAACAAAATAATTATTTGTACACTTTAATGTGTGTATTCAAGATGCTACAAATCTTTGGCGAATTCAATTACACTCAAACCTCTCTAACTCGAATTACGACTTGCCAAGACAAAATGTTCGAGTTACGGAAAGTTCGACTAATGGAATTAAACTGTGAAGCTATCAAACAAGAATTTTGTATCTACACTGACAAAATCATTTGCAAAAAACAAGAAAAAATACAACAAAAACAGCCAATGATTTTTTCAGTGTATTAATTTTGTAAAAACAAATAATGCAAATAATAATATTATAGACTCATATAAAAGGTTTCTCACATTTTACAACTGGGACACCATTTTCGCATCAAAACGAATTCAATTTTCCACCTCTTTAATATACATCCAGACAAGGAAAGAACCAGAAATCTTTCTTCAAGTCGGAGCCTTTTTTCTTGACTGCTCTTTACCCTTCTTTTCCGTTCATCATTTTTGGCTAGAGTGAACTTAAAGCTAGATCAACTAGCGAACAATTGTCCTGGCTTAAGGAATTCCTGCAACTTATAATTTTGTTTTTGTCCACCGAAACTATTATTTCTTCAGGTTTTTTTTTTCTGAAATGTTATCCCAACGCCTACTGGAAGCAGCTAACGTTACATCATCAACCATTAATATTTTTCTTAAATTCACTCAAGCAATAATAGTCGAAATTTTTTCGACTTAGAGGAAATTAAAAATAAAATTATAAGATATAGCATGGAAGCAGTATAAAATATTCTTTGAGTTAAAGACGTTTTCGTCTTAAAAAAAATCGTCTTAAAGGCTGGATTGTATACCCGAAACTGACGGGAACACCCTAAATTTGTTCGATATCAGGAATAATTCTACTTAAGGAGGGCCAACTTATAGAGGATTGACTCTATATTATTATTATATGTATATTCATTCATCAAATTATTTGTAGATAATATTGTAATTTTTATAATTCAAATCTAGGCCAAGTACAAGTATTAACTCAATGTCCCAATGGAATTGTTTGAAAAAGTGCATACCACCAAAGAATGTCTATGCCCTAGCCCTCCCCTATGGTGAACACAGTAAGAAGAATGCTCAGTTCTCATCTCAATTTCACTCAGTTTATACAAGACGCTACGCAGAGGTAGTCGTGTACTTGTATATAGCGTAGCCGGCGTTTTTGCAACCTGTTCACAGTGCATAGTTTTGTTAAAATCTTAGTGACTTCTAGTGTTACTGATAAAAGGCGATAACAGTGTTCTAAAAAAGAAAATTTACTGGAAAAACAAAGGTATAATATTTGAATCATACATTTGAGCATATTTTAACTTTTAGAATAAATTGTAAAGAAGTTGAATTGATCACTCGACAACGTGTGGTGTCAGCAATAAACCACGTACATAAAACGAAACGTTAAGCAAAACTACACTCGGCGCCAAAAAAAAAACTGACATTTTTTCCTTTGCAAAATTTGTATTATAATTACCTGACCTCCAATGAATATATCTGAAGTCCTTTTCTGTCCTAGTCACCTCCGTTCTCTCTCTAGAGTCTAGACACTAAATTGGCCGCTTTCAGTTCAAAATGGGATCTGTTTGAAAATTACAGTTTCCGGGGAAGCGGGGAGTATGTTGTACCAAGAAAAAGGACCACACAAACCGATTCATTGACGGTCGACACTTTTCGTGATTAACAGGATAAATCGTCACGTGTAAACTTTGCATAACTCTTATTCACCAAAATAAAATCGTTCAAAATAAAGTCGTGGTTTTTATTTTAGGACAAATTGTAGCATGATAAAAAGTGTCAGATTTTTATTTTGACGTCGGGTGTATGTACATGTAGGTGAAAAGAGACGGTCTGACTCAACGTCGCCGAGTGTATGTACATGTTCTTTAGTGAGCAATCAAACTTCTCAAAATATTATTATAATGGTAGTTGTGCAATGCACAAGTGCGACTCAGCTTGATACCACACCAGTTGGGACAATGTTGTTGATTGTTTTCATACAAAATCTCTCAAGTCGCATTCGTGGTCTTGGACAATGAAAACTAATAAATTTGATTTTGGTACTAAATAAACAATAGGTTTTGATCTAAACATAAAAAAGAGCTGACTTTTCATACCAAATTGTTCTATGCCCTTTCTGTATTGTCCAGGTAGGTAAAAGAATGTACATTATTGCGGTTAAGGAGAGACTGTGACAAAATCAAGAAAATGTTTTTTTTTTTTCGTAAAGAAAACTAAAAGAAAGAAAAAAATCTTACCGAATTTCCTTTGCATAGATATTTCTCTTCCCGGATAAAATCCTAAACTTCAAAAGATTATTTCCAAAAAAATCTAATTCTTATTTAGATGTAGTTTATCCATACGCAAAATATGTTCACTAGAACCAAAGGGTCGCGCGGTGGTTTTCCCTACTCGTATTACAATTTTTCTAAAAACCATGCCTGTATGACTGCAACTATATAATCCCTTTTCACATTAGTCGGGGAACATTAAGGTGGGTGTCAACTATACTTTTCATCAAAAATAATTTCGTTCGGTAAAAAGGATGCAAAAATACCGGCCCTACAAAGTGACACCAAATTCCCCTATATTTTTCAATTGCATATTTCATTTTGACTGCAATTGCATTGCAAATAGAAGAAAAGAAAATCGCAGAATTTGGTTTAGTTCAAGTGTTACACCATTATGTTTTTTTTTTTTTTTGGAAAATGACAGTTGATATAGAGGGTACACGTTGCAGATTCGAGAGTCTAGCGTTATTCACATTGCTGATGTTAAGATAACCCAACCATAAGATCTATTGTCTTATTCTTAACTACTCCAAAAAACTTTACACCAACCTGAAGCCTAGACTATACCTCAAAGTCATGAAATTCCACTTGATTAAATGCCCATACCGATACCAACTCTTTCCAATATTATTCTTGATACATCAGTTAACTAAATTCAACTATCATTTGATAGTCTGGGCCTAGGTTGAGCCCTGGAATTGACTGTTGCATGAGAGCTCATTGCATTCTAGCAGATACGAAATCCAAACTGTATATCAGAAAGGTTTCTTCGAAATTACGCCTAACCGCTATAACCATCATCGGCATATCCCTGGGTTGAGAAACCGATCAATGTCAGCCTCCACAAGCTGTCAACAACCAGGCATTACATAGGTCACTTCCGTGCGGGAAGCCCGAGTAACATAGAGAATGGATCATTAATTTGACAAACAACTCTACTAAACGAGAGCATGTTGGGCATCCGATAGCTCAGTGGTAGAGATGTCACTCTATCTTTGAGTTGCTGGAGCGTGGTTTCTAATCCCACTGTCACAATAAATGTTTGTGTTGTCCCCCTCTCGATCCCTTACTCTATGCTTGCATTAAAAGGTTATCCTCACCCCGACCGCTCTTTAATTGGTCATGAAGTCAGTACATATTGTTAAATGTCGAGATAAGCAGAGTGGTTTCTTCGCCTTGGGAAAAGATTCACTTGCATGCATGCAAATTGTCTTTCGTGTTGAGGGTTTCTCCTATAAGAATGATTATGTCTTATGTTCTCATCAAGGATTTTTTTTAATTGACTTGGGCATGCGAAAGACGGTAAGTGTGTACGATTTGGGATCTTCCTTAGATCGGTTTTCCATTCAAGGACTAAAGACTATACTTTTGCAGATCCCCATGTGTGCGGAATAAAACCCTTTGGTTTTATTTATTGAAGCTTCCTCAGAAAATGTTTATGTTCCATGGAGTCAATGCCTCCTGCTGTGCCATTTGAAGCAGAACTGTGCTGACAAATTTAAACGGTTTAAACAATTTAAAGGTCCTTCGGGTTCTGGCAATATCCTAATTCGACGAGGTAGCTCTGTATTACGTATCAGCATTTAAGGATACAATTTAGCATCCCGGGATCGCCATTCAAATTGGCTTCTAGCCTAGGTTGCCCATCCGTGGTCTTTAGGGTGCCCAAAAATTCATCGTATTTCTTTAGTCAGATCCTGGTGTACTCGTGAAGCTATGTTAGAAACCTTCACAAAACTTGACCCCTTGGCTTCTACCTAGTGAACGACGCTGATATGATATCCAAGGCTGAGCCGCCATACTAAGGGCTGGAGTGCTGCTCATCATGAGCCTCGGCTATCTCTTCGGGCTTTGTGTAGCCTTGAGAGACTGGATGCCCTCTTCATGTAGATTTCAGTTTCTGACAAAGGGAATCAAACATCGTCGTCCTCTAATAGTTCATAGTCCTGTGGTCATAATGGTAAAAGTGTTTGGGGAAGCACTTGTTGTAGCTGTGTTCTGCCCGGCCGATGTGCCGTTGTTATTTCTGCTGTTGGCCTTCTTATCGGGTCGTCAGATTTTGAAATGGATTAGTGACCCTATTGTACTTATATATTATACTTATAGCTTGGGCTGAACCTGACCTTGATGATATCAGTGAAGGATACTCAATCTCGCCCTCTATTCACTTCGCGGACTACCCTCCAGTGCCGAGGTATTTAATAGCATTTTGCGATTTGCAGTTTTTGCTGGACGGAAGGAAAACGTTAATGATTTTATTTTTACTCTCAGGGTACAATGCTTCTCACCAAGTCCTTTACCTATTGCACCATAGGTTTCTTTTGCTTTGAGGTCTACGACACGGCCGCCGCAACCTCCTTTAGAGGTTTCGATTGATGTGCTCTATTGCTTTTGGTATACCCCTTGCCGGTCTTACCTTAGAAGTAAGACCCAAGTGAGACCTCTTCTTCTATTGGCATGCGCCAGCAGCTTGATGTAGCGTTTACAATTGACGCCACTGAGTCCCTTTCTAAGCAGATCCTTGATGCCTCCTTGAGAGTACATTTTTAGGTCTCTGCTTACCCTAATAGAAATGCCCAACAACGGCCTCAGTCTGGTCTCATCCATGTCCAATAGGTATAGCTCCTCAGGGACTGCGTTTTGGTGGGTGCCGGTCGTCCTGTCGTTGTTCAGACGCAGTATGGTTTTCCGTTCCCCAAAGTAAATCCTCCCGAGGCGGTGGATTCCTCAATTTTTTCGGAAGTGCTGGGTTTAGAATTGTGTTTTTGTTATTAATTCCATTAATAGCTGAGGGAAGTGTGGTTCACCGAAGCAGTGTGCCGCCTTACTCTGGTAAGGCTAGCCGACCTAGGAGGACGCTTGTTATTCAAGGAGACGATCATTTTCACCCTGATTGTCATCCCCCGATGGGCACGAGTCGCATAATACCCCGAACATATTATAAGAGTTACGGCTTATTTATTTCTAGTATTTCTGTTACTAACCAGTTTTACAGCTACTGGCACTACAGTGTATAACGAAAAATTATTTACTTTCTGGAAATGGCATAATTATTGTTGGACGGTTAACGGTACTCTCCAATCAAGCTGAATCAAAGAAGATGGTATACGAATCGCTGCAATAAAAAAAAAGCTAAATCGATTTTAGTTTCAAGTTTAGCTTTAAAAGTTGTTAAAAAACTTTTTTTTAGAATTAAGCTTAAAAAGTTTCAAAACATTCGTATTGCAGCTTCCTCGTAAACGGCAGGGCTAAATTTTAATTTTCAGGAATTCGTGCTTTTTTACAATGCCTTTTTTAAAAGAGAACCATTATTCTATGCCAAGAACAATTATGTCATTTCTAGACAGCAAAGAAATGTTAAGCTAAGATTTCTCAAGTACAAGCTTCAGACTCACCTGAAACTGAAAAGCTTTAGAGCACTTTAAATTAAAACGAGACCGAGGCTAATTTCGGGCGCGGCCGAAATTTGAATACCCTTCACTCTCCTCGGGCTAAAAGTTTTGTGGGGTGAACTTATGACTTGTGTTTAATCCTTCCCCATTCTTTTCCTTCTGTTTTCGCAAAATATTTGATATTGACAAATTCTGTGGCGTCGATAAAAAATATTTGTTTGGTTTGGTTGGAATAAGTGGGAAAATAAAAAAATTAGCTCAGAAAACTTCATCGGGGGGATGCGGGAGCATGGCCTTTAACTTTTTTTGTTTTGATAAGATTTGTTGAAATTGGTGTAGAAAAATGTTTCTTAGATGATCCAAAATGGGGGGGTTGGGTTTGTATGGTAGCCCCATGACCCCATGGTCCAATTCCAATCATTTTTACATATGTCTTATGGCATCAATAGAAATGCACTTTTACGAGGTTTGATTCAAATTGATGCACAAATAAAAAAGTTTTTCTTAAAAAAACTCAACTTGGAGGCTGGGTTTGTATGACAGCCCCATGACCCCACAGTCCGATTCCATCCATTCTTACATATGGTTTGTGGCATCAATAGAAACACATTTGTGTGAAATTTGGTTGAAATTGGTGTACAAATGCAAAAGTTTTTCTTAGAAGAACCTAATTTGGGGGCTAGGTTTATATGGCAGCCCCATGACCCCATGGGCCGATTTGATCCATTCTTACATATGTTTCGTGTTATCAATAGAAACACATTTGTGTGAAATTTAGTTGAAATACGTGCACACATGAAAAAGTTTTTCTTAGAAAAACCAAATTTGGGGGGTTAGGTTTGTATGGCAGCCCCATGACCCCACGGTCCGATTTTAGCGATTCAAACATACAAACTGCCTGCAATAAAAAGGAGCATGTGTGCAAAATTTCAGCTCGATAGCTTTTAAACTGGCCGAGTAAAACGCGTAGCAACAGACGGACAGACGGACAGACAGACAGACGGACATCGCCCAATCGACTCAACTCGTCATGCTGATCATATATATACATATTTTATATGGTCGGAGATGCGTCCTTCAATGCGTTACAAACTTCATGACAAAGTTAATATACCCTTTACTCTACGAGTGAAGGGTATAAAAAAATCGGCAAAATTCTTCTATCGCTTTTCCTTGTAGGTATACAGATTAGTGACTCTGGCATGCATTTTGTGATGAACATTCTTTCAAAATCGCTAAATTAAAATATTTGCGGGTAATTAAATGAAATTATCATTTTTGGATCTAGGCCTAGCGTAGAATATCTCAAGAGGAGATTGTCGAGGGTATTAATATCAATGCATTGGAAATTTGGGGTAGGAGCTTATTATATTTTTTCTTCATAATGCGTTTAGGGCATATAAAAATTCGACATTCGACTTCGGCTCTTTTTTTTATCGTCTTTCGGGTTCCTCTATATTTCCTCCTAACTACACTGCAATAAATATCTTCTGCTTTTTAGACGCAAGTACACAGTGCCACTCTCCAATAGTATCAAACATGAAGATGGATTCGCCGCTCTTAAGCCTAAACTACGATTGTCAAAAGCGTATCCTCGATTTACTCAACTACAACGATGTCGTTGCACTAATTTCAGTATCGAAACCCTTTCGAGAATGTGCCCAGGATTGGATGAAACGACATTGGGCCACACGATTCCGTGAAGACAGTGTATCTCTAGTTGAAGATGCGATAAGATGCCCCGATCCTGTTGCATTTATGGAAACGTTCGGACCGTGCGTTAATCATGTCTCCTTTCGCGACAATCGCCACAAGGACCAACAAAAATATCTTAACATGTTGCCTGAATGTTGTCCGAATTTAGATACCTTGAAAATGTCATTCGATCTCTCCTTTGTAGCGAATATAGAGAAACTTGACTTGTCATTTCTTGGACGCTTGCAATCAATACGATTCTTAAGCTTGTGGGGCATATTTGACGAATCCGTACTAGATGAAATAGCGAAAATACAAAATCTTGAGCGACTTTCTATTAAACAAAACGAATTGATCATTGGAAATGGTTTGAGTAAATTGCACAATTTAAAACAGCTGAACTTATCATTTTGTAAAAATTTTACAAGCAAACAATTCATAGAAGTGTTTCAATCCAATCGCAATTTGACAAAGATCAAAATAAAAAAATGCAAACTAATCGGACCCAATGCGTATCGATGTATGGCCGCAGATTCCAGACAATTGGAATCGCTTGAATTCGACGCCAGCACGCTTTTGGACAAGGAAGCGGAATTACCGGAACTAAGGCACGTGAAAACATTGAAAATTCGCGGCGACAAATGTGAGAAGGAATTATGTGTGAAACTTTTACAGGCATATTCAAAAACCCTGGCTGAGACCCTGACTTTCTTAAAGCTTAAGGAATGGAAAGCCTTCGATTTGACTCATAAATTGTATTTTCCAAATCTGATTGAATTGAAATTGAATTTGGCGGACGCCGAAAGAATATTGCAACCAATATCCAGAATGTGTCCGCGCTTGGAAAGGATTACGATTAAAACGCACGAGTTTGTCCGTATGGAGGAAGATTCGCTGGTACGTTTCTTTCGAGAATCGAAAAATCTTGTGTTTGCCGATATAGGTATTCGCAACTGCTACAATTCGAATGTTTACAAGGCCATCGTGGGAATACGAAAACATGCTCGTATAACTCGAAAGTTGAAATTGATAGCGTACAGAAACGTGAGACGTTCGTTTTTCGATGAGTTCTATGACGAAATGATGGGCCTTGATGAATTTGATCGGAGAAATATTAACAATGAAATTGAACGTTATGTGGATGTAAGTGTTAAATTTTAACAATGCAAAGTAGCAATAATAATAATAATTCTGTTCTTTTTTTCCAGAGCGCTCAATATGCCGTTCAAAAGAACTCCGTTGAAGTTGACTTGAGATGGGTTGATGATTCAATTCCAACCTATACTCCTGAGTCTGACGAAGAATCTTTTTCATCTTTCTCATCAGATTAACATGTTGACAACTTAGATTAGTACATATTGGAAAAATATGAAAATTTAATGTATGATTAGGATTTGGAAATTTTGATTGAAATAAATTAGCGCAAACCTTGTTGCGCACGTGAATTATTTTGTTACGTGAGCTCTTTTAATCTACATCTGAAATTGCCAACACTAGAAATGTCTCTCACTCTCTTTGGATACCGTAGCCTTTTGAAAGGCTTGGTTCATCGCCTTAGAAGCACCAAGCACGTCTCGAGCTCGAGTAGACGTTACATTGCATATACAACTCGGCGTGTACTCGGATAATGTTTCAGGCATTTTTCTCTTATGTGTTTAATTTTTTTTTCTAGGATATACCGACATTTTAAAAAGCCGAGAATCGATTTCAGATCCCTTAGAACTTGAGTCACAAGCATGGTAAGCGTTTAAGCAAAAGCAAGTTCTTCGCAACTGCCCTATGTACATATTTTTAAACGTTTTATGAACTTTCTTGTTACGGCTCTATTTACATAGTAATTAAGTAGCCCTCAAGTCAACTATACTGTGTAAAGGTACCATATGCCTCTGACAACTCGGCTTGTATTGACTTTTTGCGATCACTCGCGTAAATGCAATTAAAGAAAGTTCTGCGAAGTACAAACGTCTTGGTGCATCGTTACACTACTATGTGAACCTAAGTAAGTACTACTGGCTGATTGCATTTCATTTCAAATCTCTAAATGAAGCAGAAAAAGACGCAATCAACTCAAAAAGGAACTTAAAGTGCACATACCCGTGGAATTTGCTAATCCGCTTACAAATATACATATGCACTCACTCGGTACGTTGATCATTATAGGTGGAGGCAAAAAACGGGAGAAATGCACATGGTAGTTAAGTTACTTAGAACGCTCGTGTTTCTTTAGCGCTTTCTTCCGGGGATTAAATGCATATAAGAAATGTAAATATGGTAGGTATGTGTATACTCGTAATGTGGTTTCATATGAATTAGATGTAAAGTTCATTCACGTTGTGGTAAAAGACGATCGGTTATAAAATATTTTTAAATTAAATATTTGTAACAGACTCAGTATCTTTCTATTGGGTGGTCAGCTTGTCAGGGAGAAAACTTGACATCAATTCAATTAGTCAAGTTTCCAATCCTCCTTAGAAACACCGAGGCATATGGGTCTCTAGCAAGGATTGTCCAAGGATGTGCCTCAGACGGTAAGTTCGCTTCCAACTTAGATCTATAGGCTATGCAGGTTAAACTGTCGTGGATCATCTTTCATTATCCTGGACAACCTTTGTCATGCTTCAACTCCTTGGAGGCAGTCTTTGGATCTCGTGGGGTAATGTGCGAGGATGTGAAGGTCTTTCGGTCAGAAATGATTGGTGTTTCAGATTTAGTGGATGAAGCCAGTGTATGGACAAACCGACAAAATATAATAAGGATTGCATAAATTAATCTAATGCCCCGGCCAATCTACTTATGTCTTTCCAAAGACAGGAAACATTCTCTTTAATTTGATTCTTTTTGCTTATCTGGTTATTTGTTTTCTGCGAGGTAAGATGTGAGGGGAAATCTTCTGGAAAACACCTCTTCCGTCACTGAAGACACCAGCAGAACCAACTTTTGGTATTACTACGAGAGGACCGCTCTGGCTAATTATAGTCAGTCACAGTTAACCGATTTACACCATTCTTTCATTCTGCTCATTGTCTCTCAATTCTGATTGGATTGAGTCATTCAACGTACCAATCGTGGGGCTAGGAGGCTAGATAACATCATTGCCAAATTAACTCTTTTAGTTAAGAAGTTTGCCGACCACTGGTATACCCTCGGCAATGTATAAAAAAGTTACCCTTTACTGGGTACTCGGTAATTAAGAAGCCATGGGAAACGAATTAAAACATGGACAGTGTGACTTGTGGCCGCCGGGCTCATTCGGGGTTCTTTTATAATTTAATCGGATGATGGTAGAAATTGATTTTATTTTTTTAGACTCTGCTCCCCAAAAAAGTGACATACATATTTTAAATATGTTTTGAATCATAGAAAATCCACACTAAATAACCTTAAAGCCCGCTTATTAGCACGAAACAGCACGAATCAGCGTGTCGTTATTATAAAATCTCATTGAAAAATCAGGCTTTTTGCCATCAAAATATGTCGCATCGCCCGGCTTGAAAAAGCTCGGCGTCGAATTGGATGTATACGTACGCCGCATAAAACCACGTACATATACAGTGTGACGCCGAGCTTTTCCGGGCCGGGCGATGCGATGCTATTTGTTGCGTGCTGACGCGATCTGTTTCCATGGCAAGAAAACCTGATTTTTCAAGTGGATTTTATACGCCGCTGGCTCGTGCGATATGCTGCTGATATAGGTATGATTTCAGATCGACTTCGTGACAGAAGCGCCATTTCAGTGTTCTACCATTTATATTTTCAATATATGTACATACAAACGCGTCGGTATGTTTATGTAGTGTTGTAGATAATTGTAGGTAGGTAATGTAATGAAAATTATGAATGACTGAAAGGTAACCTTTCTGGAAATTTGCTGTGTTAGTTTACGCTTTTCAAAACAATATTCAGGTGGCATTTGGATTTGGTGTAAATTTTTAACATATGGGTGAAATAGTTAATTTATGGAAACATGCAGTGCCATGAAACCCAGTTTGTAGCGTACCCGCATTTTTTGAGGCTGCCGGCCCCAAAATGACATCCCTGTTTTCGCGGGGAAATACTTGTCCAATCGGCGTGGGAAGAAACACTAACAGAATTATGGGCCGCTGATTCCAAATTTGAGGTTAAAAACAAGAAAAAAAAATTAGGGGTTGCCCGCTCCAAAATGGTACCCCTGTTTTCTCGAGGAAATACTCGTCCAATCCGCGTGGGAATAAACACTAAGAGAATTATGTGCCACTAAATCCAAATTTTGAGGCCAAAAACAAGAAAAAAATTGGGGTGGCCTTCTCCAAAATTGTACCCCGTTTTTTTTTTGTGGGGGAAAACAACGGAAATTTTCTTATACGTATACCTACGCTACAAACCGGGTTGTTCTGCGCTGCATATTTCCATAAATATTACTTGACCCATTCAGAGATTTGTATAGAAACTATTCTTGCGAAATCCGAATTCTGGCCTTTTTTGTGGGTACGCGTACGCTAGGTTATACAGCACTGTAAATTTTCACAAAGGCTATTTAGACCAATCCATTATTACATTGCCTACATACGGTTAATATCTACAAATCTATAACACTATACAACATCCGACACGTATGTATGTATACAGGGTGTCCCGCCGCTGGTTAGCCATATATCTATGGTAGACTCTACATACTTTTTTCGAAAAACTCATATTTCTCAGCTTCCAGTTTACCCAAATCAATGTTTTTTATATTCTTCTAAAAGTAATTTCCCAAAAAAAAAAAAATTAAAAAATAAAATTCCCAATAAAAGGACATATCGAACGAGATACGATGTTTTCCTTTTACACATATTATTCACAAACTGCGGAGGACTCTGTGCTTTATTCTTATATGCCGTTCGAAAGCTTAGGAAATGGGCCAACTTTTGTGAACTTTGCAGATCTGCTACTCCAATGAACCATTAGGAAATTTGAGTTTAATTTTGACATTAAAAGTTTAAATTGCAATTTCTGCTAAATTAAAAACATCGTATCTCGGAAGATAGGAAACTCCTCGCATCGTTCGATATGTCCTTTTATTGGAAATTTTGTGTACTTTCAGAAGAATATTAACAACATTGATTTGGGTAAACTGGAAGCTGGAAAATAAGAGTTTTTCGAAAAAAGTCGTGGTTTTTGACAAGAATCACAAAAAATGCGATTACGGTAACGGTAAAAGCTAGAGAAATAATTTTGGTGACATTTTTTCCTAAAACATTATGTAGAGTCTACCATAGGTCTATGGCTATCCAGCGGCGGGACACCCTGTATATCAAAATTCCCAATGGTAATGGAAGC
This sequence comes from Microchrysa polita, assembly GCA_949715475.1. Classification (NCBI taxonomy): domain Eukaryota; kingdom Metazoa; phylum Arthropoda; class Insecta; order Diptera; family Stratiomyidae; genus Microchrysa; species Microchrysa polita. The sequence goes on along the minus strand of OX454416.1, from coordinate 121,960,350 downwards.
TGATTTGAACTCAAATCATGCCTCTCATGTCGATATCTCCCTATCAGCATCAAACAGCAAGAGGTTGGTTTCGTGCATTTAAATGTACATGCATATAAGTTGCCTTTTATATTTCGGGATTAGAGATGTTTTTGTTCTCATCATCTCATATTAATCATCGAAAATCACTTTATTGTTTTTCAAAATATTCCGCATGAAGATCTATACACTTTTGCATGCGTTTGAGCTAATTGTCGAAGCACTTTTGCCACTCTGTTTGAGGTATGTATTTCCAAAACATGCATTCTGAACGCAGCAAGTGCATCTTCAGGTGTTGAAAAACGTTGACCTCTCAGTTTGTTTTTTACGTACGGGAATAAAAAGAAGTCATTCGGTGCCAAGTCAGGACTATACGGTGGATGACCCATCAAATCGATGTTTTGAGTGCTCAAAAATGCAGTTGTTTGAGCTGATGTGTTAGAGCTCGCATTGCCGTGGTGAAGGGTGAACTGTCTTCGACGGTTAGTTTTCCTGATTTCTTGGAAGACAACTGGCAAACAAATGGTTGCGTACCACTCAGAATTGACTGTTCTGCGTTGCTATAGTGGTACGGTTGCGACATGTCCAGTTTTTCCGAAAAAAGGCGACCATTTGCTTGGAAATGCTTCGTGCGCGAACAACTTTTGTTATATTTGGCTCATCTTGAAACACCCATACAGTCGACTGCTGTTTACTTTCGGGCTCATATGCGTAAATCCACGATTCGTCACCTGTCACGATGTCATAGACGTGTTTCGAAGCACCGCGATCGTACTTTTTGAGCATTTCTTTCGACCAATCGACACGAGCCTTTTTTTGAGCGATTGACAAATTGTGTGGGATCCAACGCGAACAAATTTTTTTGACAGTCAAATGTTCATGCAATATTGAATGTATGCTGGTCCAACTAATGCCTAGAGGCGGCCCCAGACCGACCGGAGTGTGGCACACACCGCACAAAAGACCGGTTCCAAGAATGATACCTTAGAGTCGCCCAACCACACTGCTGCACTGCTGCTGCACGATTTTTCGTATCAATCTTTTGTGCGGTGTTTGCCACACTCCGGACGGTCTGGGACCGCCTTAAGGTTGTCTCAATCTCACGATAGGTCACATGACGATCTTGCAATATCAGTTCGCGCACAGCATCAATGGTTTCCGGAACAACTACGACCTCGATTGAATTCACCATACCATCGATAAACACTGGTCCTTGATGGAGCTTTATCGCCAAAAATTGAATTCAGTTCATCCATGCACCATTGCTGAGTTAATCCACATCGAAAGTTGTAAAAAAATAATCGCACAAAAATGTTCACGGTTTAATTCTATTATTTGGCCGAGATGAATCAACGCCATCTAGATATATCATAGCCGCAACTCAGCTGTACAATGACGTCATGGATCCTGCTTAAATTTTTCGTCGGACACGGGCAAACAACAACAATGTCATGAGAAGCAACAACAATGTCATGAGAAGCAACAACAATGCAATGCAGTTTAATCTGAGGATTTGACGTTTACGAGTCTACATTGCGGCCTTAATATATAGACGGCGGTGGAAGAATCTTTTAAGTTACTGCAAAAAACACAAATAGCGCTCGTATGTCAAAACGTTATGAGTCGTATAACCTCAAAAATGCCAAACTTTACGATAGAGCTGTCAGTTGCCAGATTGCAACACTAGGGTTGTCCAATCCCGTCCAATAAAAGGCAACCAATACACCATGCCACTACGAAGCCGATTCAAATACAAATCATATCCGCCCATGTCATCGGCGGCAATGCACATTACAGCTGCTGAAAAAGCACGCTGATTCGACGTGGAAAATTTGCTCATTGTACAAGTCCATGCCACTACGAGCCCCATCCAAACACAAATCGTATCCCCCATGTCGCTGGTAGAAGATTTCAGCGGCGGCAATGCGCATTACAGCGGCTGAAAAAGCACGCTGATTCGACATTGAAAAGTTCTCCATCGTACAACCCGACGTCCAATCACAAGCTTGGTACAAGCAGGTCCGTACTGGTTCCCATTTAAATGCTAAGAATTTTTTTTTTCTTGCGATGGGAAGCTTTTCGCTTCTTATCGCATCGCATCGCCCGCTATGTGAACGGGCTGTAAGAATATAAGGGGGGTTTCCACGTGATGGGTGTCGCATTCGGTAACTGTGCAAGAAATGATACAGTCTTATCACTTCATGCGAGTGTTTGTCTGTGATTTTTCTGGCCGAATGATGGTGAAAGATGTGGGAATAGATCCACTACTTTGCATCAAACACAAAGCAGCAATCGGATTCGGAACAGTGCAGTTTTAGGTAAGTTTCTTCTGTAAGATCAAAGGAGGAAAAGAAATTTGCTAGGAACAGTTGCCACTTTTGATGCGCATTGCACGAAAATCACTAATATATTGCTTCAGTCTTAAAACTGCAACAAGTATCATCTCGGGAGTTTAGAGTATAAAAGCTAATTTAGTAGTGAAAGCGACAGTCAATATGGCGCATATGATATGCACATAATTTAATTATATTCCAGAGCAGATGCTGCCAAAGTATCGTTAATAAGAATGTATTATTTCATCACTAACTGTAAAAAATATCGTTAAATGCTTCGTCTTTTTATTTCATTCATAATTTTAGAAAATGCACTACAGATAGGAAAGTGTGCACGGGTCGACCATAAACTTTTAAGTGCTTTAATAAAACAGTAGTTACATAGGCCAGTAAAGTAAAAATTTAAGCTGCCTTCAGCTACAAAAAATGATGGGAGCTAATTTGTATTTTTCTTTTAATGAGAACAATAAACCAAGTCTTGAATACAAGGAGGAAAGTGTTTAAAAATAATTTACATTCTAAAATTAACGTAAAAAATCTAATTAAAAAAATATGTAAGCACACTTAATGTAAGACATAGAGTTGATCTTCTTTCAGAAATAACTTATTTTTTAATTACAGACGCGCGTATTAATCGATGTCCATTATGCACCTGCCTACTTTAAAATTTTCATAACATCCATGTTTGTCTACAAACTGTTTGCAATTCGTTAATTAATCGAAGGACATTGCCAGTACTTTAGAATTTAGATTATTAGTCAGAAATAATTTGAATATTGATTTTTAAACATCCCTTTATCAAATGACAGTAGCGACAGACAGACAGATAACTGACAGTAGCGACAGACAGATAACAGACAGTTTTTGTCAAAATAAGTCCATATTCAGTTCAGACTAATATTGCCTCTACCCTATAACAATATAATGCAATTCTTATCAAACATTCAGACGTAAATACGTTTCAAATAAGAATTTAGCTAATATGCATAACGCATCGATTAGACGCCAACGTCGACCCATAAAAGCTCAAGAAGATGCATGCTACGCGCCCACTAGTCGTGCGTAATAACGTCCATCTTAACAATATAATTTCATTCAATTCCCAGTCAATTCAAGATAATTACAATATTGTCTTCTAAAACTGATTATCATAAATTAGGTTTATTTTTAAAACGTAACCTTTTTTATTCTCAATTCAATTTTCTTCAGTTTAAACATAACTCCTAATAACGATAATGGTCACTAAGTGCATCGTATACAGGGTGTCCCGCATTGGGTGGTCAATACTGTAAGGGTGAATAGCGCAACTTGTTTCAGCAAGAAAATTACCAATACAATCGAATTTTTTTTTACCGTTACCTTGCTATCGCTCTTTTTGTGAAAGTCATCGAAAATCGTGACTTGTCACGCAAAATCGTAATTTGCAGCACTCCTGCTGACTTAATCCAAAATTTGATTTCAGTTTCAGAAACTACATAAAATTTCACAAAAACTAAAGTTTTTCCTGTTGCCAACATTATCGGCACTTTCAAGATACAGTTACTCAAACTTAACAGAGATTTTAAAAACGATTTTTCATCGAAAATTCAAACAGTAATTGCAGAGCGGTGCTTTATACGTACAATTCTGCAAAGTTGATAAAAGTTGCTTCAACATGTTGGCTTTCCAACGGTATATCACTTTTCTTATTTACTTTGCAGAATTTTAGGTAAACACGCATTGAATGGTAAAAATCATGGCTTCAGTGGAATCGTTAACAATTTTCCCTTGACTCGAAAAAATACATACAAAGGCAATTATAATTCGGGATAGAATTTCGCTACATTATTTTGACCAGAACTGTAAGATATTTGAAATTTGGTACATTGTTTGGCAAATGCAACGGTACTTATAACGGTTAAAATTTAATATTTGCTATTTATGGCAGATAGACGGGTGCCCGCTCATAATGCGAGACATATCAAAGAATATTTGGAAAACGAATTTACCGGAAAGTGGATTGGCAGATTTGGGACAGTGGCGTGGCCTGCGATAAGTCCCGACCTTACTCCCCCAGATTTTTATTTATGGGATAACTTAAAAAGCAATGTCTATTCCGAGCCGATTACCTCCCGGGAACAGCTGCTGCAGCGAATTATTAATGCTTGTGATAACATTAAGGAAACCCCTCCTGAAATCCTTCGGGACGTTTCTTCCATGCGCCGAAGGTGTCGAGTCTGCATACAAAATGGAGGAGGCCAATTCCAGCAGCATTATTCCAATTCAACAAACAGACCCATTTAATCATTAGTTAATATTTTTAGGTTATTGGTTCTTTCTCATATTCAAAACTTTATTTTCATTTTTATTTAACAAATTTGCAAATTTGCGATAGTAAAATATAAAAAATAAATGAATAAAATTTCAGTTTAAATAATCCGATAACAAAATAATTTCCTCGTTTTTTAACATTCAATATGTGTAATTCCAAAATCCCGTAATGTAAATATGAAATGTGATATACCGTTGGAAAGCCAACATGTTGAAGCAACTTTTATCAACTTTGCAGAGGTGTACGTATAAAGCACAATTATGAAATTACTGTTTGCATTTTCGATGAAAAATCTATTTAAAAATTTATATTAAGTTTGAGTAACTGTATCTTGAAAGTGCCGATAATTTTGTCAACAGGAAAAACTTAAGTTTTTGTGAAATTTTATGTAGTTTCTGAAACTGAAATCAAATCTTGGATTAAGTAATCAAGAGTGCTGCAAATTACGATTTTGCGTGACAAGTCACGATTTTCGATGACTTTCACAAAAAAAGCGATATAAAGGTAACGGTAAAAAAAATTCCGATTGTATTGGTAATTTTCTAGCTGAAACAAGTTGCGCTATCAACTCTTACAGTATTGACCACCCAATGCGGGACACCCTGTATACGGGCACGACACGTGACTGATGTTTTGAACAATAAATGGTAGTTAATTCATGCCCGAAATTGAAATTCACGCCAACTTCTACAGTTGTTGGAGCCACCCTCAACATCCGTCATCTCATGTCTCTATTTAGGTTTACTGAATTTATTTATTATTTTCCGTTTTGTTCCGAAAAAGAAACGAATTTATGTACACTTTGATAACCTAATCATAATATAGTGGATATCATCCCAGTCCCAGTGTACTTTGAGTTGAATTGTATCTAACGCCTTCTAACGGCCAATGGGAATTGTGTACAGGCTGTTGTCGGTGCTATTTGACGCAATATAAAGATGCATGAGGGCGGCCGCGGCATCATGCATCTTCATTCTGAAGAACAAATCTAAGCGTAATGCACTGTTCTTTGACAAGAAGCTCTCGTTTTTTGATCGAGCGAACTATGTACTACGTACAACCTAAAAAGATACACCCACATCGATGGATGAGTGACTGAATAGTTGTTGATGGCCAACATGGGTTCATCGGCACAGACTACTTGGAAAGCAGAAAGACATAAAAGGCTTTGGATAATGTGAAAGTCATCAACAAACTGTCCGGCATCAACTTCCCGAGCAGGATGTTGGTTGAATGACAATATGTGACCGAATTTTTAATCAGTTTCATGCGCGATGTTTGTGTATGGAGTTGAATGACAAAAAAGAGTTTGACAAATTCGATGGAAATGATGTCTTATTGCATTAGGTTTCCGAATGTATATCTATCGGGAAGAGAATCATGAGGTACTTTCAAGTATATTGGAGTGAAATAATCAATAATGTCCTTTTAGTAGCCTAAATTGAATATTTTTCATCGAAATACTGGATTCCAAGAACGAGATGCTTTTGATCTAGCCATTCCCAAACATTCTCTTTAATGTTTAGGGCCGGTGAATACGGAAAACATAATGTGAGTACTCGTAATTTCGGCTACTAAGAAACATTTGAAAATTCTGACATTGGGAATCGGAACTTCGTCCAGCTGGAACGTCCATTCTAAAAATTCAAATAGGTTGTTGAAAATCAGAAATGTTGTTTAAAGTAGAAGATTTTGTAGCATTATGTACTCTTAGTTGCACGGAACAGGGACTTAAATACTGTATTTAGTGTCATCAAGGAGTTGAAAGGTGGTCGAAGCTCCTATCAATATCCCGTAAAGGATACTGATGGCAGGCTACTTATCCATGAAGAAGATCAGATGAGGCGTTGGAAAGAACACTTCGCTGTGGTTTTAAACCGTATGCCAAATGTCGAGGATCCCACTCATGCGGACGCAGCTTTCCAACGAACCGTAAATATACGGTCAACTGTCCCAACCAGAAGCGAAATAATGAATGCAATTACTACACTAAAACGTGGTAAGGCTGCTGGGCTCGACCGTGTTTCTGTCGATCTCTACCAAGCAGCACCAGATCTTACAGCCATGTTGCTACATCGACTAATTACAAGAGCGTGGGACGAGGAAACTTTTCCTACTGAGTGAAGAAAGGTTGAAAATCAAGCTTCCGAAAAAGGGCAGCTTGACAGAATGTAATAATCAGTGGCGTAGATGAAGGGGTTGAATCCTCCCCTCATCGGCCACACATTATTATTTATTTATTTAGTTTAGGTACGCAAAACAAAGCAAAAATAAACTTTTTGCTGGAAGTATTAAACGTGACGTGTGTAGTGTTTCATAAAAACGTGAAACCATTTTCGGAACTGCAATAGAAAACGGACGATGGATTTTTCAAATAAGTTGTTTGAGCTTCATACATCCACCGTCCAACAACAATGTTTTTGCAATAGAAAATTTAGCACTTCCTCAAATTTCAATTGTATAATAATAAAAGCGGATCCATAGAACAGAAAAACTACAGCAAAGAGCTTTATGTTCATCTACTTTTTCACATTGGATCTGGAGTTTCGAACAGGCAAGCCCTACTGAAGAAATCTATCGTAGAAGTGCTGTTATAAAAATCAAATGGAAGCACTGATTGAAAATCTTAGTGTTTGCAATTTCCAAGGGGGAAATATACAGTACATAAGATTATACAAATTTCTTCAGGAGAGTGGAAGGCTAATGCGAATGAAGATAAATCGCTGCAAAACTGCTTCCGATTTTTGAGAATCCTTTATTGATTGAGATTATCAACATTTTTTTTTTTTAAGTTAAAATTTGACGCAAGCCTTTATCGTAGGTATATAGCAGGCCAAAGCAAGTCTTGACTTTCTTAATTTAATACGAATAACTGTCAAAGCTATAACCAGGATTATTTATTTTAACAAAAACTTCTTTAAAAAAAATTGTAGAAATTTCCAGGCAGTAATTCGAAAAGAAATTAACAAACAAACGGAGTTTCGCGGTACCCTAGGTTTCCGTGGAGATCTCTAAGGGGTTTCGCGAATATATCCAAAAATAGGAAAAATGTAGAAAGAGCTTTTGACAACAAAAAGCACACAATCCATACGAAAAAATGTTTGTAAGTCTTAAAATTCCGAAGCCTAATCTGCTATACACTGTACAGGAAATCAACTTAACTGTAAAATATTTGACCAGCATCAGAGACTCGACCGATTTTCTTTAACAATTTTCTACTATATGAAATGGAAAAGGAAGTAGTGTGTACCAGAAAATAAAGCATATCCACAGTGTTTGTGACGAGGTTTTTGGGGGGATTTGAATTAAGGAGCAAATAAATTAGAGGATTAAATTTGTGTTATTCAAAACTTTTCTACAGTTCTACAAACGAATGTTTAACAGTTCAAATTTTAAGTTTTAAAATTTTAGAAATATCCACTCAAGAATTTCTGAGAAAATTTCGATTTAAAAACTCAAAAGCTGTACTTTATCCTCATATAATGGTAACTCCCAACAATCTCTCGTTTTCATAATTTCCCTTCTCTGGACATATGTATAACTATATGATTTTAATCCCTGTTTTGAGGTGTTCCGGCCAGAAAAGCGGCGATGCTAGGTGTCCCGTGACTGCGAAAAGTTTTCGAACCACTGATCTAACCCAATATAAAGCTCTGATACTCCAATCACAATAGCGAAAATTTGTACGAAAATTGGAATACTGTGGAATCACTTATCGTAGTAAAAAAGCCAAAATTAACGATGCAATATTTTTTCAGGATTGAGTTTTCTTCATATGGCAAGACTGCTATCTATTTTGCAGCAAAAATAATAAGTATAAGTAACCTTGCAAAATGATCCCCCTCCTCTCCGAAAAGATATCTACGCCACTGATAATAATTGGAGTGGTATATGTGTGTTTCCCGCGGTCGCTAAAATAAAATGGCTAGAATAGTCTTGGCTAGGATTAAGGACCACTTAGAAAGCAAAATCGATGAGGAGCAGGCTGGATTTCGATCTGGGTTTTCTTGCGTCGACTGTATTAACACCTTACGCATTGCAATTGAGCAATGCATCGAATTCAGATCTCCGTTGCACTTATGCTTTTTGTTGATTTAGAGAAGGCTTTCGACAGTGTGAACCGAGAATGTATCTGGGCGGCCTTACGCAAGAGGGGTGTCTTAGAGAAAATAGGGCGACCTACGTCGGTGCCAAATGTCGCGTACTCCACAAAGGTAAGGTTTCGGAGGACTTTGAAGTCTTTAGCGGGGTCAGACAGGGTAGCATTTTCTCACCAATTCTATTTCTGATAGTGAATGGTGATGTACTCTATGCGGCTTTACCTGCGGAACGCCTGCACCGCGGCATTCAATGGACTCTGAAGTCTGACCTACAACACCTGGAATACGCTGATGACATTTGCCTATGGTCTCGCATAAGATCATGGATCTGAGCGAAATCGCGATAGATCTTGAGAGGGAAGCAAATGGTGTCGGGCTAAAGATTAACAGAAACAAACGGGAAAATTAAGAATTTTGGTCTGACTGGAAATCCCGCTCTTCCTATACGTATCATCGGACAACCTGTAAAACATGTAGACGAATTTGTCTACTTAGGGAGCATTGTTGCTGTTGATGGCGGTACGGAACAGGACATCATTCGCCGCATTATCCAAGCAAAGTGTTATTTCGGCATACTGTCCAAACTCTGGCAAAGCAGTTATCTCAGTGTTATTACCAAGCTGGGGTAGTTCCGCTCCCTGATTCTTTCGGTACTATTCTATGGGACCACCACTTGGAAAGTTACCGCTGCAGTTACCAAGAAATTGCAAACTTTCGTAAATACTTGTCTCCGTCGATTATTAAGAATTTTTTGGCCCGAAAGAATTTCAAATGAAGGTCTACATCGGCGCACGGTAAGAGAGATCTGGGGTCTACTTGGATACATGGCCAGCAATCGAACACGACGGCGAGTAGGTGTAGTAGAAGCGCTATGCCCCACAAGGGGTTACAACATAGCGAAACCACAGCCAAGGGTACGGGCTTGGAAAAATTAGCGGGGAAAGAAGACCCTGTTGAGCTTGACACTACTTAGCAACTTAGTAGTAGTAGTGTACTCTTAGTTGATGTTAAAGAATAAAGGAGTTCCATAGTAGGATATAAGGTTCCCCAGATCATAATTCCCCTGTTCAGTACCCCTGACTATCATTTTATTCTAGCTTCGTTATTTCTAATAGTTTTAATGCCTTCCTTAAGTGCAGAAAACTAGGGTTAATTTTAGCGCGATTTCAATTCAATTCAAACTGCCTCTAAAGATCTGCAATTTGGTAAAATTTATTCAAATTATATCAAAATCGATCCAAAATTAACCCTAGTTTTCTGCACTTAAGGCATTAAAACTGTTAGAAATAACGAAGCTAGAATATAGTGATGTAAGAAAGAAATGATCGTTAGACTATGTGCCAATTTGTAAAAGAAACGTACGAGTACTTCACCTTGGTAGAAGTTGGAGAAAATTGAGATGGAAAAACAGATTGTTTTTGGGTCAAATCACAAAAATTTGACTTTGGAGTTCTGTAAAAACCAAACCTCTTATCCGATTTTAGTGCAGTTAGTTTTATTTTTAGGTAAATTTGTTGGCTGTAATAATCATCTTACCTTGCTATTGTAGCTAGTCTAGGTTTTGAGATATTGAAGTTTTAGTCGGACAAGAATGCCTGTGGCAGCTAAAGGTTTAAGCTAATGGGGTATGTTCCGTACAACTTTTTTGCTGGAAATCACATGAGGAATCACAATCCGGTGCGTATATGCGGCAGTTTCCGAAAATCCTGTATAGTAAAAAAAAGTGGCGGTGGTCAGTGATGTATTGTGAAAATCGTCAAGAAGGGCTAGGGGTATTTTAGTACATATTTAACAGGCTGACTCATTCATCCATCTTTCTTTCTGAATAAAATTTTCATGGAGGCGCAGATTTCGCTAGAGGAGCATGAACTAAAATGTTTAGCAACTACTGCCTTAGATATATTGCCCCCCCCCCCTCGCAATAAAAAAAAAAACATATTTCCAATCAGTGGCGTAACGTTTTCCAAATTGCCTGTGTTCGAAATCGAAATGAGGGCCCCTAACATTCAATTTATTTCATCAGGAAAAATGGCAACACATAACTCACATTGAAACAGTCAAAAAATTAGGAAGTAACGAAAATTTTCGGCTTTAGCAACATGTTTCAAAGGTCTTTTTTAAACAAAATTAGAATTTGAAAAATTACAGGAGAGCTTGTGAGATCATCTATTTATCACAAAATCCACGAGGCGTAATAAAACCACCACTAGATCCTAGACTAAAAGCGATTGATATGAGGATTACATCAAATAGCTGAAGAGTTTTGACGATTCTGATACAGTTAAGCGACTACTAGCATGTCCTGTCCAAATACAAATTTAAACCACTGAAATCAAATTTGTGCTAGAAATTCTTCAGAGATGCTTTACGTAGGGAGTACGGCTAGCCTAGTATCTGCTCTCACTAGTAAATCGGCAGGGATCTGTTTTTTGATCTCTCGAGTCGCTGTTAACAAACTTTCTGACTTAAGCCTTATTGAACGATCTTAGTAACCGTGGTTAGTCATTTCGGTCAATAGATCAACAGTTTTGTGTGAACATTACCTGATGATGTAGCATTGACTTCAAGATTCAAATACTCCAACAAGGGGATCATATACGGAGGCTCAATTTCACGCAAGAACCATCAGGAGAGGCACTCCTTCTAGCAAATTGAACGTTTATTTCTTTTCAATATTTTTTAGCAAAAACCCAGAAGAAATAGATATTGAGTCAGATCCATACTCAACAAGCTTGTCGACTTCCTAGGGGGAATTTTAGGGAGATATATTTTAAGGGGGTAATTAAGGGAGGAACATAATTTTCTTTATTTGAATTTTGGGGCTTGTTACTAAAAAGCCATCAAATTCCATCAAAATGTGTGTCTGCGATAGTCACAATGAGATTTTACTTGTTGAGGACGAAAGATAAGACACAGTGCCCCTTTTAGAAGGTATCACCTATACGAGTAACCTGATAAGCTAAGCTAAGTGGCCAGCTCTTGTTTGTCAACTATATTACAATCGTAAAACCAAGGGGTAGCTCCGGAACGATTTTGTAGTTGAACCGGCTGCCACAGGAACATTTTTTTTAAAGACAACATAAACATTCATGGTCACATCACAAACTTGGAGATAGAGTGTCATCTCTCAATGAGCCACCGAATGTCCCAAATAGCTGAGTCATTCACCACTATCATTACCCTTAGGCTTCACCCCCTCGTCCACATATCACATTTGGTGTCCATAGTGAGGCTTTTCGGTACATAATTTTCTGTCCGTATACCAATTTGGTCTTCCCCCCAAATAGGTCATCATTTTAGGGGAAAATCCAGTTTCTTTTAGAAGTCACAAGCCCTACACTGCTAGAATCTATGAAATAATATTTTTTTTATGTTTTTGGATTTGGGGGCCCCTCTGGCTTGGGGACCCGTGTTCCGCTGAACACATGGAACACCGTACGTTACGCCACTGTTTCCAATATACTGCTGACCCGCAGTATACAATTATTCCAAGATATAATTCGAAACTTTGTCGTGAAAGACGATAACTTCCGCTGCAGTACGTATAACTCTTCCATCAAATTTGAGATGGCCATTAAATGCCATTAGCAATTAATGGAATGGAATTTATAGATTGGATTTTATGCATAGTATAATGGTCTATCTGATCGGTTGTAGATACTATTTACGAGCTACGTATCTAAGATTCTTCCATTTGTCGTTGGAATCTATTCCGAGTATAATGTCAGCTGGAGCACGCATATTTCTCAAAAGAATGTGCTGTGCAAGCTGTATGACTGAACGTCGACGACTAGACTAGAGTGTCTTTGCAATTAAAACTTGAGCTATCCCAAATCATGGATGTCTTCTATACTTCACTCGGCGGTATCTCATCATATTTTGATCGTTGTCTTGTCACCCGACTATATTTTTCGGTAGTAAACGAATTAAGTTCATTTCACTATAAAGATATGTGGATGTCAGTGACCGATTAGAGTTTTACAAGAAGTTTGTAGCTATATAGATGCTGCGAGTTTGTAAAGATATCATCATAATTCATGCATACTGCTGCATCCATCCCCGCATCTTGAGTATCGCATGTGCTTTGCTACGCGCATTGCATTTTCCGAACAGTTCATCATTATACGAGTAATGTACTGAGGAAGTGAGTGTGCTCGTACACTTCGGTTTCAAGTGGATTTCGAAAAGGGAATTTTATATATAATGTAGCGCTTCCACCATAATGATAGGAAGGAAGTTCAGTGTGCACGTATAGGGTGTGTGACAACACAGCTGTTTATATAAGGTAGTTTCGCATATTGTAGATTCTCAAAGCATTATCCATCACCCTGTCTGTGTCAGAGAAAGTCCCCTGTTTATTAAAAATAGACAAAACTATACCGGGCGCCAAAGAGAAATATTGCGGCATGGGAATCCTACTCGTCATTCACATCTTGCTATTATGCGTGAATACCGCATAACCGCAATTCTATATGAACAGAAGAAAGCCCGGTTCCGTTCTTGATGGGAATTTCTCCCTTCATCTGCGTCATCACATCCAACCCAACATCATCTCATGGACGCAGATCATCTTATGTTCTGAATTTTTTTTCTTCATTCAGTTCCCTTCAGTTCATTCACCATTTGAACGCGTACATACCATACAATAATGCACACACACATATACATATTCTCTATCTCCGATATGATATCGGGAAGAACGGACGCCAAATTTAAAATAAAAACAGAAATACGAAAAAAGAAGGATTCTCGCTGTAAGAAAGTTTGAAGTAAAGTTGGCACTGGATATGGATGATGATTCTGCGCCACACATACTATAGTGCACTTTTAGAAATGAAAATTCAGAGCAGATGCATTTTAGATTGCAGATGCTAGATAGAAGTCCACGATTTGCCGGCAGTTGTGTAAATGTTTAAGCAATTTATCAGTCTAAATTTTCCACAGAAAATGAAATGCGAGAAACTTGAACTTGATAATGAAGATTTTTGATTTTAATTGAATTTTTCGGTGTTTATTTTTGTCTGGACGGAGAAAGACAGTGGTGTGGTGGAGCCAATCTGATAGGAATATTAAATTTTTCTCTTTCTCTATGGTTAGATGGTTCTGTTGCATATGAAATCATACTCCAATCAATAGAGACGAAATAATAGGGGTTAGCGTGCAAAAATTGGGGACTCCTCAAATTTTTGATATGTTATAAAGACAGGTGGGGTAAGTTAAAATCCAAGTTTGCGTCACTTCCCCCCTGTGCTCCCGTCGCTATCTTCAAAAAACCCTTTTCATCAGTTTTTGGCCTGTAACTTCTTTACAGTCCATTTGAGCACAAAATCTGCCAAGACAGTTTTGTAGAGGACAAAATTTGCTACAAATTTTATCTAAGATGTTGTACTCTACAATTCAAATTAACAGAGTTATAGCGCCACGAAAATGGAGAAAATATCAAAAATCATGCCAATTTCAAACTTACAAAAACGCATTGTATACCTACCAATAACTCATATGGAATTTTTAGCATATTCTTTGCGCTATAACTCTGCCAATTTTGATTGCAGAGTAAGACTTGTCAGATGAGATTTATAGGAAATTCTGTGCTCTACAAGATTGTCTCGGCACATTTCGTGCTCAAATGGACTGGGAAGGAGTTATAGACCGCAAACTGATAAAAGAGCCGATTTTAGATGGTTTTTTCACGATAGCGGCGGGAGCACAGGGGGGAAAGTGACGCAAACTTGGATTTTAACTTACCCCACCTGTCTTTATAACATATCAAAAATTTGAGAAGTCCCCAATTTTTGCAAGGGAAAATCTCCCCGTTGATTGGAGTATCAGGGCGTAAAGGATTTACAGAAATATGGATATCTCTGGATCGGTAACAGGGTAACATAACTTTTAGCTGAAAAGGTACAATTAGAAACTGTTAAAAAATGTTATGAACGCTTGGTCAGCACCGGATTGCGTGGACAATCGAGAGCTTGATGGGAGCAATCAGTAGGAGAGGTCGCATAAACACGGCTAAAGCTAGACACCGGGTTAACATGCCACAATTATCCGATTATCCGAATATTCAGTTAACCAAAGCGAAGACTCAGCTTTTTTCTTGAGTTTTGTTTTTTTTCAGTTTTGAGTTTTTGATTTCTGAATTTTGAATTTGTAAATTTCTGAATTATGAATTTCTGAATTTTGAATTTTTTAAATTTTAAATTTCTGAATTTTGAGTTTTGAATTTCTGAATTTTGTATTTGGAATTTTTGAATTTTGAATTTTGAATTTTGATTTTTGAATTTTGAACTTGGAATTTTGAATTTTGAATTTTGAATTTTGAATTTTGAATTTTGAATTTTGAATTTTGAATTTTGAATTTTGAATTTTGAATTTTGAATTTTGAATTTTGAATTTTGAATTTTGAGTTTTGAA
Organism: Microchrysa polita; assembly: GCA_949715475.1. NCBI lineage: Eukaryota > Metazoa > Arthropoda > Insecta > Diptera > Stratiomyidae > Microchrysa > Microchrysa polita. The sequence goes on along the minus strand of OX454416.1, from coordinate 121,945,174 downwards.
TTTTGAATTTTTAGTTTTGAATATCAAATTTCGAATTTGAATTGGAATTGGAACTTTTAGGCTGCAGTAGTTAAGTTTAAAGAACTTCAAGTGTCTGAAGGAAGCAATACCTATCTCGTAAACATCCCTCGTTTAGTTTTGGTGTTTTCCCACATTTTCAGTTTTTCGCTAATCGACGCTGTACTGTATAAAAAAGAAGAATTTGAAAAAGTCTATAAATTTACGTAAATAATAAATCAAAATTCATTTTAATTTATTCTTTTCATTTCTTTCCAGGCTTCCATGGATCTACCGCCCGACAAAGCGAAACTTCTCAAAAACTATGACGATGAGAAAAAATGGGATATGATTTGCGACAAGGTATGTAATTTGATACTCCCCCTTCTAGATATAAATTTAATGCAGAATTCAACAGTTCAATTGGTTCTATATAAAAGTTACGCATCACATGCGTTCAATGTGAACAAACTATGCACAAATATGTACAATGTAAATGCAAATAGCATAATGTACATAGTAATGCGGAAATTGATACGGATACGATTTCAATTCAAGCGAAATGGTTGCGCGGCGGATGGTTGATTTGATATCAATCGTTATAAACCTAAGAACAAATTCTCGTACATGAGTTTTTATCGATTTCCTTTGGAAGAAAACGAGCAGTTATAATATCTTCCCTCACGATGCATTTACAAGAAGATAGTAATCTACCACCGTATCATCATCGTCGTCGTTGTAATGCCTTTTATAACAACCGCGATCACTTTGACCTTTCAATATATGTTTTTGTATACAATTAACACATCATTATTTTTATCCAAACAACTTTCCTTAAAAACGTGGTTTGTTTCTATACTTGGAAGCTAGAGAGATTTCTTAGCATCTTCTTTATGTATCAAAGAAATGACGCTAAGCCTTTTAACTTAACTTATCGCAGCACTAAACTACACATCAACTGCCATCCCCACTATATCACACATTGAGTGGCGGGAAAATTTTATGATATTGGCTTTTTTCTCTAAGATATGTATTACAACATCTTGCATCTTCTTGATGCAAACGAAAGATTATCTAAAACTATATAAATGTATGTTTTGTGTTGTGGGACAATATGGTATGAAAGAAAGAACCGGCCCCGGATGGCCACCATGGCCGCAACGGCAGACTTGGAACCATAAATAGAATCCATACTTGGACCACCAGAAGTGTAGAGTTAAATAATTTTATGGGGCTAAAATGAATTGATAAAAGCCGATTGATATTCCAAAAGGCTGTTTGGTACGTAATGTTTCGCGCCTTACGCGGAAAGTCGATAAATTTCCATTTATTGGATGACGGTTGTTTGAAAGTGTGCCGCACATTATTGTGCAGGTATGCAGTTGCCCGTTATTCTTAATGCGGCAGGATGCTAGAGAAACATTAAAAACCGAAATTGTCGTTTCTATACCCTTCACATTATGTAAAATGGTAGTGAAAACTCCCTTGGGCGGCCACTCACCTAGTGGACTTTGAAATTTATTTATTTATTTATTATTATAGGCAAGCTGAACAGAACAACAATCATTCTAATAACACAGCACCTTAAGAAACTATAGAACTGTTATCTAAAGTTATAGAAAAGAAGAGGAAAAATGAAAAATATTATTAAACTAAGTGTAGGAGTAAGAAAGTAAAAACGTAAAATTCAAGAATTTAAATAGGTAAGCTACAAAATGCAAGAAATTAATTGTACATGCAAAATCGAGTATGGAGACTAGAATATATTTATAATCACTGATAAAAATATTAATTTAATTTAGACAACAGAGCGCGCCTGAATGCATAAATGGAAGAAGGCAGCGGACCAAGCTCCAAATCGTCGTAACTGCGCATCATTCTGATAATAGACGAGTTCATGTAAGTGGAAAGAAAAGACAAACAGTTGGGGGGTTAAAAATGGCTACACTACGAGTCCTATAACTGGGAAGTCTATACACAATATCCTCTACTGTAGAAGTAATTATAAGCCCTTTGCAGATTTTGTAAAGAAAACAAAGGTCAAGAAAACACCTTCTTTTCTCCAAGGACATAATGTTTAACTAGGGGGCTTCGCTCGCCAACCCCCGGGGGCCGAGGCTAATTTCGGGCCTGGCCGAAATTTGGATACCCTTCGCTCTCTTCGGAAAATTTTATTGCGGTTGCGGGAGCATGACCCCACAGTACGATTCCATTCGTTTTTAATTTTTTTGTTGCTTTGGTAAAGTCACATTATTTCAAGGTTTTGTGAAATTGGTGCAAAAAATGTTTCTTAGAAGAACCAAAATGGGGGTTTGGTTTGTATGGCCACCCCATGATCCCATGGTCAGATTTGATCAATTCATAGATATGTATTGTGTCATCAAGAGAAACACGTTTGCGTGTAATTTGGTTGAAATTGGTGCACAAATAAAAAAGTTTTTCTTAGAAGAACCTAATTTGGAGGGTTAGGTTTGTATGGCAGCCCCATGACCCCATTATCCGATTTGATCCATTCTTAGATAAGTTGTGTGTCATCAAGAGAAACACATTTGTGTGAAATTTTGTTGAAATTGGTACACAAATAAAAAAGTTTTTCTTAGAAGAACCTAATTTGAGTATGTAGTTGGGTTTGTATGGCAGCCCCATGACCCCATTGTCCGATTTTACCGATTCAAACATACAAACTGCCTGCAGCAAAAAGAAGCACTTGTGCAAAATTTCAGCTTCATAGCTTTTAAATTGGCTGAATAAAACGCGTCGCAACAGACAGACAGACAGACAGACGGACATCGCCCAATCGACTCCCCAAGTCATGCTGATCATATATGTATACTTTTTATATGGTCGGAGATGCTGCCTTCAATGCGTTACAAACTTCATGACAAAGTTAATATACCCTTTCACTCTATGAGCGAAGGGTATAAAAAGATAAGACGTTGGGGATACTGTAGGTAAGGTATTCCATATTTAAAAAATAAAGATTTACTGAATCTACGTTGAACTGATTCTAAGTCTGTTCTGTTTTGTTCTGCATATGGTGACCAAATAACAGACGCATATTTCAGTAAACTGCGTACAATCGAAAGGAATAGTCTTACAGCAGTTCCAATGTTACGAAAATCACTGGAACATCTTAATACGAAACCAGAAAGTTTAGATGTTTTAAGAACCAAATTTTCAATATGGACGTTGAACTTCAGCTTAGTTTCAAAGGTTACGCCTAGGTCGTCAACTGTTGAAACACATTTAAGAGGAAGGGAATTAATTTGATAACGATAGGAAAATGGAAAAGGTTTAAGGGAATATATTATCCGAGCACATTTAGAAACATTTAGGTGGAGACCGTTCCTAAGGCACCATTCAGATAAGGTATCCAGGTCGGCTTGCAACGAGATAGCGTCATCCAGTCTTGAAACCGACGTGAATAGCTTGCAATCATCAGCATATAATAAAGAATGGTTTTTCAGAAGTGGAGGCAGGTCATTAATGAAAAACAAAAAAAGTAATGGGCCTAATATTGACACTTGAGGTACCCCAGAGCACGGGTAAAACGGCAAAGAAACCAAATCTTTAAAAGCGACTGATGAGCTTCTATCCATAAGGTACGAAGCTAACCAACCTAAAAGAATGGGAGGTAAGCCAGAAATGCCAAGTTTTTGAAGAAGGATACCATGATCCACTGCGTCAAACGCTTTAGAAAAGTCGGTGTAAATCACATGTACATCGCAATGTTTATTTAAGGACTTTCCTACATACTCGACAAACTCAACTAAATTTGTGACCGTTGATTTGCCTGCACAGAAACCATGTTGGTTCGAGACAATAAGATGGCTAAAACAATCCCAAATGAGGTTGAATATGATACGCTCAAGAATTTTGGAGCAGGAAGACAGCAATGAAATGGGGCGATAATTTGAAGCAATGCTTGAATCACCTTTTTTCGGAATGGGAACGGTATAGGATAGCTTCCAAAGGGAAGGGAAAACCCCTTGTCTAATACTCTTATTGAAAATTATCGCAAGAGGTAAGCATAAAGACAGGCTGCACTTCTTTAGGAAGTAATTGGAGATTCCATCGGGACCAGAAGAAGAATTGTTTTTAAATTATGAAATAATTGTGCCCACATAAGCTTCTTGAATATTAGGGAAAAAAGGAAGGTGATTATGTGATTCATGAAAAGTAGTATAAGCAAAGTACCGGGCAAACAATTCACATATGTCTTTTGGATTGCTTGCAGTTAACTGGTCGAATGAAAGGTTATAGAAGGATGTGAAGATGACGAGCGCATATTTCGAACATATGACCAGAACAGTTTACCTTCGCCTTTGTTGACGCTGTTTTCTATGCTAATAATGTAAGCATTACGTGCTGCCATTATAATTTTTTTCGTTTTGGCTCTAATTCGACGAAATGCAATTAGGTCACAGTTTCTGTTGTAACGTCTTTAACGCAAACGAATTTTGTTCTTTTTCCTTATAAGCCTATGCAAATAAGGCGTGAACCATATAGGACCAATGCGAGGTTTAGTGGAGTAAAGCGGAACGTTTCCCTTTTCATTAAGTTACGAACAACATTGAACTGCAATGAGTTACACAATTCCATAAATTACGACAGATACAGGACTTGCGAGTTAGAAGAGGCCAAAGGCAGGCTAGGCAAATCTGGCCAGAAAGCGTTGGGTATATTAAAGTCACCGCAGATAATGATGTTCGAATCAGGATAGCTAATGTTAATAAGATTGGAATAGTATGCAAAAAGATCAGAGAATACAGAATTTGGAGAGGCGCATGTTGTATATCACCTTGATCTAAAGGCCGGCACACTGATGTTACTGGCGAGAAATATAATTTTGATATGCTTGAGTCTTAAGTCATGAAGTTAAGAAATAGATGGGACGTGGCATTGTCTAAGAACAGTAATATTTTCCTGTTTTGCTGGCCAATCCTGCCACCTAATTCCATTAGCCACTTCGCCATTATTTTGTGAGTCATCTAAGCCTACCTGTTAGACTGCCAATCTTTTGGAAGCTGCTTAATACCAATAGACTGAAATGCCCTAGGTCTGACGTCTTTTCCAATCACAAGTGGCATCTTTTTTTCTACTGCCATATTTCCGCAAAGATAAACGGTTAGTCGTATCTTTTGACAATTTTTCACCGTGACACATTTCGTCATTTTGTCATTTAGAACAAATTTTGTCCGTCTAAGCTCTCTAAGAGGCGCCCGTGTCCGGCCAAGAGGGGTATTTTTTTCAATTTCATGGAAGTGTGCTGTCCGGGTTAGAGGTTATTTTCTATTGTAAAGTCATTCTGAAAGCAATGTTTAAAAAAACCTCCGTCCAACAGGGGTGTCCACTCAAAAGGAGTTTCCGCTCAAAAGGGATTTCCGTTAGGCTTTTTAGAATCAAGGGATCTGTTGCACCTTAGTCTAATCCAAAAGACTTAAATCATACTTAGGGATTGATTTTTTATTGAAGGGGCCCAAGCCAAACCCAATCTCAAAACTGACATCGCGGAATACCCATAAATATGAGAGATTTATGGCTTGAAATGATTTTTATAATTACAAGAGTGTCAACACACACACAAACGAGACCGAGTTCTTATCGTGCGAATAGCACGATGAGTGTGTATCCTAACCCATGTACGAACTTAGAAGGCACGCAAAACGCTAAATATTCAATTTCATGTTTATTGTAGGGGAGGAAGGGGTAGATTGGTGGGATCCGGCACGTCTTTCATGTTTCATAAGGTCAGCTACCATTTTGCACTAATTTTGAGTATTGACAATGTTATATCAAAAGATATGGCTGAATAATAGTTTTGTAGGGGAGGTAGGGGTGGGGGAAGTCAAACATACTCCACTTTCCATCAACTTCAAGGATATGTCACAATTAGGCATTGACCAAAATTTCAGGTCTCTAGCGATATTTTATCGAAAGTTATGGCTGAATTAAAATATCAAAAAGGGGCATTTGTATGGAAGGTAGGGGAACCCTTGGTAAGTTTTGGCCTATTTTCAATACCGTCCAAGATTTTATCAAAGCAAACCTCTGGTCAAAATTTTAAACCGCTAGCATCATTTCGGTAGTTATCGTGCGAACAGACAGACAAACATGGCTTATTCGAATCAGGGACCTACCCTAATCATATATATACATATACAGGGTGTCCGGAAACTGCATTAACACACCGGATGGTTATATCCAGCAAAAAAGTTGTACGGAACATTCCCCCCAATTCTTAACCCTTTAGCTGCCACAGGCATTTAAAGATTTTTGAAAAAAAATCATCTTCTTGTACGACTTAAGCCGCAATATCTTCAAAGCTAGACTAGCTAAAATAGCAAAATAAGATGATTATTACAGCCAACAAATTTACCTAAAAATAAAACTAACCACACTAAAATCGGATAAGAGGTTTGGTTTTTTTAGAGCTTCAAAGTACATTTTTTGTGATTTGACCCAAAAACAATATATTTTTCCATCTCAATTTTCTCCAATTCAGTATCAGTATTAACTTATTTTTTTTTTATAGTTTTGTGTTAAGAATTTATTATTCGTGAGTGACGCAGTATTGTTAGGTCTTACGAAGTACGACTGCTCCCTTTTGGGCAAAGGCGAAGTGAGCAAATTGAGTTGTTGGCCAGCCGCGCTTTGTGTATACTGACACTACTACAACAAACAAGAACGCTTTTTCAACTCAAACCATTCAGTTTATATGGCTTTGACATTGATTCCATTTCGTTGGTAATGCTTTGGTCATGGTTTTCCAACGGTATACAAATTTTTACAATTTTTTAAGGTGAAAAAAACATGAGAAACTAAATCCTTGAAAGCAAGCGTCAAGCAGCAAAGGACCAAAAAGTTGATTTCCACATTCCTATTAACCCAGATATGCCTATGGAGCCGTGTGAAAAGTTCCAAAGTAATTTTTATGATTTTATTGTTTATTTTTATTTAGGAACACTTATTCCAAAACGTGCGAAAAAAAATATTTTTTTTTTTGCTTAAAACTAGGTTTTTGTTGCCGTCCTATATATATATAGGACGGACAGTGCACATAGGTAGCTATGCGTATACAAAGTTTTGGTATAATTTTCGACAAATTACTTAACGAAAATAACAGTTTTCAGCATCTTGGCCATGCTTTACGCACGAAATTTGTTTAGTGAGTAGTTTACTGAATGTGTTCGCCATCTATGAGACACACTCATGGCGTTTGTAACTATGTCGTCTATGAGTCATATGTGCCTCATAAAATGTTCAGTTACGAATAGCTTAGATTAGTAAGGAAATTCCTTTTGTATCATTTCGTAACGTCAAAATTATGCCCAATCCGCGACAGGGAGTTCATTTTCTTAGGTGTCCTATATATATAGGACAGTAGCATATCTGGGTTAAAAACAGACGATGTATTCCGCATCCACAGTAAATGCATTCTATCCAAAATCTTCAGACCCCGTAACCAGTGGCAGAACAACTTCACTCGGGGTTCTCCAGCCTACTTCTTGAGTGGACCCCCCCCCCCTATAAGATATAAGATTTCTGCGATTTTAGAAAAGTGTTTGATACTATTCACTGGCATACGATTGCAAACTTTGCTATGCTAATAAGTATCACCAAATTGGCATATCCTCTATTTCGTGGAAGAGCTCAGCTTCTTTCAATTTTGGCATAAAGTACCACGTCACGTTCGTGGGCCCAGCCAGTTCGGTCATTTTTCCATGATACTATAGTGGGTGTCATTCTAGATGTTAGACGCTGTGGTGCAGTCTGAAACCCCCTTCTGGGTGTTGATTTGAAAGACTCAATTCAAACCAAATTTTTGAACTAAGTTTAGTACCCTCGCCACTATTGTTTTCGTGAGTCCGGTATAGCCAACCTTATCTAAGGGACCTGGTGAAAGATGAACAATAAATTTAGCATTTGTTTTGACTTCGAAAAGTGAACATCTCTTCTTGTCTACAAAAAAATATCTGCGTCAAATATTGGTTTTTCGCAGTCGTGCTGTTTTTATTGTTCGATAAATCTTTAATGTGGCTTCTGGGCCCCAGCGCTACGCGAGCCCTGCGGGCCCTAATGCGCCGCCTCTGCCCGTATCACTGGTCAATTAAATTGTTACTTTGTCCTCCTTAGACGGTAGACGTTTTACTGCATTCAAGAAATACACAGTCCAGACGCGACGCGCACATAACGGTGTATGGTGCAGGTATCTACATTATATATTCGGAATAGGTTCGTTAAAAACAAAGGTTTAAAGCACAGGTCGACGAAGTTGACTGCTTGGCAAGATTCCTGCGCCGGCGGCAAAGTAGCAGCTACATATTTTAAAAACTCCTCTGCGTGTTTAGCAATTTTTTTCGATTTAACTCGATTTTTTGAAAACATAAATGATTCCTTAACACGAACTTATTTTCTTGCACTAACTTTAAATGGCAGTTCCGTTGACAGTTGACGCCCATATTCCCATTGCTACACTAAACCTTAACCCAACCATGTTTGTTACCGTCAATTTCCACTTCTAACTCAACACAAACATGACATCGAAGCCGAGCCTAAATTCTTGTTCAATTCAGAGTCAGTGATGGCTATCTTGTAACGAGCACTTAAAGTGTTCTTAGAATATGCGCCTCGTCTTAGAGTATGTATATGCAGATTAATGGTTAGATACTTTGTCGGTTAAACTAGCATAGCATCGAGTTTTGCGGTTTTACTATGTTATCCCATTGCTTTGCTTTAAGCATTCATGATCCTACAAGACCGGCCTAGTTGCGCCGCAGCGAAGGCGTTCTTGATTTGCATATTTTGTAACTTTTTCGCGCTCTGATTTTGTCTTGCTTTTCGAATAGACTTTTCGCGCTTGTCTCTATTTTCCGCTATATCGCGAATTTGATTTTACATACCTATGTATACATATTTTGTCGGCACAAAAGTCTTTTTGAACGAGTTTTGCATATCACACATTGCACTTCTTGTTGCGTTTGATGATGGTTACATGATGATGACAGCACACCGATGGTGGTGTGATCATGCCTGCAATATGTGTCTCAAGAAATTTCGTATAGTAGATTGGATATGCAGACATGTTTTTGATTTGATTTTGCTTTGGTTCTTTAACGTACTTTTTGTTGCATAGTCATTTATACATATGCATATGTGTGGAGGTTGCGAATAGGTGTCAGGAATTTGCCTGGAAGACATAATAATGGTTGAATGTTGAATCATGGCGATCGATACACATACATACCATACCTCATACCTCAAATATCCAATCCAATGTATAGCAATTTCCAGTTAGAATTTTTTAAAAATTGATTTGGTATGTTGAGAACATTCGTCAAGGATAGCATCAAAATAAAAAAAAAAATATTCAAATAAAATAATATATGCTTGAAAAAATGACGTGGATGTTCCGTAAACTTCAGTCATTAATTTTCAATACTTTAACCTATTAGGCCGGTCTGTATAAGTAAGTAAAAACATCGGAAAAAATACAGCATTGCTGGGTTTTGGATATATCATTGGGATACATAAGGGCAGTTTAAAACCAAATTTGCAATCTCGAAAACCTTGTGCTAACTGAGAGGACCCTCGTTATTTTCCTTTTTTTCGGGTTTTTAGATAATACATATCTCGAAATTTATTATAAAATATTATTTCGAAATTGAAAAAATCATTGCGCAATATCATACAATGGCGTAACTAAGCAAAATATTGCATAACTATGCAAAATAAACAAAAATTCAATTCAATATAATGTAAAAGCTTTCTGAAAATTGTGTGAGTCTTCTATATACGATAAGACTAACCATTAGATAAGATGTACGAGAAACTGCCCATCTGTTAAATCCTCTTTTCTAGAACATGCGAACCCTGTTTTCTTTTATAATAGCAAATCGCAAATCTTAAGCTTAGTGGTCTGCACTGCAGACACTTGCGAGTTGGGAACCACTGCAACCACTGTGTGGCTTCGAAATCCAATGTAAACAGATTCAGTGTATTATGGTCTTTCGAATTTGGGACTCATGTGGCGGACTTCAATCTCAGATGTAGTCACTTACGGGAATAAATAATTCGGCAGAGCCTGCTATACGAAGCTCATGTCAGGATCATATAAATTAAATGGTGGGAATGCATTTCGCGGATTTGGTTCAATATTTTGCTACCCCGTTAGTTACTTGTTTTTTTTTGTTGTCAAATTATTAACAAACTTCTAACATTAATTGACTGGCTTAAATAAAATATTTGCTGATCGAAGACAATTTGTTAGATGGACTGGCGGTGTGACTCTAGTTTTAAAAGCCTATATACGTGGGGTACAGCAATTTAAATTTTTCATTTTATTTCTGACCAGCTTCTGTTCAAAAGATCCTTGAAGTTATCTAGCTAGTGCTAGACAGAGCGGCTCATCCAGAAACAGGAATGAAAGAGACACTAACTTGTTGTGTTATGAGCCGAATATTCTATGTGAATATGTATAGTTCAAAATTGAAGTTTAGACTAATGCATATCGTTGCGGTGTCATAGAAAATATATGTGCACTCTTTGAAAAAAAAAGCAATAAAACTACGGAGATCAATGCCAGAAGGCTCTAAATCTTTTTTAGAATAAATGAGAACGTTATACATCAATCACGACGTGTTGACGGAGGTTATAGTTTAATTTAATCCCTGCTAGAAAATGAATCAATGCTACTAAATAGGCTGTGTGACTTCCCTAAAAATTAAAGTTGATTTTCCCCTGAAATGATGGCCTTCCCCTAAACAATAATCACACTATAAGAACCAGGCGACTATCTTGCCACATTAATGATTCTGATAAGAACCAGAAAAATGTTATTTACTTCAATGAAAACACACTAAACAAATGATTAAGGTTTGTGTTCGTAGAGATGGCTCATGTGATGATCGCTCAGCGATAGAAGTTAAACCACTGATTTTGAGCATAGTCGATACTAGGAAAGTAGAACCGTTCAGAAAATATTTAAATACGGCTTGAAATTGGATGCAAAATTACAATCGCTGAGCGATCATCACATGAATTGTTTCTACGAACACGTACCTTTATCCCCTCAATTGGTAACACTATTATGGATATTACTGAGCATCTCTGCAAAAGAGCGTTCGTGTTCGTATTCAAAAATTGTTATTTACGTGGATGAACTGCCAAGGCAACAGCTGCTTTGTCGCGATGATGCTGGCTAGCGGCAATGATTAGTTTTCCGGTCAGGAGCGTTCCAGGTCAATATATTTTTATAGAAGAATTAATAAGGCCAGTCAACATAATCTGGTACTTCGGAGCTATCTGTATATGTAATTACAACCGTTTCGCCTTATTATGTTCACGTCGATCATTTAGCGTAAGGAATTAGATTTACCGACAGACGTGGACGGATCGGAAATCGTCTGTCTTCGAATTCTGGAAAGGGAATTGTAAGGCATTTTTATTCAAAGACAGTTTGCGTAACCACATCATCTGTCCATAGCGGGAGACCCTTTTTGTCATTCATTTTCTAACCTGAAAAGTTCTGCCTTCCAAAAATGATCCTATTAGTTGAATAATATGTCGCACACATGTTGAAATCATGCATAGTCAATCCTGCATGCCAGACTTTTGTCAAAATCCTTCGCAATTACATTAAACTTAAGGAACCCTGTTGACTTGCACCACTCTGTTGCCAGGTGGAGCTCGCAAGAGTGTTTGACTCTCAATGGATATTGCTCATTTGGTAAAAGGCGCAAGACAAATATTTTCTCTTTAACGAAATAAAGGCGAAATGCCTGTTATTACCAATGAGTATACATTTTTAACTTTTTCTGAAATGTCATATGTATTGAATTCTACAATTTTTGGTTTAGTCGTATATATTCCTTCTTATTCATTCCTCAATATCAGGTGGCAGTTCGTAGAGATTTTTTACCATTGACGGTGTTTGAGCCGTATTAGCCTCTTTCGCCCAACATATCGTGTTTGTTTCGCTGTCCATCGGAGCTTTCGCGGTTTCGTGAAATTGCATGGACATTAACTGTCGGTTATTGAATTGAATTTAATATTCAAGATTTTGAATTCATAAGATATTGGTCACTATAAATTAAGTAAATACATCTAAGTAAAACACCAAACAATAGTATCATCATCAATGTGGCACGGTAGCCCGGCGTCGGACGTCGGCCGCCTGAATTGTTGACCTCCAATTGTCGCGGTAACGTGACCTTGTCCTTCAGTTTCGGAAGCTCAGCAGGTGGTGGGCGTCTTCACCTACAGAGTTCTCCCAGCGAGCTCTCGGTCGTCCACGCAACCAGGCTCCGTTGTGTGTCCATCACCTTCTTTGGCATGCGATTATCGTCCATTCGTTGTACAGTACATGCCCTGCCGATTGTAAACGTTGATTTTCGGTGCTTCTAGCTCATCGTACAATTGATGCAACTCATGGTTGTAATGGATGCGCCATTGATCTCGCTCGCCAACGGCCTCGAAGGACCTTTCGTTCGAATCTGTCCAGCAAAACTGCGGAGGCTTGGGTGATGGTCCATGTATCGCAGCCATAGCATAGCATGGGTAGGATAATCGTTTTATTCACGCGGAGCTTCGTGTTCCTGTGCGCATGCTTCGAGTTAATAATCGGGGAAGTTGTCTACATACTCGATATTAAGCTCCCCCACTGTGCTTCACCTTGAATAGTATGATAACGTTATAAATTCAGGTAACCAAAAGTAAAAATTAAACAAGTAATAGAAAAGGATAAAAAAAAAACAAAAAAAAAATTACAAAAATGTATGTTGCTGTTGTAGTAGATTTTTAACAGAAAAAGCGAAGTAGCCAAGGGACCGAGTTGCAATCAATCATTGCGCATGGAACGAATAAGAGGCGAATCCGTGAAAACCGAAAGTTCATCTGTTGCTGTGTCAAACACTAGCGATGATTTTAATAGACCACGGCATAATTTAAAAAGAATGCATCTTTTGGAGGGATAACAAGTTAAGACGGCCAAGACGTTCAGCATACGGTAGATAAAGGTGATTGAACTCGTAGAGAGGAGCCCTTGTAGAACGTTACGTACTAGAGAGAAACAAAGAGTTTGATGGAAGAACTAATAAAATTAAAGTCCCTGGAGCAACGTAAAACAAAACCTGCGAGCTTAGATGCTTTCTTTATTGTGGCGAAAAAAATTTCATTGAATTTAAGTCGACTCTCTCCATAGGATCGCTGAAAAGAGAGGCATAACTTAGGCCAGTAGCGTCGATTTTGTAGGGGAACATATTATAGCATTGCATTTGCGTTACACTGAAGATAATTGGAGCAATTGGAGCCGCACTACGCTGATAATGTCTTTATGTCTGATTGCTATGATAAACAGTCATCGAGGCCAGAAATTGAAGCGAAAAGCTTGCAATCATCTGCATAATACAATCATTGGTTATTCAAAAGAGCAGGTAGGTTAGATTAGGTATAGGGGCCGCCAGGTGTAAAGCACCTAAACGCACTTAGACCAAAAATTGGTCTATTGTGATACCACCGAATGAAGCGTATCTAAATGTTAATACCTAAGCCGAAAATCAGCCCGTGCTGGCAATATATTTGTTATGCGATAATGGGCTCACGCTACGTAGATCATCTGTATCGTATATAAAATACATTGAGCCAAGAAAACGTCTGCGTTTCTCGGCCAAGGCTGGACAATGGCAGAGAAAATGATGTACACTCTCTTCCTCTTCTTCGTCATCGCAACTACCAAAGAAGTTGTTATGGGGAATTCGGAGCCCCCTGGCGTGCTCCCCGACAGGACAGTGCCCCGTTATGGTCCCGACCAGCTAACCTATTTGTTCCCTATCTATTAAAAGTAAAATGGTTGACCTGGCCGCGTCAAGTTTTGGCCAAATTAATCTTGTTGTAGCACATGTGTTATCGTTTAACCATCTTGCGCTAGCCCTGTACATTGCAGTTTTTTCTATTGCTTGTTTACATTAAGCGATTGGCACTTTAAGATTAATGCGGTCGGCCCCTAAGGTCATAAAAGTCGCATTACGTGCGAGACGGTCCGCATTGCAGTTCCCTTCAGATCCACTATGACTGGGTATCCAGCAGAGAACGATGCTGAAAAAATGACACATTACTCTTAGAGCTGAGCGGCAACTATCAACAGTTTTTGATGTAGTCAGGACATATTTGAGAGATCGGATTGCAGCCTGACTGTCAGTGTAAAATATGACATCCCTCATCGTGACGACATGATCTTCCAACCAGTTTAGGGCTTCCATAATTGCAGAAATTGACGCTTGAAGGACACTACAGTGGACAGGTAGACAGGGTGCCAAGTTAATGTCTAGTCCATCCGAGTGAATTCCAATACCAACTCTTTCGTCCGTCCTAGAACCAACTGTGTAGAACACCAAAGACCCCGTAGCCAGGGGTGTATTGTTATCCCAGTGATCCCTCGACAATCGTCGTTTTTACCAAAAGCATACTTGGGACTAGTGTAGTAAGTTTCTAAGGGGAAGTTAAAATTTTGTAGTATCGTCAAGTGATCGTACTCCAGGGTTTGCCACTGACTATAGTTTCACGTAAGCGTAGTGCCGTGTTAGCAACCAGTTGCTTGCCAAATAGATCCAAAGGTAGCAGAATGAGCGTCACAGCGTCAAGTCCAGCCGAAGGTGTAGTGCGAAAGGCTTCAGTTATGACAATAGAAGCCAGTTATTGTAATCTACATGGAATAAAACACGTGTGCTTCGTTGAATCCACAAAATTTTAACTGGGCTTCTTCTTTTCTTTTGACAGTACATTATTCCCCACTCAGGGTTGTCAGATATGCTTACGACTAGGATTGTATTTCTAAACAAAGTCTACAACTCGTCCAACCTGACAGGCAGATCGCCCACGACCTGACAAGCTTCTCAAAAATATTCTTGCAGAGTCTTCTAATAATCGACGTGCGCGCGCAAGCTTATTCATTTTATCTAGTCTCAACAGGCTGGTTGCATCCTCAAAGTCGCTAATCCACTTCCTTGTACCATGAGCACTATCTCCGGAAAAACGTTGTATTCCATACAATTCGAAAAGTTCTACTCGTCGAGGTGGTGCGGTACTTGGAAAAGTCGAGCACAAACCGTCTTCTTCAAAATATCTCTACGTTTTCGAAGCATTTCCAGCTCTTTGTCCACGCTATTATCGTCCGTTAGTGCAAGAACAACACAGGGGGCTTAGAATCGCAAAATTTAACGGGACGGTGTACGGTGCCACGGTGTTGGTCATCACGGTTATTGGGCATCACGGTGTTGGTCATCACGGTATTGGGCATTACGGTATTGGGAATCACGATGTTGGGCTTCACGGGCTTCGGAATGACATTGTTCGGCATCACGGTGTTCAGCTTTTGTTCACGGTGTTGGGCATCACAGTATTGGGCATCACGGTGTTGGTCATCACGATATTGGGAATCACGGTGTAGGGCTTCACGGGTTTCGAAATAACATTGTTCGGCATCACTGTGTTCGGCTTCTTGTTCTACAGAATTTCCATTGTTAACATCACACAGCTCGACATTCCGGCAACTAGCAGCATGCTGCTGCTTGTCATATTCTTGGGGTCCGTTATCCGCGACGGGATCGATGAGCTTTTGTACGGAATACGTAGTGCGGAATAACGCTCTTAGACTCGCCACTGTCGCATGGGTGGAACAGAGATATTAGCTTGTCCCAGGCAGCAATCAATTAGTTGCGATTCATTCGGCTCATCGCGGTGTTAATTTTTCTTTTTCTGTATTTATTTTTTTTCACCCCACACCTGAAGTTGTAATCTACATGGAGTAAAACGCGTGTGCTTCGTTGAATGCAAAAATTGTTTACTGGGCTTCTTCTTTTCTTTTGACAGTACATTATTCTCCACTCAGGGTTGTCAGATATACTTACGACTAGGATTGTATTTCTAAACAAAGTCTACATTAGAAAAAGTTGTTTTACTGAGTGCCGACCACCATACGCATACCGGTGTATGTAGGATGGGTCGTACGATAGCATGCTGTATTGCAGGGGTGTCAAACTCAAAACCTGGCGCGGGCCAAATAAGACTCTCAGGTTTAGGTGGGCCGCAGAAGGAAAATTTAAAAAATTTTTATGTAATAGTATTACGAAAGTCGATTACAAATTATAAATTAAAAAATTAAGACAAGAAGCGAAAACGTGAAAACATGATTGATCTTCAAGTAACCACAATTACATGATTTGCGACAAATTTTGGACAGAAGATAAAAAATGTTTAGCGCCAGTCATCCGAGGTCGCCCAAAATAACATTTGTAGGCAAAATAGTCAGAATAAATTAATTTCAGCAGAAACGTGGCTAAAGGAGACAAAAGGTTGTTTGTGATATGGTTTTAAACAAACTCATGCACCAATACAGCTTGATAAGTAGGTCTGAAAATCAGGCACTTGGGTCCTAATTATTATGATAGAATTTCACATTCAGGTGATTTAGTCACCAAATAACCAGCCTCAAATTGTTGATAGTATTTGGAGAAAAAGTCTTGCATAAGCCACTGACGAGTTTTAGTAACTTTTGTAGACTTGAGTTCAACTTCTGAACTTGTTCACCTTAAGCGCTGTTTTCACGATGGATTTGTCGTCCAACTTTTAAACATTCAAACAAATTGGACACCAAATCCATCGTGTAAACAGAAGTTGGACAACAAGTTTGAAGTGGAACGAGCATTCAAACAAATCCACCGTGAAAACAGAAGTTGGACAACTTGTTTGAGATGCATTGATTATATTCCAATCGAAATATAAATATACTTTCTAATAATAAAGAATTAATGCGCCTGATTACCAATATCGGTGCGCTATCATCCAATTCTGGCGTTCCGTTCACTTTTGGAGCACGCTGTATACTCATTCGGGCATGTTTCCTTCAATGTTTAAAATATTCACGAAAAAATAAAAGAAAAAGCAAATATATTTTTCCTGAACTAATACGTATTGCAAAAACTGATAACGTTTTACGACCGCTCCAACTTTCAACTACTGTTTACACGGCCAAGAAGTTGGATAGGATTTATTTGATAGGATTTGTTTGAGAGAATATCGTACGTGTAAACAGCCTTCAAACTTGGAAAAGTTTGAGGGAAAAGTTGGATGCAAACAAGTTTGATGCCATCTAAACGCGCCTTTACCAATTTCACTATTTTTGTGTTGATACAGATTGTGCTGCTTTGACATGGCCGCGGGCCGCACAGAACCGCGAGAAGGGCTGCATGCGGCCCCGCGGGCCGCGAGTTTGAGACGTATGTGTAGCAAGGCACACTGCAGTGTAGATCCAATACAGTGCTTTGCTCTTTCCTTTTGCTTCGTGCACGAATAGAGTGCTATAGTAGCTTTATTCATCCTCTCTTGAATGTTTCCAGCTGAACTTCCTATCGAGCAACAGTCCGAGGAACTTAGCCTTTTCAGCAAATGTTAGTTGTTACTCTAGTAAAGAGCACCAACTTCGTTTTAGCTGGATTAATTCTTACCCCACTGAGATTTGCCCAGTTTGTTAAAATTTACAAGGCGTTCTCCAATAGTCCACTAAGCACCTCTGGGAACTTACCTGTCACAGCAATTACGACATCGTCAGCAACCAGTCTTCTCGAGATCCACAAGCCATTGATTGATTGCTATATTCCAGAGTAGTTGAGATAGAATACCTCCTTGTGGTGTACCCCTACAGGCATACCTACTTACAGCCCAGTGTGGTGTGAATGCGTCTAGACCAGGTAACTCATTTATGAAAAAACTGAAGAGAAGGGGCCCTAAAATAGAGCCCTGAGGAACTCCAGACGAGAGACAGAATGGCGGAGAAAGTGAGTTAGTTAAACAAGACATTTAAGAATAGGCTCCTTATCTACAAAATTAAAAGGTGTGCATTCAAATTTTACAAAGTCTTCTATATGCACAAACAAACCACAACCAATCGCTTAAGACACGGCCACGCTACAATTATTTCAGCTCACCTCAAGATATGTAATTGCATACAAAGCAAAGCAATCGAATTTCACACAGTATAGCCAAGCAATTCGACGAACGTTGACCGATAAATATCGCTTGTAATGCGCAATTAATAACGAGTCAATTACAACAATCAATCATATCCACGTCATTTAAGTGCCGCCACAATGGTACACTTCACGGGAGACCGATTTAAGACATAAGAGAAAAGTGAAATGTGATGCAATCTAGAAGAATTGCATATACGATCATGAGTGTGTACCTATTCATACATGCGACTATACATATTGTTCAATCAAAAGCGAAACAAATTGATAACGTCAGCATTACAAAATCGTTGAAAAATCAAACAAAATCGAATTCGGTTTCACCCAGATCCGACAAATTAAACGAAAGATTAAACGTATAGTAGCGCTGGATTGGACTTATGATGATAATCGTCTTGATCTATCATAGTAAAAAGTTCAAGGTAACGCTAAACTGGTGTTTTAGGTGAGGAATTATAATTGATAATTGTTAGTGGTATGGAAAATAAAAATAAAACTGTATTTCTTATGATTGGCATTTTCTTTTGTATTGTTGTGGATTTGCTGCAATAAATCGCAGTGCATTTTGTAATATGTTTATTATATTATAGCTTACAAAATAAGAGAAGCGAAAGTTAAATGAACTCAGTTTGATTGGAAGTGGAGCAGCAGTAATTTATTGCATTGGTGCAATTTTGGTGAGTCTCTTTGGGTCTTTGTACGATTTTTGGGCATTAGTCGTAATACAAACGATTATGACGTTCAGAATAATTGAGGCTCTGAGAAGGTCAAGGGTTTCGCAGCCATCTTGTCAAGCACTAACGTCGCACTTAAATTCAAAAAAAGTTTTCCTTTTTTTTCAATTCAGTTTTCTTTATTAATTCGTTTCAAAAAACTCAGCAAATGTGATCAACTATTTGATTGAGTCTCGATACAAAATTGGAAGCTTCTTTCTTGAGGTGATTGCCGCTTTATATTCCTCTTGACAATAGTGCTTGACTTTTTTAAGTTCATGTATACAAAAGAAAATAATTTTGTAGTCTTAAATCAGCATCTTCCATACAAATATTACTTCTACCCACGCCCTAGAATATCAGAGTTCCAATCAACCGCCCAAGGTGTTCTGAGAACTATCACTCATATATTGAGCTACTTGCATCTAGTTATGATATCTTTTGTCATTTTTACTGCTACAATCGCCACGACACCACAGCTTGCATGATGATGTAGATCTGTCATCCCATTCTTCAAAAAATAACTTCTACACATAGTTTGCGGCAAACAGCCATCATCCTTCTCATCATCGTATGAAGCATTCTTGCAGCAATATCAATATCATCATCAACAACATCCATCGAAGGCGAACAAGTTTACAGCACAGTGCACTGCACTGCACGACACCTTATCGCTGCATTCCTTGCGACCAATATGCCCATGAAGATCACTTCGCAGCATCAAAATGAAGAAGTTCTTCTTCATCTTCTTGGCTGCCACCTAGGTGCTAGTTGTATTGACCAAACAGCGATTGTTGCACGCCACATAAATGTAACAAACAACAATTCATATTTGTGCAGTGATCGTCATCAGTTCATCACTAGAGACTAGCACTAGACTATAGACTAGTATGGTAATGGTAGAGAGCAAGAATATGCATTACTAGCAATATACTGAAGCGCTTCTTTGAACAGTTCAGTGGAACCTATACGCTGCGATTAAGGTTTAGTTGAAAAATAGAGGTTGTATATATGGGGACTAAGAAAAAAGTCTGTCAAGATACAAATCACAAGCAGTCGAGCATCCATATGGGGAACAAACGTTCACTGTTGGAGTTGGATCATATAATTACGTATTCGGATCGATGAATCTGTTGCATTCACAGGGAACAGGGTGAATGCTGACTACATGTGCTCGATCTCGATATATGACAAGAAAGCAATAACGACTAAGATCCAGATATTTATATGTAGGATTAAGATCATAATTAAAATTTTACATACAAATATCAATACGTATGAGTTTAGACGACGAAACATTAATATTAAGTAATCCTGTCCACCCACGCCATGTGTGTGGTCGGAACTTGGAAATTTTGTCATTCAGATTACATATATTGTACACGGCTTTCAGATTATTCCTTGATAACAACGCTAAATTTTTTTAGACCATAATAATTTCTGAAGGATATCTCCTGAATATTAGTTCGGATTATAAAAAGGGCCTATTGTATCAGTCATTCAGTGTTAACTAATTAATATGATTAAATGTTCATTTTCGCATAAATGGAATTTAAATAATAAAAAAAAATCCCGCCCATTATTAACCCCGCTTTTTACAAAAAATCCTGCTTTACATTATCCTGACATCGCAAAATCCTGCTATTGGAGAGTGAAATAATCCCGTCTAAATACCGCCAAAAAAAATCAATTCATATATGTATAGTTATGTATGTGACTACCAGCAGTTAATGCGATACTTTCCCTTAGCACAAATCCGTCTGAATACAGTCTTGACTCGGTAATCCGGATCTCCTTTAATCCGGATATCACGCTAATCCGGACCACTAAATGTTTCCACTATGTATTCTATAGTCCGGATTTCGGCAGCGATTTTGACTCTATAATCCTGATATTTGAGATTTTCAGGGTGAAATAGTAGATTTGGTCTCGAACTTTTTTACGGGACCGTTTGGCAAATGATATGATTCTGACTAATTTCAAAGAAATTATACAATTATCGGCTTTTGTTCCTGTTTTTTATTTATTTGGACTGTTTTTCCTGAGAAAAAAGTGATTTCCGCAATCCGGATGTTTCGATGGTCCGGATTACCCCTTGCAACAATTGATCCGGATTATCGAGTCAAGACTGTATTTGTTTATTTCTTCGCTCAAGATGATAGAGCCCCTACAGAACAGTGTGATAATTTTGTAAATCGAGATTCAACTAGTCAACAAGATTTGAATGGTACGCGTGATTTTTGAAAGAATACTTACCTTGTAGGATAGGATATTAAAAGGAGTTGGCTACGATTGAAAATCATTATTCATTATTCAGCTATGGATGTGATATTTACAGCTATTCAACAGCTAAACCTTAATAAAGGTCCCGGTCCTGACTCAATTCCTCCCTGTTTTGTTACGTGTTGTGTAGACTCACTAATTATGTACTCCTCTACACATGATTTTTAAAAAATCGCTTCTTTGTGGTATTTTCCCCATCTTCCTGGAAACTTTCCCATCTGAAACCCATCTACAAAAGCGGCGATAAACGATCGGTTGACAACTACCGGGGCACAGTTATCCTCAAACTTTTGGAGAGTTATCGAAAAGGCAGATCGACTGAAACTTACCTCATGATACTAGTTTCCGATGTTCGTATTATTCATATCCAAATGTGTATTTGCGTCTTCTTGGGTGCCTCAAGGAAGTCATCTAGGTCCACTTCTTGTTAACATCTTTATATCCGACTTATCACATATATTACAGGATATGTAATCCTCATCTTTTCTATGCTGACGACTTAAAGTTATACCATTGGCTGATTTCAGATTGTAAGACGAAACCGGACGGGTAAACTTGCAAGACAAGAGAGCTTTTGTAGTGGCCAGCAGACAAGCATTGTGCATTTCACATTGTAAGAACGAGTCTTACGAAAGAAAAAAATCTTGACACGATTGTTTTTCTTTCGTAAGAAACGTACGATCGATAAGACGATTGCATCTACCGATAGTTCAGGCGTTCTGCGACGACAATTAGCGCGTGTTTTACTTGCATTTTAATCTTGTCGACTCGTCATTTCATTGTACACTAACTTTGGAGCGTGCATGGCAACATTTATACATACTTGCTGTGTGATTATTGTTCGCCGGTCCGTGTTTTGATCGGATAGTGTGAAATGATCATACGATGGTTCTTGTCTTGCAAGTATAGCCGTCCGGTTACTTCTTACAATGTGAATTCACCCATTCCATCCTTACCCAGTATGACTCAGCATTCTTTCAATGTAAACTAAAATCCCTTCAACAGTGTTGTCATCGTAATAATCTATATCCCAACGTTAACAAATGCCAAGTGATTAGCTTTTCTCGGAAAAATGGAGTTATAATCATTCCGTACCTTCTCAACAACATTGAATTGTGTAGGGTTGATCATATCACTAACTTCGGCGTTATTTTGGACATCAAAATGCACTTTAATCTGCAATATGATATAGGGTATTATCCTTGGCCACCAAGCAGTTTGGCTTTATTAAAAGACGTTCTACGGAATTTAAAAATATTTGGGTTACTACTAACACTCTTGTCTGCCCCCTTTTAGAATACGCCTGCATAAATGGAAACCTGTCTTCGGCCTACACTGCAATAGATACGAATCTATCCAAAAGCGATTCACATTTTTTGCTCTGATAAATACGCCTGTAGTCTGGCTGGTCTAGCGGTTAGTGCGCGCACCTTCGGTGCACAGGGTCATGAGTTCGAATCTCACCGTGAGTCATGGTGTTTTTCGAACTCACGAGCTTGTGACGGACTATGATCCCGCTCAGATGTTTAACGAGTACCCATTATGGGGATAAATAACACTGCTGAGCGTGATGCTGATCTCATTACCTCAACAAAAAGTAGATAAAATCTTGGAAATAGGATGTCGCAAACACATCCTGCGGCCTTAGTCCAATGTTGGATTGTCGCGCTTGTTATTTATTTTTTATTTTTTTAAATACGCCTGCATATATGGATCCCTGTCTTCGACCTACACTGCGAGAGATTCGAATCTATCCAAAATCAATTCACACTTTTTGCTCTGAAGAACCTTTATCATAAAGTAAGTAATTGGAATAGAGATGGAACTCCATATAACATTAAAGTCTACTGAAAAACATTTTACCTTTGAGTGTGTGCTGTAAGTAACGTGTACAGGAAGATATCTTCATGTATGTACACGGAACTTACAGCACACACTCAAAGGTAAAATGTTTTTCAGTAGATTTTAATGTTATATGGAGCTCCATCTCTATTCCAATTACTTACTTTAAGTGATGCCCACACCGGCGCGTCAGCGAATATTCGCGACGAATTTTTCCGCGGCGTCAAAATTGTAACACACTGAGTTGTATGGAGATGCCCACACTAACGCGAATATTCGCCAGTTTTGCAGGATTTTTTCCGGTTCGAATATTTGCTACTGAATGTCATTTTATTCAAATAATTTATTTGACAGGTGCAGTGTAGTACAACTTGATGTTGGTGTACCTGAAAAAGATGAAGATTTGAAATGAGTTGTTTAGGTATTGACCCAGCATTTAAGTTTTGAATGTTTTATGGTATCAGTGGATGAGTAAAAGAAGTAACATTTCTGGAAACCTGAATTCCAAGGAAGGAAGGTTTACTCGTTGTTGTTACACAAATAAATTGCCAGAGATATCGACGATTTTCTAAAGCGCTTAGTACGAAGTTGATCGTGAAATCGCTGTAACCGACATCTAGGTTGACAACTAACAAAAGCATACATTTTGTGAATTATTGAGTGTATTCACGTACACTTCGCTCAGTACATTTCGACGAGAAAAATGTCATCATTCCTAGCGGCGAGAACCGCAAACTGAGTTTTTGTGATAAGTAGCGCAGCGTCCTCTAGTTAGCACGAATTTTCTACGCTTCCCAACGAGGTAGCCATAGAGCAGAGCGGATAGCGGGAAAAAAATTTGAAAATTTTTGAAATAAATAATGTTTTAGAAAATTTTATGTAGATTATCCTAATTTTTACATTTTGCATAATTGTTCTAAGTTTTTGGGACTAGCATGTGCACAAGCAATATCATTTTTTGGTCAAATTTGGGAAAAAAAATCCATGTATGCGTTTGTTTGGTTGGCGGTCGTGTTGTATATGAACAAATGTTTTGACATCTCGCAAAATCAAAGTCGCCATTTGCAATTCGTTGTGTGGTGGTTGTTTGTTTATGTTTATAATTCGTTTGTGTTTTTCATGTTATAAGTTTTGTTGTTTTTTTTTGTTCTAAGATCACTAATCAATTTACGTCTGCACCGCTTGCTAGTCAAAACGTTTGTGTGTGTCAACAAATTTGTTTTCTTCGCAGCAAAGGTACATCCAGATGCACAGGTATGTAATTGAATTTACCTGCAACATACATATCTATGTATAGTACATGCACGTTACAGGTAAAATCAATTACCTGTGTAAAATGGGTCTCGGGAATTTGCGAAATGTTTTTAGGTTTCCAACCAATGCATTTTGTTTCCTTTTACGCTATTTAAATAAAAAACTGTTAATATTTTTCAAATTTTCGCGCCTTGTTCGCCAAATTATTTGCATGATGGCGCTGTCGTCAAATGACATTAGTGGTACATTGCATTCACCCACTTTCTTCGTCGCTCAGTTTAGCGCGCCTTCTGGTGGAGGAAAATATAAGCAGAATTTGATACAAAATTCGAGTCCGCTCACTTGTGCGTGAATGCACACATTGTACTTACCTGGGTTATCCCCTTGTGAGCTGCGCAGGAAAGATGGTCAGACGCCACTTTAGAGAATTTTGTTGCGAGTGCAGCGAAACCTTGATCGCTTCGCTGGACTCAAGGATTCCAAAGATATCGACGGATTATCGAAGTAGTATACGAAGCTGATTGTGAAATTGCTGTGGCCAACATCCAGGTTGACGGTTATCTCTGACCACCCTGTGCACTGACCGGAAAAAAAGAGGATCCAATGGCCCTTTCGACAATGTTATGGTGAGTCTAGCGCCAACTCGGTCGTTCTGCCACACCAAAGGATTGCACACGGTTGAATATTTAGGTATAAATTTAATAAAAAATGATATCTATATAAATCCATAAAGAATGTGTATAAACTTTATAAATGTGCTAGGTATACAAATCTATAATCGAAGGTATGGCTTTTATCCAAGCGGGTATACCATTTGTTTATTTGATTCAGTGTATATTCAATAACATGTTGGTATTAATTGAATTGATAAATAATTTGTATAAACTATATACCATATAGAATAAGCCCATTTTATAACGATTTGTTATAGATTGAATAGGTATGATTTATGAATCGAATGAATAAATATCATTTATAAACTATATATTCATGTATATACTCATTATTTATAAAAACTGTATAGATATAGTAAATATCTATACTATCCACAGTTTATTTTTATAATTATTGAGTATAATAGGTTATTGACGCATGTCAGTTGGTGTAACCAAAACGGACCACATCAAGAGTAGCTACATTCATAAGGCAGCTTGTCCATATACCAACCAATCACCGAAAAACTCGAAGACCGACAAATGGATTGGTATTGCCATGTTCAAAGGCGTCCCCCTGAGAACCCCGCAAAGAAAGCGATATCAATGGAAGTTCCACTTGATGGACCCAAGGCCAGAAGCAGACCGAAGAACACCTGGATGTGTCAAATGAAAAGCAAAAACAACGCATTGGTCTCTGCGATGGCATGATCGAAGATAGAGCTGCCTGTAGAAATATTCTAAGATATTACCGCCAAAACGGGCGATGTGTCTACGCCGCAGGTCGAGCAACACTAAACTATGGAGCGGTATAAAGAACGAGGCAAGGAAGAAGAAGAACTGTATAATAGGTTAAGTAATGATGAAGAAAACACTTTATTTAACTTTAAATATAATTTACTTTTATTCACATTTTTTTTACTATATACATTTTATTTGTTTTTCTGGAGGTTTCTGGATATTCCGGACACTTTAAGATTTCCACTATTGGGGAGCAGGACTCGTGCACAAACATTATTGACATGTTAATTCACTCGCGAAATAACGACAACTGAACAAAACCCAGTTATAATTTTTGAATTTCAAAATCAAGCTAAAGATTATAAATGTTGATATTAAAATTATTGACTCTACCAATATCAATACTACACTGAAATTAATTGTATACCATCAGAAAATAGAAATCCATTTATACCGTTAACATTCTCCCGAGCCTCAATCATGTGCTGAAAATCCGAACGGAAAATTTTAATTGTTATTCTTCGCCATATCAAATTTATACATTTTGATATAAATGCTGCAAGAGCAAATGAAAATTTACTGTTATCTTGTCTCTTTGCATTTATCACAAGGAAATTCATTCTTACATGGTATAAAGTTTATTCCTTTGAGTATGCGTTTTAGTATGAAAATATTATTTTCATTCCATCGTCGAATAAACAATTTTTTTTATGCCATTTTAGTTTAAAATTTATCCCACGTTGGTATACTTTGTGTCAATAACATGGTAAAATATACATTTTATGCCAATTTTGATATTCAACGATTGAATACTTTCGACGTTATTAAAAAAGGATAATTTTTATACCTAAATATTCAACCGTGCAGAGATATCGACGGATTTCCGAAAGAATACAAGGTCAACCGTTTCATTCATGAATAGTATACGATAGGAAATGAGGATACTGGTGGTTCGGTGCTCGCGTTTGTAAGTAGTTACATACAAGCTTGAATATTATTGAATTGAATGTTTACTTTGCATAGTTACGCCATATTTTAGTTGGTTACGCCATCGTAAGGATTCTACTAAAAGTTATTATGCAATTTCATACGATGGCGTAACCAAGGAAAATATGGCGTAACTATGCAAAGTAAACATTCCATTCAATAGAATATTTACGCTTGTATGTAACTACGCATTTTGCGTAACCATGCTAAGTAAACAGTTACATATGTATATTCATTTCAAAACAGCCACAAAACAATGTTCAAGCTTTGTGTCTTCTCTATACGATAAGACCAACCATTCGACGGGCACAAGGTGAGATGTAAGAGTTTTCGGGTACTCGATAGTCAATTCAAACCCTGCCGCAACTTTTATTAGGGTACGGTATAACAAGGTTGTACTGCACTGTATATTTTCATCAATTTGAGCATGTCAATGATTTTATACTTAGAATAAGTATAGACATGGGGATGTAAAATGTCGAATTTCACGTTGATTTCTTCCGCTTGCGCTTTTACATAATAAGTAAAGATGCCGCGACATTTTGATTTAGTGCACGAAAATTGCAGCATGATTATAAATGTTAAAATAATTGTATTTGGCCAGTTCTTGCAGTTATTCTCTATCATGTCTAAGTCCCTTCCTTACATAAATCTAATACATTTTCTAAGGCAACAACATGATATCAGCTGTGTGTGACAGTACCCAGCGTGCCGCGCCGGTGTGGGCACCAAAAATTGTGTCGCGAATTTTCCGGCGCGGATTCGCGACGGAAAATTCGTGACGCGTTGGTCACTTTATGCCTTTATAACCCAGCCGACTATCAAAATCTCCCATCGTACACCTACAAGC
Source organism: Microchrysa polita (assembly GCA_949715475.1). Taxonomy (NCBI): domain Eukaryota; kingdom Metazoa; phylum Arthropoda; class Insecta; order Diptera; family Stratiomyidae; genus Microchrysa; species Microchrysa polita. The sequence goes on along the minus strand of OX454416.1, from coordinate 121,917,831 downwards.
TAAATTTAATGACTCTTCCTGCAAGAAGAACACTACTTTGTGCCTGTTTCTTCTTTGATGTTATCAACGGCACAATCAGTGTTGATTTTATCCGCAACAAACTCGTTTTTAACGATCAACTGAGACGCACTAGGCACAACTCTCCTTAAAGAATACCAACACTTAACCATCTATGGTTTCCAATTAACAGATGCTGCCGCACTTTCAACTCACTCAGTATGCATTATTGTCCTGACATGTCTAAATCTGTATTTAGGCTAAACTTGACTAAGGCCCTTCAATCATCCTAGTCCATTCAACCTTTTAAGCCCAATTTCTACCAAACTTTCCTCCCAATTAGAATTTACAATTAGTATAAGTATTTATGATTGTTAAATGCCACTTTAAAATCCCGCTCAATTGAAATCTTGTCTAATCAAAATCCGGTCAATTTAATATCCCGCTATTTAAATAACCCGCTAATTAAAAATACCGTTTTAATATCTCGCCACCATATTTACCGTTAAAATAATAGGTCTCCTCGCATACTTAAGTCTCGAAGAACCACGGGCCAGGTGACTTAATTTGAAAAATAGGTGTTCTGGTCTTTCGGAAGTAGTAAGCTAAATATCCCCTGTATGACAGTCTTGTTCAGTCGGGGCTCAATTATCATCTTGATCGGAGAAATGACCAAATATTCTGACGGACTTGCGCTAAGAAGAAGTGTGTATCGCATTAACTGCTGGGAATCACATAACAGAACTACACTCTATGAAATTTTTACTCTTATAATAGAAAGAAACTTTGTTTCCTTCTATTATAATAGTGAAATTACTCTGCAATCTAAATTTGCAAATCAAGTGTAATTTTACATAAAAAATGTTTAAAAAAGTACTCCAATTAGCAAATTTACACCGCGCTATGTGTAAAAACACTCCGTAATAATAGGAATATAATGCGGTTTCACTCTTTTTTCGTTGTAAAGATTTAAGTGGCGAACCTTTGTAAATAATATAGCTATCAATAAAACTATTTAAGGCTATATAAAATATAAACAAGTATCGGTCGAGTTTTGCTGATCAGTTTTTCGTCTACATGGGAGGTTGCAATATGGTCTTTTTTGTGCGATCTGTACACTTGTTCTTCTTCTCAGTACCGTAACTCAGCCGTTTATAGGTAATTTCCAGTCAACGTTACTTTGCATATCATTTCGGAGTGTAATGCTGCAAGCACTAAATATTTCTTATCCACACATGTACGGAAATTTTGGACCACGCCGAGATTCGATCTCGAGACCTCTAGATTACTAGCATCGTAGAGTGCGACTCAACCAAGTGAGCCACAGAGCGTGTACACATGAGTTCTAAATGCAGAGAATTTTTGGAAAAATGTGGTACACTGTGCTACAGTACAGCCGATTGAAGTATGACAACTGGAGAGCACGCTACAAAAAATGAGTAAAACTTCAACTGCACGTTGTAAAAATACACCACAAATCCGAATTATACACATAAACGTTGTAAAAATGCACCAGAAAATCTGAATTATACAGAAGTGTAGCGTAAGAACACATTTCACACCGATTTTGGTGTAATTTTCTTATTTTACACAGAAATTGTTGAAAAATGCACTCTGTATGTGATTATAAGCGGGAAAAAGTGTAAAATTACCGCATTTTCAGCGGAAATTTAAATTCACTTTTTAGAGTGTATTGATTTTAAGGCCAGTCAATAAGCCGAAATATAAGGCGTTAGGTCGGAAAAAATAGCTCGGCTCTGTTTTTTTTGGGATATTCCTAGGATAGATACCAGAAGTGTACCACCAAGTTTGCAACTTCGAAAAGCCTGTGCTAACCCCGTGACCCTAAAAAAAACTCAAAATTGTCGGACTTTTTTCATATTTTGTTTTGTATTTTTGAAAGGTGCTTCCTACAAGAAAATCGTTCACTGCACTCTTAAAGCTAACAAAATCTTCTAATTTGAGTGCAACCCCAGCTTTCTAGGTACAAAGGATCCCAAGATACAGCATTTTAAAAGATGTTTTTTTTTTTAAATTGTAATACGACGTACTCTATGACGTGTTCCGATTCCATCTGTTCCTGGATGCGTTGAGGCTAATCCAGGAACAGAGTTGGATGAATTTTGGCTAAGATTCAAAAAGAAAAAAAGTTTTCCTTACAAGAACCTAATATGTATTTAGGGGTTGGTTTGTATGACAGCCCTATGACGTAATGTTCCGATTCCTAGATATGTTTTTAGGCTTTACTATGAACACATTTGGGTGAGGTTTAGTTAAGATTGGTTCATAAAGAAAAAAGTTTTTCTTGGAAGAACCTATGACGTAGTGTTCCGATTTCATCCGTTCCTAGAAATTTTTTGAGGTTTAACCAGGAACATACTTGGGTGAAGTTTTGTTAATATTGATATACAGTCGCCTCTCGTTAATTCGAACCTCGGAATTTTTCGATAATCCGAACTAGTTAACCTGTCCCTTCGATAAATCGAAATAACAGAGCCAAGTTTGTATGAAGTTGTATACACTCGATAAACCGAAATGATTTCGTTCAACTGAGTGATCGCTGGCATTTTATAATTCGAAATTTGCATTTAGAAACTCTTTATAATTCGAATTTTTCCTGAAATGTTTCTGTTGCTGTCTTTTTACGGCTAATTTTGAAAAGATTACACATTCTCTTCAGTTTATTGTTAACTTTCAAGTGAAAATGATTTCGAAAAAGTACACGTGCATATCCGTAGATGTGAAAAGACAAATTATCGCGGCAGTGGAAAATGGTGATAAAAAAAATATGTGGCAACGAATTTCAAGATTTCAGCATTTACTACTATTTTAAAACAAAAAATAAAAAACAAAAATTTGGAAACCACATTACATTAAAAAAATACCGGCGTACAGAGGGCTGCGCCCGCAATACGAGGGTTTTTTAGATTTTGGATACACACATAGTGAATAATTTTGCACATATACTTTATAGGTAATAAATAAGAATTATGCACAATATTAATGAATTGCTTCTCGTAAATCTTTTTTTGGATTGGTCTAATCTAGATAAACGCGTTCCAGAATGAAACACTTTTTAATTAGACCAATCCAAAAATAGATTTACTATGTATCGTGGTTAAATATATTAACTGCATTTATTAGCTGTAACTCCGTTACCATTCCTCCAAACTGGAAAAAAGCGACTGATATGAAATGCACCCATTGAGTTCTTTGATTTGAGTACCCATACGTCGCTGTCCGATAAAAACTAAAAAAAGTCGACTTTTTAAAATCTCCGGGACACCCTGTTAGCTTTGTCCTACCAACGTCTAAGTATTTCGCGCTAAAGACTCTTACGATTCTACACATTCCTACCAAATTTCATAACGATCAGTTAGTGAACAAATTTTTAAATCTCCGTGACACCCTGTTATCTTTGCCCTACTAACTTCTAAGTATTTCGTGCCAAAGACTGTTACTATTCTACACATTCCTACTAAAATACATGACGATTGGTTAAGCCGTTCGCGAGGTATTTAGTGAACAAATTTGTAAATGTCCGGGACACCCTGTTTTATTTGCCATACCAATTTTTAAGTATTTCATGCCAAAGACTGTTACCATTCTACACATTCCTACCAAATTTCATGACGATCTGTTAAGCCGTTCGCGAGTTATTTAGTGAACAAATTTTCAAATGTCCGGGCACCCTGTTATTTTTGTCCTACCAACTTTTAAGTATTTCGTGCCAAAGACTGTTACCATTCTACACATTCCTACGAAATTTCATGACGATCGGTTAAGCCGTTCGCGAGTTATTTAGTGAACAGACAGACGGACAGACGGACGGACAAAATCGATTTCATACGGGTTTTTTGAAAAATCTAAAAAACCCTAAAAACGCAAAAGAATGCGATAGGGTATCCTATTTCCTCATTAAAATTAGTGTATCTCCAGTCGATCACAAAATAAGGACAAGAATTGTTTCGATATTTTTTCATAAATTAACTTTAGTAGATTGAATAGTCAATCTCATGATAGGTTTAGGATCTACCTAGTGCTGAAAAATAGTTTTCGCTTTATGTTGGAACACAATTTAATTACACTATTGAAGGAAAGCCTTTAAAATGGTTGAGGTAGTGTCGCGAACAAATTTTCCGGTTGGAGGAGCTTTGCTGATTTGTGAAATAAATTATTTTATTTACATAGTCCCTTTTTTCGATAATTCGAACACTCAATAATTCGAAATTTTTTCGTTGTTTCGTGGGCTTCGAATTATCAAGAGTCGATTGTATAAAGAAAAAAAAATTTCTTAGAAGAACCTGATTTTCAGGTAGAGCCCTATGACCCCATGGTCCGATTCCATTCGTTCCGACATATATACAGCTAAGTAACTGGTTTATAACTTTGTGTCACATGACTTTCTCCGTAGAATGCGCATTTAAGCCGATATTTAGTTCGAAAGATGACTACAATTACAATTTCGAACTTTTTTACAAAAAAAAAACAATGTTTAAAGTGCTCTCTCTTGGGATCCTTTATACCTACAAAGCTGGAGATGGACTCATATTAAAGAAGGTTTTGTTAGCTTTAAAAATCTAGTAGACGACTTTTTTGTTGGGAGCACCTTTTGGAAATTACAAACTAAAATATGAAAAAAGTCCGAAAATTTTGAGGTTTTTTGAGGGTCACGGGGTTAGCACAGGTTTTTCGAAGTTTGCAAACTTGCTGGTACACTTCTGGTATCAACCCTAACAATATCCCAAAAAACCAGAGCCGAGCTATTTTTTGTGACCTAAAATCATAAAATATTTTTTGTTAACAATGAAAATAATTTTTTGCGGTATTTTGACGGGATTATTTCAGTAGCCACTAGCGGGATTTCAAAACGGCGGGGTTTTTAGAGGGCGAGATTTAGAGGAGTCGGGATTTTGTAATGGCCGGATTTTTAAGTGGATTTAGTAATATCGGGATAATGTTAAGCGGATTATTTTTGTAAAAAAAACGAATAATATATTGAATTAGCAGGTTATTGAATTGGCAGGATATTAACTGAATTTAAGGGTTAAGGACTACACAGGATTTTTAATTGTCTGGATAATGACCGTCGGAAAAGCGAAAAGTGAGCTAGAATATGCGCTTCATAGGATGAAACTCGAGTCAAAAATCATCTAGAAGAATGTTTTTTAGAATTTTGTCTAAAAGTAGGTACAGGAAAACCTCTCACGTTTGTAGAAAAACAAGGCCATATGTTTCGTCTGTTAGCTTGCCCTTAATCAATCCTATGGCTAATATTTAAGTTCTCTAGTGGATAAGTGAAAATTTTCAAAGAATTTTACCAGTATGAATACGTAAAGTAATTTTTATCACTTTGTTCAAGAGAAAGTGTCCGTTCAAAAGACGACGTAAAATTTTCTCCGGGGATTAAAATTTTGCTCTCCGCGTCCGTTAGAGGGGTGTCTGTTATATAGGGGTTTTATTTGCACTAATATAGTATAAATTAAAATCGGGACTTTTTGAAAATGTCCGTTTCGAGAGGTGTCCACTCTAGAGAGGTGTCCGTTAAGAGAGGTTTCACTGTACTAACATCGTCATTTCATGTGAAATCAATGCAAATACTGTCAAAATTTTGATGATCGTGAAATCGTACTCGCTTGGTGGTACTTAGTTCACACAAAAATTTCCACACCGGTTTTTGACATCTCGCCAGCGAAAACAAATGCAGCTGCACTTTATTTCACAGGGAATAGGTGTCATCGACAATAAATCAGGCCGCGAGTGCACATTTATCTTAAATTTTGTGATTAAAAGGCAAATCTCCACGGCACACTTTTCATGGGAGACATAAATGCAAGTTTTTCGCTCGGTGAACATAGTAGTAACCTTTACTCGTACTTTAAATTAGATTATCCAAAGGAATCTGAAATATTTTCAAATGGTCCTTGATGCACCATTGGTTAAGAACCACTGTTCTGTTATCGATTAAGAATAAATTTGTAAGCAACTCGTCTAGGATACCTAAAAATATTTATCACTCCATAAGGATAGTCTTTCCAGTGTAATATGAACCCTGCGTGATTCCAACAGATTTGCCGATTCTTTCAGACATTTTTTTTTCGTGACGTTGCCAATTACCATCGACCGACGAGGTCAGAGTACATTTATTTCCTGTCTTAATCGTACATGCAAGAAAAAGTGACAGTACGAATTTATTGATCTATATAGGCGAGGTGAACTGCAACCTTATGCAATTTTATGTACACAATTGCGCTGGCCAATAAAAAATGTAAAATAACATAGACATCGGATTAAATGCAACTTAAGTACGGTCTTTGTTAAATTTCGAATACACGACGATGTATGCTTTAATCAAAATCTACTTAATCTATTTTGCATGAAGTCCGTCAAGTACATTTACTCTTACCTATGCTATAACGTGGTTTGCATTTTTTCAGCGAATCGTATTATTTGTTCTTTTTTGTTTGGGTCGTGACATTGAATGGATGTAATACAAATTCCAATTTTTATGTATTTACAGATTATACTCAAATGCAATTTTTTCTGTATACTGACTGACCCTGACTGTTTGAGTTTCAGTGTATAGTCCCATACATTTAGTATTCATTCTATAACTTTAATTTTAACTCAACTATCTGTGGGTATATTTTCGGTTTTGATGGACCTGTTTTTCTAGTCATTGTGACATGGCTTATATGCATAATCACAAGCAGTACTTATTGTATACCTTTTTTTGTGATGGACAAAGAATATACGTTGTGACCTAGTTGATTTTCTAATTGATGATAATACTAACCTGAAACTCGAAAGAGGTTATAGGTCGTCATTATTAACCCGCAAAACACTCGACTCGACTCTATCTATATTGTACCTCAGCTTTCAAAAGCGACAAGAAAACTATTGAATGCAATAAATCCATTTTTATCAAACAAATTACGTCAATTCCAGTACAAATCAATGAGTATATAACGAGCTCTCATAAAAGATGAAAAGCTATAATAAGTTCACTTTACATAGTGGAATGCATCCTTTGTTCATCTCTACACCATCAGTGTTAAAGTCCTATGGTTTTTGCTCCTGTTGTCGTCCTGAATAGTGTACTACTGGGTCGTGCATATTCCACAACTATAACTATAACTATATAAAAATCTGAATCCCATTCAGACCACAGAGACAAAGAGTGATGCTGACGATACGACATCATCATTCATGAATGACATGATGGAAAGCATACAATGTTCCTGATGAACTTTGAGTAAAATTGTTGTTGTCGTCGTTCTTTTTTCCTGTCACCGCGCGTCTTTCAGCCCATATTATCTGGCACTAATGCTTTAAACGACTCACCATAGTGCACTCCCACAATAGCATTGAAGTGTTTTTTTGAAGTTTCGTGTCGACAGCAAAAAGTCAAAGGACGATCAATGTTGCGGCTATTAACCTTTTGTCTTTCAATCGTTCACCTTCTTCTCTTCGGTTTGTTTAATTAATTTTCATTTAATCGGTTGAATATTGTCAATGTTCATGGTGCAATTGATTTGATCAATAGTATGTCCAATGCTGGTTGAATGATGTGAGCGGGACTGTTTTAGACAAGTGGAATGCATAGATGACGAATGATGCACACGACTATGGTGTAAAATCAAATAACTTTTGGATTACATAAATTCCTTTATTAGCCAAAACCAGCTAATTAACAGTTTTGCGCAGCATTTTAGCTCTTTATATGGATATTACAATTTATAATTGATTGACTTGGCCTAGAACTAAAAGCAAAAAAAAGTCGGTTAATTAACTAACAAGTCATTGATTTTTTACTATATAAATCATTCTAAAGACGCTTTATGGAATTAAATGACTCACAAATCGTATCACACTATACAACCAATTTTATGACGGTATCTTTCAATAAAAATCGATAACATTGGAATGACACAATAATTGCTAAAAATATTACCCAACCATCAACAGTCTCCATAAATAAATGTTTAGCAAGTAACTCTAGCCTTTGCAGTCTGTCACACCCGAGACTCACGTCCCGACTCTTGGTCTAGATCAATTTGTTACAGAATTGCAAAAGATTTATATGTCTTTTTTCTAATGACTTCAAATGGCCTGTCGCGCACAGCTATACATACATAAATAAGTCTTGACTTTCGTCTAACGTTTCTATACTCTCTTCCACCTTGAATTCAGTATTCGACGAGACATTACGTACGTGGCATTATGGGCAACCAAAGTTTACATATTCGTATTCTACAGGGTGTCCGGAAACTGCAGCATAAACGCATAGGAAAATTATTTCTTATGTGATTTCCAGTGTACGGGATATACCCCCAATTCTTAACCCTTTAGATACCACAGGCAATTGTGAATTTTTGAAAAATTCATTTTCTTACACGATTTCAAGCTCAATATCTCCAAAACTAGACTGGAGATGGAATAGCGAAATAACATGATTATTATCAAAGCCAACAGATTTACCTAAACAATTATAATCTTCAAATGCCTGTGTTCCAGCTAAAGGAAATCGCATAACGAATCATGTTTTGGTGCGTTTATGCGGTAGTTTCCGGACATCCTGTATAGAAATCATTCGCGATAGTATTAAAATTTTGTAGCCACATCAGATACGTGTATAGCCGATTACGCACAGATGCAGTGCTAATAAATTTTAATTTGTGACTCATAAAAGCACAATTTGAATTGTTAATGGAACATAGACGCCATCCAATTGAATATTATATGGAATCTCTCTCTCGATTACCGTAACTCCTAGTGGAGCATGGTGCGTTGATGACTACCGTGTGTAGTCATCAACGTTACAAAGACAACTGAATTCGGAGTGTGATACGGTTGTCAGCCATACCACTTCCTAGTCGCATTGTTATTATTCTACGATAAGAATATTTCTTATCATCTTCTTCTGAATAATAAACTTGCGACGAGTCGTGCCGAGTTTGGAAACTCGTTTCTCTATGAGTGTCTATTTCACAGAGTGGCGACCGAACGATCACGGCCACAGAGCTCGATTATATGGAATGGTGAATAAAAATTAGGGTTGGTCCTGCCGATTGGGCAAAAATTACAGAATATACATTTAGAACTTGGATTGCTGTTAAATATGCAATTCCATCATTCCACAGTTTATTTTTTTATTAGTTCATCATAAATATTGCAACAAACAATGAGTGGCGGATTTACACATTTATAGCTTTCCTTTAAATCAAGTTGTGTAGATGAAAAGAATGTCAGTAGAGCGTCGATTATCCGAACGCCAATTATCCGAACACTCGATCAACAACCAAAGTTCAAAGAACTTCAATTGTCTGATAGTAGATAAGTTCCAGTTGTTTCGCACATTTTTATCATGTTGCTTTAATTACTTTTTTCGCATTCCTATAATTTTTCTATTTGTCATTAACCGAATTTTCGGTTATCCGATCCGAACGATCCCTGTCGATGTTAGTTAAGATAATTGACTCTCTACTGTACTACTTTGTCTGGATATGATTACTCCGAACGGATTCCTTTCGGGTTGGCTACGATATCCCGCCCATCATATTCCCGTTTTTTCAAAATCCTGATATTCATTATCCCGCCATTTCAATATCCCGCCAGTTTAAAGGCCCGCTCAATTGAAGTCCCGCCTAATCAAAATCCCGCCAATTTAATATCCCTCCATTTCAATAACCCGCTAATTCAAAATACCGCTTTTCAATATTCCGCCATAGGTATATTTAAAAGCGCCACCACATTTACCGTTAAAATAATGGGTGTCCTCGCATGGGGATACTTAATTCTCGGAGTCCTACGGACCAGGTGACTTAATTTGAAAAATAGCTGGTCTGGTCTGGTCATCTTTATCGAAGAAATAAACAAACATTCCGACGGAATTATGCTAAGAGAAAGTATCGCTTTAACTTAACATTAACATAACTATTGATATTTTTTTTAGCAATGAAAATATTTTTTGGCGGGATTATTTCACTCTACACTAGCGGGATTCTAAAACGGCGGGGTTTTTAGGGGGCGGGATTTTGTAATGGCGGGATTTTAAAGTGGCGGGATTTAGTAATATCGGGATAATGTTAAACGGGACTATAGACGGGCGGCATTTTGTTTTTCGGGATTATGTAGGTATCCTGGGTTGGCTACGATATCCGGCCCATCACTTTCCCGTTTTTTTAAATCCCGTCCAATAAAAATCCCGCCAACTTAATATCTCGTCATTTCAGTAACCCGCTAATTCAAAATACCGCTTTGAAATATCCCGTCACAGAAGGCAAGTATTCTTTCAAAAATCGTGCGCGCAATATCTACCTTCTATGACGGGATATAAAAACAGCCACCACATTTACCTTTAAAATAATGGGTCTCCTCGCATGGGGATACTTAATTCCCGGAGACCCACGGACCAGGTGACTTAATTTGGAAAATTTGGTGGTCTGGTCTGTCGGTGGTCGAGACTTAAGTATCTCCTGTATGACAGTCTTGTTCTGTAGGTGCTAAATTATTATCATTATTGAAGAAACCAACAAATATTCCGACGGATTTGAGACGGACGGATAAGAGAAAGTATTGCATTAACTGCTGGAAATCACATATTATAACTGTTGATTGATTGATAATAAAAATAATTTTGGCGATATTTTTACTGGATTATTTTACTATCCGGGATTCTAGAACGGCGGGGTTTTTAGTCGGCGGGATTTGGATGTGGCGGGATTATGTAATCGCGGGATTTTTAAGTAAGCAATTTAGTAATGTCGGGATAATGTAAAACGGGATTTTTTTTTTGTAAAAAGCGGGACTATGAACGGGCGGGATTATGTAGGTATCCCTGATTTGACAGCTGCTATTGTTTATTTAACCTGTATATGCCCAAATTTTTTTTTCTCGAAAATATTTTTTTTGTATATATTTTTGTATATCAAGTAAAAAATACTCCAAAACATATTTGCGAAAAAATGTTTTATTTTTGGGATTTTTGTTGTTTTAAATAATAGCCGCCCCAAAAATGGGAGTTGGGCTCTATTTAGATTACATACAAAGCTGCTTGAGTCATAAACGGAAGACACAAGTAATTTTAAGTTAAATGCTGTTATCTGTAAAAAAAATATTATGATGAACTGGTGATCGTGAGGTCCAACAAATAATTGTTTTAATTACGGCGAGGTTCATTTTAAATCGTCTCAGCAAATCAACCGCCATTTTTTGTGGCAGCTGGATAACGTAGGTGCAACGTGGGTGGCTGCGACGCATGGGCGAATGGCCAAGGACTTCAAGGAACATCCCTAATTCCAGGCTTTCAACAGTGACCGCTCTAGCACTTAAGCCGCCCCGGGCAAGACGACCAATTGCCGCTCCTAAGGTTAATTTTTTTATTTTGAAGGAGTTCATGGGATGCACCGATTTTATTCTATCGGGCAGAATCAGAGCCCCCTCTATTGAAAGCCAGGAACTAGAAGAAGATTCTAAATTTACATTGCGTAAACGGGAAATCGGACGGTGTCGCAACAAACTTTACACCATAAATATTGGTTACCGGTCGATTTGTGTCGCCAAAAGTTAATCGGTTAGGCACCAAAAGGTTGTGAGAACAATGAAATAAAAAAACTCGAGAAATATTTAGTTTTAGTGGATTTTCGCCTGTTTGAAACCCGGACGGCACAATTTTTCCGTACATTTGTACACCATTTTGACGTGTTTACACACACTAAAAAATCAGGCGGTGTGAATCAAAATTTATCCAAATGGAGTTATTTTATTTATACATTGGGGGTTAACTACACTTATTGAACTCTGTCCACAAGTATAAAATTTTTCTTTTATCCATTAGGATAAAACACTCAAAATGAAATTCATTTGGATAAATAATAAGTTTTGTCCGAAATTATATCAGTTTTTGTTTATATGGTGTTAAAATTACTTAAAATGGAATTAATTCCGCACGATGTGCCAGCTAATCTATGGTGCAAATTACGAACGTCGTCCCGTATACTCTGTGCGGTGTAGTAGGTAGGGCGTTAGTCTTCAAATCATAGGGTCGCGGGATCGAATCCCACTGTAAGCAGGTAATTTATTGTGCATTTTAGAGCGTAAAGAGGTAAATGAAATGTCGCCAACACCTATAGAGTGGTAAAAATTGTGTTTTATTTTTATCCCAAAAATATCGAGAATTACTCCTTTTGGTGTAATTGGAAGTACTCTTTTGTGTTCATCCATTTGGATAAAACAATATTTCATTCAAACGGAGATACCCTATTCGACCCAATTCGGATTCGGATTCACACCGGATTTTTCTCTGTAAAGGCAAACATGGGCTGATTTCGCCAGTTTCTCTATGGCTGCTTCGCGGCTTTATAATATAGGTGACTTTGGACAGGATGTTTATTTGACACATTTTAAATTTGAATCCTTTCCCGAAATTCGTATTCCGTTCCAAAGATTTGATAAATAGACAAGAGAGCGACCGATTCCATAGGTTCCAGTTCAGGGACTCTTTCTTTATGCTCATCGCATATATAAACTTGTTATTCTGCCAAAAATTCCCGAAGGTTTTTTTTATATGAATATGGATAACCTCAAGGATCACTTCGGAGAGGGATCAACTAAGTTTCAGCTTCTTGAACTCTTAGTAAACCAACCTTATTGGTAACCTCTCGGCAATTGCTCATTTCAAGGTCTAGCTTCTTGAAAATTCATTTAGTTTCCTATGGTGGTTTGGTATTATGTAGTTAAGGTTACGATACAATAACACAGTGCCTTCCTTCGGTTGCTTTGTTTGCTAAAAAAATGAAATGCCGATTATGTATAAGAATTTTGAATAAATTCGAATCAACTATTTTTTATTTCATTTCACCCGCCAACATTTGTAGTATAGTGCAATTAGCTCTAGACCTAAACATAAAAAAAGGAAAGTTTCGATGTCAAATTGTTGCACACCCTCCCCTCTATTCTATGCGCACTAAAACGATACACTAATTTGAGCGTCACGTTAAGAGGGAGCGGGTGACGAAGAGGGAACATTCTTGTTTTTCGAAAATATCTGGAAAACTATTAGTCTGATCGCAAAATGTTTTAAGGACGAAATAAACTATATATTTAATTTCCTTTGCAATGATGTACAATACATCAGAATCAGACCTTTTGTTGGAAAATTATACCCTAGACCCTAGGATACGAATTTTAATTGTACAGAACATAATAATAATACATAAAACATCAAAATTCAATGCAAAAAAAATCAGAAAAAAATGTCTGCTTCCGAAAAAACACCACAAAAATAGTTTACCTTAAAGGCCACCCATTTCTCATCTGAAGAGTAGGTCAGTCGATAAACAAAACAAGAGAAAAAATACCGGCGTACAGAGGGCTGCACCCGCAATACGAGGGTTTTTTAGATTTTGGATACATACATAATGAATAATTTTGCACAAATATTTCATAGGTAATAAATAAGATTTATGCACAATATAAATGAAATACTTCTTGTAAATCTATTTTTGGATTGGTCTTAAGCAATGCATTCCAACACTTTTAATTAGACCAATCCAAAAATAGATTTACTACTTATGTATAATTGTCGTATCCGTCCTGTTTTTGGCAGGACAGTCCTACTTTTTCGACCATAACCTGCCGTCCTGCCAAAACCTCGAAAGTCCTGCTTTTGTCCGGCTTTGTCCTGTTTTTGAACAGCGTATTGGCATCTTACCAAATGACGAATGAATTTAATGAAAACTACATTTAAATGTTATAGAATTTTACAAATAAATTGTATGAATGAACCTTCATTCAGTAGGATGATAGGCGACCAAATCGACTAAAACCGGCAAAAGAGGAGATCGCAAGGAAATATTGCTCCTGACGCGTCCTGAGACATTATTTGCACACATTGTCAATAAAATCATAATTTCACCCCTTTGCCACCCCCTCCCCCCTCAAATGTGACGCGCAAAAAAGTCTAGCTTTTTACTGCGTAATGCGGTCAGGCCACAGAACAATTTGGCATCAAAAGTCAGCTGTTTTTTTGGATGTTTGGGTCTAGAGCTAAAGTCATTATACTATTTAGGATTTCTTACGACGTTTGTTACGCTGTATAAACTAAAGTAAAATGCGCTCCATCGGGAGTTAACAGAATTCTTTAGAAATAACAACCACGCTTTTTTTTCATATCGTCGTCAAGGCTTTATAATGCAAGCATAGCTTGGCGGAAGGAAAATTAGGGTAAGGGATCAAGAGGGGGTCAACAAGAACATCCATTTTCACAGTGGAATTCGAACCCACGCTTATTGCTGACAAACTAGAAAGGTAGGCAAATATTCCAGAGGCATTTGTGTTTCTGTTCTTATCTGCTTTTTGATGAGGTAATGAGATCAGCATCACGCTCAGCATCACGCTCAGCAGTGTTATTTATCCCCATAAATGGGTACTCGTTTAATATCTGAGTGAGATCATAGTCCGTCACAAGCTCGTGAGTTCGAAAAACACCATGGCTCAGGGTGAGATTCGAACTCATGACCCTGTGCACCGAAAGTGCGCGCACTAACCGCTAGACCAGCCAGACTACTTAGCTTGCTGGTAAATCCGCCACTGAAACACGGTATTAGCTAAGAATAGAAACAATTACTGTATGAAAATGTTTTTGAAAAGAAAATGTACCTTTGTTGGAGTTGGAGCTATTTACTTTGAGTTTCATACTAAAAAAAAATATTTTTTTTTGGGATAAGGCGGGATTAGATTTGTTGCATTAGGAACTTTTGTTGTTGACTGGAAATAAATGTACTCTGACCTCGTCGATCGGTGTGGTGGTAATTCGCACCGTCAAGAGAAAAAAAATGTCTGAAATAATCGAAAAGGGTAATGCACTCACGCAGGGATCATTTTGCAACTGAAAGTCTTATGGAGTGAATTCTTGACACATTATTTCTTAATCGATAATCCAAATGTAACTCTGCAAGTCTTTTCTTAGGGCAGTATGGTTTTTGTGGCGTAGGGAGCAATTTTTTAAATATATATTTTAGGTTTCAATAGACCACATTATTTAATGTTGATTAAAATAAAAAGAAAGATTTCGAGAATTTCGTAAAGAGTGTGATAAACCAACGCAACATGTATTTAATTCAATTCATAAAGTATACAGAATATACATTTAGAGCAAGCGGTCGTACGCTATATTTATTTTTAATAGAAATCACGCATAAAATTGGCTAAATTTCGTTTAGCCATCTTTGAATTTCCTCTTTCGATACACGGGTGTTTGTTGACATGTTTCTAAAGAGCTTTGTTAAAAAAACACTCTCTAGACTAGAAACAAGTCTACTGCCGTACAACAATAGGTACATTTTAATTTTAAGAGGCCAGATTTTATCATCGATGAAATGTCTCATACAATAATTAAATTGTTTCAGATACTTATGGCATGTGACACAATTTTGTCGGATATACATATATGTGCACCACATCAATATCATCTAATTAAGTAAGAAAAAAGTGTATTACATATACATAATTATATCATGTACCTGTTATGTTCTTCGCTGATGATATCGATGGATATCTTTCGATTTTTAATTATTTTCAGTGGATATATGTACGTATTTCGAAATTGTCTTTTCCAGACTGCTATCACCTGCTAGATTCATCGCAATTTTTAATTAATAGTTTACGCTTGTTAAAAAAATTATTTGTCAAAAATAACTTTTTAACTGCCAATTAGTTTAATTTAATTAGCAAAAAAAAAGTTGAATAGGCTCGTTTAATATTTCCCAATCGACAAAATATATTTAATAAATTTATTTTTTTCCTGAACCAACACAATAAAGGAGCATGTATTGGAACCCGCTACCACTCAATTTTCATGCACATAGTCTGTTAAAAAGTGAACGTGATAGACGACACGGTAAAAATAAAGATTTTATATCTGTTTCATATCATTCAATGATTTCATAATACTTTTACTCACCTATATAAACGAAAAGTGTCTGCGAGCTATTTACTGATTTCTGACGTCTTCTATACCTTATTGCTTGCACAGTACAGATCTATAGATAAATAAATATCTGGACTTGACGTCGATAATATGTATATCTTTCGAATTTGCACATGCATATGAAAACTACTGGCGAATTCGCTTTCGAAGCATTTTATTTCAACTTAAATTTTTATCTTTTTTTTTAATATATTTATTATTCAATATATTCTTCTCCACGTTTACCAGAGTCTGAGTTTTGATATTGTGTGTTCGGTTCATAAGAAATGTTTTTCAGTTTATTATGTCTACCTTGTCCGGTAAAAATATTTTATTCGTTCGATTTATCTTTTCTCACAGATCTGTGACCTGCATAAATGATTTTGGTGTATATAATATGGGAAAATATACTCGTATTTTTGCAAATCCATTGCATTTTCTCTCAAGTCAAGAATTTAGAATGGGGAAAGTTTTGGAGAATTTTCAAGAATGTTTATGAGAAATTTGTAATTACTTTGTGTTTTTTATGCATACTTCACTGAAGTGTTTGCTTTTATTTTTGTTTCTTTTTTGAAGAATTTGTGTATATGTATGAGAATACTGTGATGCGATTGCCAGCGAGTCTGTTCGAATTGTGCTGATTTGTTTGCTATATACACATATGGACAACAAAATAACTAAACTCCTCTTGTACCATTCTATTCGCGATTTTCATTGAATTTAATACGTTGTAATAGTCGAAATAGGTAGTCATCGTTATAAAAACTAGAACATAACAATAAAAAGGGACCCGAAAAAAATGGCCCTCCCCTATTTTCTCAGTCCCGGCTGGTATAAACTTTGAGGTGGATAATAAGCTTCGCCAAAACAATAAGTACGTATGTATCTTTTTTTGATTTTTTTACACAACGAGTTTTGACTTTTTATAGGATATTGTTTTTTATTTCTTTTTGTGGGCAATAACGTCAAATTAAAAATACTTAAAGGGCGAAAAACGGATACGAGGCATGACGAAAGGCATTTGGGGTTTGACATTTTAAAATAGCGGTCGAACTACTCGCCTCATCACGAAATAATTCCGCTGGCCGTTGCATTTAGTGCATAATTCATTAAGAACTAAAGAAAATCAGCCGGAGGTACGATAAATTCCATACAAGCGTCTCAACAAGGGTACCTAACAATCATATTATTACTATTGCGAAAAAAGTTCCCTTGGCATTATCGACTCTTATCGCGTGACGTATTGGAAATACCGTATCTCTCTGAAAAGTAAGTCAAAGACTACAAGAAGTAAAGTAATTTTGGCGAATAGCCTTGCAGTTTCCTTTGTGATCAAACAAATTTTTGACGGTGCGTCCAAATATTAAAAGAGTTAGTCCTTCTTTGTCCAGACCAAACAATAAAAACCGGCGGATTATTTCGTTTTAGTAAATGTTGGCTAAGAACCATATCGCACTATGCTAAAAAATTCAGCAGGATAATAACTCCACCCCAACCTCATAAGCTCCTCAAGATTTTTTTTGATTAGCTTCATCTAATTGGAGTGTCTTGGCCAAGTTGTTTACCGAAATTGAATCCATTCGAAAATTTTTGGGTAGAATTAAATTAAAGAATTGGAAAAAGAACACGTAACAATAAGGACAATTATAATAACTTTTTTGAAGTAACTTGAATCATGCATTCAAAGTGTCTCCAGTCTAGTCAGTCAACAAGAGCAGATCTTTTTCCGGAAAATAATTAACAATATAACGAGAAATAATAAAAGTAACCAAATCCTTCTCGAATGGAATAATGACATTTTGATTAAAACTAAATTTAATTAAATCAATTGAAATGTCCTTATTTCTTTGTCCAACCTTTTTTAGTCGCCTGATACTTTTTCAAGGAAAATTAAAGTTGTTGATTATTTGAAATGGTTAATGTACATATTTTTTAATTTCTCTCCAATTGAGTAACAAAATATAAATAAAAACTTGTATTTACTCAAGTAATTACTTGGCTACAGTGCGTGTAAAGGAAAATTTGTATAGGTGTACTTATTTTTTGGCCAAATCTGTAGATCATTAAGAAAGCTCCATGATCTTTTATTGTCTCCTTCCGTTTTCCATATTCTGTTATTCAGTTGTATTGCACATGAACATGTTCTGGTTAGGTTCTCTCCCAAGTAACAATTTCAGCCCTATAATACTTCGTAAAATACTCCCTTCTAACAATAATAGGGGCACTTTACAGGGTATAACCACTGTATAACAGTCCAATAATGGCATTTGGCGCCGTTTCTTGATCCAATTGAACCTTATTGTAGCACTGAATTACACTTTGAAAAAGACATACATCATATGTGTTATGTCATCATTTTCTGTCATTTTCTCGCATTTGCAAAAAAAAAAAGAAAAAAAAATCCCGCAGCCAGCGTCGAACCAGCAATATTTCAATGAATTCAATTCAAGAAACGTGGTATTCCAGAGCACTTCATAAGTGTCAATTCATTATATCACAAAGTCCATCCTTCTATAAAACTACGGTGAACAATTTATTGGATGACCATACGAATGTCACACTATAAAAATGACACCGACTGTGCTATAGAAGAATATAATGCATGTGTGTGAGTTAACTTAGAGAGACCATTGCATGTGTGCGCTGTATCATCCAATAAACACAAGAGCGGAGTATTTAAAGGAGTACGTTTTTAGGTTAACGTTTAGAGACAGTTTTATCGAAGTTTTATACCACCATCTTTAAATTTATTCCATAATGATGATATAAGCTTTCCGGAAAATACTTTAAGGATGTTTTATCGGATCAAAATATTACTTTAAGCGATGTCACACGATAAATGAATTTCGTGGTACTATATGATTGCTACAGTATGGAGTGCTTCTTTAAAGCAAACGAATTGTTGCTTGGGCTATTTCATCGATGTTTTATTCTAATTTTAAACTAATCTAGAATATTACAGGCATCTCTACTGAAAAACACAAAACATTCTGCTAAACTTTTGAACACAGTTAGCAAACCTAAATTCCATATTCCCTATGTCGCAACATCGAACTATCGTACCATCGCGACAGCATTCAACATATTGCACAATGAACATGCATGCGCTGCGCATACCTCTCTGTGTACCCAATTATTTGTGTCATCCAGACAAAAAATCAGTCAATTGTAACCGCGTAACTTAATGCTTAAAAATATCATAGCATGAAAAATGATCTCATAGTCGCGCAGCAAATCACTCATATGTGACCAAGGGCAAACACACACTCGGTATAATCACATACGTTATGCAAAGAAAACCGGCTTAAGAAAAAAAACAATAGAATGCAACCAAAAAACCCGCAACCAAAACATGGCAAAATAAAAACAATAAAATTGAAAATTAATGTACGAATTAATAATGCAAATTAAATTGGCACATACGAGTACGAGTATGTATACTGATTCGATAAAACGTAGTAGCGTAAACATTTTTTGGTTGATAATTTTATTCGGCAAAATGCAAATTTTAACACAACACAAGAACGTGTATAGAACCGTAAATTCGTGTTCCAGATAGTTTTGTGATTTCCTGAAATGGAAAAACAAAACTGGCTAGTGAAAAGTTCAGTAGAGTAGAGTAAAATGATATGCCTCTATATTGGATGGTTTTGAAATAACAAAAAAAAAAAATTATTTTTAGAGTAGAATAGATTATCTTGTATGCGTATATGAATAAATTTGATGCTGGAATTGCGTCAAAAAGTACCGTTATCATGGAGTTTATGGTGAAATGAGCCGAATTTTTTATTAATCCTCAAGTTTAGGGCTACGCTTACGCATTTTGCGGATTTTTGTAATGTACATTAGCCCACTTTTAAGAACGGTATAGGTATTGTTATGTCACAGAGCCAATTAACTAGACAGAGAAGCCAACTCCATATAAGCACTTGTCCCAAGTAAAATTTCAAGTTGGACGCATAATGCGTCCAAAGAGAAACGATTTTGCCAGAAATAAAATCTTCTCTTGAGTTTGAGTAGAGAGTATTTTCGTCTCTTATATGTCATTTTATTTCGCGTTGCTCTCACGTTGCTCCTTTTGTTTATGTGCGTATCACATTTTGTTTATTCGCGTTGCTGCAGAAACAGTATGTACACGTTGGCGCACGGACCTACATGGGACTACACTACGTGGCATACTCGCCACTCGCGGCACCACGCGGGGTACACATAGATTGTTGAAGAGAACAAATGAGCTCTCTTCGCATGGAGGTACGAATTGCAAGGCAACGTGTAGCTTCTCTTCGTTAGATTGAAATGATGCAAAATTTTGGTGCCATTTATTTGTACTACGTGAACTATCTGTATACTTATTCTGCTGTGGTTATGTTTTGTCATCATGAATATGATCATGCATTGGTATGTGCATAGGCCTAAAGGGCCCAAAATGTCAAGAGCCATATTTGTTGCAAATATAAATGCGCCGTTATTAGTCAAGAGGACAAAAGCGTATAGTGAAGCCGCAGAATCATAAGTACCGAACTAATACCGCCGATTTGTGCCTTATGTTAGTTGTGCTTTAAGTTCACAAACACGCTCCAAATTGAAGAATTTCTAGGACATGTTAACGAATTTGCATATACATAGAAATTTGACGAATTTCCTTATCATGTTGACGAAGTTCCATTAAAATTGAGGAATTTCCAAATCATGTTGACGAATTTTCAATTAAAATTGACGAAATACCATGTGATTTTGACTAATTTCCATGCTACATTGATCAATTCTAAAGTATGTTGACGAATTTCCAGATCAAATTGACGATTTTACAAAAAATATTTACGAAATTCCATGTAAATATCACGAAGCTTAATTTCTAATTGAAAAATTTCAAAATAATATTGACGAATTTCCATATCAAATAGGCGGGTTTTAAAATCATGCTGACGAATTTCCAGTTCCAGATTAATTTTCAGTTCTAATTTGTAAATGTTCATTTCTAATAGGTAAATTTGCATGTCGAATTTGCGAATTTCCATATCGAATTGACGAGTTTCTAATTGTTTTGATTGAATCCATTTTAAAATTTTCATATCATGTTGACGAAGTTCCATAAAATTTACGAATTTCAAATTAAAATTGACGATTCATTCACGCTGACGGATTTAAAATAAAATTGAATCATGCTGACGAAATTTCATGTCAAATTTACGAATTTGCATTTCTAATTGAAAAATTTCAAAATGATGTTGACGAATTTCCATGTCAAATGGTCGGATTTCAAAATGATGTTGATTAATTTCCATTTCCATTCGATTAATTTCAACTTTTAGTTGGTGAATTTCAAATTCCCTGTCGAAATGACGAATTTCCCACTTATTTTGACGAGTGCCCAGATCAAATTGGTTTTGAGTGTGACGAATTTGTAGATCAGATTTTCCAATTCTCGTATCATGTTGAAGAAGTTCCATTAAATTGTCGAATTTCCAATCAAAATTCACAAATCATTCACGTTGACTAATTGTCAAGCGAGGAAATTCCATTTGATGAATTTTCATAACAAATTGATTTCGATATCATATTGGTGAATTTACAATTCAAATAAACGAGTTTCCATTTCAAATTGATGATTTTCCAAATCATGTTGACGAAATTCCATGTCAAATTTTCGAATTTGCATTTCTAATTGAAGAATTTCGATATTGTGTTGGCGAATTTCCATGCCAAATGGTCGAATTTCAAAATGATGTTGAAAAATTACCAATTCGATAAATTTTCACTTTTAATTGGTTTCCATTTCTAATTGGTGAATGTCCATATTAAATTTTCGGATTTCCCTGTGGAATTGACGAATTTCCCAATTATTTTGATGAGTATTCAGTTCTAATTGATGGGCATCCATTTCAAATTGGTTTTGAGTGTGACGAAGCTATAGATAAATTTTTCGTATTTCCATATCATGTTGACGAAGTTCCATTACAATTGTCGAATTTGCAATTTGAATTTTCAATTAAAATTGAATAAATTTCATGTCATTTTGATGAATTTCAAATCGATTAATTTCAAAATCATGTTGGTGAATTTACAATTCAAATTGACGAGTTTCCATTTCAAATTGATGATTTTCCAAATCATGCTGTCGAAATTCCATGTCGAATTTACGAATTTGCATTTCTAATTGAAGAATTTGGATATTGTGTTGACGAATTTCCATGCCAAATGGTCGAATTTCAAAATGATGTTGAAAAATTTCCAATTCGATAAATTTTCACTTTTAATTGGTTTCCATTTCTAATTGGTGAATGTCCATATTAAATTTTCGAATTTCCCTGTCGAATTGACGAATTTCCCAATTATTTTGACGAGTATCCAGATCTAATTGATGGGCATCCATTTCAAATTGGTTTTGAGTGTGACGAAGCTACAGATTAATTTTTCGTATTTCCATATCATGTTGACGAAGTTCCATTACAATTGTCCAATTTGAAATCAAAATTGACTATTCATTCACGTTGACGAATTTTCAATTAAAATTGAAGCAATTCCATGTCATTTTGATGAATTTCAAATTGATTAATTTTAAAATCATGTGAGTGAATTCAAATTGACGCATTTCCATTTCAAGTTGATGATATTCCAAATCATGTTTACGAAATTCCAAGTTAAATTTACGAATTTGCATTTCTAACTGATATCTAATTTCAAAATTATATGGACGAAATTCCATGCCAAATGGGCAGATTTCAAATTGATGTTGACAAATTTCCATTTCAATTCGATTAATTAGTGAATTTCCATTTCTAATTGGTGATTAATTCCATAGCAAATTAGCGAATATCCGTATCTAATTTACGAATTTCCCATTATTTTGACGAATTTCTAGATCAAATGAATGGGCTTCTTTTTCTAATTGGCGTTGTGTGCTCGATTTCTCAGACAATTACTCTAGAAATGGATGTTCAATTTCGGTACACGCACAATGCGGCAAAATAAGAAAAATTAAATGAAATAATTAAAAATCAAGTACCTATGTCTATGAAAGTTTGCAGCTAGCACGAGGCGATTAGAGTTCCCTGTTATTGTATTAGTGATTCCAGAGAATGTTTTTTTTTTATGTGAGAAGGGTGTTGGCTGCTCTTGGCCGTTGTAGCAAGAGGTGGCTCCATCGAAAAACTGGCTGTCATAGGAGCATTTTCTTTACATTATAGCAATAACATAAGCATCCATGGTGAGAGTGGGATTCGAACCCAAAGAGTGTCTTCTTTACCCACTGCGCAAACGAAGATTTAAAATTCCAAAAGTGAGAATTAGAAATTTTTTTAATTGCAATGCCGCTGTTGTTAATTTTCTTCGACTGTATACAGCAGGGCTGTCCAACCCGAGTTCCACGGGCCGCATGTGACCCACTAAGGCAGGAGTGTCAAACTCAAAATCTGGCCTGGGCCAAATCACAAGATGAAAATTTCGGAAATGTCTATAGAAATTTTTTTTTTTCTAATTTGGTAATAGAATATTACCCTTAAATATGATTAGAAACTGATTCCTTGAGAAATTACCACTTTTGAAAATGTTCTTTAAAACATTTGAGAAACTTTAGATAAGAGAGCAGAGATTTGGTTTATCGGTCAGTAGCTACTATTTGTAAATTAATATCCGACCAATTTTGTACATAATGATCAGACCCGATCATCCACAAGGTCTCCAAACAGCATTTCCGGAGTCAAACATTTTGGCTAAAGGCATAATTTCTTGCAGAAAGGAGGCTAAAACTATAATGTGTTTGTGTGTTATTGTCCCATAAGCTGAAAAATGCGAATGCAAATTATAATGCAACCGTGGGTAAGTTGGACAAAGTCAAAAATTTTTCCTAAACCGAATTCCGGTACAATATAATTGCATGAAGGGACTTAATACTTTCCTGCACAAAAAAGGCCGCCTTTAACAAATGTACCTTAAATTACAGCCAGCGAATTGTTTAGGAGATATTTAGAGGAAGTTTTGTGAAATGCATAGTTTAAGTTTGCATAAGCCACCTAATTATTGACGAGTTTTAGTAAATTCTTTAGACTTGAGTTCAAAACCTCCTATTTTCCACCAAACGCATTTGTATTGATACACATTGTTTTGTTTCGCATGGGTCGCATGCGGCCTGCGGGCCGCGAGTTTGATATGTCTGCACTAAGGCAATCAATGTTCTCAAGATTACTTGAATCTCAGGTATTATCAGGAATATTAGAGAAGCCGGTAGAATGAGCATATTAACATAAGTAGTGTTGGCACAATCGATGGCGCCCAAATCGAGAAAAAGCTCTTCCTTGAGATTTCGATTTACGAATGCAACGCTGCGCCTAAATTCATTTGCAGTGGAAACAGTTTTCAGCAGACACCGAATGGGTGAATTCACACACGCCGTAAACAAACGGACGGCGAGAGCTTTTGTAGTGGCCAGCAGACAAGCATTGTGCATTTCACATTGTAAGAACGATGGTTCTTGTCTTGCAAGTTTACCCGTCCGGTTTCGTCTTACAATGTGAATTCACCCAATAGCTCCTCCTCTACATGTCGTGAAGCTCTCTTTCACATATCGAAAAAAATCATTTAAGTTTTAAGTTATTAATTGCCTTAAACAATCGGGGCTATTATAAAATTTAATAACTTCGTAGTATAATCATAAAGAGCTCGTACAATTCATGAATCCAAGAGTAATCGATTTGAGATATTTCCTATTTATTTTATTTATGCGGCCGGAACAACTCGCCTTCAGCCAATGTGGCCCGAGAAGTCAAAAGGTAGGACACCCATGGTATACAGAATGGGTCCCCGCTTTGAATTCAAACACAAAAAATAAAAACGTCACACCACTGATTAACATTGTTCTAGTATGTTCAAAACAAGTCCTGTGGTTTTTTGCCTAACAAAATTAATTATAAGAGTCATCATTTTAAATTAGAATTCTTGAATAAAACATTTGCATTCTGATTTTTCTTTTAATAAACTAAATAAATATTGAAAATAGCTTTTCTAAATTTACTTTAAAGTGGATCAATATAATGTGACCTTCAACAAATAATAAGAATTATCTCCTCTTCTGCTGCCTGCACAATTAAAAAGAATACGCTGCATATTCGTAGATGAAAATAATACTCGTAATTACTGTGTGAAATTCATTTCACACCAGCAGGCGTTTTTCAAATTACCAATATGTGTACAATAAATTTTCCAACTTCTGTGTGTACACACGTCCACCAATTATACAATATTTGCATCGATAAATAACATCTTCAAGAGCAGGCATATGGCGGACAGTAATTATGATTACCAATGATTATCTCTCTTATACGCGTATCTAATTATCGGGCGATGTAAAATGGCAAGATGCAAACATATGGTGTCTTGTGTCTTCATGTTCATCGCCTCTATGCAGTTTTAAGGTTTGTGTTCGTAGAGACGACTCATGTGATGATCGCTCAGCGATCGTTGTTAAGCGACCGGTTCTGAGCATTATATGCGGATATTTTCTATACAGACATGTTCCCTCGACACCAAGAAAGTACCACCATTCAAAAAATATTCAAAAATGGCTCGGAATTCGATGCAAAACTACGATCGCTGAGCGATCATCACGTGAGTCGTCTCTACGAACACGTACCTTTAAATGCATATTATGAATATGGTCCTAATATCAATCTCATCTCAATCGTTGACCAGATTCACACATACATACATTCTTAGTATGTGCATACTAAAATAATATCAATATCATCAATTTTGATTTCTGAACAAATTTTATAATTAGATGAACCGATGTATCTCTAGATGAAAATTACTTATCTGAGAGAAAGTTTAATCGATAAAAGTTGTTTACACATGATCGAATTTAATTAGGACAAAGAAAATTTTTAATTAGAGGACGTGTTGTGCCTATTTTTGAGAGCTACCAATATCCCTAGTTTTTAATGAAAAAATGCAATCAATTTATATATTATTAAAAAAAAAATCTTCCAAATCGATAAAAAATCCATTTTAACGTAATCCACCAAATGCAGATTGGGCCTGCATTGTCAAATAGACGAAAACGAATGAGAGTGGAATTGATGCGTGAACAGGCCCAATGGATGCTGTTCGTCTTATGCACTGATCTAAACTACTTTAATATCTGCTTTAGAACAGTAGGAACAAAAATGTCTATTCCCAAACATCTATTACAAAATAAAAATCTCCACCTGAAAATTGACATTTTAGTTAAGTGGGTCAAGTACGCGTTCAGTACACGGTACTGCATGAAAATAGCCAATTACGCTGATATTGCGTGCTTGTGACTAGACAAACAATTAGTGGCCCTACCCTGGCCTAGGAAATAAACAAGTCAAGCTAATTACAAGAACGGAACATATCTGCATAAAAGTATGCTGGCGCTGTTGGTAATTATGATTAGACCGAATTCAACAATGTACGAGTTTTGATTGAATGCTTTCAACGAGTAAGCCTGCAAGGTCAATGTAATTTATTTGTCATTTATATTTTAATTTTTCTTAAAAAATGGGTGGTGATGCATGATTGTGATAGTCGTATGGTGGTGCAATAAATAGTTTTGTGTATTGAGAATGGAGTGGCAGCAGTATGATGCGGTCAAGATTTGTATTAGGTTTTTGAAGGACGAATTGGGGAAATATAGGTTTCCAAAATATTTAAATAAAAAAGATGCAAGATGGAGCTTTTCTGTATAGCAGTGACGTTACATTCAAATGAAGTTCGCTACTTTCTCAATTCCAATGTGCCATACTTGCGGAATTGAACTACCCGGTATTCCTCCCATTGAGGCGCGTCTCCACTTTTTCTTTGACCAGCTCTAGAGAATTTAATTCTGAGCTTTCTTGAAACGCCTCTTGATCATTCTATTCTATCGATTTAAAAATTGTCGAACCAAACAGAAATTGTTCTGAGGAAAAACCAGCTTGTTAGTTTTTATTTTTATTTAAAAACGAGGATTCTGATTTTGAATTACATATTCGTATATCTACTCAAAAAAAAAAATTGTTTCTGGGAAGTTTTTGGATTAAAAGTAAGACGTAATTCCGCAACTCGTAAGAATAATGACTAAATTAAACGAAGCCATACCACCGAAAAAAAATTGTTTAATAGCGTCCGGATTTCCAACTGGGATAACTTCAACACCAGCAGCAGCAGTCTGTTGTTTCAAATGTTAATGTGATTTTATTCAGTAGAGTCTAACAATTGATCATGTAAAATTTAAATTGAACGTGTCTCGTGTCATTGATGGAAAAAGGCTCCAAATGCTCGAAAATTTGACTTATAGGCTGTAACTCGAAGTCGTGAGATCATTTTCAAACATTAAATGATGAGAAATTATCAAATAAAATCAAAATTCTAGGACGAATTTTTGTTTCAAGCAAGTTAGTGAAGGATGTGCCGCTTACTTGGTGTCTTGAATTTGTTGTTATTTAAGGTATGATGCATAATTATCTTGATTTTTTACCTAGCCGTTGTTTGTGAGAAATACAAATACCTTCAAAGGGTTAAGGCCAATTTACGATTTGAACTGTCCCAAATGACTAGCCAAGGTAGTAACAAGTATGTTATGTTAAATTTACTGTAAAAAGAATAATTTCTGAACCCATGAAGCGGCGGAGCGTTAGTGTGGAATGTTCAATGTTCACCTCGCTCAGTAAACATTTGTCTTGCTCGGAACAAGTAATGCGATGATCGCTAAGCGATTATTGCTCTTTTATATGTCCTAAAACAATATTTCCGCGTGTTTTAAGTATCGCCAGGTATTCTTGTAAGTTTTGGCCGATATACTGGTATAACAGCTCCGTAGATAGTATTCATCAGGACTCATCGGGTGGATCGTTTAAGTGAATATTATCAGTATGTGCATATATTTTTCTAGAACTATATTGTCTCAAACTATATGCGATGCTAGGAGCATAGTTTTGTACAAAATGTATGCAAAAACCGCCCGAGGACTTTTGACGAGAAAAACTTGCTCAGCGATCATTGCGTGAGCTTTGTTTCTAGTGTAGACTACTAAGACAATCGTTCAGCGTTCATCGCACGGGTCACATTCGAACGCTTAAACTTAAACAGTATCATTCAGCGCCCCTTTCTAGGGGGGGGGGGGTCCGCAAGCCGGTCGGTCGCCCGGGGCCCTACATTTTGGAGACGGCTTTTTGACTATCTGTCGAATAAAGAAAATATCTATAAAGCCGGAAGGAAAAAATTTCATTTCAATTTCAATTTAATCGAAAGTAAACTATAGATGAAATGATAAGAGGTGAAATAAAATACCGCAAGGCAGGAAATTGGCAACCACAAAAGCATTTTACAACCGCTGAGGCCAATTTTTTTTGGAGACGGCGGATTAGGTTTTATTTTAAGTAAAGAAAACGCGTTAAAGCTTATTTAATTAATGAACTGTTTCTTTTGTTCTCTTTCGAAAATTAAAGCTTTAAAGAGGCAAAGTCCTTGCCTAGCTTTGAAGAACCCGCGATTGATACGAGGCGGTGGATTAAGAATCCTAAAATGCTTAGTAAAAGTCGCCGAAATTTCTCTAGCATTCGCCTCTCTTCCAAAAAGAAAAGTAGGACAATTCGCTCAGTTATCCACTAATGAGGTTCTAGTATTTTTGTTTATAGCTCGGACTTTATTCTCCAAGAATTCTCGAGTTCCGCGAAAAGATTCGGCTAATTGAAGCTAATCTGTTGTGCAGTGTGAAAGGAAGTTAAGGAAAATCCTTTAAAAATCACCGAAAACTACTCCAAACGAGCACCATTCTTTGGCACAAAGTTTTCCAGAGCGGGGTTTTCTAAATGTGTCAAGTGTTTTACTGGAAAAAAATCGCGTTAAATTTTCGTTTCGAAGCTACTCGCAGTGGCGTAGATAACTATTCTTCCCGGCAGATGGAAAATCAATTAAAAGGCGAAAAGCGCTTCCCAAAAATGTTTTGTTTTAAATTAGTATTTTAGAAACAATAGCATAGCAAAGCAATTAAATTTTAAAGGAATGGTTAAAAAACGTGCCGTTATTTCGATATTTGAATTTAATACTGTAAAATCATAGAGAGGTAAACCTTTAGTCACCACCATTCTCTTGGTATGCATTTCCGCTGAAATTTCTTCGGTCGATTGAGGTCTTCCGACACAGAGCCAACAAATACATACTTGTAACAGAAGCTTCTCAACTCTCCTCAGCCAATAGAAGCTTCTACTGACAAATGTGAAGTTAAGCGATGAGGTAATGCTGAGAGTATAGATGATAAGCTGCCCCCGCTAATCGTATTGCATTTAAGTTAGTTTCAATCGGAGTGTGATTCAATTATAGCTTGAATTGAATTGAAAATTTGTGTTCCAATTCAAGCTATAATTGAAACACACTCTGATTCGAGTCTACGAAAACGTCCGCTTGGCCATCTGTTGGTCATAGTCTGGGCTAGAACCGAATGTTTTACCGTTAATTACTAATGAATTGTCGCGTTAGCTCCATTCCAAAAAATGAATATAGCAATCATTCCCTTCCAATTGATACCACATTTATACCCATCCAATCTTTTTTTGAACATCCTTAGCCAACTTGATAGTCCGAATGCTCAACTAATAGTGTAGTTCCCAGGTGATTTCAGATTGCAAAGTGTGGTGGAGAAATTTTTTTTTTGTTTCTTATGTTTTTTGGGGTGCTGAGCTCGAATCCGGAGCTTCCCACCAAAATTTCGTTGCGGAACAGGATCAAAACCGCGAAAAAAAACCAAATTTTCGGAGTTTTCCCGTTTTTTTTGTTTATAGCTCCGAAAGTGTACATTTTGCCGAAAACCTGTCCATGAAAATATTAGAGAAAACATAACTGCGGGTCCAACGCGCCATTAATCATTAAAATGTGTTGAGCGGTATTGCTACAATTGATAGTCATTTTTTTGGCATTTTTTGTAATTTTGACCCTGTTTTGCAACGAAATTTTGGTGGGAACTTACAGATTCAGGTTCTGCACTCCAAAATACACAATGTACAAGATAAATACAACTTTTACGACCAAAAATGAAAAACCGTTCAATCTCAAATTTTTTTTCATAAAATGGAACTATGTTGAAAATGGCAAATTTAAATTATCCACTGTAGTAATACTGCTCAACAGATTTTTAATATTTATGTCTCTTTGGACGCGCAATTATGTGCTCTCTAAAATATTCATATGTAGTCTGGCTGGTGTAGCGGTTAGTGCGCGCACCTTCGGTGCACAGGGTCATGAGTTCGAATCTCACCGTGTTCCATGGTGTTTTTGGAACTCAC
Source organism: Microchrysa polita (assembly GCA_949715475.1). NCBI lineage: Eukaryota > Metazoa > Arthropoda > Insecta > Diptera > Stratiomyidae > Microchrysa > Microchrysa polita. The sequence goes on along the minus strand of OX454416.1, from coordinate 121,887,585 downwards.
GAGCTTGTGACGGACTATGATCTCACTCAGATGTTAAACGAGTACCCATTTATGGGGATAAATAACACTGCTGAGCGTGATGCTGATCTTATTACCTCAACAAAAAGCAGATAAGATCTTGGAAATAGGATGTCACTAACACATCCTGCGGCCTTAGTCCAATGCTGGATTGTCGCGCCTGTTATTTATTTAAAATATTCATGGAGAGTTTTTCGTAGAAATAAATAGTTGCAGAATTAGGGGGCGAATAACGGAAAAACAGCAAACATTTTAGGGTTTTTCACGATTTTGACCCTGTTCCGCAACGAAATTTTGGTGGGAAGCTCCGGATTCGTGCTCAGCACCCCAAAAAACATAAGAAACAAAAAAAAATTTGTCTCCACCACATTTTGCAATCTGATGTACTAGGTTTATCACGTAGTAACTACACTATAACTATAATTAAATAAATAGGAAAGCTCAAATCTTTTTTAGTGCCGAGCAGATGCAAGCTAACGATTTGCAGCCGATCTAAACTATTCCGTAATGATTAAACTTTGTTTTTGAAATGATTTTTCGCAAACCCCGATATGTTTAAGTACGTAAATATAAAAACACCGGATTTTTGGATTTGCAGGAAAAAATAATAGAAATATTCCGTAATGGTTTTCGAGATAGTGCTTAGCCAACTTGATATAAGTGATCATTCCATAAGTCAGGGGTGTCAAACTCAAAACGTGTCCCGGGCCAAATAAGACTCTCCTCAGGCTTAGGTGGGCCGCAGGAGGAAAATTTCAAAAACTTTTATATATACCATTTCTCATTCAAGTTCGTAACTATGGAACATCAAATTCGTAACTTTCGAACATCAAATTCATAACTTTGGAACATCAAATTCGTAGGTTTGGAACATCAAATTCGTAAGTTCGGAAAACATCAAATTCGTAACTATGGAACATCAAATTCGTATTTGTGGAACATCAAATTCGTAATTGTGTAAGATTAAATCAATATCTTGCTGTTGTCATGCATGGGTATTTTTAGGTTTTTAATGAAATTCAACCAGACAGGTTGTGAAAGATGTATTTAGTTTTATTCAGTTGTGAATTTAAGGGTCCGCATTATGAAAATTGTTATTCCGAAGTTACGAATTTGAAGTTCCACAAATACGAATCTGATGTTCCATAGTTATGAATTTGATGTTCCAAAGTTACGAATTTGATGTTCCACAGTTACGAACTTGACTGAGAAATGGTATAATCGTATTACGCAAGTTGATTACAGAATATTATTTTTAAAATATGACAGAAAGTCTGCATCACTTTAGCGCAGTGGTGATCGAGCTTGCCCCCCTTGTGAGATCTGCTGATCCTGCCCCCCCCCCCCATGCCATGGGCAAGGAATGCTTTAATTTTGGACATAAGTTTCATCCAGGAATCCATTGCCGCAATTTAAATTGTTTGTTAGTGCAGCCCATCTTTTGGAACTACTGATTTTTAGGAAGTATTATTTAAATTTCATGATTTCCGCATCCTGAATTTCGTCATGAGCAAAATTGATATAACTGGAGTGACCAAAATCCGTAACTGTTATTTAAAAAAACATTTAAAGACTATATCAGCCGTATCAAGAGATTTTTTATTTTTTTCTCGACCTAAAATATTCTCAGTGGTGTTCATCAAATGGATTTTGTAGCAGCGAATTAATCGACGAAAATACAATTTTTGCCATTTTGCAAAGCTTTGCAACAACCGATTACCTCCTGGTGTACATATTTCGAAAGAAGTTCGCAAGAAAACCATAATTTAATTATGGCAAGCAAAGCAAGCCCTAATTTATTAACCCTTTCGCTCCCAATGATGCCATATGGCATCATGAAATTTAATGATTTTTCATAGAAAATGTAAGAAATAAATTTTAAATTTTTGTTTGATATTCTACTCTCCCAATAGTGTTAATACCTAGCTGATTTTTTCCAGCGTGAAATTTTTGGTTTTGGGATGTTATTTTTAATGAAATTTTAGAGAAGGTTTGACGATTGTCGTGAAGCCGAAAAACTGATTTATCCATTTCCCCATATTTCCTGATAATAATCATTTTATGCAAATCATTTTAATGGTTTTATTTTGTAAAGAGGTTGTTGTAAGAGAAAATCAAAAGATTTTTTGATTTTTTTTTAGGAAAACCCTATAAGGTGGTTTTGCATGAGCATGATTCCATATGGCATCATTGGGCGTGAAAGGCAAGTCAGCAAGACCCCTATTCATATAAATGCTAGTTGCTTGCTGTATGGAAGGTACCCTTAGTTTTTATCCGAATGAGCTAATTTTTGGTGGGTGGGGCTATTATGAGCTCCAATCGCAATAAACCAAAATTTAGCACTCTGCTCTAATTTTGCAGGGAGTTATGAACATGTCCTTTCGCCAAATTCAAATGGGGGGATAATGGGGGTCGTTGATCGGAGCGAATCAATGTTTCTCCCAAAATAATATTGAACTTATTGTGAATACTTGTACGAAATGTTACGGCTGAACTAACATTAATTCAAGAGTTATGGGGCTTTTAAAAAAGGTATAAAATGAAAAAGTTCTAATTTATTTTTAAGCTAGCGCCGAATCATTGACTAGATCTCTAATGTGTTATATATCATTGAAAAGATAATTTTATGTAGTTTTTTTCGTTCTCAGACTATTTTTCTATATCTTTTGTCGTTTTTTAAATACTCGCAAAAAAACGAAAAATGAACCCCATTTCCCCCTTTCCCCCTTTTTTAAGGTTGCGGACCCCCAATCGGTTGGGACTTTGTAGGATTTTTGCCGACCAAATATCTCATTTTTCACACGGAACTTGCCCTTGCCCGGAAGTGCCCTTTCAGTCCCAATGATGCCATATGGCATCATGCTCTAATTTGTTAACTATAGCGCATAAAATTTTTTTTTCAAGAAAATATCATAAAAGATGCCTACTGAACGACATAACGTTGCTAGAAAAATTCTCCGTTTAAAATCCATAATTTGGGCATGAAAGGGTTAATGGTATCAATATTAGAGTTGTGTCCGCACCGCCGCGCCTCCCGTTTGGGAATCACTGTGAGCGGCTTCGGGATTATCCGGGAGAACTTCCTCCTTTGGAAAGTGTACTTCAAGAACATTAAACAATTAAGACAAGAAGCGAAAACGTGAAAATATGATTGAGCTTCAAGTAATCACTTTTTGTGAATAACATGATTTGCGTAAAATTTGGGACAGATGATAAAAAAAATTTTAGCACTAGTCATCCAGGTCACCCAAAATAACAAAATAGTCAGATTAAATTAATTTAAGCAGAATGGTGGCTAAAAGAGACAATAATTTGTTTGTGATATGGTACAAACTCATGCACCAATACATGATAAGTATAGGTCTAAAAATCAGGCACATGTAATTATTTTGTTGTAATTTCACATCCAGGTGATTTAGTTAACAATTCCAAGATTTCTGTAGTTTTTAAAGCTTTGCCATTTTTCCAAATAAATCTCAATTCATGTTTAGTAAAGCCAACCAATTTTTTATTAACTGCATTTCGGGACAGAACAGTTTCATGAAGATATTATTGTCCTGTACGAAAAAGATGAGCTGTCTTATAAAATCAAATAACCGACCTCAAATTTTTTTTTCAACGGCTTAATTTGTTCACCTTACCAATTTCAACATTTTTGTATTGATACACATTTTGCTGCTTCGAAATGGCCGCGGGCCGCACAGAACTGCAAGGCGGGCCGCATGTGGCCCGCGGGCCGCGAGTTTGACACGTCTGCCATAAGTTGTCTTTAGCAACACGCTTGAAACTTTAGTTGATATTAGCAGCTCCAGGATACTTCAGATGCAATAATGGCTCAGTAATCAAGGCGTGTATCGCTTCTAGCAACATGTGTGCAGACTTTAAGTTAAGTTGCATAAAGCATACCGACGTTTTCCGTAAAACATTGCAATTTTTTAACTTAATGTGACATTATTTCTGTGGCACAGTGTCCAAATTTTACCACAGTACTAAACAAAGAAGCATTAGAAACAATCAATATCATTTGAAGACACGCCATGTTAGTAGTAATCAACCACCTGAATTATTCGTTAAAAAAGTTAAAATTATACTGGTAAAACCGCATCCAATGAATTATTATTATGACAAAGTTAGGCGCCTTTAAATATGTGTGTCTGTACTGTTCTGAAGAACCCAAAGAAATGCGAATGTTACTGCCTATGCCTATACTTTAATTTTGGTAGTAACTACGGTAAACTCTTCACCCATATACTTTTGTCGAAGGTAATCGTCAAAAATGAACAAAAGTTGGTGTACTAAGTTACCTGATGATGGTTGTATGTTTTAAGTTTAAATTTAAGCGGGCCCAACTTTGTACCACGCAAAAGAAAAGCAGGGGAATTCAATTTTATCGTCATTTGCGTGGTTCAGTGAATTCAACCCCCTGACGGTTCGTTGATCGTTTGAGCGTGGTTCAATTGAACGGTTGCGAATGATTCTGCCGAACATTTTTTTGCGTGTTTCGACAAAGCCGACTCTACATAGTCTGCTTAAAGTTATTTCAATACGAGGCGGTCACAGATGAGGAATGTTTAGGTTTAACTGCGATCGCTGAGCGATCATCTCATGAGTCGCCTCTACGAACACAAACCTTAAGCCTGAAAAAAGAAAACAGCGTCTGATTGCCGGTCAAAATTTAGGCAATATAAACAAAAGTGGTTTATAAGACAGAAAAAAATGTTCTCCTTGAAAACGGACGTGGAAATTATCTAAAGTCAAGCTCTATGAATTGATAAATCCACAATTCCTCTTTCACTTCTTTCTTATAAATTGCACATAAAATATCAAAAGTGTTCAAAATTCATGCAATCATAAATCTTCCAGATAAACTCTCGAATTGTGTGCAAATAAATTGTCGACATTCGGTATCAGTATCTTTTTGGAAACAGTAGCGCGCTTTATTTGCAATCTTTCCCAACATAATGGCATTTTGATAAAGTTAAGTTTCGTTCCGTTCTTGGCGAAAATTATAATGATTAATGATGGATGAGGATGACATATTTACTTTAACGAATACAATCAATTAATTTGGTATTGATAAAGTAAAGATATAAATATAAACGATAAGGGAAATATAACCACAGATAGTACTTATACTTCAGTTATTTTTGAATTATGATTAATCAGTCAATAACATTTGGACATAATACCGACAATAAATAAATTTGCGCGAAATCAATTCACACCTGGGCGGGGAAAATGCCTTAAAAGTGTGTTGACACAATTAAAATGCGAACGGAGTCTGAATGTATCGTATAAAAGGAATAGAATAGCGATAAATGATTGAAACTGGAAAGCCCTAGAGCTTATCCGTATAGAAAAATCGGTGCTCAAATTTTTATCAAATGTTTTATGCTAAATTAAAATTTGATCGGGTTAATGCACTTTAGCGGTATCAATTTTGGAGATTTAATAAAATTGTATACGTTCTTTCGATTCGATGACACACTTCAGGTATTCAGGTATTGTATACTGTACAATCAATAGAGATGTTATGGGCTTCCCTTGAATGATTGCCACTGTTTTACAATCAGCATAAACCTCTTGAGGTTAATCAGCCCGTCCCAGAAACTCTCAATGGAAACACAACAATTTCACTTTTATTCTGTTGTTGACTTAACGCTAACAATGCAAAAAATCATGCCTAGCATGTCGCACACAGCACACAGGAAATGCTTAATATATTATTCAATTCTGTAATAAAAATGTTTCGAGTACTGATTGTCGCGATTAAATCTCTGCAACGCAACCATCATCACTGCCGTGGAACAGATTTTCGCGTGCAGAACGGATTGTCGCAGCAGTATTCTGAATTGAACTACAGTAAAACCCCATTAATTCGGATTGTTGTTAAAGAAATCCTTCCTACTATATTTTTGAGGCATAGGTAGTTAACCTATGAAATAGTGTTTCGATTTCATCCATTTTTACATTAGAGGCAGTGCCGACTTTCCAATAAGGGCAACTGCTCGGGGAATCAGCTTTTGAGGAGCGGCATTTAAAAAAAATCAGTTTTATTGGAGCCAAAAAAAAATTTTTTTATTTTTTTTTTTAATTGAATAATGTTTTTGCTAAATTTTTAAAACAGTAGGACGCAAAATGTTAGTTTATCGTTAAGATTCGCCATGTCAAAAATCAGCTCAATCGGAACAAAACTAAGGATACCTATTGAATAAAGCTAGGTTTTTGGGGGGAGTTACAGGCGTGTCTTATTTCAAAATTTAAATGGGATCCTTGATTGGATCAATTTTTTTTAGCAAATATCTCTACATCTTGATATGATATGTGAGTATTTGTACCAAATTGTAAATTATTATCAATGGTCTAGTTTCTAATTTTTAAAGAGTTATGGCGCAAATTGTAACCGATAAAAAATTAAACTACCCTGTTTGATTTTTGCTCTATCTGATAATTTTCCAAGGAAAATTTTATTTCCTTAATACAATCAAATTTAATGTATTTTATTTCTTATTCAGAGCCTTTTTAGCTGTTACTGATTTTCCCTAACTTTCGAATTCTCTCACTCTCAGGACTTTATTTCCCATATAATCAGAAGACCATCCCATGATCCTGTTAAATTTTGAACGATTTTTCCCCGTCAAATATCGTAGGTATATTTCGTTGGCTTTAAAATACCCCCAAAAACGAAAAATCTTCTTAAATAGAGTCGCTGCATAGCATCCTGAAAGTGAGAGTGACTGCATGACCGTTAAATAAATATTTTGATTCAGCGCCGGAAATCTTTTGATGTCCGTCATTTGCAGTAGTCGTTTGGCGGAAAGCGGAGCCTCCTCGCGTGCTCTACTATAGGACAGTGGTAATAAAATACCACCTTGTGGGGTACCTCTACAAACATAATATACATTTCCAAGTGAACTTGTTTTAACTTCTATACAAATCAGCTCCTTTTTTGACACAATTTACAAACGTTGAGCCCAGTTTTGTATAGATGCGTCTAGATGTCAGTAGCGTATTCACTAGGATGTAGATTGAATCCTCAAAGTGGAGACGCCGAAGTTCGTCGGTAATCGCCCTAGGTTTAATATTATTGAAAGCGCCTTCAATGTCTAGGAACGCAGCCATTGTGCATTCCTTCTGACAAATAGATTTTTCAATGTAGCAGACTAGAGAGTGCAGAGCTAGTATCCATATTGACCTCCCTTTGCTTTAGGCATATTTTGAGCAAAGTTGAAGAGAGACTTATTAGCCTAAAGTCATTAGGACGTGCGTGCCAGCTTCTGTTTGTTTTTGGTATGAACGTAACCCGCACCCCTCTCCATACGTGAGGAATATATACTAGACGGAGACATGCTGTTAGCATGCTCTCTATCAATGGATAGAGATAATACCGAAATATTGCTGCAAGTCTTATTGGAGTAATATATTCACAATATCCATCCAATAGCTGGATATTGTGAATATATTACTCCAATAATTACATAACACCAGTGAAAATATTAAATACTCTGCAAGTCTGTAGGGTTAATACCATCAGGTCTCGCAGATTTAAACGTTTCAAAGCTAGATATCGCCGATAATATATAGAATATATTCACTATCACACGGTACCGTGTGAGTCGAAGGGAATTCCGGTGGTACAGTTACCGAATTTCCCGGGAAATGCGCATCAAGCAGACACTCATTTGTCTCAGTGCTCGAAGACGTCCACGCATTACGTTTGGCCGCTCTTACTCGTACCTCTTTTTTGAAGAAACTAAGATGTTTTTTGTATGATATCCAATCCAGCTCCATACTAGAAGCTTTGCCCTTATTAAAGCTCCACCTACTTTGTCTGACCCCGGCGTCCTGGCAACACCTAGGCCCGTCGTTGCCGGACGAGGCCCGAGCAGGTGATAACCCTAATACTGCTCATCAGGGTGATAATTAGTCCTTTTTGAAAATTAAAAAATTGGATAAATAGGGTTCCGTCACATTCAGTCCGGAATATAGGGACTCTACTGTATGTATAAATTCAATTGTCTTGTGATGTACTTTCAAAGCTGTTGGGGTGATTATTTTTTTTTTTGCTGTGTTGTAGTGCGTTTTATGTTATGGGTCGCGGTTTTATTTTAAGTAGCGATCAGCTGTTTGCAGGCAGTTAGTAATTTTTGAATCAACGTTCATTGATCCTAAAACGTCTAATATGATCTTATAATTTGATATATATGTATAATTTAATGATAATACTCTATTCTAAATAAATTAAGTCAAAGAATTTCCCTTTACGCTTAAATAATATCCTAATGTATAGAAATCTCTCATGAAGTTCGCTTTATGATTTGTTTTTCTAAGAATGAAATCTGGCCTTTCATAATATTTTGAATTTATCAAAGAAGTGGACAGGCGTGTGTAGGATGATCATTCAACAATACATAAGATCAATTTTCTCAGAATCATTCTCCATAATGGATGAGTAATAGTCATCTGCTCATAATATACTTCAAACAAGGTATGGCTCGACACTAAAGCCGCTTTGCTGTCTTATTATTGCTAATGTAAATTCGTTCTGTAAAAATAGCCTTAAGGCTCGTATCGTTCAGACGTCCTCTATTGCAAGATTGTTTTCATCAAAGGAATTCATATTTACGTACACAGTGTGTATGTATTTTTATAATTTGCGCTTTATGACTCTAAGTATGTACTCTACTTGGTTCAAGTACTCTTCTATTAACTTGATGATACACAAACTTAGCTGGTAAAAAAAGCCCAACCCTTGCCTGACTCATTTCAATATCAATACAACGTCCGTCGCATCTCCAATAAAATTTGCATTGACGCGAGTGACTAACAAAACACACTTAGTTCATGTAGGATTCAGTTCTATTTCAATTCAATTGATTTATTCAAAATCATTATACTATTCATCATTTTAAGTTTGACTAATTTTGGATGTTGTTTTCTATACATAGAACAAAAGCAAGGAGGGGTTCTCTGACCCCATAAGAACCAACAAGTACCACTTCAATATTCCAAAGAGTATGCGCTACTTGAATTGAAAAATGCTGACTTTCTGGTTATTCAAGTGGCGTATGAGTTCTATATGGTTTGAGATGGCAAATTGGGACAATTTCACTGAAGGCTTATTGAAGAGTCGTGTGGTCGTGTGATGCTTATGCATTAGGTCATCCATTGTTGTGTACTCTTTTGTGGCCCAATTGTCCAGTACGACTTCTCTTATTATCACCCAATTACTGTCATTCATCGCTATTCTAAAATTTGCTCAATGAACAGGATTTAATGTCAAAAGTTTTCAGTTTTTGTCATTGTCATTGATGACAACGACAGCTTCCCTTTGTATATTGAGCAGAGGCGGATAAGATCGGAAAATTAAAAGTGTGTTATTTTTATTGGATGATGAAACGTAGAAAAATTAAACGATTCATATTGTCCTTGATGCCAGTAGATTTCTGATGTTTCTTTTTTGCTATACGATTAAAATAAAAAATGTAAAAGTCGGGGAAAGTATATTAGATAATTTCTTTGAGTTTAATGACACTTTTACACTTGTATGACAAAATCGGGATCGGCTTGATTCTGTGTTTGGGTATGTCGCTAATTTGTCAAATAATTAAGTTTGATGTAGTAACTGTACAACTGTAAAATGGATTTCCGCAGTTATAGACTATTGGTTCTGGATTACAAGAGATTCTACTGTATCTATCAGATTCATTAAAAAAATAAATAAATACCAGGCGCAACAATCCAACATTGGACTAAGGCTGCAGGATGTGTTAGTGACATCCTATTTCCAAGATCTTATCTGCTTTTTGTTGATGTAATGAGATCAGCATCACGCTCAGATCAGATTCATTAACTCTACGAAATTCTTTCGAAAAAAGAAATTCAGCCACGCTTCTTTCAATTTGCTGGTATGTTTCTGTTCTGTTCACAAAATTATAGCCATTTGATTACTGGACGTTATATGGACAAAGACAATCAAATAAGCTTCTTGACCGTATCGTTAATTTGATTTTAATGATATGTTTTTGTTTCGAGGCGACAATTTTATTTGATAATGTCCGGCTTTGGCGCCCCCTCGAAATCTCATTATCATTGGGTGAGGTTATAAAACACAACGTTCGCGTAACGTTTCGCGTTTTCCGAAACGTTTCCTATTGTGTTCTGTAAACGCATAGATCCGGATCAGACTTGGTGTTCCCATCGCCATCTCTCGGAAAGTGACAAATGTGACAATTGACACATCACAGCTGATACGTTTTGCTCGAAAATTAAAATTTCCAGTTTTAAACGAGATGCAGATACATTTTATTTTGATTATAAATAGTTTAATAAATAAATGAGGGCGGAAATGCACAGTTCGACGGCAGATTGTAAATTTCTGCCAATCAATCAAGCTATGCCTCGCAAGGGGGCGCTTAGAGGATCTGTTTGTATGGAGAAGTTTCTGATCCGTAACGGCCGGTTGACTTGAAACGTTGCGCGAAACGTTGCGCAACGTTGTGTTTTATAACCTCACCCAATATCTACATATCTCGAAAGTTTTGATTTAAAATTGTTATATCCATACAAAACGAAAACAACAATAGTAGTCGGAAATTATCTAAATACATTTTGCTATTATTTAGTCATTTCAGGTTTATTTATTATTAAGTTTTTTTGCTTTTTTTTTATTCGTACCTAGTTAATGATAATTGGATTGGAACATTTTAATGCTATTGGCCAGTGGTTTAGATTTTAGAATGTATTCATATTTTGCAATACATTATTTTAATGCTGCCTTGGGCAAAGTATTTTGTGTGGATTGTTAATGATTTTGGTCGATTTGATTAGATTAGAAATTGCGTTTTCCCTGCTGGTAGATGAATACCATTTATCTGTCTTTATAAGCATTATGAAGAACTGCAACAATATTACATATAAATAAAGAACTGACGCAAAAACTCATAGAATAGGTACAATAAAACACCAGGAAATTTAGAGATATATTTGACAACTTCGGGAAAATTAGGGGAAAGCTTCATTTCTACATGAACTTTGTATCTGCGCATTGTGCCGCTAGCGTCGCTACAGAGGGTCGAGTCGAACTCCTGCAAAAACCAAGTGCATGTGGAAATTTCGTTAACGGCAATTTGCACTGAAATGTGTTGTTTATATGACAATGTTTTATGAAAATCCCTAAAACGGTAAAGTTCACTAAAAAATCTTTATAAAACGGCAACGTAATTTGTATTTGCATACGACTTTCAATATAATGCGTTTTCCTTAAGTGAGGTATGAGTAATTAGTAGAGTCAATTTGAACATTGACATCTCGGGACCTGTTAAGCCTACAGAACTAATCTTAGGTTTCACTTTTGGAAAATTTTATGTTCTTGATAAAATCCTCGGGAAGATTTCAGTAATTTTATTGGTTTAATTTCATTAATATTGGCCTTAAACGACCGAATCTGCAATCCTTTTTCGCGAAATCGTAACGGTTCTTCAGACATTCAATGTCAAAGTTTGACTTTTCTATGTAGCCTGAAGTAATTTGATAAGAAAAGGGGGATATTTACGTTTTACACATTGGGGAAAGTGTTCGATGCCATCAAATTGACGTTTTAATTTTTATCAGTCCCACTAGCATACTAAGTTTTACCAGTTTGGCAAAGATGTTAATAATATGAAATGTCGAAATATACATATTTGCGAGCAAGAATTGTAAAATTTGCTAGACAGGGAGGCAAATGAAATTTAAAAAGTTATTTTCGGTGCAATGCTATTGATTCACATCAGTATGTATAGTAAAAATTTCACCAATTTCCCATTAAAAACTGAACTACCCCATATAACTGTCAAACTTTGACATTGAATATCAGAAGAACCGTTACGAGTTCGCGAAAAAGGATTGAAGATTCGGTCGTTTCAGGCCAATATTAATGAAATGGCATCATCAAAATTTAGCGCCACAGATACTGAAATCGTGCCAACTCCTCAGAGACATTAACAATGATTATTATTACGAGTACTAGGGGGCTGCGCCCCCTGCTCGCTTCGCTCGCCAACCCCCGCACTGTCACTTCGCGACATTCTCGCTTCGCGGCTATGTTTCGTCGGAAAATAAAACACACGTCGGAAAATAAAACACACGTCGGAAGCGCGCACTGCTTTAATCTGCGACCCCGTCGTCCACTGTTGCGTACCTCCCGCTTCTCTTCTGAGCTTTTCCGCACACGACCCATATTCTTCAGCTATCACCTGACAACTGAAGTCGCACACCACCTTAAACTACTTACTTAGCAAATCATCACGTCATTTCCAATTTCAACCAATCAGATCAAGAATAAAAGGGACCATTTTTTCCTTATCTTTTTTATAAATAGAGAGATATACCTAAAATCCAGCAATGATTTTGGCCTGTTTGGCCTTTTTTGCTTCTACAGACCGGCCTAAATCAAACTATTTATATTATGAGGTTTTTGAGAAATATTTTTAATAGCCTTATAACGGTACAATTACCACAAAGTTCGTCTGTTGCAAATCTTAAGTTTCAATTATGCCAAACTGTCAGAAAATAGGAATAGGAATATTTCACCAACCACGTAACACTTAAAATTTATCAAATTTTACAGTTTTCTGCTAAGTTTCTGTTGCACCAAATTGCTGAATTAAATGCGCTTAATTGATATTTAAAAAGTAAAAAAGACAAAGGGCCATTTTTTCCTACATTTTATAGGCTGGTTAGTCTTATTGCCTAGAGAAGACACACACAATATTTAGAAAGCTTTTCCATTGTACTGAATGACATTTTTGTTTATTTTGCATGGTTATGTTATCTTTTGCTTATTAACGCTGTTGCATGAAACCATGCAATGATTTTTTTAATCTAAGATGATGGTGTAACCATCAAAATATGGCAGAACTATGCAAAATAAACAAAAATTTCATTCAATAAAATGGAAAAGCTTTCTAAATATTGTGTGTGTCTTCTCTAGGCAATAAGACTAACCAGCCTATAAGATGTACGAAAAAATGGCCCTTAGTCAATGCATTTCTGCCGCACTAGCGCGAAAATGTGTAGGTATGAAGTGATTTCTTTTCAGGCTGTGAGTGAAAAGCTCATCATTTCATCGAATTATCATTAGCAATTTTCTGTTGCGCTAAAACTTTTCAGTTATCCGATCACCATTTTAATTTTAATAATTTACCAAACTTTTTGTAAGAAAAAATTAGCTTACAGTTTGGTTTTAGTGCAAGTGCACCAAACTTTAGGACAATATTTTGTTTCGAACGTGTATTTATGGAAGAATCTACGCAGCTAATAGTCTAGTACAGATAGCTCAAAACCCAAACATCCAAAAATAACAGAAATTTTTGACGCCAATTTGTTGAATACACTGCCTAATATACGCAGTAAAAAGTTACACTAATTTGCGCCATGGGTTAAGGGGGAGGGGGTGGCAAAGGGGTAAAAATTCAGTTTTTTGCAAATATCTGGAAAACTATGAGTCTGACCTTGAAATGTCCCAAGGACGAAACAAACTACATAAAATTACCTTTGTAATGATATATAACACTAGGAATTTTCGCAGAAAATTATACCTTAGACCCAAAAGTATTATAGTGAATTTACATTTTTTGAGTTTTACATTTTGCACTGTAACTCTTGATATAATAGACCTACCGTCATAAGATCTTGTCCATATATTGATAACAAAATTCATTTGACTTGTACCAAAATTTGTAGTGCTCCGACCATTGACGCCCCCCTCACTCCTCCTAACATTTTTCAAAAAGGCATGCCTGTAGCTTCTTTCAAAATTGAGCCAGGGAGATCAAATTTGATGGGGTGCCTAGTCTATGCTCCATTATGCTCTCCACCAAAAATTATTACCATCCGATCAAAACTAAGGGTACCCCCCATACAAAGTGAACGAAAATTCTAACAAATTTCACATTTTTTCACTTCTAAATTCTATGGCAAATAGAAAAAAAAATTTATCTCTTAGAACGTCATTAAAACAGTTAATTGTAGTCTTGTGAATGTATGTTCAAAAGGTTGTACCAAGGCGTACGCTACAAGTATCAAAAAATTGGGTTTGAATGTCAGCGATACCAGTTCTAAGGCTATTTGTGAATATTTCGAGTAACGTGTACTAGCAACCTTCAAACCCGATTTTTCGTACTTGTAAGCCACGCTCTGGTACAAACTTTTGGATATACATTCAGAAGACTCCAATTAACTGTTATAATGACGTTCTAAAAGATACATTTTTTTCTATTTTAGATATAATTTTTAAGTGAAAAAAAGTGAAATTTGTTAGAATTTTCGTTCACTTTGTATGGGGGGTACCCTTAGTTTTGATCGGATGGTAATAATTTTTGGTCGAGAGCATAATGGAGCATAGACTAGGCACCCCATCAAATTTGATCTCCCTGGCTCAATTTGGAAAGAAGCTACAGGCATGCCTTTTTGAAAAATGTTAGGAGGAGTGAGGGGGGCGTCAATGGTCGGAGCACTACAAATTTTGGTACAAGTCAAATGAATTTTGTTATGAATATATGGACAAGATCTTATGAGGGTAGGTCTATTATATCAAGAGGTACAGTGCGAAATGTAAAACTCAAAAAATGTAAATTCACTATAATACTTTTGGGTCTAAGGTATAATTTTCTTCGAAAATTTCTAGAGTGTTATATATCATTACAAAGGTAATTTTATGTAGTTTGTTTCGTCCTCGGAACATTTCAAGGTCAGACTCATAGTTTTTCAGATATTTGGCAAAAAACTGAATTTTCACCCCTTTGCCACCCCCTCCCCCCTTAACCCATGGCGCAAATTAGTGTAACTTTTTACTGCGTATATTAGGCAGTGTATTCAACAATTTGGCATCAAAAATTTCTTTTCTTTTTGGATGTTTAGGTTTGGGCCTATTTTGAACCAATTGTACTGGACTATAAGAGTTTCGTCTTGAAATTATCTTGATATGCATTCGAGCACCGTAAAATTTTCGGTCAATTACAACCAAAATTTGACACGCGATTGAGCGTATCGAGCCGAAGGTTGTAACTTTACAGTTCGGGGAACATAAGCCTTAGTGAACAGGTTGACTATGCATTTCATTGGATGGGGATTGGATCCCAGTATCATCGCCAATGCGATTCATGTAATTCAATAAATAGACTTTTGGAGGACGGTGCAGCAGGTACATACCCGCTATTATTTCGAGCATGTTAGAAGACACTATGCGATGCTGAACAAATTGCACTGAAATAGCATCCGATTCCTTTCGAATTGGTGGTTTCCCCTCAACGGCTCGACATAGGAGGACAAGATCTTTTAGTCAACGCAAACTAGCCAGGAAGTGGTATTAATTTAAGTACGGACTGTAGGTTATCAAACAGCAACTACAAAATGACGACTGCTATGTAGAACGTTGATTAATACTAACTAATATTTTCAAGGATGGTTCCGATAACCAAAAGCCGAGTTGCTATAGAAAAATTACTGGATGATCCTAAAAAATGTTTTCTTGGCCCACTAAAAATGTGCAATATACGAGTGAAGAAATGTAACTCAAAACAATTGAGTGATACTGATTAGAAGATATTTCGTTCAGACACTTGATTTTTATCATCTATGCCCAATAACTCTTGTGTTGTATTTTGCAGTTATGTTTTGGGTTACACATTTGCGCTGTTAAGGTCGATCCACACTTTTCAATCATTACTCACAGCTCAGTCACAGTCATTTTCCATACAAGTTGATGAATTGGCGGTTAATAGATAATACAAATCGGCCCGATGTCTGTCAAAACTCGGAAAAATGTTAATTTACCGTGGTCCCTAACCTTTTTCAGTTCTGTACCCTTTGAGAGATCTCCTATAGAGTGTGGGTGACTACAGGAAAATTCCGTTCGAAAACAAGAAAAATGTTTTAGCTTGACACGAAGTACTATAGCTTGCCGATGATAATATAGTTCATCATCTGCATTGCATTCTTCGGATAAGTATACCTTTTGCTTGTTAAAGGGCTGAATTAAGATCGAGAGTGAAATTCTTCCCGCTGCGATTTTATCAATAATTGGAATATGTCACACACGGTGGGGAATTCCATAAGCTACAATCCGATACCGGTTCCGTAATTCTCCTCGGCCATTTTATGTATTATTTTTTGATTCCCCGGTCATTTGACATTTCACGATGAAATAACCGGGGAAACGGAAAAAAATACATAAAATGGTCGAGAAAATTTATGGAACAGTTTTCGGATTGTTGCTCATGAAATTCCCCAGCATTCCCCACATATTCCATGACGGTAAGAATACATTTTCATTAAAAAAATCGCAAAAAATTTCACTCTCGATTTCAGTACTAGGCTTAATGGTGAAATGATTCCTTAATTAGTATTAATCACATACTGATTTCAGGCAAGGGCCTAAATTACAAAAAGACCTAAACTTAAAATACCAACAATTTTTTTTTGCAATTATAAAGTCAGGTTTCGCATCGGGATTTTGATGGGTGGGTAGCTTCGGAATCAGACTCAGCAACCCATAAAACATGAGAAACAAAAAAAAACATTCTCTTGAAATCACGTAATGGAAAATTTATAAATACTTACAAGGTTGGGACTTGGGGGTGCTTTGTAAATTATGCAGGACAATTCCGGGAGGTTTGTTTTTTGGTTGAAGCTTCAAAATCAGCAAATATACATACCAGCAAAACATTATTACGATACAGGGATACTAGATTCCATCTACAATGATGTTTTTGTGGAAAACTAATTATTTTTTGACCGAAGGCGATTCCGAAATTCGGCTTCAAACATTACCGTCGGCTAAGCCGAAGTTGCTTAAAATGGGCTCAGAAATAAGTATTTTAGAGAAATTTAGAAAGTCGATATTTTATTGTTGTTTCATTGGCTTTTAGATACATTTTCCAGTAGGACATTTAATTTTCAGTTTTCACACCTGATAGGTAGGTTACGTTATCTGAAATGCGGTTCTGGTGTTTGGAAGAGCCAACAATTTTGCAATTGTATATAGTACTGGAATTTCTGGCCGAATGCGTGCGATTTAGCCCCATTAGACAGTTTTCAGGTGTCCGTTTGGAGACAATATTACACGTGTCATAGGTGATTGAAATTTAACTTTAAAAATGAACCACCTGAAACGTGGTTGAAGGCATTTCATTAATTTACTTATCGAATCAAATTAATAGTTCTTTCACTTCAGCATTTTTTTGTGTTTTCTTTCATTTTCGAAAATAAAAGTCTTTAAAATTTAAAAAAAGGCTTTTCTGCCAAACTGAACATTAATGGAACCCTCTACAATTTGTCATGTGTCCATAACATTTCCAGCCAATGGGAAAATTCAGTGAACCCATATGTATCAGAATAGGATCCCACCCAGATGTTAAAGTGATGGGCTAAATTAAATAGCATACTAAAAATATTTTTTTGTTTTTTTTTTTCTCCTAAAAATATATGCAATATGCAAAATAAAAATGTTGTTTTCTGAGGCTTTCAAAGACCTGAGATCACATAGAAACCAAGCACAGAATTGGCATAAAACATTTCGGCTTTGGTCAAAATTAGCCGAAATCGAACGTAAGCCGATTATGGGTTTTTTAGCCGATTATGGCCTAAGCCGAAGCCGATGCTTCGGCCAGACACTACAGAAAACATTAATGTTCAAAACATTGAACAACCGTCCAATAAATCCAGAACAATGTCCAACTTGGATTTTTTAATATTTGATTTTGAATATGTATTCAGTTTTAATTTTCGATTTTACATATTTAATTTTCCATTTTACATCTTTTTAATTTTCCATCTTCCATTTTTCATTTTCAATTTACCATTTTCGGTTTTCGGTTTTTTAATTTTCCGTCTTTCATTTGCCATTTTCGGTTTTTCTTTTTTCATCTTTCATTTTCAATTTTCAATTTTTTTCCATTTTCCGTTTTTCTTTTTCCTTTTTTTCATTTTACATTTCCCGTCTTCCTTTTTTTTCTCTTTTTATTTTTTTTTTCATTTTCCATCTTTCAATTTCTGTTTGCCATTTTAAATTTCCCATCTTCCATTTCACATTTTCAATTACGCAATGGGAAGGCATCATTTAGTTCATGTTAGCATTCGAAAATCGGCTTACTCACTTAAGTCTGTCAGAGAAAAAAGATGCCGTTTATTGCATATATCTTTCCCGATATTGCACCGATCGAAATGTTTGATGGCCTTTGCACTCGATTTCGATGGGGTCAATATTTTGGTATTTTTTTCTGAATCTTGGCTGGATGTTTGTATACCTACCGGTAATCTTTCTTGTTCACGTTTTGTTTTGTTTTCCTTGGCGGGCCTGACGCTCCTGCGTCCCTTGATACATTATACTGTTTACAAAAAAATAAGGGCCATTCAACTTTTTCGATGTTAAGATCACTTTTTGACCATTAATGCCGTGTTAAGCGTTCTAAACTTTTTTTTCGCGAATCGAAAAATTAAATAATTTGATGCCCGATAACGTTAGATTTTACTGCAAAGTGGAAAAGAAAGAGAAATTGCTTACGATTAAGCTTCGACAAGTAGACATGTTTGTTTTAATTTCTTTAGTTTTCCTTTACATTTTAAAGTTAAAATTTCCTGCACAAAAAAGACCGAAAGTTTTTTTTTATTAAAAGTTAGTTTGACATGGCTTGCAACAGTTCCTAGTAACTGCCGTTTTGAAGGTTCTTGTCAAAAGGTATGACTTTCAGCAGAAAACTTTAATTTTCCTACTTTTAATTAAGGAGAAGGAGGAGAATGGAGGCATTTTGAAAATCATCTCAACATCAGTGAACGTCCAGTACATTCCATTTCCGATGTTTTTTCCTTAATTTCAGGTACTGACGACGGGGAAAACTATTTGCCTAATTATGGCATATCTCTCAAGGCCATGATAAGCAACTTGTTAAAATGCTTTTGTTTAATTCTTAAAAAAAAATACTTCATCATATACACTTGCGATCTCTAAACAGTTCAAGCCAGTGGTTCATTCTATAAAATCTGTCGAATGCCCTTTTTGTCTGAACTTTCTTGTTCCTATGCATTTTAATTTACCCATGACGGTTCGAGTTTAATTTTTCAAAATTAATTTTCTAAAATCCATTCCAAATGATTATTTTGAATTAACTCCAGATGGATGTCATTTCTCTCGCATCCACATACCGAATCTCATTAGACAAGGAAATGATGCACGCGGTTTCCCATTAGACTTTCATCGACTTAGCTTTTCTATTTCTTTTGATTATATTCCTTTCACACCATTTAAAGCGATTCAATTAAACTTTCTATTCCTCTGCATCTATAGTACCACCCATTCAAATGCAATCCAAACCATATGTTTGTAATATTCTCCGAATTTATCAGAATATCTTATAATTATCCATACAACTAAGCGGATTACCAATAAACGGTTTGTCTGCGGGAAATGCAGAAATATCAAAGAAATATACACGCGCTTTGCCGACGCATGTCACCAAAGATTAAATAAGATGAAAATTATTATTCATTGATTTACAAACATATGTCGTTTATTTCAGTATGATTCTCACATAAGACAAAATGAGGTTGTCACTATGCGTTTAGGGAATCTGGATAGAAGGGATGAATTCGAAAGTGTATCTAGAGATTATTGGATTGTATCTAATGTGGCGTAGCACCTGTTCAAGTATGAGATGGGGATTATAAGAGTTTCTCACAAAACCATAGTTCTGCGGGGCAACCATCTCATGGTGTTTGACGCTGGCAACCGTAATTTATTTCCAGCGAATGCAGTGCACGCGTGAATACGTGAATTCTACTCGGCACAAATTTCCTTTGTAAAAACAGAAGAGGAGATGGGGGTGTAGAGTATATGGAGCTGATGATACATTGAAACGTAAATTAGGCCCTCCTTTTCTCACTCGTGGGTCACAGATAATAAAGTAATAATATGTCGAAGCCACCACCACCCCTGTGGTGGAAAGTCTTAATGGCAAATTGATCGAGCTCGGCATTAGAATTGACTGAAACATCATGCGAAGAAACGTTTTATATAGAAGTTTGTCATCGTCATTCTAAAACTATTAATACGTCTGGTTGATTGTGATCCTTAAATGTTCATAGGACGCACGCAGTTAAATTGAACAAAGATTAGAACTACATGAAGCATTTCTTAGAAATTTATTCAATTTCCAACCCTTATAAAATTATTCTTCCTTCTCTTCCAGGAAATGGTCCACGCCAAAGATCCGCCATCACATTACCTAACCAAATTACGCACATATTTAGACCCGAAAGCATCGAGGAGTCATCGCGTAAGTATAATTAACCAAACTTCCTTTCAAATTCAACCCTCAACAATAACCACAACCCCGCTAATTGTTCTCATGTTTTCTTTCAGAAACGACGTATTGTCGGCGAATCCACATCAACACAAGTGTTACGCGACCTGGAAATTTCATTGCGTACAAATCACATAGAATGGGTCAAAGAATTTCTGGACGAACGAAATCAAGGACTCGATGCTCTAGTGGACTATTTAAATTTCCGCTTGTTGATGATGCGTCACGAGCAGCGCATTCAAGAGGCCAAATCCGAATCGGACGAACGATTAAACGGCGGAAACGTATCCTTGTTACAGACGAGCAGCACAATGGACTCAAAACATCATCATAATCAACAAACGAACGGGTTCTTGCGACCCTCGCTCGGTGACGTCCTCGATAGTCCGAGTATCAAGCGACGATCACGTCATATGGCGAAACTCAATATGGGAGCCTCAACGGATGATATACACGTGTGTATCATGTGCTTGCGTGCAATCATGAACAATAAGTATGGCTTCAATATGGTCATACAGCATCGCGAAGCGATCAATTGTATCGCGCTCAGTCTCATTCATAAGTCGTTAAGGACGAAAGCATTGGTTTTGGAACTACTAGCGGCCATTTGTCTGGTGAAGGGTGGACACGAGATCATACTCTCGTCGTTTGATAATTTCAAAGAAATGTGTCAGGAGACGAGACGATTTCAAACGTTGATGGACTACTTCATCAACTATGATTGCTTTAATATCGATTTTATGGTTGCTTGTATGCAATTTGTAAATATTGTTGTACACTCTGTCGAGGATATGAACTATCGTGTGCATCTGCAGTACGAATTCACGGCCCTCGGCCTGGATAAGTATCTGGAAAAGCTACGAATGACCGAATCGGAAGAGTTGCAAGTGCAAATCTCGGCCTATTTGGACAATGTGTTTGACGTGGCGGCGCTGATGGAAGATTCCGAAACAAAGACGGCCGCTTTGGAACGCGTTCAGGAGCTCGAGGACGATTTGAGTCGAGCTTTGGATCGTAATGCCGAAATGGAACGGGAATTTATGTATAAATTGGCTGAACTCGAATCCGAGTTGAATCAAGTTAAGTCCGAACGCGAAGAACTGATGCAAGGCAAACGACAGGCCGACGAAGAAGTGTCCACGCTGCGCAAAATCCTCAAAGAAAACGAACAAGAGTTGCGCAATCGAGAATCAATGCTCGAGAGCAAGAATCTCGAGCTGGAAAGTTTGGCGAAAACATTGCCGCGAGGAGTGTCGAATCATAGCAATTTGGCAAATGGTGGCGATGGAGTTACATCGACTTCGGCCGAAGGTCGAAATGGAGGAGGCGGCGGTGGACCAGCACCACCACCTCCACCACCGCCTCCCCCCAAACCGCCAAGTAGTAATGCCGTGAGTTCACCTTCCCCGCCAGCACCTCCGCCACCACCAATGGCCAATAGTTGTAATATTCCTGCACCGCCCAATGCACCAAAACCGCCTCCGTTCATGTCGACATTTGCACCGCCACCACCGGCTGCCGGTTTTATGCCTGCACCCGATGGTGCTATGACGATCAAGCGGAAGGTTCAGACAAAGTATAAGTTGCCGACATTGAATTGGATTGCATTGAAACCAAATCAGGTAAGTGCTCCTGTTATCTTAGTTGTTTAGTAAACATGCATTGAACAACCGTTCGTCATTTACAACATATCTACCTCTAATTAGCCATTTTCCAAATTGTTCCATCCAAATAAACATTTTTCAATATATTACTTTTCCAAAACAAATTTACATTTTCTTACTTGTTTAACACTTGAATTGGAAAATTGGGCTTAATTGAAAATGTTAATTTTATTTGAAAAATTTAAATTAAACATTGGAAGCCGATATTTTGCTGTTAAAAAACCTAAAATTACAACAATTAGAAAACAATAGGAGATTTAGCGGACGATTCCAGCTCCACATCGCTCGACCTATTTTGGCCTTTTTTTGGTTCGTTGTATTTCTGATTTATCTGTATAATTTGTATGCTAAACAATTCCGTGAGTGACATTATCGCTTGTCATTATGTTCGTTCGAGCCTATCAAGAGAGAAACTATCTTTAGGGCGACCACAGGGATGTAGCTTGTTTCGGGTTAAAATTTGGCAATAAAACTCCAAAACTAAAAATAACCGAGCGTACAGAGGGCTACGCTCGGCGCCCGCATCACGTGTTTTTTTTTTAGAATTTTAATGCGTACGTAATACTCGTATATTATCCTTTTTGCGTAATAAATCAGAAATAAACTTAACGTAATTTTAATTCTGTCGGTAAATCTATTTTTGGATTGGTCTAAATAAAAGCGTTATAACGATTTTATTTAGACGAATCCAAAACTAGATTTACTATTTTTCCGGGTTTGAAAACGTTATTCAACGGCAAAACTACTGACACAAAAACTGAATTTAATAGCTCTAACTGCGTTACCGTTTTACCGAATCAACAAAAAATACCTGGTAGGAAATTTCTTCTATGAGAAGCCGCACACCTCTCTCAAATGATTAATGGAAAAGTCGACGTTTGCACCTATTCCGGGACACCCTGTTGACTTGGCCCTATACAAGCTTTAAAACTATTACATATTACCAAGGTTAAGATTCTTTATATTTCCTGTTTGGATAAAGCTATTCGTATGAAAATTTGCAGACATATTGCTTATATAATTTCCAAAGGGTCCTCATCAAAATTTTTAGAATGGCAAACTTAAGAGAGGCTACACACGCTCAAACTCAAATTTCATGAATTATCTACTTTTTCTCAGCAAAAATCATGATGGTTAGTATTTAACGTATATATATGCCCATACGGACCAATCTTTGCACAAAGTTTCATATCCGTATCTATCGCGGTTTCGGGTTTCGTGGGGGTTTTTCATGTAGTGATCACATCCACTCCCTCAAGAAACTTATTTCCATAGTCCTATCGCGGAGCCCAATGTCATGTCTTGCACAAGGGTGAATTATCGAGTCCTTTTGAAGTGAATAATGAATTCAGATAAGGCTGTATTTTATCACTAATGCTGTTTCTTATTACCACCAACGACGTAATCTGCGATTTCCTAGGCGACCATAAAAGTAAGGGTATCAGGTGGAAATTATTTGATTACCTTCAGCACCTGGACTATGCTGACGACATTTGCCTTCTTTCAAACACAGCAGATCATCTGTCTCAAATGACGGATGCTTTGCACCGTGAAAGTCGAAGTGCTGCTTTAAAAATTATTGCCGCTAAGACTAAACACATGAGCTTGTCATCAGGAGGGCAAAGCACCATTTCTATCTCCGGACAACCGATAGAAGAAGTCGAGAACTTTACTTACCTTGGAAGCATAGTGACAGCGGATGGCGGGGCTGATACTGATGTAGAGTCGCGCATAAATAATGCCCGAGCAGCATTTTTCAGTTTGACTCCTCTTTGGCAAAACCACAACATCTCCAGAAATACCAAACTCCGAAAGCAATGTAAAATCTGTGCTTTTATATGGGTGTTCCCGTGGAAGGTGACCAGCAACATTACAACCAAAATGCTAACTTTCTCGAATCAGTGCCTACGACGCATACGAATTCCCTGGCCTGAGATAATATCTAACGACGACCTCCTCAAAATTACTCGCCAAAATAGGATAGGCATCGACATCAAAAGACGAAAGTGGCAGTGGATAGGTCACACACTTCGAAAAGAGCTAAAGAACATTGCAAAACAGGCTCTAGACTGGAATTCTCAGGGAACCAATGCAAGCCGTCGTGTGGGACCCACACATGGAGAAGGTCTGTTGAGACACTGGTGTGTGATCTACTTCACTGCCTTAAGGAGTACCAGAGCCATACCTCCCCCCTTGCGGGTTGGCGGGTTTTATCCGACTGAAAGTCGGAATGGAGTTTTTCCGCAGGGATGCCTCCCTTTGGAACCTCACCTCAGGCTGCGGCTCTAGCTGGTCGATTTGTCTAACACCACTAACCCCCTCGAGACCAACACCAAGATGGGCGTTGGTCCCTTGGGCTCGCCCATTCCCGAGGTACACTATTCGCTAAAGATTTCTCTATAGCAGGTGTGATCCTCCCTTGGCCCCCTTTCGAAAGACCTAACGAATTCGGCTTGCCAGCCGCAGGATCGTTATGCCTGTGACTACTCGTCGGCTTAAAGCAGACTCGTAGTGCTACCGTTCACATTTGAGTGGCCCCATCCGTTTACTAAGCAGCAATTTGACTCAGGTCGTGTGGTCATCAATCCACAAACCAGCTAGGTATAGGCGCATAAGCCATTCTCCCTAACTAGCCCCTTTTTGGCTTGGGTTATGCGAAGCCGCCAACTTCGAGACTGGACACGTACGCTTATAATGTGTTTCTCCCCTACGAGGAAGCACTGCGTCGTGTAAGCTGGTATGGCTGACTTTTCGAAGGAATAGGGAAAAAGTCAGCCATACTAGGGACCTCCCTGCGCTGCTCAGGTACATGGTGTCGCAACCCACCACCCCTGCGGGAGGTCTGTTGAGACAAAGGGAAAATCTATATGCAAATTGTGGGACCAGCTAAAGACGATGGCTGCTAATATGCAGAGGTGGAAAAGGAGCGTAGTCAATGTCCTATGTCCCACTAGGGAGTAAAAGAAACCAGAGAGAGAGTGAGAGATCTATAGAGGTTTAGAAAAACGAAGGGGGGTACCGTAAACTCAACTTTTACGACCCATAACTCAGTTACCATTACATTACATCTTCTTATAGCGGTGTAGAAAGGTGTGAAACCCTTGTGCGTCTATGTGGGTATGAGCTATGGTTCGTCAATGTTTGTGTCCGTGAGATCTAGGGACAAAAACATAGCTGCTGCGATAGGATTTGCCCACAGCGATATAGGGGTAAGATCAGTAGGCGCAGCGGGGCATTGAAACAAATGACCCACATCATGAGGAGTACCATCGCAATTTGGACAGATGTTTTGGATATCCGAGTTTATGCGAGAAAGGTACGAATTAAGGCGTGAACAAAAGCCCGACCGAAGTATTGTATGTTTTCAGATTCGTTACCTCTTTCACCCATTCATTTATATGTTTAACTATATAACAATCTCTTCCAAGTTCAACTCCGTAGTGGCATGGAGGCTACGGAGTTTATCTGTCCATAAATCATTCAACGGCGCCTATCATATCGATCTGACAAGCGTTGATCGGTGCTGAAAAAGCATGCTTTCCTTTTTTGATAAATTTTCATCATCCAAAATCCAGGGAATTATCGAGATCTAGCAATTTCTCGCAATTTTCTGTGGCTCGTAGTTAAAGTTCTACCTCGAGGTCCCATCTAAAATTCATAATTTTGTATTTAAAATGTAATCTGTGGCAGTCTGGCCTAAAACTGTGTACCGAAAGAAAAACTCAGTCAGAGGAGGTCGAGGCTACTTGTATTTTTTTTTAAATTTTGTGGGGTTTTGCGGCGCCGAAAATGAACAAGAATATATGTCCTAGAATCCTGTGAAACTCATGCGGTTACTATGTTTTTAAAAGTTTAACAAAGTCTCGTCGAGCAAATATGAAAGGTAGCTCTTCATTATTGTTGTAATCGTGAACACCTATTTATTGCAGAAAATCTCCTGTACAAAATATAGAATTGCATTTGCCTACACCGCAAAAGTCCGGACATTCGACCAGGGCGGATATGTTTCGTATTCTCTTCAACTACTTTGCATCTGAGGCATTCAGCTGTTAAGAAGTGGATAAAATAAAAATTTACATCCTCGTGCTTTCGTTATACCCACATAGCTATATGTCTGCGGGATGAGGATATGTGTCCTTCGGCCATCCATATTTTCAGAACGATCTATTCCGTTAAGCAGTTTTGTCGTCTTTCAGTTTGGATGCTATGTTCAATGCCAATGCCAATGAAGCACTCGATCCCGATCCCATAGCGTCATGGACCGTTTTCAAAAACTGTGTTGAGACACATTTATACAGCAGCGTAGAGCATTTAATTTGGGGCAGCTTCTTACAAATTCTTTTCATTTTGCGCATCATACCAGTGGCGTAGATAAGCCACTCCTTATCATATAAAGGGGGTCACAAATATTTTGTTCTATGATGTTTTCTTTTACTAAATTATATAAATTTAGTTCTTTGCAATTTAATTGGCTATATCATCATTTCTCAAAACACTGTCCATGCTACCTTGTTTAGAGATTGGACAATTCCCAGCGTCGTATATGAACTGGCTGTACTGGTGTTCTTTGGATTTCTTGATTATATTCTTTTTCAGATAGATATAATTCAGCGGTATTATTACATATGCTAGACTAACTTGCTTGAAGACCGTCATAGCTTGGTTAAGCTTCTAACAAATTGAAATGTAAATATAAGAGCAGTTTTCTTAACAAAAATGGTATTAGGTATCAAATGAAACAAACTATAGCTAAAATAGTGCATCCGTGTCGATATAAAATTTCGCTTGTCCGCAAAAAATAAAGTCGCCCTTATAAAATCATAACCTTCCACCAGAGCGTATTCTGCGTAATTTAATTCCGAACGCGATTGTAGAAACCTTTATTAAGTAAGGCATTCTACCTGGATCTTGCGGGACAGTCCTGCATTTTACAAGTCTATCTCGCATTGAAAATCCTCTCGAAATTGTCCCGGAAAACATACAAAGTGTCTCGCATTTTAGGCAAAATGACCCCGTTTCCGCTAGATATTTTTTGTCCTTGGGTCGCATCTGTTAATCCACCTCCATCTTGCCATCCACCCCTTACCAATTTTTGTGTCTACTTCACATCTTTGGACAACTATAAATTTTGAACGCAGACTGGACTAGGACTCTAAAGTCTTCAGAAAATGTGCACAACAATATGCTCCATCCAATTTTGTTTCGAAAATCGATCCCATTAGCGCTTGGTTCACACTTGGAACTTTTGTTCTTGTGTTGCATCTTTGAACGGCTGTAACTTTTGAACTAAGACAGATAGGACTCTGAATTCCTCTGCAAAATCTGCGTCACAAAATGCTCTACAATGCCTCTCCCCTTCCCTATTTCAACTCAATTAACTGGTAGTACATGAAGATGGCGATAATCTAAATCTATGTTTGTGGATTGATCTGATCATAGGAGTATCACATATGCTGTTACCAATTGGTCTACTATCTGCCTAGTCTGATCCGCTGATCCCCTTCCCTATTTCAACTTAATTAACTGGTAGTACATGAATATGGCGATAGTCTAAATCTATGTTTCTGGATTGGTCTGATCATTGGAGTATCACATATGCTGTTACCAATTGGTCTACTATCTCCCTAGTCATCTGATCCGCTGATTCCTCAATTACGTTCCCCTGAAGGAAGAAGAGAAACTAAGAGACTGCTACATCGAAGCATCTCGTGGATTAACAATTAATTTGTTCGCAGCTTTCCAAGGTATCCTATTGGAACTTGTTGGATAAAATTTAGAGCCAAACCTGCAGCATTACAGTGCTTTAAAAACTACACTTGACACATATCACCTGATCGTCATCGTACTATCACCTCAACCTTTCAATCTAATCTAGTCTTTTTGGGATTTCGATTTAATTCTAACTATTTGTTCACCCTAAGAACGTCATTCTTATGAACGTTCGTATTCCTATTGATACCAATAACTTTCGCAACTTTCACCTCACATATTCCTATCAATCTTCTCATTACATTACATTGCGGGTGGAATTTCCTCGTGAAACCTCATAAATCTTACAATTATTCACTCATTCCCATGAAAATATGATCGATATTCGCAACCACAGAATGTCGCATAGAATTATACTCGCAAAGACACTACGAGTACCATCTCTAAAGCGGCGGCCGGCGCCTTAACCACAATCAAAAGAGGGGCATAGTTTGAATAAAACTCAAGTCAAGAAATATAATTTCATGGCGGTCTATTTCTTTTTCTTGACTCAATTCCCGCTCTATGGAATACGTTATTATCGTATATACCGATTTATGTATTTGTGGTCAATAAATATAAATTCAATATCGCGGATTAGATATTTAACTATGTGAAAAAAATATATGACGAGTTCGAGTCCTCAATGAATTATTATGGAATGACAATTGACACCATAGAGAGAGAGTCACTGATACTATATGAGTCAATATTATTGTCAAGAGGAGGTCATTGAAAGTTTTCTAATAAATTGTGGTTTTCTCAGTTGATCTTGTTTTAAGGTGTAAATCGTTACTGATATTCTGTGGGAATGAGTTTCGGGTAAGCAAAATTCGAAAACAGAAATGAAAATTTCACAGGACGTTGAATGATTTAGCCTGGTTGATGTAGTGGCTTGTGCGCAAGCCTTTGAAGCATTGGGTCGAGGGTTCAAATCCATCGTTAGTGTATTAAGTTGTTGAGGTTTTCGCATTCACGTCTAATGTGACGGACTATGATCACACTCAGATGTATTGGTAAACTTTTGGATGGTGTTCAAAAATAATCCAAATCGGATCAACGATTCCTCTCTATACCTGCCATACAAAAGTCCCCAACTCAATACTTAAATTCGGCCGTAGCTTTTGAAAGTATATCGCCAGCGACCTGAAATGTTGGCCAATGTAGAGAAAGGATATACTCTTCAACGTGACGGAGTAGTTTGGAGTAGGTAGGTCGTACCAAAGCATCCCCTACCTCCCCTACAAAGCTATGACCAGCATGTGGCTGTTTTTCATAAATCTCCTAATTTGTTGGCCTTAATTTAAAATTTTACTTTTCTTTTAATTACAGGTTCGTGGAACTATCTTCAATGAACTGGACGACGAAAAACTGCATAAACAAATCGATTTTACCGACTTCGAGGAACGCTTTAAAATCGGTATGGTTCGAAATGGCACGTCAGAAATTGATGGTCTCGCCTCGTTCCCAAGTAAACGCTTTAAGAAACAGGAAAATGTTTCCGTTCTCGAACACACGAGATTACGAAATATTGGTAAGTTCTTTTTAATAAACTTTTTTTCACACAGATCACATTCAATGTTTTATCCGTTTTAATAGACAATTGCCACCACGTTTGCCTTTCGTTGTTTCATGAGTCACATTTGACGGAAACGGGGAGAAGCAGTGTATGTATACACATGTGACTCATAGACAAGGAACGTGTTAAACTTAAATTTAAGATTAGCATTTCCCAACATTTTCGTAAATAATAAAAATAAATAGTGTTGCCATCTGGGCTGAGTAACTTGCTCCTAAATTAAACTGGATTTCTCCTTAAAATTATGATCTTGCGTGTAAATTGGTTTAAATATGAAAACTGACCAAAAACTCCCATACTGGGCGCCCAATGTGATGAGTGGAAGGAGGAAGTATGAACCCTAAGGAACAAGGTCGCCTGGTTCTTGAGTCGCCGAATCCTTGTGTGAGGGTACTGTGAAGATGAATGGTCAAGCGCTTCCAAAATGTGACAATTTAAAATCAATCGCCCAAACTTGAAGTCTCATGTTGAAAAATATTGGTAAAATAAAACAGATTGAGTCTAGCTCATCTTCTTACCGCTCGCTAAAGTGGGCTGGGGAAGGGAATTCTAATCAATAAACAGACTCAGTGCCGATCGTAGCGAGTGGTGAGCCGACACAAAGCATTTTCTAATATTTCAAGGGTCGTCTCTGATGTGTTTGAAAAGTATTTCGAAGGCCATCAAACAATTTGAACCTTTGTGCTAGGACACTGCCGCTATGCTCGCGCTTTGCCTTTAGTGTGCCCCTTTCAAATATTGAACTAAAGCGACCTGCGAGCGAAGCGAGCTGTGAGTCAAAACAAAACCGGCACAAAGTGATGCAAATTGCTGGTAGCCCTTTAAAGATGGTTCTGATACAACATTTAAAAGGTTTATTTTACAGCGCTCACCAGTCGTTACGCTTGCACGTCGCCTTTTTACAATATTTGAAATGGACACACTGAAGCGAAATGCGAACATAGCGATCGGTGAGCGGGCGAAAAGAATTCAATTTTGTTGATAGCTCTTTATATATATCTGATTAGGGGATTTATCGAAGCAGACCACTCCTTTTTGGGTCCATTTTCGCCCTCTTGCAGTCCTTAGTGATTTCCAGAAGTCTACTGATAATTATCGACTTCTTCCTTCATCACTGAGTCCCGTGTGATGTGTATCATGTGTTTGAAGCTAAGTTCACTCATGGCTTCCACCCTTATCGTGAAATTGGAAACCACACAGTAAGCGTCGTACTGCGCTCTTTCGCAGATCTAGAAGCCTGTGTGTAAGTGATTCTCCACTTGAAAGTGTCTTACACAGGCATTTTGCTTCTGTAGCCGTCTGAGGTACAACCGTAAGCAAAGATAAATCAGTCTCTCAACTGAGTCTTGCCTATGAAGCCTATGTCTCATCACTTATGTCGTCCAGAGCACAATAAAGAGATGCTTTGAAAGCATTCAGATGTGTGACATCTAAAGAACCCTCTCCGGCAACCTGTGCCAAGGATTTCTTACCCTGTTCTGTTGCCTGCCTGCCTGGTTAATTTTTTTTACAAGAGGTCCTTCCGACGAAACAGGCTCCTCACATCGAGCACCCTCCTTTAATGGTTGGACCGACTCAGATGTTCCTGGGTTGAAACCCTTAAACCTCTTCACTGTCCTTTCCATTTCCGGAGCTGTCTCCTCATATATCGACACACCAGGTTGATTTGACATCTTCCCGGCGGTTGGCCTCTTCTTCCTTCGCCTGCTCTTCAGTCTCTGCTTGCTTGTCAGCTTCTAGCATCGAATTAGAGTCAGCGTTTGGACCCTTCTCATGAGACTCTGCTCGAGCTACCCTCTCCGCACCTTGCGGCGTTTCATTGTCCGTTCGAACAGTGTCATCCTAAACCGAAGTAACTTTAGGAACTAACCTCTCTACGCCTTTCGACGCTTCATTGTCCGTTCCTTCAGAACTTCGCCTTCCATTGCGAGTCGTTGACGTCCATCTCCTCCAACATTGCCAAGTCAAATTCTTGAATGTCTTTCAAATTGTCTATTCTTGATATTTTTAAAACCTCAGGTACTCCCGCTATTCCCCTCTCCTATAGGAGTCTCGAGACAATAGATAACTTCGCTTCCACCCGAGGCTTTCACGTAACTCCACCCCTGCGATTCTTGATGCCAGGCTTTTCAAGGCTTCTCCCCTAGTCTAACGGATCGCTACACCGTAGACCGTGGTTCACTGGTAGTAAGAAAAGGAGCAAAGTGAAGTGTTGGATCCTGAAACCCGCAGGTGTACTATCTCCTCAGTCACCAGCTCCAACCTCGCACCCAGTCCCCGTGTCACTCCATACAGATCGTGCGACAACACCCGCCCATGACTCAGCCTACGTGCAAAAATAATTCGCAGTTTCCAGCGGTCACTAAGTTTGGAGGTGCCATGTTGAGTTGTGAGAGGGTATCATGTATACCAGTAGACTTGGTATTTCGCAGACTATACCACGGCCGCCTTGATAGACCTTTAAAAACGCTTCTGATTAATCAGTGAACGACACTTGAAATATTCGAAAAGGTAAAATATCTTCTGACTAATTATATCCCCCTGCCTAACCTTTCCCCTAGGAGGTTGAAAAACATCTAAATTTAGGACTTTTTCTCTCCTAAAATGGCAACCCCGGAAATAAATAATACAGCAAAATTGAATATTTAAATTTTTCCTTTCTATTTTTAGCAATATCTCGTCGAAAACTCGACATGCCAATAACCGAAGTGATAGCCGCTATTAATAATTTGGATCTAAAGAAATTATCTCTGGAGAATGTGGAAATTCTTCAAAAAATGGTGCCTACCGAAGCCGAAGTGAAAGCCTATAAGGAATACATTGGCGAAAAGAAAGATCAAAATCTTCTCACCGACGAGGACAAATTCATGTTGCAGTTGACCAAAGTGGAGAGGATAGCATCGAAATTGCAAATTATGAACTATATGGGCAACTTCTTTGATAGTTTGCACTTAATTAGTCCGGTAAGATTTTGTTTGCCTACAATAATTCTCCTGTTGTACTTATGCCATATGATTTGATATTTCAGCAAATCTACGCCATCACAAATGCTGCCAACTCACTGAAATCCTCCCGGAAATTCCGAGCCGTTTTGGAAATCGTCTTGGCCTTTGGCAATTACATGAACAGTAGTAAACGTGGTCCGGCCTATGGTTTCAAATTGCAAAGTTTAGACACCCTGCTCGACACCAAATCGACAGACAAACGAATGTGTCTGTTGCACTATATTGTTGCAACGGTTCGTCAGAAATTCCCCGAATTATTGAATTTCGATACGGAATTGTATTGTATCGACAAGGCGGCCCAGGTATCGTTGGAGAATGTTGTGACGGACGTGCATGAGTTGGAGAAGGGCATGGAAATGGTGCGTAAGGAGGCCGATTTGAGAGTGAAGGGTGCTCAAATGCATATCTTGAAAGATTTTCTGAATAATTCCGAGGAGAAGTTGAAGAAGATTCGAACGGATTCGAAGAATGCACAGGAAATGTTCAAGGAGTGTATTGAATATTTTGGTGAATCGTCGCGAAATGCTGATGCTAATGCGTTCTTTTCGCTGCTAGTGAGATTTACGCGGGCGTTTAAGGTATGTATTGTTTGTCTTATAATTGATTTTATGCCTGGCCGACACTGTTCGAAGTTTGGGCCAAACCCAGCTCAAAAGATCGTTCCAAGACCTATACATTGGATCTTCCTAATCACAAGAGTTTTTTTTCCTCTTGAATCGAAGGGTCCCCTAGTCTAACGGATGCACACTGCAAGCAGTTGTCGAACACCGAACAAATAACAAAATTTAATTCGCCCAGTGCCTGTGTCCATCCCGGGCGTGTGTTGTCCACAACTGTGATGTTTTGCGCGCGGTTTTGCTAACCTTGATCAGTGTGGTTGCGTCCTTAGATTATAGTACTTAGAGCTCTTGATCGTTTGTTTTCCAGCTTTTCACAGAATTTCGGACTATATTTATCAATGTATTTAATTTTATCAATATTATCCTGTCTGTTTTAAATTATTTGTGTACTCATAAAAACGCATATGTTAATTAATTGTTTGTCCAATATTTTAGGCTGCCGATCAAGAGAACGAACAACGTAGACGGCTGGAACAAGCTGCTGCCTTAGCAGCCAGTAAGAAAGAAACGGATGAAGTCAGAATGCGCAATAAGGTTAACAATCAAAAGAAACAACAGGTACGTTTTAAGCTTAATACACTCATTTTACGAGTACTTGCATCTATCATTTTTCTACCATTAAATTTAATCTTTCTCTTCATCATCATTAGCAAAGACGGCTTATTACAATTTATTAAAAATGTGATCAATTTACATACTGCATGCTTTATGATTTTAATATATCAATTTTATAATGTGAATGACACGCGTTAACACACACTGATAACAACGAGCGCAGTGAATAATCATACGACACACTCTATTCGATGTAAAACACTATGCGGCTATTTTCCTCGTAGGCAGGTCATAATCATTTTCATAATTTCCACTTACTCATATCCGTAAGTTTTGTGAATACATATTTTTAGACATAACGATTCGCTGATCTTGTTGTATTCTTGTGCTAGCATTGTTGAGTGATTATAGAAAACCTATCTTAGGAATTTGCTAGAGTGTGTTTATGCGTGATATAATTCTTCCGGTAGTATATGTACCTACAATAATATGTGTTTTGTTTTACAATGGGTAAGGGTAGTCCTTAAAACCATGTATTTGTTTCTAATATGGCACAAACATAAGTAGGTTTAATTAGGAATATGCTGAGATCGGAGATTTACAACTCCAGCATAAGTTTAAATTTGTCTAGAGCAATTAATTTTGGGAATATTTTCCCATTTCCATTTATTACCATTTTACTTGATCGTTTTCCGTGTCTTTTCCAGTGTGATAAGAGATTTGAAGAAGAAGATGCAAACGTCGTTTTTTCTTTCGTACTGTAGTTTAGTAAATAATTTAGTCGAAATCCTAACTTCATTATGATTTCTAATAATATGTGTTGAAAAAAAAAATTGTTTTGAAAATTCTATATGTATATAGCTGGTTTACCAGGATTCAAATACACATGTAGTCTCTTGACTTCTAGTATCCTTGCTTAGATTGGCCATGACCTCCTCTCCTAAATGTCGTTCATAGTGGCGTATCTTTTATGAGCGATACACTTCTCACTAGTCGTTAGCATTTTAGCACTTTAGCTCTTTTCTCAGCACACTTGCTTAGCATTAAAAAAAAATTGCCTCATTACCCGCTCACCCATACCTTCTGAGAGACTAGACTGTCTGTTTTGCGGTATCAATGGAGGTTCGGTTGAAAAAAAGTTTTTCTTAGAAGAACCTAATTTGAGGGGCTTGGCTTGTCTCCTTGTCAGTCGGATCGACTTACAGTCACAGTCAAAGTGAGCCACCCATCAGTATGAGTTTTTCTTCTTAAAATATTGCTTACCTAATTTTGGGAGATATATACTAATTTTTGGATTCGACACGTTCAGGAAAGTATTCCCTTTTATATCTAGTATGAACTGTCATAGCTGGCCCAGTTTACAGTTATAAAATTCGTTGAAAACTAAAACAAAGTGCAGAATTTCATGACACCATGAAAGTGAGCAACTCAATTGTTTTCGTCTATTTAATTTAAATTTGCAATAATTACTATTTTTGTATTCAGTTAATAAATCTTATTTAAGTTAACTAAAACCAATGGGTAGTTGGAAGTGAAGCACCACCAAGGAGGGTTGGTCTTTTGTTTTCAAAAATATTGTGTAACAATCCAGCATTGCAAACAATCCAAAGAAAAACCATACGAAGGCTTTTAAGTCAGAAATGAGGTACTTGTAGTCCCCTATATTATAAGGATCTCTCATTTACGTGCCTCCAAATTGACCCAAATTATCGAAACTCAATTGGATATCGATGTATACACTGAAACTGTTCGAATATGTTCCAGAATGCAGTTTTAAGAAAAAACTTAAAATTATTGCGAACAATCTCAAAAAATTTTCACGATTTGCCTACAAACACGCTGCTAGGATATCCCGCTTGGTGGACTGCGTAACTCACTGGATGTAGGAAGGTTAGGAGCTCAGTCGGTCTCGAATCGTTCATAGCTCGCTTTTTATTTTTTTTTTTTGCTTTCAATATACAGGCACATGGCTTTTCTGTTTCAACGACAACCTGTTTTACAATGTCAAAATGATATCGGAGGAGCTCGTTATTATAACGGCCAAGAGGTTCTAAAACTCTCTCGATTCAAGAGACAGAAATGTAATGAATCGCTACTACAACAACAAGCCTAGGTTGTCCAAATGTCGAACTGATTCTCTTTATGTATTTCAGTTAAAATTCATTAAAAAACAAATAAGTTAGACTGAACCACTAGCGTGAACGCGGTAAATAGGAGGGGTAAATCAATATCCGTAATAATCAATTTGAGCCCATTGGAAGAGATACGAACATTACGAACGGAACAGCTAAATACCAGGCAGCCTCCGGCAATTCTTCAGTTAATTACAGTATGCATTGCGGGGCTCTGGTAGCTGCACGTATAAATGCTAAAAATGAGCGTTCATAGCGGTCGAAGCCGCTGAGTCGTGGGCAATATTTCGAATTATTTTTTTGAGGACCGTGGTAGATTTGCCTTATAAATAGGAGTAGAAAGTGAAAGATCGTGGAAATTTGAAAAATAATCTTTTTCTTGTGCAGCATCGCTGACAAATGTTTTTGTCGTGAATTTGAATGAATCATTTTCTCAATTTTTTTCAATATAATTTGCCTTTTAGACCTATAGCTGTTGTCGTTGATGAAAATGACATATTGCCAACGCAATGCTCTGAAAGAAATATGGACCCAAGAGGCCGTCCATTTCAAAAGAACTGCCACCGATTCCGGTTCCACAGAAGCGGGAGTGCTAAATTTGCGACACTTAAACAAGTAACAGTTAATGGTATATGAACTACAAGATTACCTATAAATCGGATAGCAATTTTGATGTTACTGTCGGTGTCGGAGGCTGTATGTAGGTTTCGCACTATGATTGAAATAAATCAGCGGCGGCACAATGCATTTTAAATAGAGATATTAAGAAATCAACTACCCCACCATGGTCCGTGAAGACAAACCTGTAGAGCAGGGGTGTCAAACTCAAAACCTGGCGCGGGCCAAATGAGATTCTCCTCAGGTTTAGGTGGGCCGCAGGAGGAAAATTTCAATAACTTTTTTTATCCGTATTACGAAAGTTGATTACAGAATATTACTTTTAAAATATAGCAGAGAGTCTAGATCACTATTGAGGCTTCGGGACTATCCGTGAGAACTTTCTCCTTTCGAAAATGTATACTTCAAGAACATTCAAAAATTAAGGCAAGAAGCGAAAACGTGAAAATATGATTCTTGTGTAACCACAAGTAACCACAATTACATGATTTGCGCCAAATTTTGGACAGATGATAAAAAATGTTTAGCACCAGTCATCCGAGGTCGCCCAAAATAACATTGGAAGGCAAAATAGTCGGAATAAAATAATATCAGCAAAAAGGTGGCTAAAAGAGACAAAAAGTTGTTTATGATATGGTTTTAAACAAACTCATGCTGCTTGATAAGTATAGGCCTAAAAATCAGGCACCTGGGCTCTAATTATTATGTTGGAATTTCAAATCCAGGTGATTTAGTCACCAATTCCAAGATTTCCTCAGTTTTTAAAGCTTTGACATTTTTCCAAATAAATCTCAATTCATGTTCGGTAAAGCCAACCAATTTTTTTTATAAACTGCATTTCGGGGCAGAACAGTTTCATGAAGAGACTTAGTATTGTCCTGTACAAAAAAAGATGTGCTGTCTTATAAAATCAAATAACCAGCCTCAAATTGATGGAGAAAAAAGCCTAAAATAATCTTGCATAAGCCACTGACGAGTTTTAGTAGTTTTTGTAGAGTTGAGTTTAACTTCTGAATTTGTTCACCTTACCAATTTCACAATTTTTTGTGTTGATACAGATTGTGCTGCTTCGACATGGCCGCGGGCCGCACAGAACTGCGAGGAGGGCCGCATGCGGCCCTCGGGCCGCGAGTTTGACACGTCTGCTGTAGAGGATTAATGTCAGTGTCGAATATGCATTTAATCAAGCGGGTCTAATCCTAGAAGGTAGACGCCATAGCACGGCCTTAAAACCTTAGCTCGACGTTAACATGGCGAAAATCCATTCACACTAACCCTACTGTTCCTGGTTACCAACCAACACAATACAGGAAAAATAACGTCTCTGAAATTTCCCTGCAGAGGGACCTAAAGAATCATTATAGTGAATATGGTACTTGCACGTAAAAGTCTTCTACAAATCGGGGCTACGCAGTTGCAGCAGACAGTACAGAAAAGCCAGGAGCAAATTTATTTCGCAACAGACGCTAAATTATAGCCAAAAATTTTATCTTTTCATAGAGAACTTACAAAATAATGTACTTTCATTGCATCAATTTATATGGCAAATGCAATGATTACTAATTCACACTAAAATAGTCCCATATTTTAGTGTGAATTATGAAAAAAGTCCGAAATCACAAGCTTTCGAGTGCTTTCTTTGCCCTCCGTTCGCACGGATCTAATCGCTATCATCGCAAATGCACTAGGGTCAGACCGCTTGAATAACTAGGAGTTATGATTGATTAGTTCGATTCGAACGCTTTTCAGGACTTTTTCAAATCTTAAGGGCAATTATTCTTCTTTTATTACCCTAACTCCTAGTGGAGCATGGTGCGCTGACGACTACCGTGTGTAATCGTCAACGTTACAAAGACAACTGAATTCGCAGTGTCATTCGGTTGTCAGCCGTACCACTTCCTAGTCGCATTATTAGTTTATTGTTCTATGATAAGAATATCTCTTATCATCTTCTTCTGTATAATAAACTTGCGACGAGTCGTGCCGAGTTTGGAAACTCGTTTCTCTATGAGTCTCTATATCACAGAGTGGCGACCGAGCGATCACGGCCACAGAGCACGACAAGGGCAATTATTAATGATGTAAAATCCTCCAACTTTCTGTAGCAAGTCAAGGCTATTTTCCAATAGATTTTTTTTTAGTTGAAAATTTTAGCGTCCGGCGATTTGTCTGAAGAATTGCCAAAAGTATTAGGAAAAAATGAAATTTTCTGAACGTACAGGCTTATTTCGTCTACGAGTACAAAAAAAAAATCGACGCTGGACAATTTTTTTTCGTTGTCCTGTTTTTTATGGTTTGATCAATCTTTCTAGTGGCTTTTCGGACACCTACATCTCGTGAGAACCTTCGCCACGCCGGCCGTAGGAACAGCAAGTTTACTTTGACGTAACGTTTGGTCAGTGGTGATCCTACCTAGAGTTTTTGTGGGGTTCAAACCCCCTCCGAAATTTGTTGATGTTATAGTGATGAAGTCCAATTTAGTTTAGTTAGAACTTTCATTTCAGTTTGTATACGAGTACTGTTGTAAAATAAGGGCATTTCGACAATTAAGTCTGCAAAAACATTTGGATTTATCATTGTTGCAATAGCGCTGTAAGTAATTTCCCTTTTACCAAGCGAGTTTTAGCAGCTTTGTGCAGGACGGCAGATTGAAAAGCGGAAACGGTTCCCCTTTCCTAAACTGTTGCGGACATCCTCTTCCCAATAAGCTATAAATCAGGACATCTTCCCAATAACTTATAAATCAGATTTGAAGCGTTTCAGTACGATTTGAGATCACAGTTGCCTTAAAGTAGTGCCTATGCAATTGCACTATCGTATTGTATTAGGTTATACACGTCCTATGAGCTAGACTGATAGTTTCAGGGTAACTCTTATCGTGTTTTTCCAAAATCCCTCCCGAAATACTTTTCTGCTTATGACCCTGCGGTTGGTTGACGGAGTTGTGCCATGTCATCGAAAATTTGCGCTCGCGATATGGCCTTTCACAAAAAAAAAAAAAACCAAAAAAAGTGCAAAATAGTCACTATGTATTCGATAAATGGTACACCGTTGTACACTGCGGTACAATTTACAACTGAATGTTACACCGCCGCATAAATAAATTGGTATCTAAATTTGGCAGCGAGTGCGATCGCCGCGAATGTGGATGCGAAAACTACTGCCTGTAAAATTTGACGGCTCGGAAATTTAGACCAGCATGGTATA
Source organism: Microchrysa polita (assembly GCA_949715475.1). Lineage (NCBI taxonomy): Eukaryota > Metazoa > Arthropoda > Insecta > Diptera > Stratiomyidae > Microchrysa > Microchrysa polita. The sequence goes on along the minus strand of OX454416.1, from coordinate 121,848,100 downwards.
ATTTATAGTATTTAGACCTTAAAAGTTTACCCAGATTTTGGGACACTTTTAAATTGGTTTAAGCGTGTACAAGTACATGGAATCGTTCTATTAAATTATCCAAGCGTTCCGTCTGCAGCCAATTTATTGGGGTTTTCATCTGCTCGGGCTTAACGTTAGCCGTTAGTTCCCTAATTTCTGAAGAAATACACCTGAATGGGTGAGGTTATGAAAACGTTCCCCTACCGGTTCTCGCAATGTTCCCTTTAATTTCAAATCATCCCCTAAGCGCCACCTTGCGGAGTATACCTTGATTCATTGGAAGAAATCTAGGTATATTACGCTTTTAGGTCCCCAAGGGAAAATTTTCTTGTTCTTCTTATCGACACTAGCGACACCGTCCGCCATAAAGCTATGTGTCCGCTTTATGGCGGAAAATATCGGAAACATCAAAAATTTCCCTTGGGGACCTGAAAGCGTAATGTACCCACTTTCCGAGAGATGGCGATGGGAACACCAAGTCTGATCCGGATCTATGCGTTTACAGAACAAAATAGGGAACGGTTCGGAAAACGCGGCACGGTATGGGAACGTTGTGTTTTAGAACCTTACCCAATAATATGCATTCGTTAGAAGCTACTGCTCTTGAACGAGTACCAATGTGTGGTAGCGGATAGGTTTCTTGTGACTGACTCAACGCCTGAAACTGGAGAGTCTTTGACATGGTACACGACCAAAATTAATCTTATGTTCCCTAGATAACGATTTTTTGGTAACCTTTTCCACATCCATCACCTGGTCTTTCAAGAAAAAGTTATCCCATTACGGCACAAATAATACCTATAATCAAAGCGGAAACTGGCTGACAATAAGTCAGCGCGTACACGCGTGAAATAGTTCCAATTTGCTTTGAATAGGTGTCGAGATACGACAAGCGTAAGCAGTGGCGGAACAACTTAACTCGGGGCCCTCCCGCCAACTTATTGAATGGGCCCCCTACACTGAGAAAAAAAAGGAGAGTGAAATCAATCAAAAACACTCTTGAAGGTCGCTCCACACTTTTCAGTCACCTGTCACAGTCATTTTCCATACATGTTGACAGATTGTCAGTTAATTGATTGTCTGACAATCTGTCAATTTGTATGGGAAACGGCACTGACTGCTGACCAAAAAGTGTGGATCGACCTTAAACCAACTCTTTCGAAACATATGATTTTGATATTACAGAGTTTCTACTAAAATTAAGAACGTCGTACTTAAAATAACTTTGCTAAGAGCTACTTTGAGTCTTGGCATTCTTATATACTCCTCAAAACAAAATAAGGGCCACTTATGTCCGTTTACTTTAACAACGTCTTTTGGCGAATTTTTAGTGTGATAATTATTTTCAAAAATGCCATTCTGTACCTGAATGTGATGTGAGTTATCACAGTATCATTCATTAACATTAGCTTTAACGGAACTGTCTTAAACAGTACTTTTGGGGTCACGAGTCATACATTTGGTAGTTTTGTTTATTTCTCATTTTGATTAAGAATTAGTTGTCGCCAAGTTCTTTAAATGCAACATTAGTTGTTGCACTTCTAAAGATAAGGAGAATTTGTAAAATACAAAATACCAACAATTCGGCGCCATTTAAATTTAAATGCTTCGTCCAGAGCCTTAGAAATGTCGGAGGAAGGTCGTTCGCAACGTTCTGCGGCCCTGCAATCAGGGTATCCGCGAAGAGCCATTTAAAATCTTTGGAGCCGTTACCAGGAGACAGGAAATGTCTCCCGTCGTCATGGTTCAGGCCGAGTTCAAATAACCACCCCCGCAGAGACCGATATGTGAGACTTTGTGCGCGAGGGGATCGTACCATTAGTGCTCGTGGACTACAAAGTAGGCCATTAAGGACGACTGGGACCATTGTTAGCCCTCAAACAATCAGAAATCGTTTGCACGAACACTAACAGTGGTCAAGGAAACGTGTTACCAGAACAGAACAGGGCAGGACGCATCGTACGAATCGTTTAAGATTTGCTCGTCGACATATCCAATAGGACATGCAACAATGGCGCAAGGTGCTCTTCTCGGATGACTGCAAAGTAAAAAATTTTAGTGACGACCGACGCATAAGAGTCTGGCGGAGAACCGGAGAAGCATTTTTGGATCCTTGCATGAATCAAATTGAGAGGCAAGGCGGTCCCAGTGTGATGTGTGGGCCGGAATTAGCTTGCAAGGCAAAACTAACCTTGTTATCCTAAATAACGGGACAATTACGTCCGAAAGATATATTGAAAGGATTGTTAGGCCACATATCATTCCTTTTTAACAACAGGCGTTGGATGGTTTTATCCTCATGCAGGATAATGCACGACCACATACTGCCCGGGCGACAATGTCTGTTTTCGAGGAGGTCAATATTGAGGTCATGGAGTGGCGTGGCCAGTCTGGACCTAAATCCGATAGAACATCTTTGGGATCAATTAAAACGCGGACCGCTTAAAAGGACATACACAATCAGCAACAGCTGATTCAATTGCTAAAAATGTGTTGGGGCGAGATATCAATAGAAAGCGTCGATCGGCTTATTGAAAGCTTTCCGTTCAGGCTTCGAGACTGCATTTCAAAAAGTGGAGGCCATACTCGATACTAAAAAAAAACAAAGAATCAATTTTTTTACAGATTAAACATACAAATTAACTGTTATTGTTACGATTACATGACCGCAAAAAGCAAGCAATCCGAAAAAATGCTAAAAAAAAGTGTAACTTTTAGTCAAAATTCAATAAAATTCATTAGATTTAATGAAAAACATATTGCTTTATTAAATTAGACCAACAAAACTATGATTTTCCTTTTCAACAAAAAAATAATCAGAAAATTATTAGTGGCCCTTATTTTGTTTTGAGGAGTATACATATTAAGAATAGCGTTCTTGTTGAAACGTTTATTAAATTAATGATTTCACTGGTGATATTTAAGCATAGTAAATTGCTTGTGCCCGCCCCCTTGTGCGGGATTCGATCCCGCGAACCTATGATTTGAAGACGAGCTCCCTAATGCCGCACACACACGATCAATCCGAATCCATTTTTTTGAATTTTGGTTCTGTCAAAATCTAAGAAAATGTATGAATTTGCCAGAACGAAGAATCCAAAAAATGGATTTGGACGCTTCGTATGTGGGCGGCCTAAGTTTGTAACTTTCTAGATAATTAATTCAACTATATTCCTTGTTTCAGCCTTAAACTTAAGTGTGCTCTAATTTAAATCTTTCAATTTTAAAAACGTTTGTACTTAAAATTAAATTCAATACAGCAATCTCGGCAAGACTCAATTCAAACCAAATGTGGGCTCTGTACAACAGCCCTAATGACCGGGTATATACCGCAAGCATGATAAAATATTTTAGTCTTCAACGATATACAGGCCGAACTAACTAGTTTGAGCTAAATTTAGTTCGTGTTTGACAGTTCATGACAAAGTGGATTGGAACTTAGTCCGAAAGTTTGGAAAAGGTACTATCACCAAAAATATTTTAATATTGTTTATTTGCAGAGGGACCTAAAGAATCTTTGTGCCCATATTTTTTACTTGGCAAGGAAAAGGGTGGGTCGGATTACAAACCGCGGCTACAGTTACAGCAAATAGCCGAGCCATGCCATTTGAGGATCCGTATTGTCTTATGAACTTTCAAAGATTTTAGAACAATATTAAATTTGTTTATGCAACAGGTGAGCAACAAGCTCGAAACGAATTTTAGCTGTTCGCGAACATTGTTCAGGAGCTGTGTTGCGATACAACTGTTTATAATGTGGACGTGAAACGATTGCTCCAAAGTATATGCAACAGCTCAGGAACATTTGTTTACAGTGTGGACGTGACACTATTGTTCAGCAACTGTTCGCGAACAATTGGGGAGCACTGAAACATCATGTTCGTATACAGTTGCGCCACAATTGTTTACAACGGAGACGAGGCTTTAGGGACCTGGTGAAAGAGGAACATAAATATAGCATTTGTTTTGACTTCGAAAAGTGTCAATTCTTGTAAAAAAAAATTTTTTTTACGTCGAAATGTTGTTTTTCGCAGTCGTGCTGTTTTTATGGTTGGAGAAATGAATCTTTCATGTGCCTTTTGGGCCGCTGTACAGGCGCGTGCCATTATTGAAACTAGAGGGCGAATGCATTTCGTAGTTCGCCGATGAGCCAACAACGATCTAAAATTTTCCAATATTTCGTGTGTGAAAAAAAAAAATGAATGCATGATCGATTTTGAAAATAGGGCAAGAAGCTTTCGCCCCGCCCGCCACAATTCCTTCGCACGGCTCTGCATGATATAATCGAAAGTTAAGCCCCCATCGTACAAAATTTTGGATCACATAGTCCTTGTCTCAACACTAGTGATAGAATTAACCTCTACTAGGTAGGGAGGCCTGGTAAATGAGAGACAGCTACAACTAGCTGTGTGCTGTGTGTCAATCCAAAAAACTCGCCGATACTTCCGGCCTCTAGAAAGCAGGGTGGATTTGATTGAAGTTATTTATTGTTTGCTTTTCTGTTTCCAAAAAATCCTTGGAGTCTGTGAACCGGTACACCATACACATCATCCGCAATTATCTGCCATATGCTGATGTTTGAAAATGTCCTCTACAAATTTTGCTAATCGTACGAGTAATACAGATTTTTTTAGTATTCAATTCATTATAATTGATCATAATTTATCTCTAGGTGCAAATCCTTCGACTGCAGGGGACTTATTGTAATATGGCACACTGCTCTTTTGACCATTGCAAAACCATCCTGCCATTATCTCTGATTTAAACCTAGTTGTGTAGTAGAAATATGTCACCAAGTAAATTAATATCTAATTGTGTGTCCTCTTTTCTTATGATTCACTAGACCCTATTGATTATAAAATTCTCAACATTTCATTATTATTATTAAAAATCTATTAATTATATAAAATGCTTCCCGTTTTACAGGAGGCTGTCATCAATGAACTTAAGAGCAAAACGAATGCTGTGCGCGAAAAGAAATTACTCCATCAGGACGAGGTTTACAACGGGGCTCTAGAAGACATCCTGCTTGGATTGAAAAGTGAACCATATCGGCGAGCCGATGCTGTACGACGTAGTCAACGACGTCGAATTGACAGTAATCGTTTATCGCGAACCATGGAAGAGTTGGATGTATGAAACTGAGAGCCCCCGGAAGAAACCAACTCGTTCATCATTCATTATGAAATTCATACTAAAAACGAAAATGCGAAATTATTTTTCTTTTTAATTCTGGATTAGAAACAATTTAATTTTGTTGAATTTCTCTTCCATATATAGCCACCAAGTGATTTATGTATATATATATATAAATAATATGTTTCTATTTAGGTTTTGCTTTTTAAGTGTAATTAATTAGTTATTAATCTTCATACAAACATATCGAAATTGATATAAAAACAGAAAATCAACTCAAAACGGACAGTATACCAATTGCCATGTCGCATGGATTTAATATCAGAATATGTTTTTTTCTATCTTGTTTTATTTGTTTAGTTGTATTTAGATTTATTTAATATATGTGACCGGGAAAGTTAAAAAGGGGCTATCGTGTAAAAATTTCGATTTTCACTTTTTTGGTGATTTCCACAGGAAAAAGTGTGCTCTTCCTGATGGTGAAAACCGCAGTTGCCAAAATTCAAAAAATTGGTCCGAAAATCGATCTTTAAGTTCGCCATCAAATCATCAAAATCCAATGTGAAATTGAAATTTTGAGTATTTATGAATATATTTTCAACCGCTAAAGCGAATTTAACCAAATTTTCAACACGTCTCACTCACTAAGTTAGAAGTAAAAATCAATACCGCAAATCATATAAGTCTGCATGAGTTCAGGTAGGGAGCGGTATGAAAACAAAAAATTTAGTATCGAATACAAACTTTTTAGTAAATTTAAGATTTCTAAGTTTCAAAATTTTATAAGATGTAGGCATTATTGCTAATAAATTAAATAATGATATAACCTCCTTATTTTACCGTTATCATGTATTACCAAGTTATAAAAAGTAGACTTTTATACAGAATTTTAAATAGTGGAATTCTTCTAGAATTTCCGATAAAATAATCAAAGGCCATTTTTTTGTTTTATAATCTTTTGGGTGCTAAATATTAAGCTAGGTTAACAATTAATTTTTATATGAAAAACGGACCAAAAAGGACATAAAAATATCGTCCACACGGAACGGGCATGTGCGGTATCAGATGAAAGGAGACGTCGAGGACATTCGATATCCATTCATTTTTCACACCCCTCCCCCCTTCAAAAACTACACCTAACTGCGTTTTCGCATATAACCAGGTATCTTACGCGTATAAAAGGTTAATTTCAAAGTCTCTCATAATAACCATGTTTGTGTTTCCGAAGCATTAAAACGCATTTCTTAACTTTTTAGAATGTAAAGTAACATATTGCGTTTTGAAAAAATATTGAGTGAAAATATCCCAAAAAGTAAAAGCACAATGTCCTATTTACCTTTTTTCCAGTAGATAAAAATGAATATCAAAGACGACGTCCAATTGATTTTATTCGCGATATCTGCTTCCATCTCGGTGATTGAAACGGGCTTAAATGGCATTTTAAGTATAGAATATCCTGCGTTCATTAACGTGCCTATGAGTCACATGTGCCCACAGCATTCCACACTGTTTTCGTCTATGATTTTCGGATGCCAGATGGTGGCTATGTCGGCAGAAAATGGTCACACAGTGTTAAAGCCGCCACAGACCGTAAGTCTTTTGGCTTGTCTAATTAGACAGTACCTACACATAACATAATGCTACAAAAAAGCGGATTGTAAAATGTTTTGCCTTTCCGTTCAGTAGAATTTGAAAACAATAATAAATTTAGTTGTTAATTTAATTAGGCACTGTTCCTTATAGAATAATCGCAGTTTAGCTCTAGAAGTAATTTTTTCGAGTTCTATGCCACCAGAACTTTGCTGTGTTGTACACGTTTTAAGTGCAACTGTTAGTCTAGTAACGTGAAGGTCAGGGAGTAGGTGAAGGTATAAGTGCTCTGTGGCCGTGATCGTTCGGTCGCCACTCTGTGAAATAGACACTCATAGAGAAACGAGTCTCCAAACTCGGCACGACTCGTCGCAAGATGATAAGAAATATTCTTATCGTAGAATAATAAACTAACAATGAGACTAGGAAGTGGTATGGCTGACAACCGTATCACACTCCGAATTCAGTTGTCTTTGTAACGTTGATGACTACACACGGTAGTCATCAACGCACCATGCTCCACTAGGAGTTACGGTAATCAAGAGAGAGAGATAAGTTTACATGTCATCAAAAATGTTTAATTTTTTGACTAAAAACTTTGAACATTGGTTCATTAAAAAATGCCAGTTACGTTTTGTTGATAATCCCGAGTAGTTTTGAGTAAGGAACTCCATAGAAAAAATACACTTACTCAGTTAATTTTCACACGTGCCACTACCCTGCGAGGGATAGAGTTTAGGGGAAACCTGCAAATGTTTCTTATTGTGGTATTCAGATTTTGCAGATTAATCATTGTCTACTGTGACGAAATCCACCAAATCTAAAAAACAAGCCGACGAGAGTGAGACAAAAATGTAGAACAGTTATCAGTTGTTTGAGCAAAAAACTTTTCTTAAATGCAAAGTTACCCGCGATCTTTTTTTCTTCTTTTGAGTTAAGGTAACCGCGATGGTGAAAAAAACGCGCTTTTTGTCATAAGTGCGTTTCGACTTAGTGGATCATTTCCATATTTACTGGAAATCCCATACAAAACGACAATCTGGAAAATTGATTCAGGCTATGATATGAAACTTCTGCCAATGCCATCCCCAAGATGGCTCCGCAAACAATTTCCTTAAAATATCCCGTATGTCACTTTGTTTTTCAGTTTATATGGTTTTTAATCTTTATTATAGAGTCAATCATTTTAAAATTTCCTGAAAGATTTTCCTGTAAATTGCATCTCGCAGGTCACATAATATCAAATGCAATTTGTAATTCAGAATATCGCGTTGGGGACAGATGACACAATAGTCAACTGTTACAGAAAGAGGAAATTTTGATCCGTTTGCGTTTTACTTGGACAATGATCCCGTCCGTCCAAGAAAGAAACGAATATAATTAAATAATTATTAACTCACAATACCAAAAACACTTTCATCATTAAAAAGTCTATTGATTCGAGTCATTATCAGACAGAATTGTAATTGTATACCTTTCTTCAATAAAATATAATTCATACATATTTTTCTGAGAATATAATGCCCTGGTGGTAAAGTTCTTTTCACAGTGGGGATGAGGAAGATCCTGACTTATGTCAGTCAGCTGTAAAATCAGACATACCCGGCAATATTTGCTGTATCGGCAATAGGCTATTGATGTAAATATCATAGAAATAGGAATCTCAAACTCTCAAAAGGGTACATAATACGGCACGATTTCAGTATCTTCGGCGCCATATTTTGATGATGCCATTTCATTAAAATTGTCCTGAAACGTCCGAATCTGCAATACTTTCTCGCGAAATTGGAACGGTTCTCCAGATATTTAATGTCAAAGTTTGACTTTTATATGAGGTAGTTCAGTTTTAAATGAGAAATTGGGGGTATTTTTACTACATATTGATATGAATCGATAGCATTGCACCGAAAATAACATTTTAAATTTCATTTGCCTCCCTGTCTAGCAAATTTAACAATTCTTGCTGGCAAATATAATTCGGCTTTTCATATTATTAAGATCTTTGCCAAATTGGTAAAACTTACTATTGTAGTGGGACTAATTAAAATAAAAACGTCAATTTGATGGCATCTAACACTTTCCCCAATGTGTAAAGCGGAAATATCCCCCTTTTCTTATCAAATTATTTAACTGGCTTCATAGAAAAGTCAAACTCTGACATTGAATATCAGGAGAACTGTTACGATTTCGCGAAAAAGGATTGCAGATTCAGTCGTCAGTCAATTTGGCGCCGCAGATACTGAAATCTCCCCCTTAATACGAATAAAATATTCTTGACTGGAACTAGAATATAGCGATGCGGTACCCCTAAATACATAAAAATACTCAAAACCATTTCAATGACTTCTTCTAATCCGTCGCTATCGTTCGAATCCCATCTTGCCCATCCACAACCAAATTTCTAAAAATTTCCTTTTCGGGAGAGAAGATCCTCTCCGAAGAATTTAAAAATGTACTTTTAGTATTCCGGGGCACTTGTCTCACCAAGTCATATCCATTTCATATCCATATTGCTCATATTAGACTTATTTAGCAAAAAAGGACCTTTTGTCCTTACGGACATTCCCTGGGATTAGTAAGCACTTTTACATATAAAGTGTCCTGCTGATTAATAACAACGTATTTTTTTTTATTAAAAGTAGCACACGAAGAACATCAAGGCAAGCAATTGAAAGGAATTGCATCGTTATCTTTACATGATTGATTGATGATTTACTGTTATTCCGCAGTTACTGGTCAATCTCTGAATAATTTTTGTGGTCACCAATGGATCCTGTATATCAACAATCTCAAAATATATTAAAGAAAGTGCTGAAGATATGCTCGAACTTGTCGAAAAATTAATTTACATTTGAATTTACTGTTATATTATTCGTTAATTATATTTTCGGTAACAGTATCCACGTCAGGATCATCGAAAGTATATGGATACCAAGTTTCATAAAAATCAGATCACGACAAATGAATTAAACACAACGCACCGACTTGATTTCTTTATCGGCCGTTTTCTCGCTTGTTTGTTTTTACCACATAGCCCCCTTTTAACTTTCCCGGTCACATATATGTATTTACACATTCCTTATTCCATGTATGATGAATCAATCGCAAAACATAAAAATATGAACTAAACATATTTTTATAAATTACATATTATGTACTTTATAATTATGCGAATATTTTGTATTTTCTATTGAATACAAATAATATTCTAACAATAAAAAGTAGAGGAAAATTTCCAAATGCATTCGACAAATAAAAAAAAAAATCCTTTGCATTTGTAGTGTCTTTTAAAAATTTAATAAATATTATAAAAGAAGAAGCAAAAATCAAAAGCATTTCTGGAGCGAAATAAAAATGCTTTTATGATTTATAATTTCTTAAACAACGCACACACATGACTATAAAATTGTTGGCAGTATGACGAGGCCTTGATATTTTGCGTTTCGTTTTTACACATTTTGTACTACGCAACACTTAAAACGCAATAAGACTTGGAAAAAAATTTTGTCTACTCGTATCGAAGGTTTTTCGGAAAACAAAACTAAGGATATTCTTTAGAAATTTTACTTATAAAAAAACTCTATACCTACAAAATATTCGGTATATTACGCTTTTAGGTCCCCAAGGGAAATTTTTCTTGTTCTTCTTATCGAAGCTAGCGACACCGTCCGCCATAAAGCTATGTGTCCGCTTTATGGCGGAAAATATCGGAAACATCAAAAATTTCCCTTGGGGACCTGAAAGCGTAATATACCGTGTATGCATTTATACATAATATACACAAGCGAACATATGAAACTATACAGAAAGTCTGCCATTTTATATAAATGTTTATATATATATACACAGAAAGAAAGAAGCAAATAAAGATGAAAAGATATTAAAGATAATTATATTCACTATGAAAAAAAAAATTAAATGAAAGATCAAACTCTTTTTCGGTTAAGCTTTAGCTTTTATATTTTGTTAAAAACAGAAAAATCTTCTAAAATAAAATGTCTAAATTTTACATGTACATACAAATGATACAACTATGTTTTCGCTCGAATATTGAATATTTAGACAGCCTAGTTTTGGTAAGATTAAAACGCTTATCTAGACTCAGAAATATCAAAAGAAAAACTCTTATAAAATATCCAATAAGTAGAATTCATCATTATGAAATAATCTCCTCGATTACTACACAGGACTATGTAAATAATTTAGTTAAGCATTTATTGTGTCTATAGATTTTTTGTTTTTATTTTATATTATACATAATTCATAGAAAATTTATGTCAATTCTTGTTTGTTTATTATTATATATCCGTACTCGTACTCGTACGTATTATTAAGTTGAATTTGGTATATAGGTGGTTTTACAAATTCAACTTATCTATATACTCTGCCTTTCGATGCGGAAGGCGCGTCTATTGTTTTTCTTTTTAATTGTTTTTATTTAAAGATTGTTTTTCGATTTCGTGTCTATTGCTGGATTACGTATTATTGTAGTTATTATTATGTCTAATATTTTTTTGTATATTTAGGAAAGAATACAATAATTATGAAATTTGACATGAAATTTAGGACGAAAGATATTTTCATATGAAATGGAAAAGTAGTTTTTTAGGTTATGTAAACTTTTCCTTCTTTTGTATATTATTATTATAGTATGGAACCGATTAATAAAATTAATAGTAAAATCATATCAATCGTGTGCTGTTTTTATGCATTGCTTTAATCCAAATCCATCCAATAGCTCGGGCACTTCTTTGGCTCTACCCTGGAGCGTGTCTTTGTGGGCTGAGACCAATGCGTTTCTACAGCAACATCTACGCATCGGAACGACCCACGAATATTGCATGGCCAAGAGTTGCTACAACCCCCTTCGAAGCATGAGAGAAAAATACATACAACATGTTAATCACTTCGCGCCTTGTTTTTATCCACTGGGAGCAATTCTGACTGTCCCACCTGCTCCGAAATCTACTTCTACGGCATTGAATCAAATCCAGGTCCATGGATTTGCAGTGTGTCGGGATATAAATGTTCAAGGATCGGCTTACTGCACGGTAGTTGGCTGGTAAAAGTGGTGAAGCAACTCCCCTATTTTCGCCTCAGACGCACCCTTTAGCCTGTCAAAAAATCGCACATCCGAACGCACGGAAGAGAAAGTTGAAAGTTTCTCGTTCATAGCATTATCGGAACTGCGACAGTACGAATTGTGGGGAATACGCAGTCTGGTTGTATGGTCCCCTGTTGGCGAATGTCCAGTAATAACCGCTGTTAGTCTGCCGATATTTTTACGCGATCTGGTCAGAATCTCAGACATTCTTTTCCGGTCATAGGATGGCTATAGCATTCTTGATGTTACACAAGTTCTGATGTCCCGCCAATTACGATTAGCAATCGTGAGGTAATTAGAGAAAATTTTTATTCTGTCCAGAGTTGCTCCCAGTTTAGCCAACCGGATTAACCTCGTTACCCTCTGCGTTCCTGTGTCTCGACACCCAAAGTAGGGTAACTGTGTGCTTTCCTCCAAGGTTGTTCAGTGTTTCTTTATAGCTCTTCACAATTTCAGTGCCATGATAGCAGGCAGCCTATCTGAACAGATGGCTATGTTGCTGTTGTCTTGTTCGTTGCCGAGTGGGTGACACGCTTTCATGATTGCAAACAATTCAGCCTGGAAAATGCTTGCATGATCAGGGAGACGGTAAGATTCAGAAATATTGAATGTGCCACACAAGACTCCTGCACCCACACCACAGTCCATTTTGGGTGGCTCTTGGTAGTTGTTGTTCATCATGAGAGATGGCTGGTCGTTTGGTGTCAAGTAAGCGATTGTTTGCGAGAGTATTAGTAGCCTTATGAACCTCTGATGTGTGGAATGTTTGAAATAGCCGCCTTATGGCTGGACTTTACGTTCTTTGTCTCTGATTGAGCGTCTAATTCGACGCGGAGGAGGTGTTTTGTCCATAAGTCGGTTGTTCGGGTGATAGTTAGTTCGATAACGTCCGGCTAAATATTGCTTGGTGAGAAGCTCATTATGACTCCTCAAAGTCATCATTTTTGTCTCATGATGTATGCGGTCCAGTGAAGACATCTTTACAGAACCGGTGACGGTGCGTAGTGCTGCATTTTGTCAGGTCTGTATATGACTCCAATTTGTGTTGCAGAGACCATTTATCCACGTCAGTTCTGCGTCATTGACTAGGGGACGACCAATGGCTTTATACGTAGCCAATAGCGTTTCTTTTCCATGTACTAGCGGTAAGAGTTTTAAGAATTTTGTTTCTGCTCCTAAGTTTGGCACAGATGTTTTCAGTATAGGTGTCGAATTTGCAAGAGTTGTCAGTAGTGACACTAAGGATTTTGGGAGATAGTGTAGTTAATATGATGTGGGTGCTGAAATGGCAGCTCTGTGTGGTACTCTTGGTTAAAGCTGGTGAACAATGTGGCGCAGGACTTGGGCACTGATAGCTTCAGATTTTTATTCACGAAGAAGATGTTAAGGACAAGCCTGTTGATGAGATTACACATTTCAGAAATGTCGTTGCCATGATGGAACAGTCGTCGGCGTAGGAGATGATTTCTAGTGGTGGTCCTACGGAAACTGCCTCTACGGGGCGGACTACACCCGTTTTCTACATGGAAACGGCCAAAAGTTTCCAATATACCTCCCTGGCAAGAGCCCTGAAGGTTCGATGCAGGAAGGTTGTGTTTGTCTGTGCATATGTGTGGATTCGAGTTATGTGTTTTTTCGTCATATTGGGAGCATTACATCTCGGCGCGGCTGCTCTCAATTTTATTAATTCGCGCCGGCATTGAAACAAATCCAGGCCCAGAGGTATGGTTTTGTAGTGTTTGCGGCCAACGAATCGGTACGAATGCCAGGTCAGTGCAGTGTAATTGTTGCTTGGAATGGGTACATCTCAGGTGTTCTGGCCTGAGAAGGGTTGGTCAGCACTCCACAGCATATGTTGCACCGGGATGCATAAATACAGGGCGACCAAGGGCTGCTCCTAGCCCTCCACCTCCTCCTCAGCCCCCAGCACCCCCAAACAATATGATCAGGAATGCTAGGCCTAGTTTAACCCCTGCTCCTCCTCCAGCGGTTTTCACTCCACTGTCCTTATTGCAGTTTAAGTGCAACGGCATTCACCAAAAATCACCGAGATCACTCACTTCATGAGTGTAAACAGAATTCTGATTTCTGCTATCCACGAGACTTTGCTCCATTCGAACTCGTCTCTTAGCGCCCATGGCAATTACGTTATACTGCGCAAAGATAGACCAGCCGCCAGGAATGATTCTCACCCTGGAGGGTGAGTGCCTTCCTAATACACAAGTCCGTACATTACTGTGTATTAGATGTAGATGTCGACGGTACGGCGGAAATGCAAGCCATCTCAGTTTCATCAGGGAGTACTAATATCGAAATTTTTAATGTATATGTTCCACCACACTCTAGTTGCCCTTCTGGCTATCGTTTCGATATTGGTCCTCTCCTATCTGGAGAGCACAGGATCATTCTTGGTGACTTTAACGCGCACCATGAGCTCTGGCATTCTGACCTCAACAACGATGCCAGGGGTATAGCTATTGCCGAATCTCTAGACGCCTCAGATTTCTGTCCACTCAATGAAGACTCGCCGACTCGAGTCACAGGCACTTGCAGTAGCTCTCCTGACTTAACTATTGTAAGTGCCAGCCTAATCAGTGCTACTCGATGGGAGACGCACACTGCTCTCTCGTCGGATCACCTCCCAATCATAATAAGAGTTGACAAACCAGCAAACCTGACTAAGTCTGAGAAGCGAACGTTTGTCAATCACAAGAAAGCCGATTGGGAGGGTTTCAAAGCATACTCGTCGGCGAAGTTCATCGAGCTACCCACACCAACTAACGTTCATAAGGCCGAAAGAAATATTAGGAACGTCATTGCCAAAGCAGCGGCACGTTTTATTCCTGCTGGACGTATCCCGAAAGTTCGACCTAATTTCCCTACCAGTGCCGCCAGATTAGCCGATGAACGAGATAACATCAGACGCGCTCACCCAGGTGATCCCAGAATTCAGGAGCTTAACTCCGAAATCAATCGACAAGTAAAAGACTATCGGAAGGCGAAATGGAACGAGCACCTAAATGACTGCAACCTCAATGAAGGTGTCAGTAAACTATGGTCTACTGTCCGCGCCCTATCCAATCCTAGGAAAGGAAAGGGCAATAATGCCATCAAATTTGGCCATAAGAGCACCAGCGAACCCCTTCAGTGCGCAAGCCTGTTCAATAAGCAATTTATTGAACATCCAAAGTCCGATGGCTTAAGGCGTAAAATTAGAAGACGGATTCGCAGTAGAAATGTTGACACTATACCATCGTATACTGCGGACCAGGTTAAAAAAGTCATTGAGAATGCTAAAAATTCAAAGGCCCTCGGACCCGATGGCATTTCGATGGCCATGTTGAAACATCTCGACCTTCCAGCCATTGAGTATCTCACGGCAGCCTTTAACTTGTCGATGTCCACGCTTGCCATCCCTGAAATCTGGAAAACAGGACGGATTGTCCCCTGTCTCAAACCGGGTAAAAGCGCTGGTCTCGGTGAATCCTACCGACCCATAACAATACTTTCACCTGTCGCAAAGACGCTAGAGGCCCTTATTCACCCCACTCTTGTTAAGCATGCTAAGCTAGAACCTCACCAGCACGGCTTCAGGAAAATGCATAGTACCACCACAGCCCTCGATGCGATCACTACACGCATCCGTAATGGGCTAAACCACAGACGTCCTTGCCACAGAACGATTCTTGTGGCAATTGACCTAACGAGTGCTGAATATGCATATCCCTGCTCAAGAGATCCGTTGGATTGCAAACTATCTAGCTGGTCGGCATTCCTTCACTGAGTTTCGTGGCAAACGTTCTAAGCTTAGGAAAATCAAATTAGGAGTTCCATAGGGTGGGGTGCTCTCCCCCACTCTGTTCAACATCTACATGTCCGGCCTTCCTACACCACCGGAAGGAATCGAGGTGATTTAATACGCAGACGATTGCACCGTACTCGCCACCGGGGAGGATAAGGATGAAATGCGCCTCCAAATTAATCGCTATCTCGGACGATTACAGGCTTTCTTCCAAAGCCGAAACCTCACCATCTCCGCGTCTAAATCTTCTGCGACATTTCTTACCACCTGGTCGGTGGATTGTCGGTGGGAGGTTGATGTACGTATTGGCAACAATCCAATTCCTACTGTTGCAAATCCTAAAATTCTCGGGCTCCATTTAGAGAACATGATGACGTCAGCTCATCACGCAGCATCCGTTTGTGAAAAGATGCGCAGTAGGAATAAAATCCTAAAAGCACTATCTGGTAGCACCTGGGGCAAGGATAAAGAAACCATGCTAGTCACATACAAAGCGGTGGGTCGAGCAGCTGCTGATTATGCAGCCCCAGTTTGGTCACATAGTTTATGTGATACAAACTGGACCAAAATTCAGGTCTGCCAAAATGCTGCTCTACGCACAGCCACAGGTTGCCTCTTGATGTCTGCCCAGGATCACTTACATCAAGAGACAAAATTGATGCCAATACGTGACCACAATCTCCTACTGTCCAAACAATATCTTGTTGGTTGCTACCGTGAGAATCATCCCAACAACAGTCTCATGGACCGAATTCCTCCACCACGACATGTCAGGCGTGATTTGCGAGACCTAGAGAGAGAGGTCCAGGGATACAAGAGGGACCCTTACGACGATGATGCATACCGAGCTGCCATCGCTGAGATTCACACTGCAGAAGTGAGTCGGTCTATTGCGAGATTAGGTGCGAATAGAGTCCTCTCAGTGCGCCCTCCACCCATTTCGCCTGAGGAGATTAGGCTCCCGAGAGCCACCAGAGTGACATTAGCTCAACTTCGGTCGGGCTTTTGTTCACCCTATCGCAGCAGCTATGTTTTTGTCCCTTGACATAACGGACGAAAGCATCGACGAACCATAACTCGAATCCACATATATGCACAGCGGTTGCACACCTTTCTGCACCGCTAAAAGAAGAAGAAGAATGATTTCTAGTCCCAATGGTGGTGTCGGAAGTCCTGACATGTAGAAATTGTAGAACTGGGGGACACCTTGTTTAATTTTTCGGAGCTTAGACTTCCCGTTTTTAAACTCGGTGCAGGACTGACGACCGGCAAGGTAATTTGCGATCCATTTGAGTATGTGAGGCGGAGTGGTATTGCGGAGATCATTCAGCAGTAGCGTTTGATTAACTGTGATCCTGTATATACCGGAGCAAAGATAAAAAATATACGGGCTGTACTAACTAATTGAAAATAAATTTAGTCCCACTCGCAACAGATTGCGAGGTGCTTGTCAATCCATTATGCCTAGACAAGCAACTGTCTCTGAAATTTATCCAGGAAGAACGAAGTCGTCTTGTTATTAAGGTGATATCGTTTTCGATTGGTATGACTCTCCAAGCGTGTGGTCTTTACCTGTATTGGGTATGGGGGTGATGCGGCCTTTTTTCCATAACTCAGGTATGATGAAAGATCTTAATGATAACTTCATTGTAGCACTGATATACTCAATGGCCGGTGAGTCAAGGTAATTGAGCATGATCGTGGCAATACCGTCTGGACCGAACGCTTTGGAAGTTTTGGGGTTTTTTTATTGCAAGTATTACTTTATTGGTGGTAACATAAAGATGCTAGTCAGTTGTAGTGTTACGGATAGCTCTGGTGATAACGCGCTTGAGGTTGTCCTTTCCGGGACGTTCGACGAATTGCTGGTTAAATTTATGAGCGCATTTGTCGTGGTTGTTTTAGGTTTCATCACCGAACTTTATGGCTACCATTCCTTTCGATTTTACGGGGTTGGAAAGTGCACGCACAGTTTTTCAGAGGTTGCTGATACCGGTTTTCATGTGGCAGGTTCCTAGATGTGCATTCCATTTTTGTCTTCTTTGGTCATCAACTTGCTTTCTTATCTCGTTGTTTAAGTCGCCGATACGAGGATCACTGGGGTCTGCGATTCTGAATTCATCTCTCATTTTTGCCAGTTTAGCCGCGGAGGATGGAAAGTGTGGTCTCAGAATTGGGATGCGGCCAGCTGGGATGTATCTTTTGGCAGCAGTCAGAATAATCCGTCTCAAGTTCTTTTCAGCTAGACGTACGTCGGTGAGAGGTGGTAGGGCAGAAAAGGCTTCGCTGGAGTGCTTTTGGAAGCCATCTCAGTCGGGAGTGGGCTTTGTTGAAATTCGAGTATGTTTTTTTGTCTATGTGTATTGAGACGGTTTATCGGTACATTACGCTTTCAGGTCCCCAAGGGAAATTTTTGATGTTTCCGATATTTTCCGCCATAAAGCGGACACATAGCTTTATGGCGGACGGTGTCGCTAGTGTCGATAAGAAGAACAAGAAAAATTTCCCTTGGGACCTAAAAGCGTAATATACCCTCGATCCGATGATCCACACCGATCGGCGAGCTCTAAACCAACGGTTTTCTGACAGACTTTGATAGTTGTAATCACCTCGCTTGTGTACATTTTGACTAACTCGGGATCTCTTGGGACAAGCATACCATCTACGAGGTTACTGTCTAAGGGTCACCTAGCCTATGGCTTTATACCCTGGTCCTTGCTTATGCGGTTTGGACCTCCAGCTTGTTTACTGACCCGGATCTGTAGTCAGATGGGGATTTCTCCATCCGGTGAATGCATTCACCTTCAGGAACCCAACCCCGGGGCTGCATCACCAGCTCGATGTCTTGCTTAACAACCGACAGCCCCCTCGAGACCAACGCCAAGATGGGAAGGGACCATGGTCCCCTGGGCTCGCCCATCCCCGAGGTACACTATTCGCTATGGACTTCTCCATAGCAGGTGTGATCCTCCTTCGGCCCCCTATTGGTTAAGCCTTACGGCGAATTCGGGCATGCACACCCCAGGCTCGTTGGACCTGTGACTCCGCGTCTGTGCAGACAACGAAGCGCTGCTTTTCACATCCAGGCGGCCCCTTCAGTTTACTAGTCAGCAATGCGACTCAGGCAGTGTGGTCATCAATCCACAAACTAGCTAGATATAGGCGCGTAGGCATTTTCCACCAAGGCCGTTCTCCCTAGCTAGCCCCTTCTCGACTCGGGTCATGCGGAGCCGTCACCTCCGAAGCTCACACGACTTCCGTATGATGCACCCCCCCACCGGGGGACATCAAAATCGTGCTAGGCCTTTAGTGCTTCCCTCCCGCAAACTATGGGGGGAGGTAGGCACGCCAAGAGCCACCCGTGCATAACTCAGGAGCACGGGACCGTTAACGCCCGAATGGTCTTTGTACAGATCCTCGCCATGGCGTATCAACTGTACCAGGGGCCCCCTTGCGCTACTAGGTCCGTGGTGTCGTAAGTCACCAAAGATCCCTGTCCGACTACAAACAGCCTTCCAAGCTGAGTGTCACACGGACACAGACCCCCCTGCGGGGATCTCTTGGGACAGTTGTTTGCGTGAATTTGTGAAAACTTTCCCTGAAAGCGTCAGACATCGGTTGCGCACCACTGATTTTGTTGAAGAAAACTGTGAGCCATCTAAGCCTGGCATTTTTCTTTTTAAAAATTTCGGTACATATTTGCGGTATTTTGTCCGGTCCATCACTTCTTCCTCTGAAAAATCTACGATAATCGCGGTATTCGGGTTGACATTCTGAAAAGAGGAATTCCTTCGTTTAGAATTTCGTCAGAATACTCTCGCATCGTTCTATAGATTTCCGTATCGTCAACCAGAAGCATTCCTTGAGAGTCCTCCACGTACTTTCTTCTTCTTTATGGCACGATAGCCCGACGTCGGGCCTTGGCCGCCTGGATTGAAAACCTCCAATTGTCGCGGTGACACGACCTTGAGTTCCGAAAGCCTAGCATCTGGTGGGCGTACTCACATACAGAATGCTCCCATCGGGCTCTCGGTCGTCCACGCAATTTGGCTCCGTCGTTCATCAGCTGAAAAATTTCAATTTAGAACACACGCATTTTGCCTTTGATGACCCACATTGACAGCAGCGGCAGAAGCATCGGCAGAAGCATTTTTCTGCTTCTGCCGCTGCTGTCATTGTGGGTCATCAAAGGCAAATGCGTGTGTTCTAAATTGAAATTTTTCTGCTGATGCCGATGCTGACGCGGGATATGTAATTCAACCATCATCCTTTGTACATGTCCCGCCCTTTGCAGTCGCTTCAATTTCACAATTTTCGACACCTGTAGCTCATCATTAGGGCAACCAAAATATGCCCTAAAAAACTTAATTTCAGGCGCCTAAAATTGAAAAATAGGAACATTACGCTATCAGCTTCGCAAGAAGAATTTTCTTGTTCTTGTTATCGACACTAGCGACACTTATCTTACCGTCCGCCTTATAGCGGACATATAGCGGAAAATATCGGAAACACAAAAGTTCCCCCTATTAAAGCGGATAGCAGAACAACAGATAGCAGAACAATAGCAATACGAGTGTGAATGCATGTTTTTACTACAATTCTAAGCAAATCAATGAAAAGACTCGGTTAACCAGAGAACCGTTCCATTACACTTTGAGCTCTCGCAAGAAGAATTTTCTAGTTCTTGTTACCGATACTAACGACACTTATCTTTACGTCCGCCATATATAGCGGACACATAGCGGAAAATATCGGAAACACAAAAGTTCCCTCTGTGAGAACGAATAGCAGAACAAGCCTTCGTATCAACTACTGCGCCGCACATGCGACAAGCGGCAATTTGCCTGAACTACCTATCAAAACACAAAACAGCTGTTCATCCCTTCCACTTGTGCGTGCGTATCTTAATCGCAGACAGCTGATTGATACCTGTCATCGGAATTTATCTATTTTTATTTTTTGGCCTCTGCTCCACGACAAGTACTCTGCAAGTAATTCGTCGGCGACTATTACGCGAATTGCGCGAGACGGTACTTTGCCCTCGGCGCCGCAATAGATAAAAAATAGAGTCCCTCACAATTGCGGTCAGTGAAATTCTTTCATTCGAGTGGGGAGTGTGTTGTGTGCATGCAAATTGTATTTTGCCCGAACAGTGTTAGAGAAGATTCCGGTCAAGATGTTTCGTCGTACATTCAAGCTGACCTATCGACCGATGCGTAACAATTTCGTCCTGTTGCCACAGAATTACTATGATCTGGTGTCGAGCTATGTAAGTGACCTCAGTCCAAGAATAAGAGGAGGCGGCGGACGTAAACGATGACAAGTACAAAAATTCGTATCTGTAAGCAAAGGAATTTCGCGCGCGCGACCATAAATTCACGGCCATTCGGTCGTGTTCCATTTTTAGCCGTGTGATGAGCATCATCTTGTCTTGTCTTCGTTTATTTTGTGCCTCTATCTAAATTTTGTGCAGATTACGCATCTTACCAGTCGGTGTTGGTGTCAATTTGTAGGAAAACGGATGTTTGAGCTTATCGTGTGGGAAGGTGCTACACTATGTGACATGGGCGCCACACGGCGGTCCGTTGAAGGATACGGAAATCGGGATAAGTGCTCGAGTAGCTAAGGAGATTGGTAAGTGCTTCCCGGAATGAGATTTCGTGCGCTATGCACTTAATTCAAAAAATATTTGATTTCACAGGCTTGAAGGAAAATGACTTGGTGAAAGTAGCACTCGTGGAGAACATGCTTCCAATTAGATCCGTCTTTGTGACGCCCGTAACGGCAAAAGATTGGGAAATCATTGTGAGTAGTAGACACGGATGTTAGAGTGCACCCAAGTAATGAAGTTTCTTCTTTTAGGAAATGAGAACGGAGCAAATTCAATCCACTCTTCTGGAACAGACACGTGTGATAAATTCAACACAAATTCTTGTCGTTTGGATAAATCGGTCGATGCAAGTCAATTTCACAGTAGGTAAGGGAAACGAAATGTGAGCACTTTTTTGTTTAGGTATAACGTAGAGTTGGAATGGAGTCTACACCGCAGGATATAATATGCAAGCGTCAGTATACTGCACATGCTGTCGCGAATGGGTCCACTTTAAAAATTTCTCAGGACTAAGCAACATCGATAATTGGAACAACACATATACTGACAAACTTCATGCTCAACACCTAAAACTTTCTTCTTCCTTGCCTCGTTCTTTATACCACTCGAGGGCGTCTCGTCGCTGGCCCTGCAGTGTAGGCACATCGCCCATTCTGGCGGTAATGTCTCAGCCTATTTCTACACGCAGCTCTATCTTGGATCGTATCGTGTCATCGTCGAGACCAATTCGTTGTTGTTGCTTTTTCATTTGACACATCCAGGTGTTCTTCTGTCTGCCCTTGGCCTTGGGTCCATCAATTGGAACTTCCAATGATATCGCTCAACACCTCAACATCCACTATGAAATCAAGGATCCCAATAAAAAAAAAAAAAAAAAAATCACCTGGCTCCGGCTAACACTACATGCCCTGTTCCACTACAAACAAATTTGACTCCGAAGTCTCCACGTTGACGTCAAATACCACTTTCAAAATCGTACAGCTAAATTGTAATGGACTCCAAAATAAAAGTTGAAGAGCTTACTAACTTCATGGAGACTAAACGACAACATTGCTAAAACTCTCATGCGAACTATGGAATCCAAAGACGCAACAGAGAATCAAATGCTGGGTGTCATTATTCCGTGTCATACGGCATCGTTTATGTTACATCCGCTAATAACAACACGGAAATTCAACGGATGTCCAGGTCAGGGAATATTCGATTTTGAGGCCTGAAATATTCAGTTGTCAGCTGTGCCTCAAAATACAGGGTCGATATTAGCCCTCTGCTAATCTTCTTTTACTCGGTGGCTTTCACCATCATGACCTCTACCACTCGGAATTGGATAGATGCGTCCGCCTTTGGGCGTTCTATTAACGACGATAAACTGACTTGCATTGCTGGGTTTCTCACGAGCTCACCTGATGTCTATAGACAGCTTCGGACTCATCAATGTTATAAATTGGGAACCAATCATCCCAACCCGTCCGGACTTTGCTATATGACCACTTAAATATCCTCTAAACGCTGGATATGCGGTCTAAATTTTACAATGCCTTCTGCCGACTGAGTCGGCTTCAAAACCGTTAATAGTGAAGTCGTTTGTGTCGCCGAATAACAACTAAAACGGATCCCAAAGAAAGTTGTCAACAAAATTATTTTAGCAGGTCACATTCGCAGACTTAAAACTATATTTTTTACATAAGTTTAAGTGGCTTAAACAAGAGATCAGATACAAGTATGTTCTGAAAACTGTAAGGCTTCATTCAACCGACGAGTCGTACGACTCGCAAGCTCGATAGAATAAAATGCATTGGCTTATATGGGACGGGTGAGAGCCGTGAAAGTTTTGAGACGTGTTTTCAAATCTCGTGCACTTTGAGCCGCCAATTCACGACTCGACGTGCAAATGCTTTGTAGCTCGCAAACACCAGCCGTTACGCCTTCCCATATAAGCCAATGCAATTTTTGTGTCTCGAGCTTGCGAGCCGTACGACTCGTCCTTTGTACGGACCCTAAAATACCTTTCAAATCCAGTGAAAACAAGATGTAACCACCACCATGTTCGAAACGACAGGAGATCCATAAATCTATTCAACGAATTATTGGTAGGATACCCTCCAAAAGAAAGGCATAAGCGGAAAATCATCAGGAGGACTATCCGAAATATCTCAGTAGAGGAGAATCTTCGAAACAGCACCCGAGAAGACTCCCTTGTATCCAAAGCATTTTATTCTTTCATCAGCCCAACGAATTGAGAGGCAACATCATGTCTAGTAAGAAAAACACAACCTTCAAGATTCAAATCCCCAGGGCCTGACATACATATATCTTTCCTGCTCTCCTGAAAGAGAGAATGGACATTCTTGGCCTACATTTATAAGGAATATATATAGGACATGCCTAGTGTATGCCTACATTCCAACAACCTGGCGGAACGTGAAGGTGGTGTTTATCCCTAAGCTAGGTAAGCCCTCCTATGCTTAAACTAAGAGGTTTCAGCATATCAGTCTGACATGTTGTTGTAGCGGCGTATCAGTCTGACCTCGTTCCTCTTAAAGGAGCTCGAAACACTGGTAGACAAGTTTACCATCTACGGGTATACCGCCTAGGCCTTACGCCCTTATCTCCCGGTCTTTCGGCGCACCCACCCCCGAGGTACACTATTCGCTATAGACTTCTCTATAGCAGGTGTGATCCTCCTTCGGCCTCCTATTGGTTAAGCCTCACGTAGAATTCCAATGTGCACAGGTTCGTTGGACCTGTGACTACTCGTCTCCTTAGAGCAGACTTGTAGCGCTGCTTTTCACATCCGGGCCCCTTCAGTTCACTAGTCAGCAATGCCATTCGGACCGTGTGGTCATCAAACCATAAACTAGTTAGATATAGGCGCGTAGGCATTTTCTACCACGGCCGTTCTCCCTGACTAGCTCGGGTTATGCGAAGCCGCCAGCTCCGAAGCTCACACGATTAACCGTATGGTGATCCCTCCCCACCAAGGAACCACCTTTATCGCGCTCGGCCTATATATGACTTCCCTCCCGTAAGTTATGGGAGGAGGTCAGTCATGCCAAGAGCTACCCGTATATAACTAGGGATCTCGCGAACGTTATCGCCCGAATGGTCTTTGTACAGATCGACGCCATGGCATATCAACCCTACTAGGGGCCTCCCTGCGCTGCTCAGGTACGTGGTGACGCAACTCACCAAAGATCTGCGTCCCACTACACAGCCGCGCTGTGTCACAGGGACCCAGACCCCCTTGATGGGACACTGGTAGACACTGGTATATTAGGGATGTATGCCTTCACAGACGGCCGCTGAACAGCAGGCAACATGCTTACCAGGAAGGTAAATCGACAGAAACTGCCCTTCATGAACTGGTCAGTGAGCTCGAGAAGAGTTTGTCTCAGAAAGAGTGTGAACTAGGTGCATTCATCGACATCCAAGGGGCGTTCGATAACGCCTCATTTACCAGCATCTGTGATGCGGCAAACGAGCATGGAATCGACACTTTGCTGATAGAGTGGATGGGTAACATGCTTACTTCAAGGAATATTCTTATAACAGTTGGATCAAAGACCGACCATTGAAGTAGTTTGTATCAGAGGGGGCCCTCAGGGCGGAGTTATCTCTCCTCTGATGTGGCTTCTTGTGATGGACTTTAGATAATAACAGAGTGTTTGCGGAAGCTTATGCAGACTTATGCTGTAATAGTCAAAGGCAAATTTGTGGACACAATCTTTGACCGAATGCAATCGACACTACGGCTAATCGACAGATAGAGTAGGCAAAATGGGCTATCAGTAAACGCCGAGAAGACGTCTTGGTTATGTTTACCAGAAACCGAAATAGGGGAAATTTCACCTTACCCAGGCTACGCGGTGTCGAACTTCTTATCTATCTCGTACAGTCAAATATCTAGGGGTGCACTTGAACCCCAAACTTACGTGGAAACTTCATATTCAAGAACGCTGCTCTGGTGCTGCAGAAGTGCAATAGGTAAGTCTTGGGGGCTTTCACCACAACGGGTACACTGGATGTATACTTCCATGCTGCCATACGCTTGCATTGTTTGGTGGCCTAGAGTCAGCGTTGGCGTCAGCAAGAAGCTGCTGACGCATGTGCAGAGACTGAGCTGCCTAAGCATCACTGGGGCAATGAAAACCGCGGCACTGGAGGCTCTCCTAAACTTACCATCACTTGATGTGCAAGTGAAGAGGAGGGCAATGGTCGAAGCTTACCGTCTTGTAAACATGGGCACCTGGAAGATAACAACATTCCACGATCATGCGTCAATAATGAAATTACTTCAAAAACATCCTCAGGCGCTGATGCCTTCGGACAGGATAATTTCAAAATACGTCTTCGATAATACATACCAAGTAATCCCCACTAACAGAGAAGAATGGTCCTCTGAAGGCCTCTCTGACTTCGTTGGAGATGACATAATTATCTACACTGATGGATCAGTGATGGATGGCAGGGCTGGTTCAGGGATCTTTTCGGCTCAACCAAGAACTGAGTTGTACCAGTCTCTTGGGTCTACACATCGATTTTTCAAGCAGAAACTTACGCCATTATAGTGGCAACCCATGAATGTGTGCGGTACAACTGGCGCGGTCGCAACATTCGCAGCCAAGCTGCCTTGAAGGCGCTAGACTCTTCAGAAATATCAAGCCAGCTGGTATAGAATTGTCATCAAGCGCTTCTAAGGCTGGGGAGACTAACCGGGGTGCAGTATGCTCGGACACTCAAACACCACTGGGAATGAGATGGCAGATGAACTCGCCCGACAAGGCTCTAGCTCACACATGCTAGGTCCGGAGCCAATTTTCGGCATACCATCATCCGTGATCAACCTTACCATAAGAAGGGAGTCGACTGCGATCCATGCCGGAAACTGGCAGAACTTAGATTCCTGCGGACAGACTAAAGCCTTCTTCGCCGCACCCATGCGACACGTGGCGTTCTTCCTGCTCAATCTTAGGAAAGGGGACATAAATACCCTCACAGATCTAGTGACATGTTATTGCTCTCTAAATTACCACCTACACAAAAATAAGGTGGAACTATCAGCTATGTGTGGCCAGTGTGGGGAAGTAGAAGGAACAGCATTGCATTTCATATGCAGCTGTCCTGCCTTTTCAAAGTCAAGAATGAGGTATCTTGGCGATTACTTCATCGACGAAAGCTAGGCGTTTTCACTCTTAGGAATTTGCTACGCTTCGCGAAATCCTGCAACAATCGCTGACCAAACAGCGCCAAAGCGCAACGGAAGGGTACAATGGGCCGAGTTAGTTGCCTGAGTGCCCGTACCGCGTGGTCCGCCCACTAGTTCGGTCGCGGCATGGGGCTGTATCTTAGTACGAAGGCGTGTCCAAGTCGGGCGGCCCGAATCGTGCTGGGAAGCAACCGGATGAAATGGGCCTTTCGAAGATTTCAAAGCCCCGGTTCAACCGGAAAAAAAGGTTGCTAGTAGGACCATCTGGGAGACGCGCCCTACTATATCATCTGATCAACTTCTAATTCTTTTAAGAATTGACAAACCAGCTAATCTGACCATTCTGATAGGCGAACGTTTGTCAATAATAAAAACCGATTGGGAAGGCTTGAAAACGTACACTTTGGCGTCGTTCGTTGAGCTACCGGCGTCAAACGTGCACATCCGAACGGAAAATTAGAATCTTCTTCTTCTTGTAGCGGTGCAGAAAGGTGTGTAACCTCTGTGCATCTATGTGGGTACGATTTATGGTTCGTCAATGTTTGTGTCCGTGAGGTCTAAGGACAAAAACATAGCTGCTGCGATAGGGTTTTCCCACAGTGATATAGGGGTAAGATCAGTGGGCGCAGCGGGGCATTGAAACAAATGGCCCACATCATGAGGAGTACCATTGCAGTTTGGACAGATGTTTTGGATGTCCGGGTTTATGCGAGAAAGGTACGAATTAAGGCGTGAACAAAAGCCCGACCGAAGTTGAGCTAGTGTTACTCTGGTGGCTCTCGGGAGCCTAATCTCCTCAGGCGAAATTGGTGGTGGGCGCTCTGAGAGGACTCTATTCGCACCTAAACTCGCGATAGACCGATTCACTTCTTCAGTGTGGATCGCTGCAATGGCGGCTCGGTATGTAACTTCATCGTAAGGGTCCCGTTTGTATCCCTGAACCTCTCTCTCAAGGTCTCGTAAACCACGCCTGACATGTCGTGGTGAAGGAATTCGGTCCATGAGATGATTATTGGGATGATCCTCACGGTAGCAACCAACAAGACACTGTTTAGAGAGTAGGAGATTGTGATCACGTATTGGCATCAATTTTGTCTCCTGATGTAAATGATCCTGGGCAGACATCAGAAGGCAACCTGTCGCGATGCGTAGAGCGGCATTTTGGCAGACCTGAACTTTGGACCAGTTTGTGTCACATAGACTATGTGTCCAAACTGGGGCTGCATAATCAGCGGCCGCTCGACCCACCGCTTTATAAGTAGCTAGCATGGGATAAGATAAGATAAAGGAAAATTAGAATCGTCATTGCTAAAGCGGTGGCACATTGTACTCTAGCAGGACGTATCCCGAAAGTGCGATCAACTTTCTAGCAGACGAACGCGACAACTTCACACGTGTTCACCCTGGTGATCCTAGAAATTAGAAGTCAAATGGTGAAATCAGGCGACAAGTTACAAATTGTCGGATCACACTGTTGAAGTGAGTCGGTCTGTTGCGAGTTTAGGTATGAATAGAGTCCTCTCAGTCCAGCACGATAAATTCGCCCAGTTTATTGGACATGTCGACCTCGACTGCTGGCTTCTCGTTATCCGCACTATCTTTTGATAAGACCCGTAGGGGTTGCTGCAAAGTAGATTTTGGAAGTCTTCTTGAATAGGTTTTCTCCTTTTGGAGTGCCTACCACATCATCTACATGCGAGTCTGAGGCTGCTTCTTTCCGATGGGACTTCGCTGTTGTTTGTTGTTCTTGTTTTTTTTTTTTTTCGTTATAGCTGATTAGATAGAGAGGAGGAGAGGAGAGAGCCGAGGGTCCACCACACAACAGCCCCGCATGTTGTGGTAAGGCTAGATAGCACCGGTGGTCGTCTGATATTTTTCTGCCCCCGAAGAGCAGGGGTCATATAACACCCTGGCGATTCAGGACTATTTTTTGAGTAGCTTCGTATCCATTTGATCATATATGCGAGGAAAGGATTGAATCGGAGATCCGATCGCACATATATGATCCGATGTGTCCTATGCCGCGCAGAGTTTACTCTCATCTTCCTTATACGGAGACATTCAAATACCTGAGTCATTGGGAAGTTGACACACATATAACTTGACCTGTGGGGTCCATAAAATGAGTTTGATTCCTTGCGGTAAAAATGATCACATTTCTCTTAAACTGCAAACTCAGACGTGAACGATTATTTACATATGTCTCATAGACAGTGAACGTGTAAACGGGTACCTTATGTGCTATCATTCGCCTCCGACTTGACGAACTTGAATTTTGCCACTTATGGAACAACAAGCGTTACCACAAAAACCAGCTAAACTTGATTTATTTTTCTTGAAAATTAGATTTTTCCTCCATTTATTTTTCCAGACAAACTCAAACCCAGCATATCATACGGTCGTCTGGACAACGACACAGAACTAATTGTTGCACCAAATCTTGCCACAAACGGATCATACATGAATGGTACTACCAAAACTCCTCCACCGGCTCTTTCACGAAGTCTAACGTTTGCATCAAACGACGCCTTTGACACAAACTCATCGGTTCGCTCCTCGCCATCCACCACCGATATTCGATCATCGTTCAATCCACTCATTCGCTCAACAACCACATCAAATGCAATGCGCTCCTTGAAAAACAATCCACCCTCGAGTTTTGCCCAAAAATCCGAGAAACTCGAACGTATTATCAAAGATTTGAAAAAAGAAAACAGCCGAACATTTGAATTTCGTGTGATCTCCGGGAAATGGGAAAGTGGACAAATTTCTGATGTTTTCGTAACACGCTCCAATCTGCCTGAATTTATGGATCTCGAACAAGTCTATCTCTTGAAGACGGTCGACGAGCAGGACTACTATGTCAACGTGAAGATTGTTTCGGATTGCGATACGCTACCGAAAAACATTCATCGATCGATGGAAATCAATGAGAATTTGATGAGTCTCCTGAAAATCAAAGAGTTGCAAAAAGTCACATTGCGTCCGAAACATACGATTTTAAATTTTCTGGAAAAGATTGAGTTGTTCGCGAACGTGAAGACGAGTTATAAAATTGTTGAACGAGCGTTTAAAAATTATGTGATAGAAAATACGAAATTGTATCCGCTTCTATTGAATCAGGATCAAATTGTTCGTTTGGAGGATAATTTGTATGTAACGGCGAAGATTACGCCCGATCATTTTCCGTATTGTTTGATCAACGAACAGATTTTGAAAGAATGTAAAATTTATGCAGCCGATCAAGTGAAGAGGGTGGATAATGTCATGGAGATCGAACCGAGCAAGGACTCAATTTTAAGTGTACCGGACTTGATTCACATAGAGAAGTTTGATAAAATCGTTAGTGATTTTGTCGAACAGATTAAGCTCAATCTTTGCCTGGATGAGAGAAATTCAGTTCTTAAACAAGGACATTTTTTGATATCAGGTAAGTAAGAACATGATTTTCGCGTAGCATTGACTAATTGGAATGGATTTCAGGTGCTGCCAATTCTGGGAAGACTGTTCTCGTTGAGAGGATTTTAGAGCAACTAACAAAGAAGCCGTATAGCTGTTACTATGATCTCTTCTACTGTACAAGAAGCAAGGGTCGGAAAGTTGAGTCCGTTCAAAAAGATCTTCGTCAAATCTTTACGTCCGCCTTGAACAGCGCTCCGTCAATTGTTGTCCTCGAAAATCTCGACACTCTCGCACATTCAGTGGGCGATCAACAAACCCCGGACGGAGAGTATTTCAATCGTATCGCCGATGCCGTTCAACATTTAATCGGAGAATTTACTTTTAACAACCCAATAGCCGTCATTGCCACCGTTACAAGTGAACAGAATTTGAATAGCCGCCTGCATTCGCCCCGTGGCCGTCACACATTTCAATCGATTGCCAAAATTCCCGATTTGGATCGTGACGATCGACTAACGATTCTGAACGATCTATGCTCGCATATTGAGAGTGATAGTTTGAATTTGGAAAAGTTTGCCAATCTGTCGGAAGGTTATAATTTTGGAGATTTGGTGCAGTTTGTGGAGCGGGCGATATTTTATGCGTATAGAATGAGTAAGGAGTAAGTTGAATTTTATTTGATTTTAAGCAATAAATTGTGGTCTGTTTCAGATCAAGTGGCGCCGGTTCTGAGAAACGATATGCTGGTGAAATCACTGGAAAACACCAACTCCTACTGCCTGCAGGGAATAGAGAATCACAATAAGACTAGTGCTGACGACGATGACTGCGTAGATATAGGATCGATTGCGGGCATGGAAAGCGTTGTGACGGTTTTGGAAGAAGTTTTAATGTGGCCTTCAAAGGTAAGGATATTATTCGGAAACCAGAAGAATTAAAGAATTGCCTAGAAAAATAACAATAGTAGCTACTTAGTAACCTTTATCATTAACATATTTTAATTCACAGTTCCCAACCATATTCGATGAGTCACCACTGCGTAATCAAGCCGGTGTTCTGCTGTTCGGTCCTCCTGGTACAGGCAAAACTTTCTTAGGTTCGTTTCTCTTTTCAAATTGATAAAAAAATTTACTAAATTATTACACTTCACAATTCCAGTCTCCCAAATTGCCAAATCGTGGAACCTGCGTGTCATATCCGTCAAAGGTCCCGAACTTTTAGCCAAATACATCGGGCAGAGTGAGGAAAATGTTCGTAACTTGTTCAATCGGGCGCGAAGTGCGAAACCCTGCCTTCTCTTCTTCGACGAATTCGACAGTTTAGCACCGAAACGTGGACATGATTCGACCGGTGTAACAGATCGTGTTGTGAATCAGCTATTGACTGAACTTGACGGTGTTGAAGGACTGAATGGTGTAACCGTGATTGCAGCGACTTCCCGGCCAGAACTGTTGGATCCGGCGTTATTACGTTCGGGTCGTATCGATCGTCTGGTTGAATGTCCACTGCCAAATGCCGAGGCTCGTTTAGGAATCTTTAAAATGCTTTCGCGTACATTGAATTTACACAAATCAGTTGATTTTAGTGTTCTCGCCGAGAGGACGGAATTTTATACGGGTGCTGATATTCAGAGTGTATTGACTACGGCAAATATGACAGCGGTGAAGGAGGTGTTGGCTAAATCGAAACCTGAGGTGAGTGCAGAGTTATTTTAATTTTGTTTCTAGTACTTCTACAGACTTCACAAAGGCAGACATTGTAAACGAATGAGTAAATATTGTTACAATTAAAGAGCTTCTCTAGCAAATGAAGGAGTCCCCGTCTAGTTTTCTCTCCAAATAGCTCTACACCGACATTTATTTAATTTAGCGCTTCATGGTGTCGCGTCGGTCGACCTGCGGTGTAGATACATCGCCCCTTGTGGTGGTAATATCTCAGCCTATTTCTACAAGCAGCTCTATCTTGGATCGTGCCATCACCATTGGCCAATGCGTTGTTGTTGCTTTTTTTAGACGTGGACGAAAGCTCTGCTCTTAAGTGTACACAATTCATCACGATTAGAGGTACGGAAATTTCGCAAATAAAAAAGAGGAATTTCGCATAAACTAATTTTGGATATTGGAAATTGGAAATTCGCATAAAAACCTAGTTTTGTAAATTTTCTTGTTGTTATTATAATTTTCTATAACTCTAGAAATTCTGTAGTTTCACAGTTAAACGACTGTTCAAAACTCGCGTTGCAAAGAAAACGTCGCGTGTTTATTATTCATTCATATCCCGAATTCAGACAACTATCTATTTGTTGTCGACAATACCACTTCTCAAGGAGTTACCGTAACAGTAAAAAGAGAAACTGCTGAGGCATATATGCCGCTAATATGTTACGCTTTAATTAAGTTAATTTCAATTTTGGGGCCCGCCGAACCACGAGAAAAAACTCTCCCTGAAAAAGTCGTATTGCAGAAAAAAAAGTTCATTCAACAAAACTCCAACTAAAGTGCTTGCTCGGTGTTCGGCAAGCCATCGTGCTCGTTATTCAGCCAACTCTTTGCATTTACCAATTTCTTTATTCTTATTAACGGAAAATTTCTGAAAATTTCGATCTGAGATGAAAAATTATCTCCAATAATTGACTTTTTTGGGCAAAAATAAAGTTTTTTGTATGGAAAAAGTCCAAATTAGAACATTTCGCATTTATTCGCATAAATGAGTAATTTTCGCCGAAATTCGCATCTATTTCGTTAAAACGAAATTTCCGTACCTCTAATCACGATATGTGTGAAAGGATTCCCTTCCTTGATTAATTGTTTACGAGGCCAAACGAAGGATAACCCCAATCCAAACTAGAACGGTATATGTCAAACGATGCCTCATCAAGAGGCTGCTTTATCGTTAATAAGCAATGTGAAGGAAGTGTTGATCCCACCAGTTGCATTTAGATTAAACCAAACATGGAAGGGTAAATACTGACCAAATGTATTTCCGGACCGCTTGGGAAAAGAGCAGGCGGGCCCCCGGTCGTCGATATCTTTTGCCCCCAGTTTTACTGCTGTGGAAACCTGAATGCCGTTTCAGAACAACCTTTCCCGCAACAACAACCCTTGCCTCTGATTACAATGACCTTCTACATCCATCCTAACAGGTTGGTCGCATGACTGAAATGAAACTTGATTCCTAAAATCATAGTTTTCCTCAAAAATTTGTATAAAAACACAAAAATGGAAAGGATCCCATGCTGGGCGCTAAATGTGATGTGTGGACAAAGGAACGAACCCTAAGGGACAATTAACACAATGCTTCTAGTAAGTTCTTGATGAACCAAAGGCCAGGCGAATATTTTTTTGTTGCCGTGATCCCTAAGAGGTAGGGCATTCGGTGGCTCAGTGGGTAGAGAAGACACTTTACCTTGAATTACTGGAGCATGAGTTTTGATTCCTACTGTCACCATGGATGTTTGTGTTTGTTTTTATAAATGCTCCTATAGTAGCCTGTTCTAGAAGCGGGTGTCAGTATGCGATCAAGTAACTTTGCACGGTCGAGCGTCATGGTGGTAGCCTTCACGGCAAATCAAATCTCCATAGAATTCTCCCGCTAAAATTCAAGTGGTCGTCTTGTGCACAGATAGACAACAGACACAAGACCTGATGAGTGTGTCTATCTGTACGAAACCACAAAACTTTGGGAAAAAATACCAGAAAAATTGAGGAAATTGAGGGAAAAAAGTTTCGTCCCAATCGGGATTCGAACCTCCGACCTTCAGTCACAAGGTCAGCAACTCTACCTACTGAGCTATAGACGCTTAGAGGTCTCAAGTGCAAAGATTCCAATGTGACATTTCCGAAATTGAATAACTCGATATTTCTCCCGTTGGGGCTCTTCTCCTCCAAACAGACAAAGTTCCGCGTAGTTCCCATAGAGCTGGTAAGTTGCCATGCCATAATTACTACAGACATGCACCGCAGTTGGTGTATAGAATGGAACGATAAGTCACAATTAGTTAAGTAACTTTAAGTCGGGGAATTAATCGGAGTGGGAAGCCACCGTTCCTAGTCCACTCATAAAAAAGAAAAACCAATTCTTAGAGCAAGCCGCACTGGGGTTCGAAAAAAGGGAAAATAAAAGCCAGCTCAAGAGCGAATACCGGCCTTCAAAATCGCACAATTAAAATAAGTGGCCCAAACTCAAAGTCCTATGGCGAAAATAAACACTAAAAACAGGGTGAGGTAAGCTCATCTTCTTAGTACCCCTAAATCAATCGGGGCTAGCGTGTTCCTTTGATATCTACAGATATGGCACAATATACACAAGCACTGGAAAATGAGCACAATAATTACTCAAATTATAAAATTCTCTTAAAAAAAGCTGATTTAATCCTAGAAACCACGCGGAGAAAAATGTGTTCTCTTGAAATCAGTGGGGTGGGCCTAAACAGGCCGTTACACACTTAAGGGTTATTTATGATCAAAGCCTTATCTATAAAGCTGACTTTCATATGCGGATACTTTGACGGCCAATCATAGGCTGGCATTATACGAAAATTTGTTCGCTCACAGTTTAGCCATACCATTGTCAAAAATGTCGATGTCTGCCGTGAACAATTATATACTGTTTTTTTTTCAGTTCTTTCGACTTGTTATAGAAGGCTTGGGATATGAGGCTGAACCTCAGAAGTTCGTACCCTACCAACCAAGTTGCGTGAAAAACCCGGAGCAGACGTTCGGAAAATGAACACCGGCTCAGCTCTAAATTTTCTTTTTTACGTGAATACGTGTGAACTTCGAGCTTTGAGTTTTGCGCTTCTGGTTTCTTGATCAATCATTCTTAAAGAATCTTCAATATGTATGTACCTACTTGAGATAGCAAAATGTGGTAGAGAATTTTTTTTTGGTTTCTGTTTCTTTTTGGTTTCTGTTTCTTTTTGAGGTGTTGAATCACGATCAAAAACAGGGTCAAAATCGCAAAATATATACAGATTCGTGTTCAGCGCCAAAAAAAAACTAAAGAAACGAGACTGTGGCTAATTTCGGGCGCCGCCGAAATTTGGATACCCTTCACTCTCATCAGGCTAAAATTTCCTTCGGGCGTACCTATGATTTATTTTTAATCCTACACTCAGAAAAATGGGCCCCGTAAACTTAAAAGTTTTTGTACCATCATTTTAATTGGACGGCAATTTACCAGATTTCTTCACAAAAGTAAACAGATGCAATAATTAATATAACTGGACGAATCCCATTAAGATATTTTGTATGGAATGAAATGTGTCCCATAAGTCCAATGGGACATCAGATTACATTTCAATCAGTTTGTCCCATTAAATTAACAAGATATGGGCCCATTCTCTCGTAGATCTTATAGAATGGTTAGTCTTATCGCCCAGAGAAGACACACACAATATTCAAAAAGCTTCTCCATTATATTGAATTGATTTTTTGTTAATTTTGCATAGTTCTGTTATCTTTTGCTTATTTACGCTCTTGGATGAAAGTGCGCAATGATTTTCTCAATCTAAGATGATGGCTTAAACAAGCAAAATATGGCGTAGCTATGCAAAATAAACAAAAATTCCATTCAATACAATGGAAAAGCTTTCTAAATATGGTGTGTGTCTTCTCTACGCGATAAGACTAATCAGCCGACAGGTACTGAATAAGAGCTATCAGAAACCCGGCCATGATATGATTAACCAATAATAGGATGGATCCCATTTGTTTTGTATTACGTCCTATTGCATTAATGGGATAGGCCTTTTAATTGAATTTCAAGCATATAGGTGTATTTGGCAAGAAAACCAACATCATGCTCCGCAGCCGAGATCGTTCAGTTGCCAACCCGTGGCTTGGTAAGTTTTAAAGAGTACTAGCAAATCGGATTTTCAATACTCGGCCTGGCCAAATATCGTGATTCTTAAAAAAAAAATCCACAATGACGTAGCGTTAAAGGTATAATATTATGGGACTTTAAATTTTTTAAGTAATCAGATTTTTCCTATTGACTAAAAATAATGGGACAAAATGATTGGTTTAATGGGATTTCCCATTGAAAATTTTCTTAGTGACCCGATATACAAATTTTGATGGGTTTTGTCTCGGGATACGTTAGTCATGTAGAACAAAATTTAGATTAAAATCAGAGGAAATTTTCTGCAGCTTAATTTGGTATTATATATTGTTTTGTATATTTAACACTTTTTGAAATATTAAAAACAAACTAAAAAATTGTGGAAAATATGATGGTTTTTGGTGAACCTAGCAGTTATCGCAGGTATTGCGGGCTGTAAATTTGGATATTAGCTACCCTAACATATAAAATATCCAAAATGCAGCATTACTTTCTTGTTCGTGTTTATCTCTGTAGAAATGCCAGCACAAAATTTGAGGGATTAGGCTTATATGGCAGCCCCATGACTCAGTGATCCGAATTCGGGGATTCAAACAGTCTGCCATAATGAGACCGTGTGAGAAATTTCAGCTTGCTAGCTTCAATACCGGCCGAGTCAAACGTGTCACAACAGACAGACAGACGGACATCGCCCAATCGACTCCCCAAGTCATACTGATCATATACATACATATATGAGCCGTTCTATTTGAAAGTGGTACATGTCCATTTGCTCGTGTTTTGCGTTTTGATCAAATATAAAGTCATAGTTGAAATCTATTAATGCAATTGTATTTCAAACATTAGCCCAGCCAGCATTTTACTGAACATTTACTAGGTGAAGCCGATCTGAAATCACATACTGAATGTACACTTCACTTGAACTTCACCTAGTGAACAATTAATAGAGAGTTTTAGTATATCGTTGGAAATAAAACGACATAATTTGACATTCCATATAAAAATTCTCTTGCTTACCGTATACGAAACAATATATCTTAATTTTGCATGTCCTAAATAGGCATACATTCCCGTA
This sequence comes from Microchrysa polita, assembly GCA_949715475.1. Taxonomy (NCBI): domain Eukaryota; kingdom Metazoa; phylum Arthropoda; class Insecta; order Diptera; family Stratiomyidae; genus Microchrysa; species Microchrysa polita. Next base: position 121,811,312 of record OX454416.1, on the reverse strand, counting down.
AGGGGGAAGATAAAGGTTGAAAGGCTTCGGCTAATTCCTATATCTTCTTCAGTTGTGGCATAACTGCGGACCCTTAACTATGCAGCAGGAGTTTCATAGGAAAAGGACTTCGGCCAATTCCTATGTCTCTCTACGGGGCGTTACTTTCCCGCATTATCCGAGTAACCGCTGCGCCTGAGTGCTGCATTAACATCTGCAGCGTCTCAGGTTACTTAACGTGATAGGTGACAGAAAACATTTAAGTCAACCACTAAAGCAGCATCTTCGAGGCATGCCCATGATGGCCTTTACTCAACGATTAAACCCTATCATGGTTTAGCGATGTGCCGACAACTCATCCTAAGAAAAACTTCAAGTCAAGAAACCTGAAACAAAAGCCTCGGATTGGACGGATACAAAACAATGACGACCCCGCAAACGAACAACTGATTACTCTTTCGGATCCTGGAATGTACGCTCCCTGAATAGACCGGGGGCCTTAAGGGCCCTCCTGGATCAGGTAGAACAATACAAGCTGAGCATAGTTGCAATCCAGGAAACTAAATGGCTCAAAAGCGAGATTAACGACCTCAATTCGCACACTATTTTTACGAGTGGTAAAGAGGAGGGCAACAAGGAGTTTGGAGTAGCTTTCATCGTGAATAAGCAGCTCAAGGACCACGTTATCGGCTTCAAACCCATCAACGAGCGGCTATGTGCGATCCGCATTAAGACCCGTTTCGCTAATCTCTGGCTCATTAATGCGCATGCCCCTACAGAAGTAAAAGAAGACGCGATTAAGGACGAGTTCTACAACAACCTAGAAACACTCTTCGACTCACTTCCATCAAACGACGTCAAGCTGCTGCTAGGAGACTTAAACGCCAAAGTCGGAAATGAAAGCTGGCATAGGGGAACTACTGGAGGTCATAGCCTCCACGACGAAAACAACAACAACGGTCAGCGACTTATCGACTTCGCGAGCGGCAGAAACCTGGTAATAAGCTCTACATGCTTCCCTCATCGACGAATCCACAAGCAGACCTGGAAGTCTCCAGATGAATACACCGTGAACCAGATCGACCACGTACTGATCAGCAAGAGATGGGCCTCTAATGTCCTAGATGTTCGATCCTATCGAGGAGCCAACTGCGACACCGATCACTATTTGGTGAAGACAACCTACAGGTGCAGAATCTCTTCGGTGCACCTAACGAGAATCAACCCTGCCAAGATCTTCGAGGTTGACAATTTGATTGATGATGCCACGGCGGCTGCGTATACAACAGCACTAGAGGAAAAACTGTCGCCCATGCTTGATGACATCAACAATTTAGGCATCCATGAGTTCTGGGAGGAGCTCAAAGACAGCATCAAGGGGGTCGCAGAAGAGGTCGTGGGCTATAAAGGCCGGCGCAGACGAGCAGACTGGTTCGACGACGAATGCAGGGCCTCGATTGAGGCGAAAAATGAAGCCTATCGCCAATACACACAACGCGCATCCCGAGCCAAGAAAGAAAGATATAACGAGCTTCGGCGAGTATCTAATAAGTTAATTAGACGTAAGAAACGCAAACATTTTGACGAGCAGTTACAGCAAATAAACCAAAGATTAGCCAGTAAGAACATTAGACAGGCGTACAAACTTATAAATAATGTTAGGAACGGATATCAACCCAGGACAAGCCTATGTAAGGACAAGGATGGTAACATCATCAGCGACATCGAAAGCGTCAACAAACGATGGGCCTCGCATTTTGAAGAGCTCCTCAATGTACCATCAACATCCCCCGCGGAGCCAGCTCTTGAGCAGTTAGCCGAACCAGGCCCTCCCGTTCTACCCCCAACAGTAGAGGAGGTGAGTCTTGCCATACAGTCGCTTCAAAATAATAAAGCGCCCGGCGCTGACGAGATCCCAGCAGAACTGCTGAAGCATGGTGGAACGTGCCTGACCAATGCTATACATGTGCTACTGCTGAAAATATGGAACGACGAGGAAATCCCCGAAGATTGGCGCAAAAGCATAATCTGCCCAATCCACAAAAAGGGTGACAAGCTGAAGTGTGAGAATTACAGGGGCATATCATTAGTTTGTACGGCCTATAAGATATTATCTAAAACTCTTGAAAAGAGAATTAATCCGTACGCAGAACGAATCATTGGCGAGTATCAAGGCGGCTTCAGACCTGGTCGATCAACGACCGATCAGCTTTTCACAGTGAAGCTACTACTCCAAAAGTGCTGGGAATATAACATCGACGTATACCAAATCTTTGTCGACTTCAAGCAGGCATACGACAGTATCGATCGAAGTGTACTGTACAACATTATGCTGAATTTTGGTATACCGGCAAAGTTAGTGCGACTCACAAGAATGACGATGACTAATACCGTCTCGCAGGTCAGAGTGCAGAATCGACTCACTGACCTATTTGAAACTCGTACTGGACTCAAGCAGGGCGACGGGCTGGCGCCGACGCTCTTCAACCTTGCTTTGGAGTATGTAATCCGAGCCATGAATATGGACATCAGCGGAACGCTACTCATCAAGTCGACTCAATTAGTAGCGTACGCCGATGATATCAACATCATGTCTCGAAGGTTGGGTGATGCAGAAAGCCTTCTGCATAACCTCAATAACGCCGCAAAGGAAGTTGGACTACATATCAACGAAGGCAAAACAAAGGCCATGATGCAATCGAAAACAAGGACGCCAGCAAATTCAAGCATCACAGTGGGGGACCTTAATATCGAGTATGTAGACAACTTCAACTATCTGGGTTGTAACTTATCAAAGGACGCCAACGAAACCGACGAAATTAAGCGACGGATACAACTAGCCAATAAGACATATTTCTCGGTCCTCCCTATAATTAATTCGAAACTTGCGCACAGGAACACGAAGCTCCGCGTGTACAAAACGATCATCCGACCCGTGCTATGTTATGGCTGCGAAACATGGACCCTCACCCAAGCCTCCGAAATTTTGCTAGACCGATTCGAACGAAAGGTCCTTCGGCGAATTTTCGGGGCCGTTCGCGAGCGAGACCAATGGCGTATCCGGTACAACCATGAGTTGTATCAATTGTACGATGAGCTGGAAGTATCGAAAATCGTGAAGCTTCAACGTTTGCAATGGGCGGGGCATGTACAACGGATGGACGATAATCGCATGCCAAAGAAAGTGATGAACTCACAACGAATTGACGGAGCGAGGTTGCGTGGACGACCGAGAGCTCGCTGGGAGAACTCCGTAGGTGAAGACGCCCACCAGCTGCTGGGCTTCCGAAACTGGAGGACGAGGTCACGTAACCGCGACAATTGGAGGTCAACGATTCAGGCGGCCAAGGCCCGACGTCGGGCTATCGTGCCACATTGATGATGATGATGAAATAGGCATACATAGTTGTAAAATCACTACAAATTATTTCGCCAATTTCGACTGTTTCCAGAGCACCAAATATACGGAAATACATCCATGCCTACTTGGGACCCTAGACCGAAAAAAAAATGTTTTATCTTAATTTTAATCTTTTTTTACTGCAACAAATGGCAAAATGTGAGTAATTTACGTAAATTAGTTTTTAGAGAGTTTTAACAAGTCGTACGAACCGTTGTGGTGTACAAATTGGCCTTGTACGTCTTGAAATAGGAAGTGATAAAGTTATGAATTATTAGATCGAGTTCCTCTGGCTTAATACGTTCACCGTCTGACCAATTTTCGGCGACATTACCATCATGTCTCGCATTCGAAAATCCATACATTTATGGGTCACATGTGACTCAAAGACGTGAATGGGGAGGAATGTTGTGGCCACATGTGACTCATCGAAAACGAATGCGTTAAATTAAGCAAAACACACCATTCACGGTATTTTGGGATACGCCCCAAAGAAATATGTTAATTTACATTTAACGTTTTTACGTTTGTTCGGCTTACTAAAACTTTCTATTAAGATGTAAGGTCTTCCTAGAAGGGATTGCTGCGACGAAGAATAATAACGTCCCCCTAAAAATATTCAGAAAAATAACTTGCCTATAAATCATTCCCGCGTTAGAGTGGGAAGGCTTACCGTTAAGGCATTATACTCTGAACTCTGCACTGATATTTAATTTTTTAATACAAAACAAATTTATTTATAACCGACTGTACTCATTTTTATCGTCTTGATAACTCGTAGTAGAGCATGGTGCGTTGACGACTACCGTGTGTAGTCATCAACGTAAACCTAGAGCACGACTAAATTTTTATGGCCGAGTATAATGGGGCTGTTTCTTAACGTTAAACCGAAATTTACTTCCTATTGTTTTGTAAGTTTCAGGCATTTCGTTTTTCAAAACAGTAGGGGCAATCTGTTTCCCAGGAAGAGTATATTTCGCAATAACGAAAATTACTTTGATTCCTTCATTATTTAAGGAAAAAGAAATGAAAATCCAAAAGGTAGTTATCGGAAATAACATTATACCTATCATACCCAAAAGTGTCGGGAAATGAGGTATTCATTTTGGTAAGGTTTCCAAATAGTGAAAAGGAAGACTCAAAGCTGGTGTCATTCTTAACCGAAAACGTTTCTTCCTTTTAAATTATCCTCTAGTGTTTCAAAGAAGAAAATTCCTAAATAAAAAACATGAAATTCATTGGAATCACTACAATTGGTATAGCCCCATCTATGACCTTCATTATCTTATGTATCGAAAGAACAATTTTGGGCAATCCCTTTTTAGGGTTTTTTTAGATTTTACAAAAAACCCTTATGAAATCGATTTTGTCCGTCCGTCTGTCCGCCTGTCCGTCCGTCTGTTCACTAAATAACTCGCGAACGGCTTAACCGATCGTCATGAAATTTGGTAGGAATGTGTAGAATGGTAACAGTCTTTGGCACGAAATACTTAAAAGTTGGTAGGACAAAAATAACAGGGTGTCCCGGACATTTTAAAATTTGTTCAATAAATAACTTGCGAACGGCTTAACGGATCGTCATGAAATTTGGTAGGAATGTGTAGAATGGTAACAGTCTTTGGCATGAAATACTTAAAAATTGGTATGGCCAAGATAACAGGGTGTCCCGGTCATTTACAAATTTGTTCACTAACCGATCGTTATGAAATTTGGTAGGAATGTGTAGAATCGTAACAGTCTTTAGCACGAAATACTTAGACGTTGGTAGGATAACGCAAACAGGGTGTCCCGGAGATTTGAAAAAGTCGACTTTTTTAGTTTTTATCAAATTAAAGAACTCGATGGGTACATTTCATATCAGTAGCTTTTTTCCAGTTTGGAGTAATGGTAACGGCGTTTCAGCTAATAGATCCAGTTAATATGTGGAGCCATGATACATACATAGTAAATCTATTTTTGGATTGGTCTAATTAAAAAGTGTGAAAGGCGTTAGCCTTTCATTCTGGAACGCGTTTATTTAGACCAATCCAAAAATAGATTTACGAGAAGCATTTCATTAACATTGAGCATAATTCTTATTATTACCTACAAAATATATGTGCAAAATTATTCACTATGTATGTATCCAAAATCTAAAAAACCCTCGTATTGCGGGCGCAGCCCTCTGTACGCCGGTATTTTTATACAATGGACTGGACACTATTTTCAATCCTGTTGCAACCCACATCGATCTGAGTTGAATTCCAATTTCTTTGGTTTTTGAACACCTAAGCTCCTACATTAAATGCCACACGTTCTAGACTGTAAAAAAATGGCTTCGTAATTTCGAGTCCCATAAAACAGTTTTAAGTTCTATCCATTTCCCTGCAACCATAATGTTGTTTTTAGATATATGTAATTAAAGCCGAGAGATCGGTAAATTAATCGTTAAACTCTAGGTCAAGTAATCTCAGCTATGCTCGGAACTCCGGGGATTGATTGTTGGGGAAAAGGATAATTTTTAATTTCGAGTTATATAACGGCACTAGAATTTTTCCCTATCCAGGAGATGTCGGACGAAGAACCGCATAACTAAAATTTAAACTTTAACTTAGAGAGCGATTATCAAAACTATTTATATACCAAATGCTAAATGCATGCGTTTCAACTTCTGCAATTAAAAAATGCAAGTCTACATAAGAAGTGCGCTTGAATACATACTTGAAAGCTTGAAATATTAGTTGAAATTTTCAGTAACACTACCTTTTACAATATGCATAATTTTTTAGCCGTTGATCCTTTTATCCTTTGAAATGTTAGCTGAACTTAAAAAGATTCTTTACAAAATGACAACTGATGGTAAATTACATTGCATTCTTTTTATACTGAGCAATGGGGTAGCATCGCTCGGTCTGCGATATAGGCAAATTAAATACTTACTTGTTTCCCAAAAACTTTAAAAATATCGGTTAACAAATTTAGCCCTAAAAATTATGCACATGGCCCTCAGTATATTTATTGATAACAAATTGAAGATTGAAATCATAAAATAAAAGAAATAGGGGACGTTTTCTAGTGTCATTATCGAAAGTAGACTTGTACCATTTCCAAATAGAAAAATACGATATATGAGCCATATTCGATTTTTCAGTAAACTTGCACTTATTATTTCGGCATGTACATTGGTTTAATATTTTAGTTCTAGTTAGTGTAAATTATGATATATTTAAAATTTTCACAGCAAAGAGTGTACATGAGCAAGATGGTAGTCGTACGAAAGGAAATGCTTAAACGATTAGGCAGTTTGCATCGTGAGATACGAAATAATATAGTCTTACCGTATAAATTAGTGGCTCGAATAAATGTGAAGCTTTTTTATAATATGAAATGTCTGACAGCTACTTTTTTGTTAGGTCTGAATTTAGCCTATTACGTATGATTTGGGTCACAAAGTTAAACTAAATTCTTTTTTTCACATTTAATTCCAGAATCTTCCCGACAGAATTGATATAACTCAACAACATTTACTGGATGCATTGAATACAACCAGACCATCTCTTAGTCCAATGGATATAGCAAAATATCAACATACGTGAGTAACAATTTCCTTTACCGCTTAATTTTTTTTTAGCATGGTAGAGAATATCACATTATAATTGATCCCTAATAAATTGACATACAAACTTTTCATAAAACATAAATCTAACCCATTAATTTTGTTAGACATTAATTAGCTCTGTAAGGATTAGAACGATCGGAAGATGTAAATGAAAAATATATTTAAATCCCTTTCCAGATATTCCCGCTTTACAAACAAAGAGAAACTTCCCCGGGAAATGTTCGCACAACGTGCTACACTTGCGTGATGTTTACCAGTGAATTTTCACGTTAAACGTGATTTTTTTCGTTTTAATATTGTGAACAAATTCAAAGATGGTTTTATGATTATTTCGTTGTTATCAATTTTAGCATTAGGTATTATTTGGTTTTTGTTTTGGATAGGCTTAAGGGTTTTAGGAATAAATGTAATATATTTGGAAGTTAATTTTTTTTTCTGTAGCAGAATAAAAATGATGTAAGGATAATAATGTACTCCTATTAGCTTATGAAGTATAGGCTCAGACTGGACCAATCGATGCGTGGCTCGGAACCTTGAATATAAAAAAAAAAATGTTGATATGTCAACCTGATTTTTTGTATGAGAAAATAACGTCTGAATGCTGTATATGGATACAAATTGTATCAAGTTCAATAGTGGGATTGAGCAGTATCAGAAATGTGGTCGCTCCGTGTACGAGTATAAACTAAAATTATATTTTTTTTAATATAAACGCCGTAATTAAATCTTTTCCTACACTAACCTCTTGACTTTTCACAGACTATCCTTTACATTTTTAACAAGTTAATCTCCTCAGCAATCTTAATCACTCTATAATCTTGTAAACTCCTTGAAACTTACTCTTTGAATTCGAGCCTCCTAGGCTGCAGTGAGTAAAATAAAAAACTTTCAAGTAACCACGAAAATTATATACACAATATCCTGTTGGTAAAATTATTTACACGGAATACTCGGAAAATCTTAATGTTGACTTCTTGTTTTCGCATTTCATAAGAGTTATCTTCTCATACATATAATTATCCTGTTTGTTCATATCGCGGATATGAAGTTTTGTTTTACGTCGAGCGAGTTGAACTTAAAAACTTTTGCACTCTCTGTCGCGAAGTGGTTCAAGTGATTATGATATTGCAGGATGATTTCGCTGCTGCTGTTGATGATGATGATGATGCTGATTCTGTGCCACTTGAAACCGAAACCAACAACTCTTGTAGTATCAACTTATACACTTAACAAATGCTTTTGGTTCGTCTTTTTCCGGTCGTTTATAATCGCGCGAGTAAAGCCGCGCGAGATTTTATCTAATTGACAGGAAATTGCGGAAAATGTTCAAGTGATTCTAGTATAAATTTCATGAACCATAGGTTAATGAATTTTTAAAGTTTGGATATCAAGTCAGATACATGCGCAGTCTATGATGGTATGGTATGTCTAAAAGTATGGTTATAATGCAGCAATATAATTACAACAATCGAACGAAGATATCTTTAGGAGGGAGGAGCGGCGAAGGAATTGCTAATGTGGCTTAAAACGGATCTTTTTCTGAACGAATTTATTTCATGTGAGATAATGGAGTTACGAAAGTTTATAAATCGTAGTGTAACGAATAATTGGGATTTTGTTTTCCAGACAGTGATCCTTTTTTTAGTAGAAAATAATGCAGTTCAGTGAAAATATGTCCTTTTTGTGTATTTATACCCTTCGCTCATAGAGTGAAAGGGTATATTAACTTTGTCATGAAGTTTGTAACGCATTGAGGGAAGCATATCCGACCATATAAAAAGTATACGTATATGATCAGCATGACTTGGGGAGCCGATTGGGCGATGTCCGTCTGTCCGTCCGTCTGTCTGTCTGTCCGTCTGTTGCGACGCGTTTTACTCGGCCAATTCAAAAGCTTTGAAGCTGAAATTTAGCAGTAATGCTTCTTTTTGCTGCAGGCAGTTTGTATGTTTGAATCGGTAAAATCGGACAATGGAGTCATGGGGCTGCCATACAAACCTAACCCCCCAAAATTAGGTTCTTCTAATAAAAACTTATTTGTGCACAAATTTCAACCAAATTTTACACAAATGTGTTTCTATTCATGACACAAAACATATGCAACAACGGATCAAATCGGACCATGGGGTCATGGGGTTGCCATACAAACCCAACCCCCCAAATTAGGTTCTTCTAAGAAAAACTTTTTTATTTGTGCACCAATTTCAACGAAATTTCACACAAATTTATTTCTATTGATAACACAAAGCATATGTAAGAATGGATCAAGTCGGACCATGGGGTCATGGGGCTGCTATACAAACCCAACCCCCCATTTTGGTTCTTCTAAGAAACATTTTTCACACCAATTTCACAAAACCTTGAATTTATCAAAGCAACTAAAAAGTTCAAAACAAATGGAATCGTACTATGGGGCCATGCTTCAGCATCCCCCCCAATAAAATTTTCTGAGTAAATATTTTTATTTGCCCACTTATTCCAACCAAACCCCACATAAATAATGTTTTGTCGACGCAACGGAACTTTTGTGAAGATAGAAGTAAAAGAATGGGGAGATGGGATTAAATACAAGTCGTAGGTACCTACGCCCGAAAAAACTTTTAGCTTGAGGGGAGCGAAGGGTATCCAAATTTTGGCCGCGCCCGAAATTAGCCTCAGTCTCGTTTTTTGTTATGCTTATGCAGCAAATGAGCGGCGAAAGCAACACCAATGCATTTTAAATGAATGACGTAATTTAGCTGACGCTGTTGAAAAGAAATAGCATACTGCCGGCATGAGGTCACCCATTTAAAATGCATTAGTGCTGCTTTCGCCGTTGTTTTACTGGATCATATCTATTTCATGCATTATGCCGATATTATGAACACGTCAAAGGAGCCAGCTAAGTCGGATGCTCAGAGTCGGTCACTGATTCTAGTAAGCCATTTCTGTTCGTGTGTCTGCCTGTTTCTGTTCGCACCATAACTCCCAAAATAATGAATTTACCCGTTTCGGTGAGATGCTTGTATTTATCAAATCTTGGACGGCGTTGAAAATGTGTCAAATCGGACCAAGGGGTCCTCTCAGGGCGGCGCGTCGATGGACGAAATTAGGCGGGCGCAACGCGCGAATTGGGCGATCAAGGGAGCGTACAAAAAATCAATGAAGCATATAAACAAAATCATATTTGACAGAACCCGCTAACATATCACATATTATCAATTACAAAATAATCATAAAAACAATTCTAAAATAATCAGAGGCTTTTAATAAAACTTCCCAAATATCCCGGAGTAGATCTATCACCGTTTGGAAGTTAGAGACGCCAAATGATCCCATAAAAAGTGCAAATTTTAACTCAATTTTTTTAAGTACATATTCGAATTGAATATTTCGCATTTTTTCATATCGAAATTTTTGCATTTTTTGTTTTTAAATCGAACTTTTCGGAGATTGAGGATTTGAGATCGGATGTAAAACTTATTACGGCGCACATTTCCCTGCAAAGAGTCCTAACTATCACGCTATCACCGTGTGAAAAGTTAGAGACGCCCAAGGATTCCACAGGAAGAGCAAATTATGACCCTATCGAAATTGTCGTAAATTTCGGATTTTTTCTGTTTTCAAATAGAAAATTTCGGATTTTTTTGTTTTCAAATTGGAATATTCAACAAATTTCGCGTTCCGATTTGTGAACGTAAAAATGCGAAATTTACGACCATTTCGATTTGAAAACATACGAATGGAGTCATAATTTTTTGCTCTTTCTGTGGGACCTTTGGGCGCATCTAACTTCCAAACAGTGATCGATAGGACTCAACTCATTTATCAAGAAATGTGCGCCGGAATAAGCTCTATATCGGTTCTTAAGCATCCAATGTCTAAAAACTTATTGCAGTTTGCCGAATCAAATGGATAATCGTCAAAATGTTTGAAATTTCCAAAAATGTATGACTTCTACAAATGTTTGTGTGGGGATTTCATATGCTTTTGTAGTCGATGGTGCCTGAAACATGATTTATATCCAAAAAAAAAACGTTCAATATTCAACAATGGCACTGTTCAATATGTAATTTTTAAATTTGAAATTGTAATTTTTGAAATTTGTTTTTTAATATTTAAATTTATGAAAAGAATTGTTTCAGAAAGTTTCCTGGAAAGTTTTAGCCCAGTCAATCAGCGAACCATATGTTTCGTCCGGTAATCTTATAGCCTGTTCGGTGATAAGATTTCAGTATTTTCTTGAACGCACGGTGCATCAGCAGTCGCAGGGTTTTTCCATCACCCCGGTTTTTTTTTAAACCATGGTCCGATTTTTTTAAAAAGAGGTTTTCAGGGTTTTTCAACATCTATCGCTACGGTTTTTTTCAGTTTTCAGTAGCGTTTTTTTTAGGTTTTTTCATCACTTGTCTAGTACCGTTTTTTTTTGGTTTTCTTAGCACGTGCTCAACACATTTTTTTGTGACTGCCCTAGAACGATATTTCTGGAAAAATACTCATCGAATCAGCGCGGCAGAAACGCTGAGGTAATTTTGGGTCGATGATTCCAAATTAGAGGTCAAAAAACAAATTGATACTCCGACTATCAGGAAATCGTCCGGAGAACACGGGGGTATTATCCTGCGGCGGCCAACCACCAAAATTGTTTTCTTGTTTTTGACTTTTGGAGTCATTGACCCAAAACTATGCTACAAAATTACAGGTGCTAACAAATTAAAAAAAAAAAACGGTACAGGTGAACAGGTGCTGATGCTGAACAAAACCGGTGCTAAACAGGTGTTGAAAAAAAAATGGTAGGAAAAACCAGAATGTGCTTCGAAATATTGATACCGGTTTTGATTAAACACCGATTTAAAACCTGTGTGTTGGGAACAGGTCGACCTCTAGATACGTACATTGCTATAGGGCAGGGATCGGCAAACTTATTAGCCAGAAGAGCTACATTTAGGAATTCACCTATCAGTATTTGTTAAATCAAATGATTTTTTTATAATGGTGCAGATTGTCTGGGAAAAGCTAGGCTCAACATACGTAGAGCAAGATGGCATTATTATAGGAGATACAAATTTCTTACAATAATTTGAAATAGGCAAGAGCAGTAATAAGAATTTTTCAGCTCACGGTGTATCATACATTGTACTGGTATAGGGGCCTAAAAATCACCATTTCCACAATAATGTTTTTTTTGCATGAGTACGAATGAATTTTTTTTGCAAGAACTATTCGCGGATCAGATCACATAAATATTCCATTGCAAATATACATACTTAGCATCACTTACATCATCTTACACCTCCTCACCACTGGTAATAAATTAAACCTTCTATTGGGTATTCGGTCAAAAAGGTAATGTGGGAAAGGAAACAGAGGAATCGTTGTTTGGAGAATGGTTAAAACCATGGTACCAACATCGCTTAAAAAAACCTTCCAGGTTTACCAACCTAGGGAACTCAAGTTGGGTGGATGACAGTTGCATTACACTCCAAATTCTATTTCCGAAGAAAAGGTATTGACGATAGCACAGAATACCCCTTATGCACGGAGAGAAAAAAATCATGAAATTTTACAAAATCAGTAGTAAATTTTACAGAAATGCAATGAATTTTGACTCCATCGCATTTGTAGTAAAATTAACTATTCGCGTTGTGAAAAAAGTTATTACGTACATTGCAATAAAGTTCACTACAACAGTAATAATAATTTATTGTTGACAATAATTAAAAATAACCATTTATCACTATGAATTCCATTACATATTAATAAAATTAATTGTTTTCTTTTTTTCCACAATAGTACTAGTGAAAATTTGATATTTATGCTGTAGTAAATAAAAAACACCCAAACTATATGTTTCGAAACCTATTATTTATTTTCAAAGAATATTTTACATAAACAAACAAAAAAGTTCACAAACTTTGAAAATTATTCGTTTTGATTATAAATGGTTCAAAGAATCGTCTTTATTCTATGTATACCGAGGATTTTCTTCCTGTTGTTCTGTTCTTTCCTAGAAAAAAAAAAACACGGGCTATTAGAATCGAATTTTGGTGTTAAGCTTTCGAAAACTGGACTTCAGAGTTTGTATTGCAATATTTTAGGCGGTGATGCAAAAGTCCAACATTGAACCTAGTTGGCGGTCTGCAGTGTTCTACGCCCATAAATGGGTACTCCTTTAATATAATATTGTCTGTGATCTCACTTGCATGGGCTGTAGACTCGGAACCCATCCTAAACTGAATCTGTTCGCACAGGACCCTGCGCTTAGAAAACTACCGATCTAACCGCCACACCAACCAAACTGCAATTAATATTACAATTGATTTGAATTTATGAATTACCTTTCCGTATGTCATGCATCGCATCCCCATTTACTAATTCACTGAATCGCTTGAGCACTAATGGCATCTAGAAAAGAATTTGCTTCACTGTTGATTCCATCAATGTACTTCCTGAATTTTCCGAAGCTTTGTCAGCAATAAGGAAGACAACATTTTTTTATATTTTGGAAGGGTAACTGCATTTTAAGGGTTCTCTTGGATAAATAAATGTGGGGTAACATTTTTTAGTCAAATCTAGTTTGGGAAAACAACATCATGCGAAAACCTATACTCAACTTCATAATAATCTTGGGAAAAGAAAAAGGTAACAGACCATGACCAAATTGCAAGTTTTCGTGAATCAGTTTTCACAACACGGCGCATTTTACGATTACCCTAGCTGGAAATAATTTCCCACGACCATTCTTTTGCAAATCAGGCAAAAATAGGATATTCTCCAACATTTAAAGACATATAAGAGGCATTGGCGTTTCCTTCTTAAATGGTCAACAACTATGGGAACCAACGCTAGCCGTCGAGTGAGATCTATAAGCACATGGAGAAAGTCTATCGAGATTGAGTTCAATTTTGTAGATCAAGAACCAACCAAAGGAAATACATACACAAATAATGAGGATTTTTTTTTATTATTTACATATTTATTTTCAATTCAATTTTAAATTCAGAGATAAAAATAAATAACAGGCGCGACGGTTCAACATTGGACTAAGGCCGCAGATGTGTTAGTGACATATGTACATAATTTTTAAGACCTTAACTGCACTAACTGCTACACCAGCGAGACTACAGTACAGGGTGGGGTCGCTAGGACCTCCAATCCCAACAAACTAAAATTTAGCACTCTGCTCCAATTTCGGGGGGAGTTATGGATATACCGTTTTGAAAAATTTAAATGGGGGGATAATGGGGGTCCTTGACCGGAGTGACTCAGTGTTTACGTTAAAATTATCTTAAACTTGTTGTGAATACTTATACAAAACCTTACGGCTGAACTAACATTCTTTCAAAAGTTATGGAGCTTTTAACAAAGGTCTAAAATGAAAATATTCTAATTTATTTTGTTAGGCTAGCGCCGAAATATTTAATTAAACTCTAATGTGTTTTATATCATTGGAAAGGTAATTTTATGTAGTTTTTTTCGTCCTCAGGTCAGTTTTGTGTATCTCTTGCCGTTTTTGAAATAATTGTAAAAAAAAACGAACAAAATGCCCCCTTTCCCCCCTTTTTTTAAGGTTGCGGACCACCAACCGGTTGGGACTTTTCATGCCATCATCTCGGGACCATCCCCAACCATTATCAAAAAAAATTTCCGATGTAGGATTTTTGCCGTTCGATGGCCATATTTTGGTCCAATTTTCTTAGACTATACTGAGACTGTCTTATTTTTGAATTCATAGTCTTAAATTCGCCACTCAATTCGCCACTCGTTTAGAATCGTGGCCCATGTACTCTCGTAGTAAATTTATGATATGGCATCAACATTAGATCTATTCCCGCGCCCCTTTTGGGCAATCTTCATGCCCTCCAGGCAGGTGCGCCCTACCGGTTTAGAATTACTGGACTACACACTAGATGCAATGAAAAAACGCAATATACCGCCCACGGCTTTAATGGGGTTCGGAGAACTTTCAAAATCGATAAGAAATGGATTAAAATAAATTATCACATTCGACACATTTCAATTCCGTATTAGTGAATTGGCGAAAATAGTATCGTGTGAATAAAACGATTCCCCGATATGCTTCTTTGCATTCAAATTGATTTCATCTTAAGATTTATCTGTTTTTGTGGTTTTTGTGTGTATCTCCTAATATCCCTTTTTGTCAAAACAAATTCGTCGATATTCCCGTAATAGAGTAGATACACCACGACCATGTGATAGGAATATAAAAGCGACATTCAAAAGGATTTTATCTTACATTTTTTTTCCTTTCAATCTTCTATTTAAGCCGCTGCTTCACATATACGCAAATATATTCATTTCCTAACTTTTATTTTCTATTATGTGTTTATTTTCTTTGAACGGATTCAAGAAGGCAATCGAATTTCAAGGACTTTTTCAAAATGAATCTGTTCTAGGTTCTTTGTATGATACAAGAAAAAAAAAAGACGAGGATATGATAAGGGAGATTTTGAACAGTAATATAAGGAGAATGGAAGGGGTTAATAAATACAAGTGTTTTTGGGAATACGTTATTTGAACGACTTTATTCCTTTGCAATGTTGTCAATTTAAAATGAAGGGATTTGTTAAATCGCACTTTTTTTTCTTTACAGAGCAAACAAACGTATTTTTTTGTGTCAATTGACTCCGACAAAATTGAGAAAAATGAATTGACAAAATTTCTACGAAATTGTTATGAGTATTTTCCTATTATTGAATCGTTCACGATTATTGAATGTATATATGAAAATTCTTGAAAATTACCAATAGGTAAGTAATTCTTAAAATAAATTTCTATAGTCTTCAATTCATTGATAATAATAATATTTTGGTGACAAAACCAACCAGAGCACATACAAGCTATTGTAATCCCAAATTTCACCAACATTGCAAAAAAAAACCTGACTGACGAAACATAAATAAAATTTTCAACAAAATAATCTCTCCCCCATATACCAATTCACTGCCATATAATTTAGTTAAAATTTCATTATTTTTGTTTCCATTTTGTATGCTGCTTCCATTTCTATGTATGTACATACATTTCTCTGAACGCTTCAGGACAAATGCAGTGAATTTATGCGTTGAGCATGATATTGTGGTGACAAAAATAAAAAAAATCAACGAACGAGAGTGGAGCTCTGACTACTGACTCCATGCGAGTACGAGGACATTTCGCACAAATCCCGACAAAGCATAGTATCGCACCACAGAGCATCGTGCGGTGAATGTCGACCAGAAAAAAGGATAATTGCATTTTTATTGCGGAGACAGTAATGGCTCTCGCATATTTTTTCCCTATGGTTGGGTATTTTTAATTGGTCCTGAGGATTCGCCGATGATATCTCTCTTGGTTGCAAAAAAAGAAGAGAGAAGACCACAACCACAACAGGACTAACGCCTTGTAGCCATGGATGGTCCGTTAGTAATTAAATTTTTTATACATCAGTGAATTTGAAAATTACAGTTGATTTCAATATGGTGCTATTTGTATTGGATAGATTGTTATATAAATTCTATAAAAGTTTATAGTCTGTATTGAATGTTTATGGGATGAATGAATTAAGACTAATTTTCTTGTTTTAAAAAGAAAATTGTAAAATATAGGAGGTCACTTGACACTACCTCAGACGTGAAAGTGAAAACATTTTGCACTCTAAGGCAATCTAATTTGTAACGAACACGAAACCTACCATCACAGGAATTGTGTTTTATAAGATTTCTGCTTTTCTAATGAACTTTCTAGTATTACAAACTCTCAAGTTGATAATTGTGATCCAACTCTGATCAGCGTAGATAAATTGAGTGTAGTGTCTATCGAAGACGGGACAACTGAAACTCTTAAATTCAAAATTGTATTTGTGCTTGCCAATTTTTCAACTAACTTCCTTGAATGAGCCTCATCTAATTTGTCATTATTTACTGTGGTCATTTAACATAATGAAAGGAGCAGATTGCGGTATCGTCAATCAGCAACATTATTTGCGAGTCCTCCACGTACTTTGGCGCCTGTATTTCCCGAGCGTTCCTTCTCCTTTGGGCTGCGACCCTAAATATCCTGGCCTCATGCTTAGGCCTCTCGCGCAATGATGCTCCTTGTCTCGCAGTCTGAGCTTCTAATTGGTAGAATTCCTCAGCTGTCTTTTCCTTTGCTTGAGCTACCTAGTGCTTTACGTTCTTCCAGCTTTGCATGTAATTTTCGCGAAATTGAACCCGTTCGGCTTCACTGCTTGACTCACATGTCGTTCATGCCTTAAATGCGTTCGATTTGGCTTGCACTGCTTTTTTATTTTCAGCGTTCCACCACAATGTTTCTTTCTTCGTGTGGAGTGGACCTTTCGAAAGTCCAAGTGCCTTTTCCGACTCACCTACTGACATTTCAGCGAAACTATTCCACATTTGTGTTGGGCTGTGCTCGGTGCAATTGGTGTTTTGCAACCACTTCGTGATTTTATCAATGAATGGAGTTACTACAGAAATAGGTTCAAAGTTTTCGTTAGTGAGATTGTGCCACTTGATTTTTTCGACTAGTTTGGGAGTACTTCTACTTCTTGCTTTTCCTACTTTCAAAATAAATTCTGACAGGAGCAATCGATGTTGGCTAATCACAGATTCACCCAAGATCACGTTGCAACTCACCTTTTCATAAAATCGAAGCACAGGTGGTAATCGATCTGCGTTTCGTGTTTCCTATCTCTGTGTCCACTACTGTAGGTGATCAGGTGTCTCTCGTTTTTCACAAACCATGTATTTAGGATGACCAAACCGTGCGATCTGCCTATAGTCAGAATAGCTTCACCTTCGTCATTTCTGACCGTTGAAGGGCTACACTTTCCACCATGGCAATCCTCGTAACCATAATTTGATTCACCTACATGGACATTTAGATCTCGTCCCAAGAACACCAATTCGGTATCTGGAATGGTTTGAATCAGGGTATCAACATCGTTCCAAAATGCCTCTTTTTCTTCTGGTGGCAGTCCCACTTGGGGCACGTAAGCACTTATTACGTTTCACACTCCTCGCAGATAACCAATTTGATGCTGATCAAGCGATTACTTCTCTTGGCGACATACTTACTATGCTGCCAAGTAAAGACGACTTCGTTTAGGGGGACACTCTTAAATTTTGTCAGTATTATGATCGTAGCCAGGAATTTCGCTAGAGAGTCGAGGGTATGTAAGTGAAATCTATGACAACAATTAAGCTTTCTCGTCAGCTTACATTTTCGTTGCCAAAAAAAATGTTAGAAAATATGTTAAAAATTTAAAGAAAGGCAATTAAAATTACCTTTTAACGATAAATATGACAACTGGATGAGTCCTGAAATGATGAAGCACAAAAAATATGGGCTTTGGAACTTTTTGGCGGAAAAATTAATTTCCCGCGATGATCAATGGAAAAGAAACCCTTAGGGTTGTACTATAAGAAAAAAATTGAGTTTAGAAAACCTAGGCGAAGGCGAAACGCAAAATTACAGGATCTGATGATATTATCAATTATCATCCATTCCTGCGGCCTCTTATTTTTTAACTATTTGAAGCAATTTTAAAATTAAATTAAACACAAACAAGGTCAAACCGCTTTAACGTCTACTCCTCCAATTTTGTAGGTAATGCTTTTCTTCCTGGATGAACTTCTTCGTTACCGAATGTAAATTGAATTTAATTTACTGGAAACGACTCCAAGAGTTTGGTGATGAAAATGGTCTCCATACCTTGGCATGAAATTAAAAAAAAAAAAAAAAACATTTTTTATTTGAGTTTCACAACTGTCCTGAGTATGTATTTTAGTGTATTTAGTATACTGCTCAAAACAAAATAAGGGCCACTAATGTCCGGTGATTTTAACAACGTCTTTTGGCTAATTTTTAATGTGATAATTAATTTCAAAAATGCCATTCTGTGCCATTCTGTACCATCAACATTAGCTTTAAGGGAACTGGCTTAAACAGTTCTTTAGGGGTCACGAGTCATACATTTGGTAATTTTGTTTATTTCTCATTTTGATTTCGAATTAGTTTTCACGAAGTTCTTTAACTGCAACATTACTTGTTGCACTTTTAAAGATAAGGAGAATCTGTAAAATAAAAAATGCCAGCAATTCGGCGCCATTCAAATTTAAATGCTTCGTCCAGAGCCTTAGAAATGTTGGAGGAAGGTCGTTAGCAACGTTCTGTGGCCCTGCAATTAGGGTATTCGCGAAGAGCCATTCAAAATCTTTGAAACCGTTATTACCAGGAGACAGGAAGTGTCTCCGGTCGTCATGGTTCAGACCGAGTTCGAATAACCACCACCGCAGAAGACCGATATGTCAGACTTTGTGCGCGACGGAATCGTACCATTAGTGCTCGTGGACTACAAAGTAGGCTATTAAGGACGACTGGGACCATTGTTAGCCCTCAAACAATCAGGAATCGTTTGAACGAAGACCAACAACGGACAAAGAGACGTGTTACCAGAACACAACTGACCAGGACCCATCGTACAAATCGTTTAAGATTTGCTCGTTGACATATCCAATGGGACATGCAACAATGGCGCAATGTGCTCTTCTCGGATGAGTGCAAAGTAAAACTTTTTTGTGACGACCGACGCATAGGAGTCTGGCGGAGAACCGGAGAAGCATTTTTGGATCCTTGCAATAATCAAATTGAGAGGCAAGGCGGTCCCAGTGTGATGATCTGGGCCGAAATTAGTTTGCAAGGCAAAACTGACCTTGTTATCCTAAATAACGCGACAATTACGTCGGAAAGTTATATTGAAAGGATTGTTAGGCCCCATATCATTCCTTTTTCGCAACAGGCGTTGAATGGTTATATCCTCTTGGAGAATAATGCACGACCACATACTGCCCGGGCGACAATGCCTGTTTTCGAGGAGGCCAATATTGAGGGCATGGGGTGGTCAACAATCCGGACCTAAATCCGTTAAAACATCTTTGGGATCAATTAAAACGCTGGATGCGGACCGCTAAAGAGGACACACAGAATCAGCAACAACTGATTCAATTGCTAAAAATGTGTTGGGATGAGATATCAAAAGAAAGCGTTGATCGGCTTATTGAAAGCGTTCCGTCGAGGCTTTGAGACTGCACATCAAAAAGTGGAGGCCATACTCGATACTAAAAAAACAAAGAATCAATTTTTTTTACAGATTAGACATACAAATTAATTATTATTGTTACGATTACTTGACCGCAAAAAGTAACCAATCCGAAAAAAATGCAAAAAAAAGTGTAACTTGTTGTTTTGAGCAGTATATTTATACATCGTTTTGAAAATAATTGTCAGGTTCCTGTGTGCTACCATGTATAAGTTTATTTGAAAACTAAGAAAGAATCATCAGTTCTTGAGCATTACAAAAAAAAAAAAAAACTACATTGGATAATTTTTTTCAACCAAAAATTACTTAAATTATTCTCTTCAATCTTATAAAATTTCAATAAAAAAACTAATAACAAAAAAATCTTCGTTCGCTTATATTAACGTGCTACTCATATTAACAACCCCCCCTGCACGATATAGTTAATATAAGTGAGTGTCTACTGTACTAAATTCGATTTAAAAAAAAAATAGTAGGAGGGCGCCTAACTGAAACTAAAACCCCCTACTCCGTTCAAAGTGGCCAAGGAATAGGAAAAAAGCTTCCTTCAAAATGTTGTTCATCCGTTCCGTATATCCGACTTTGGAGATATAGATATAGACAAGCAAACCATCTACGAGGTGTACCGTCAGGGGAGCACCTAGCCTTTCGGCCTTTATCTCCCGGTCCCGCTAAATGTTTGGACCTTCGGCTTTTTACTGACAAGGAACCCAACCCCGGGGTTGCATCACTAGCTGGATGACTTGGGTAACGACCTCCAGTCACTACGAAGCCAACACCTTGATGGGTAAGGACCATGGTCCCCTGGGCACACCCATCCCCGTAGTTCACTATTCGCTATAGACTTCTCTATAGCAGGTGTGATCCTCCTTCGGCCCCCTATTGATTAAGCCTTACGTCGAATTCAGACATGCACATCCCAGGCTCGTTGGACCTGTGACTACGGGCCTGTGTAGACACGAAGCGCTGCTTTTCACATCCAGGTGGCCCCTTCAGTTTACTAGTCAGCAATGCGACTCGGGCAGTGTGGTCATTAATCCACAAACTAGTTAGATATAGGCGAGTAGGCATTTACCACCAAGGCCGTTCTCCCTAACTAGCCCCTTCAGGACTCGGGTCATGCGAAGCCGTCAACTCCGAAGCTCACACGATTTCCATACGATGCACTCCCCCACCAGAGGACACCATAATCGTGCTTGGCCTTTAGTGACATCCCTCCCGTAATCTATGGGGGGAGGTAGGTCACGCCAAAAGCCACCCGTACATAACTCAGGAGCGCGGGAACGTTACCGCCCGAATGGTCTTTGTACAGATCCTCGCCATGGCGTATCAACTGTACCAGGGGCCACCTTGCGCTATTAGGTCCGTGGTGTCGTAGCTCACCAAAGATCTTTGTTCCACTACAAACAGCCTTCCTTGGCTGAGTGTCACAAGGACACCGACCCCCCTGCGGGGATATAGATATAGACAAAAGTATTTGAAAAATAACTGTTTTTAAATTATTCTTTGTGATTTTTCGCATATTTCAACAGTTATTCTGGGTGTACACCAATCCGCTAGAATCTTTTAACTGAAATGCGGTAATTCCTTCAAGGAATAGAGAAAGAAATATACGAAAACCAAATCTTTATAATTTTGCTCATTGTGATTTTTTGCATGTTTCAATATTATTTTGATATTCAAGAAAAGGACCAATTCAGCAGGAAAATCCGCTAAGAAGTTTAAGAAATATAAAAAAAAAATTGAGGAAAAAAACTCATTGTGAATTGTTGTTCGTTGTGAATTTTCTGTTTACTTCAAAAGCAGTATAGCTATTCCGGTCGGTGCCTTGTGCAGACCCAAAAGGTGGGGTGAACTTACTGAAATCCTGTAAATCGTTCAAGAAAGACAGAAAGATGTATAAGAAAAGGAATTGTCTTCATAATTGTGTCCCATTGTGAATTTTTCATATGTCTTGATGGTTGTCCTGTTACTTTGGGTAGAGACCAATCCTGTGGAAGAAATTTACTGAAATCTGTTAAAGAAATACACGCAGAAATAGGTGAAAAAGAACCCATTGTAAATTTCAGCTCATTGTGATTTTTTTTGCATGCTTCAATAGTTATTATGGTATCTGGCCAGAGCCTAATCCAACAAACCGAAAATCATGAAAACCTGTCCAGCCGTTCTCGAGTTATAAATGGTGTAACTAACACGACTTAAAATAAAATAATTATATATATAGAAGATAGATATATACTGCTCAAAACAAAATAAGGGCCACTAATAATTTTCTTATTATTTTTCCGTGGAAGAGGAAAATCATAGTTTTGTTGGTCTAGTTTAATAAAACAATATGTTTTTCATTAAATATAATGAATTTTATTGAATTTTGACCAAAAGTTACACTTTTTAGCATTTTTTCGGATTGCTTACTTTTTGCGGTCATATAATCGTAACAATAACAATTAATTTGTATGTCTAATCTGTAAAAAAATGATTCTTTGTTTTTTTAGTATCGCGTATGGCCTCCACTTTTTGGTTTGCAGTCTCCAAGCCTGTAAGGAACGGTTTCAATAAGCCGATCGACGCTTTCTTTTGATATCTCGTCCCAACACATTTTTAGCAATTGAATCAGCTGTTGCTGATTGTGTATGTCCTCTTCAGTCCGCATCCGGCGTTTTAATTGATCCCAAAGATGTTCTATCGGATTTCGGTCCGGACTGTTGGCAGGCTACTCCATGACCTCAATATTGGCCTCCTCGAAAACAGACATTGTCGCCCGGGCAGTATGTGGTCGTCCATTATCCTGCATGAGGATAAAACCATCCAACGCCTGTTGTGAAAAAGGAATGATATGTGGCCTAACAATCCTTTCAATATAACTTTCGGACGTTATTGTCCCGTTATTTAGGATAACAAGGTCAGTTTTGCCCTGCAAGCTAATTCCGGCCCAGACTATCATACTGGGACTGCCTTGCCTCTCAATTTGATTAATGCAAGGATCCAAAAATGCTTCTCCGGTTCTCCGCGAGACTCTTATGCATCGGTCGTCATTAAAAAATTTTACTTTGCACTCATCCGAGAAGAGCACCTTGCGCAATTGTTACATGTCCCATTGGAAATGTCAACGAGTAAATCTTAAACGATTCATACGATGCGTCCTGGTCAGTTGCGTTCTGGTAACACGTCTCCTTGACCGTTGTTGGTCTTCGTGCAAACGATTTCTGATTGTTTGAGGGCTAATAATGGTTCCAGTCGTCCTTAATAGCCTACTTTGTAGTCCACGAGCACGATCCCGTCGCGCACAAAGTCTCACATATCGGTCTTCTGCGGGGGTTGTTATTCGAACTCGGCCTGAACCATGACGACGGGAGACATTTCCTGTCCCCTGGTAACGGTTCCATAGATTTTGAATGGCTCTTCGCGGATACCCTAATTGCAGGGCCACAGAACGTTGCGAACGACCTTCCTCCAACATTTTAAGGCTCTAGACGCAGCATTTAAATTTAAATGGCGCAGAATTGTTGGTATTTTGTACTTTACAGATTCTCCTTATCTTTAAAAGTGCAACAACTAATGTTGCATTTAAAGAACTTGGCGAAAACTAATTCTTAATCAAAATGAGAAATAAACAAAACTA
The DNA here is from genome assembly GCA_949715475.1 of Microchrysa polita. NCBI lineage: Eukaryota > Metazoa > Arthropoda > Insecta > Diptera > Stratiomyidae > Microchrysa > Microchrysa polita. The sequence goes on along the minus strand of OX454416.1, from coordinate 121,787,629 downwards.
CCAAATGTATGACTCGTGACCCCAAAAGTACTGTTTAAGCCAGTTCCGTTAGAGCTAATGTTAACGAATGATACTGTGATAACTCACATCACATTCAGGTACAGAATGGCATTTTTGAAAATAATTATCACACTAAAAATTCGCCAACAGACGTTGTTAAAGTCAACGGACATAAGTGGCCCTTATTTTGTTTTGAGGAGTATATATTCAGCTGCGGTAATCGTTAAATCCACAAAATTGCAAAGCCACCAATAAAATAAATTGTTGCATTTTTCGCGACTCATTATTCACTTTTTTTTCGCTGACGTCTATTCGAACGCATTTTTCGCGAGCATCGAACAATGTCGATGCAATTAGTTTCCGTTTGTTGTTCTCGCAACTATGACAATTCAATTCAATACGTTTGCAGGAAAAAAAATCCAAAAAACAATTCCATGGAAAAAAATGCTTGAAAATGCACTTTTTTCGAAATATTCCATTGAAATTCTGATGGAAGTTTAGTTCGATCCTTTTATTCGAGCTTTCCATTCAGCATACTATCACCATCCGTTGTAATGGTCAAACAATGCAATTCTGATGCAGAGGTTGCGTATAGCCACTTCGATGAGTGTTGTTTCGAAGCCCATACTGAAAACAGTATGGTCTGGACCAGGATCAGGAATTTTGCAATGTGGGAAACGATACCCAGTGGATAGATAGTTCAAAGTGGTGTTGAAAATTTATTGAAATGAGTGGAAAAGCGCAAGCAAAGCACGGAGCACAGGAAATTAATGAATTAATTAAATTGGGTTTCCTACGAAATTCATCGACTTAAATCTAGTATTTCTTTACCTTTTGGGTTACTAAAAAGGGTAGCATCCTTTCTTAAAAGTTAACTTTCACTCAGAGTCGATTTTTTCTTAGAAATTTTGATGATGCCATTTTTTTTTACTACACACCACAAATAATTTATTAACAGAAAAAACCAAAATAAAATTGCTAAAATATTTTCATTAAAAAATAAGTTTAAACTCAACCCTCCCCTACCTCAAGTGAAAGTGCATACACCCTGAAAATTTTGTCGTATTCAATTACTGTCAAAGTTTACGTGTTTCCGCAATTTCCCTCTATAGGAACAACTGTGTGTGCACAATACATCGCCGGAATTTTCAAATATTCTCCGCCGTGTATTATGATGCACAACAAATCCCTTTTGGCCAGTTTACGAGATCTCCCAGAAGCCCCAAAGCGACACCATTCATATGTACGTTATTATGGGACTTTATCAACAATAACAAATCTCTTTCAGTCTGAAGTCATCCATAGTGCTTTGGGCCATTGTTCGGGTTCATAACCCTCTATACGGCGGGAGAGAGAGAAATCCTTTTTTTACGATATGAGCTGCTATGATTTTATTATGCCGTGGAAGGACATAATAAAGGCTCACATGAGTGACACGACGCGTCGCTTTTAATACGCGATGAGAATGAAAGCGAGTGGTGACTGATTTTATTATTAGCGGTGACGGCGGTTGAACGCGTGTCACATTCATTCAAGCATTGAAGAAGTGTCCGATGGAATTATCTTGCCATTGTTTGGTGTATTATTTAGATACTTCTAGCTTTTCAATGTAAAATTTATGTCAAATTATGGGGATGATATTGAATGGTGGCGAATTAGAATAATAAAGTGTTGATTGGGTGTAGGAAATTTGATTTTATTCGAAATTTACATGACCTAGAAAATTTAAAGAGCTACAACTTTTGGTTGAACTATATGAGAATAATGTCTCCTTTTGATTTGATACTGCATAGTTATATCTATTACCGTCGCTACTTACTTATATTCTAAGTCTCTGGCCGCAGAAAAGAAAAGTATTTATAGTCCAGTACAATTGGTTCAAAATAGCCCCAAACCTAAACATCCAAAAAGAAAAGAAATTTTTGATGCCAAATTGATGAATACACTGCCTAATATACGCAGTAAAAAGTTACACCAATTTGCGCCATGGGTTAAGGGGGGAGGGGGTGTCAAAGGGGTGAAAACTCAGTTTCTAGCAAATATCTGGAAAACTATGAGTCTGACCTTAAAATGAGCTGAGGACAAAACAAACAACATAAAATTACCTTTGTAATGATATGTAACACTCTAGACATTTTCTCAGAAAATTATACCCTAGACCCAAAAGTATTATAGTGAATTTGGATTTTTCGAGTTTTACATTTCGCACTGTAACTCTTGATAGAATAGACCTACTGTCATAAGATCTTGTCCATATATTGATAACAAAATTTATTTGATTCGTACCAAAAATTGGAGTGCTCCGACCATTGACGCCCCTCTCACTCCTCTTAACATTTTTCAAAAAGGCATGCCTGTAGCTTCTTTTTAAACTGAGCCAGGCAGATCAAATTTGGTGGGGTGCCTAGTCTATGCTCCATTATGCTCCCCACCAAAAATTATTACCATCCGATCAAAACTAAGGGTACCCCCTATACAAAGTGAACGAAAATTCTAACAAATTTCACATTTTTTCATTTCTAAATTCTATCTAAAACGGAAAAATAAAATTTATCTCTTAGAACGTCATTATAACAGTTAATTGTAGTCCTCTGAATATATGTTCAAAATTTTGCATCAAAGCGTACACTACAAGTATCAACAAATTGTGTTTGAAAGTCATTGGTACTAGTTCAAAGGCTAGTTCCGAATAAATCGAGTAACGTGTACTAGCAACCTTCAAACCACATTTTTCGTACTTGTAAGGCACGCTCCTGTACAAACTTTTGAATATACATTTACAAGACTACAATTAACTGTTATAATGACGTTCTAAGAAATAAATTTTATTTTTTCATTTTAAATAGAATTTAGAAGTGAAAAAATGTGATTTTTTTTTAAATTTTGGTTTACTTTGTATGGGGAGTACCCTTAGTTTTGATCGGATGGTAACAATTTTTGGTGAGGAGCATAATGGGGCTTAGACTAGGCACCTCACCAAATTTTATCTGCCTGGCTCAGTTTGAAAAGAAGCTACAGGCATGCCTTTTTGAAAAATGTTAGGAGTGAGGGAGGCGTCAATGGTCGGAGCACCTCAATTTTTGGTACAAACCAAATAAATTTTGTTTTTAATAGAATGAACAAGATTTCGTCATCCTAGGTTCTTTCTATCAAGAGTTACAGTCCGAAATGTAAAACTCAAAAAATGTAAATTCTCTATAATACTTTTGGGTCTAGGGTATAATTTTCCGAAAAAACGTCTAGAGTGTTATATATCCTTAGAAAGGCAATTTTGTGTAGTTTGTGTCGTCCTCAGAAGATTTTAAGGTCAGATTCATAGTTTTCCAGTTATTTGTAAAAAAGTAAATTTTCACCCCTTTGCGACCCCCTCCCCCCTTAACCCATGGCGCAAATTGGTGTAACTTTTTATTGCGTATATTGGGCAGTGTATTCAACAATTTGGCATCAAAAATTTCTTTTCCTTTTGGATGTTTGGGTTTTGAGCTTTTTGTACTAGACTATTATACTCGTATTCAGCTCCGCTTGTTCAGGTCGTCCCAAGGCAGGCGACGAAATCGATCAGCTTAGCTTTTCTATAGTGCTTAAAGCTAAGCTGACCAGACGTACAGCATGCAAGCTGTACAGCTGTACAGTACAGCATTTTGACCTGTCGTACAGCATTGAGAAATGTATTGCATTCCCCATGCCACACAATAAAACCTAATGCAATACATAAGTTCTTCGATATGGCATGTGATCAGCGATATCTGCTTTTAAGGTGTAGTGTTCAATCGTACTTTTACGTTTGACAATCGTTTTCGATAAATCGGAAACACTCGATCTCACTGAAAATTGGACACTTGTAGAGCTACTTGGCGTTTATATTTTCACAGTCCACCTATCCGCATTCCGAAAATTCAGCTGCCCAAATCGCACTTCTGTGTTTTCTAATCAAAATTGTCCTGTCTTGTCTTGCAAATTGGGCGGAATTTTGAAATTTGGCAAACTTGAAGGGCACTGCCCATATTTGGTGAAAATTTCAAGGCTCTAGCTGCCCAGGTTCAGACGCTACAGCCGTCAAAAGATGTGATTTTAAGATGGAAAAATCAGCCATTGTACTTCATCCGATTCCTTTATCAACCTCTATAGGAAAATGCATTCTAAAGAAAAAGACTCGGCATGTTTTTTTCGCAAATTTCCTTAGAATCCATTTAAAACGGCGTTAAAAGCCCAGGGGAAAGGCATCACTAATGTAACCATGGAGAAATGCATAGATACTCTCCCCGAGAAATATTGCAACCAGGTTTAGATAAGATTTAGACCTCTGGCTGGTTTTTTGGTTTACTTTAATTCGGTGGCTCACCCTGCGCTCTCTCCTCTCGTACTTTCAGTCACGCATTAGAGAATTAGCAAACATTTTTGCGACGCAGTACTTTTGCGGAATGGAAGGCAATTCGTTGGATTTAGATCTATTGCTCGTCCATACTTTTACTCAGATCCTGGGAGTCACCCTTGGCTTCACTCAGAACTCACTCTGATGTCACGCTTTTCATAATTCGTCAACATCCTTGTGACCAGCGCTGGTAGGAAGTGGATAATGCGAGGTGAAATCGCAGCGAGTGAGTGAGAATTACTCAGATTCTATAGCTCGTCCTTCGCTCCGCCCAGATCTTACTGTCTGTCGCCCTTTTCATAATTCGCCAAAAAGTTGATACAGCGTGCTGCTGCCAAATATGATGAGGCGAGCGCAGCGAGCGGTGAGTTAATGTAAGCCAGACCCTGTACCATAGAGTAGGTACTGTACCTCGGCCTCCACTCCACTCAAACCTCGTTCTGTCTGTCGCGCTATTCAGTATTCACCAACAGGTTTGCGACGTAGTGCTGGTGCGGAACAGGATAAGGCGAGGTGCGAGTCCAACGAGCGGTGTGCCAATAGATGGCAATTCGTGAAATTTATACATCTGGCTCGTCCTTAAAGGTACGTTGTGCTCGACACGACTGCATCGGCTCTAGCGACAGCGACTCGCTCATTTCATATAAAAACTCATTTTTCTCTCATTCTAAAAACGAGTTTTTTATATGAAATGAGCGAGTCGCTGTCGCTAGAGCCGATGCAGTCGTGTCGAGCACAACGTACCTTAAGTTTACTTAAATCCTGTAATGTTGCGCTTTTCAGAATTCGCCTACATTTGTGACGCAGTGCTGGTGCTATGAATGATAAGGCGAGGTGCGAGCGAAGCGATAGAAAAATGTAATCCTGTGACTCGTCCGTATGATAGATCCTGTAGCTCGCAATTCTCTGCGCTCAGACCTCTCTCAGTCTGTCCTGCATTAGAGAATCATCCATAATATTTGCGACATAGACCTCGGACCTGGATGTATGGCTCTGGATTTACATACTTGAAAACCGAATTCTGCAAGTATGTGTACAGCATTGTACAGCCAAAAACTCTTGTCGATTTCGTCCCCGCAGAGGTAGCGCATCCCCTCGCATAGGGTTTCGAGAAAATATTCCCTTTAAAACAACCATAAAAACTTGTTTAACTCGCCTCCTTGGAAGGGACGAAATCGATCGACTTGTTCGACTCGTCCCATCATTTATAATGGCTTTTGGATGTGTTCGTTGTCTAAAATACTGTAATAAACCCATTTTTACTATTTTCTTTAATACCTACATATATTCCCGCTTTAGTAAATGACAAAATTTGTAATGGACGCCTCTGAATAACATCCTGAAAATTATTGCTAAATTTCAAATAACATTTCCGCTTTAGTTAATGACGAATAATTGATAAAGCAATTGCGTTGTCCATGGTTGTCACTACCTAAAGGGGACATTTTATTTTGAGTCAAAAATGCAAGTCAATAAGCGGAAATATTATAGAAAACGATATAAGAGGCTTCATAGCAATCTATAAAAGACAGTCGTGTTAGGTATACCACCTATAACTAATACTAACGACTGCGCCAATTTCCGTGGTCATAGATTTGTTAGATTAGGCTCAGGTCGGATTAGCATAATAAGGCCTGTTAGGTACGCAGATTTCAGTACCGGATACCGGCTTTTTTCAACACCCGGTGCACCGGAATCCGTAGGGTCTTTTTTCAACACCCCGGTGTTTTTTCAGTACCGGTTTGTTTTAACCATGAGCCGTTTTTTTTGTCAAACGCCGTTTTTTACAGTTTTTTTTTTTCCTTGTTCAGTACCGGTTCTTTCAGGTTTTTACAGCACCTCTTCAGTACCGGTTTTCACAGCAACTATTCAGTACCGGGTTTTTCAGCACAGTATCTGATTTTTTAGTACACTGAACCAAAAAATTCGTAAATTCGACGAACTTACATTTAATATGATGAAAATTTCATCAAAATACGGTCAATGAAGCTGTTATTTGGATTGAAGAATAACACAGTCATATTGAATAATTACGAAATTATTGTAAATTGATGAATAATTTGTCAATATGAAGAAATTTTCTATTTTTTTTTTAAATATTAAAAATTAACATTGCGTCTTGTCTTATTTGTATTGAAACTAATTTAATTTATTATTATATTTATTCAAGACTCTCAATATTTATTAAACACTTTTTTATATACAATTAACCATATTACCATTGTGTTAGAAGCTGGATTCGAACTCGGTCTGCCTGCGTGCCAGTCCACTCACCTTGCCACTGCGCCAGAAGGGAAATATATTTCCAATGTTCTCAAGACCTTGCAGTACTTGATACACACTGCATGGCGGACGCCTTATTGAGACTCGGCCACGACATTTTTTAATTTTTTTTCTTTCTCACAAATTGTATTAAAAAATTTCTTTTTGGAATTGAGACTTCCATTAAAATTTAAAGGCAAAGATTACTCAAAAAATCGAAAAGATACAGAAAATGCATTACTATTAATTCATCAGTTTGAAGAAATTTCGTAAGAAAGAAGAATTGAAGAATTGATTTTGTCAATATGACTAAATTATTCACTGTGATAAAATATGACATATATAAAATATAAGAATGATACTATTCTTCTATTTGATTAAGTTTCATCCTTTTGACGAATTTGACAAATTGTTAATTTGTTATTTTGACTAATTTTTATCAATCTTACAATTCATCATCATCAATGTGGCACGATATTCCGACGTCGTCAATTGGTTCCAATAATTTAGCGCAAACAAACCGTCAGTTTGAATAATTTCTTCTATTTGAAGAAAAACTTTTACAAAGTGCGATTTCTTCAAATTGATAAAAAATTGTACGCGAATAGTAAGAAAACTGATGAAAATTTAGTTAATTTGATAAAACAAAAAACAAAATTTTCATATTGAATAATATGCAACTTTTTTTCTAAAAATCTACCCGTACTTTTTCAATGCAACAAATTGATATTCAAATCAAATAAAAATTTTATTCAAAATTTTTACGAAAAAAATTCGTTCATATGAAGAAATATTTGGTTCAGTGTACCTGTTCAGTATCGTTTTTTTCAGGCACCTGTTCAACACTGAATGAACTTGTACTGGGTCCTTTTGTAACGCATTTTAGCACAGTTTTTTTTTATACCGCGGATTCGGGTCCTGATTCCGCTGATGGTAATCGGTCAGCCAAATTCGGAATCAGGGACCCAAAATGACCTCAGTGTTTCTACCGCGCCGATTCGATGAGTATTTCTCGAGAAATAGAATAATCATTCGGGGGCCTTAAAAAACCCAATACTGAAAAGATACTAAAAATCCTGAAAAAGACAGGTACTGAACAGGTGCTAAAAACCTGAAAAAAACGGTGTTGTAAAAAAACCGAGACCGGCCCAGGTTGATTAAATACCGGTTTTAAAACGGTGTACCGGTGTCACGAACAGGCCTAAGCAGAATAACTATTCAAATGAAAAATTCACAATAAATAACACATTCACAATGAGTTCTTTTGACTTCTGTCTGTCTGTATCTTTTGAAAGAATTAGCGAATATGTATAAGTAAATTTGCAGCACCAGATTGATCTCCACTTCGAATAGCAGAATAAATATTGAAACATGTGAAAAATTCACAATGAGTAAAACTTTTAAACCTTTTGGCCACTTTTTTGAAATGGATTTTTGTTAATCACGCTTGGTTTGGTCTTCACCTGGAATAGCTGAAAACCTACCGAAATATGCAGACTCTCCACAACGGACAACCAAATTAGCAAAATTTGTCCTTTCAGTAAATTTGCCCTCTCCACTATTGATCTATAACACGAATAGCAAAACAACTCTTGAAATTTTCATCAAATTCACAATGAACAAAACGGCAACTGTTTTTCACATATTTTTGCCTATATCTCCTGACTGGAAAAGCGGATTTCAATAAATTTACTCTACCGGATTGGTCCGTAGCACAACAAAATAATATTGAAACATGAGGCTAATTTACAATAAGCAAAATTTACAATGTACCTCTGTTTCTTATTCTCTAGCCACCGGTTAAAATGATTAGTAGATTAACGAATAAGAGAATAGACATACGGTAAATTTACAGTGGGCAAAATTTTGAAGGCAGGTGCTTCCCCCATTTTTGGTGACATCTCTTGAACGAAATAGCAGATTCTTAATAAATTTTCCCATATTATTGGAATATATTGTAAATAGCGGAATAAGCACCCAAACATGTGCGAAATTCACAATTAGTTCAGTTTAGTGAATGGACATCTCCTGAATGGACTATCGGATTTCAGTGAATTTGCAACATCTTATCGCTCTTTACCCTGAATAGTGGAATAAGTAGTATATGCGGAAAATTCACAATGAGCAAAATTATAAATATTATTCTTTCTCACATCCGATTACTTATATTTCACATAAACGATTTAGCAGATTTCAGTAAATTTCACAACCGTTCATCTGAATGACAGCCACATCCAATAGGAAAATATCTCTTCACACATCTGGAAAATAGGCCAGCCAGCAAATTGTGAAACCATATCTTAACGTGTTTCAGTCAACTTCCCGCAACCTATGCAATAACAGAATTGCTATTGCCGCTCCTAGCTGTCTCTGTTCAGAAGTTACAGCCGTTCAAAGATGTGACCCATTGAATAAAAAACTAAAGGAAAGGCCCGTTGAGTTGACTAATGGTTCAATTTTTCATGAGACTGAATCTGACAGGTAGGGACCATTCGTGTTTTTTACTATTGAAACTCGGATATGACTATTACATTTTATAGATACACTTCCCATAGTTCCTCCAGCAACAATCTTTCCCCCCTTACTTCGTAAAAACTTCACAATAACACTTGATAGATAGGGACCACCGCTCTTTCAAATCGGACCATGCAGTTTATATGGGATGACTGCTATATTGCCATTCCATTTAGATAGTAATTCTTTAATGTGACCTGGCCAAAAAAATTCCAAAGAGGGGAGTAAGCGCAAACGGGGTAATTTTTTCACAAATTTTGGATAGGGCTGAAATTAGTTGGCGGATGTAGAGCAAGTGGCGGTTCATATAGCAAAGAGGGGACTAAGCGCAAACGGAGTATTTTTTTTCGAAAATTTTGGGTAGGACTGAAATGCGTTGGCGAATGTAGAGCACGTTGTGGGTCACATTTTGCTGAACTGTCTCTCTTCAGAAGTTATAGCCGTTCAAAGATGTGACCCAAGGCCAAAAAATACCAAAGAGGGAGTAAACACAAATGAGGTCTTTTTTAACAAATTTTGGATAGTACTGAATTGAATTGGCGGATGTAGCACGTTGCGGTTCACATTTTGCAGAAAACAGTCCTACATATCTCTGTTCAGAAGTTACAGCCGTTGAAAGATGTGACCCAAGAAAAGAAATACCAAACGGGGGAGTAAGCGCAAACGGGGTATTTTTTTTATTTGGATAGGGCTGAAATCAGACCTAACCATATTGCGGTTCACATTAAGCTGAAGGTTTGAGAGTCCTAGCTGGCTTTTGTTCAGAAGTTACAGCTGTTGGCAGCGTGACATCTCCACTTAATATACATTACGATGCTTTAGACCGTTGTTTTGTTGCTATTGTTCTGTTTCAAGCGTCAGTCTTCTATAAGCAAATCAGAACATTCTTTTTCAAACTTGACGTCTTGTTGTTTCGCTTCATCTGTCCTCTACGGGCAAAAGCACCACTACAAAATACCACAGGAAATGAAACCACCTACTTTCAAAAGCTCCATAAAATGAAAGACAATTGTCCCTATAAAAGTCACAATTTCCATTCTTCTCCCACGAACGTCTCCCCATTGTCGTCGTACCAACACATCAACATGAAAAGGACATATCGAAAGAAGAAATCATGCCCCATTTCACTTGAGGGTGGGATCAAACGACTATGTCTTTTTATTCGGAATACCATCCGTAGCCGTTGTTCGTTGTTGTCGAAGCTTCTTTCCCTTGCCTCCATATCCTCAGCTGCTTTTGTCATCATTCCATTTCGGTGTTGTATTCGACGACGAGAAGTTCTCAGAGTAATGTCCTTACGGAGGTAATTTTTCCTGTTTCAAATGCCACAAGAAAGGGAAATGATGGTGTGATAAAATTTTCTCAGATTTGTTGGCAATGTTTCGTCGTTGTTTTTCGTCACGCTTCTATTCAGTTCAGTTGCTCGGCATATTCTCTATAGTCGTTGCTGGTGTTTGTGGAAAAGGTTTGGGGGTGGGGATGGGGATGGTACAATGTCTTGGTTTGTTTGGTTGGTTGGTTCATGTGTCTTAAGCAGCCCCATTTCTTGGTCTTGCTTCTTACTATGTGGGAACAATGTCTTTGTCGTGGCATGAATGTCGCAATGGACGTTGCTGTTGTTGATAAGATGTCCTTTCGGTATCACGTTTTCTATTCGGCGAAACAAAATGAGAAACGACAAAAGCGTTTTTCCTGTGATGCTTATTTTCATTTCATTGTATCACTGTGCTAGAATGTTTCCTTTTTCGAGTATTCACGGTGACTTCATGACCGCGCGAGATAAAGAATTGAAAAGAAAATGAGTTCAGATAGAATATTTTCAATACATAAATGCAGATAGATAGGAGACTTTTAACGATATATGTACATTTTGATATTTCAATTAAATAAACCGTATTTAATAAACTTGATGTCGCCTATAAGTCTTCTCAAAATTCGAATTCACACCTTTCGATGTTCCTAATACGCAACTTAAATTGAAATTTAAATTGTACCCCTCTGCAATCAAATTTTCAAATTTACATACATCGTTCACTTACTATGGCAGCACTTCAATTCTTCCTTTCATTTTCAAACAACAGAAAATACACTTAAGATACGATTCGCTCGGAAGTAGCTTCCTTTTCTTTTTCAGCACATCTTATGTTCATAGGAGCTTCTCGGAAGAGAAAACCCGCGTAGATTGACCACAAACAACTATGTTCATCTTGTGCGGTGGGTGGGTGATCTGTTTAAAATGACACAACTTCCGTTGTATGCGGGGCAGGCATCCATTTTTGAACATCCCGAAAAATATTTATCAGCATAAGACAAAGTATGTACTATGTATGTACTATGTTATGGTTCATGGTAGCGCATTTCGTTTCAGGAAAAAGACAGCATTTCGTTTTCTTCTACTTCAGATCTTGATGTGGCGAAAGAAGAAAAAGTCGATTTCCTATCCTGACCGTCTTTTTCAGGATGAGTAATGGAGAGTTCCTAGAGTTAATATTGAATTGTATCGGTTATATGGTGCAAAAGTGTGAATATACAAGTACATACAAGGATGATATCTTTCAATGTCCATCGTTATTTACTTTTTCCATTATGTTTTTGCTAAACGGAATGGATACTTGCATGACCACTACGGATATGGAAGATTTTTATCGAAGCTATGAATATTGTAAGGACAAGAGAGATTCAAAGCAATTTTTATGATTTGCTTTTGGTGAAAGTCGTTACAGAGGTTATCGGTATGATTAATATGGTCGAATAGAGATGTAAACGATTTCCATATTTGCTTGAAAGGATATGCAGATATTGGTAAATGATAACTTAAATTGAGAAAAAGAGTTAATGTTCAATTCCTTTTGCTGGTTAAAAAAAGTGATACAAATTTGTATCTCTTAGCAAAATAAAGATAGTGAAGCAGAGTTGATTAACTAGGAAAAAAAACTGAAAAAAGTTCATAGAAATCAGATAAGGGATTTTAGCGTTGAAACCTTAAGAAAGAATGGTAAGCACTGACGATCCAATTTTTGTGGTTATTTGTGAGTTTGTACAGAACGACTGCTGATTATACCCTATACCCATAAGATGGTATAGGGTATATTGTTTTTGTTACGCCGATATTATGTAACACCTCAAAGGAGCCACCGGAGGTATCGCAAAGTATATATATAAATGATCAGGGTCGGTCCCTGAATCGAATAAGCCATGTCTGTCTGTCTGTCCGTGTGTCTGTTTGTTAGCACGATAACTCCCGAAATAATGAAGCTAGCGGTTTGAAATTTTGGTCAAATGTTTGTTTTGCTAAAATCTTGGACGGTATTGAAAATGGGCCAAATCGGACCACGGGTTCCTCTACCTCCCATACAAACTACCCCTCCTTAATATTTTAATTCGGCCATAACTTTCGGTACAATATCGCTATCGACTTGAAATTTTGATCAATGTCTCATTTTGACATATACTTTGAGTTGATCGAAAGTGGAGTAGGTCCGACTACCCCTACCCCTACTTCCCCTGCAAAGTTATATTCATCCATATCTTTTGATAGAATGTCACGAAGAACTTCAAATTAGTATCAAATGGTAGCCGTTGGATGCCTTGACAAGGTAATAAAGATGTGTCAGGTCCGACCCATCTACCCCTGCCTCCCCCACAAAAAAATATGAAATTGAATATTTTGGGTTTTGCGTGCCTTCTAGGTCTGTACATGGGTATAGGGTATACACTCATCGTGCTATTCGCACGATTAGAACTCGGTCTCGTTTTTCATGACGAGGAACAGTTTTTTGCCAGATACAGGTTTGCATACATAATAATTCTTCGTTGATAAAAATACATTTTACATTATCTTATCCCAAGCAGCACAAAATAACCTTGGTTAGATATACAACCCGATTTTTGGTTATATTTTAGTTAAATAATCAACAATATGGGTTATAGTTACAAAAGTGAGCATTTTGTTGGAGTCTGAACTTAAAAATTTGCTGCAAAATTAACTAGATGGTTTCATTTGGGACAATTTGTTCTCCTGAAAACCTTAATATTGTCTTCGTAACATTATTGTTTAAAATTTGACTCAATTGTTGTTCTTTGGACAATTTTGTTATAAAATAACGTAATTGTTACAAATACAACATGGTTTAATATATAACACAATTGTTAGAATTTGAACCGAAAGTATCTTTTTGATATTTGCAATTATATTGGGTACAAAGCTTCCAGCGCTAAACGGAAACAAATATCATAAAGGGATTATTTTAATAGAATTTTTGGCATATGAAAAAAAGAGAAATAAAACATAGCATGATCGAGAATCAATCTTGCGACCACCATGCATTGCGCATGAAGTACTTCAGATTTAGAGAAGGTGAGAAGTATTTCCCTTCTGGCGCAATGGCAATGGTGACAGACTAGCACGCAAGAGGACCAGGTTCGATTCCAGCTTGAGGCAAATGGATAAAAAGGTAATTTTCTTGGATAAAAAGGTACAAAAAAAAAATATAATAATATGTCTGAGATAAAAAGTGTCTAAGATAAATTATTGTCTATTCTGAAAAAGAAAAAAAATTAAATTTTTAAGTTTTTAGCATACGAAATTGAAGTTATATTCACAACGATTTTACAACAATAATGTCTGAAGGACAACTACATTACAACAATAATGTCACGTTTAAAGCCAGGCAAAAACCTCTTTTTTACGGTTTAGTAAACGTTTTTAAAACGTTTTTACAACGATTTTCCTAACAATATTGTCATATAACCATGGTTGTATTTCGGTTATATAACCGTTTTACAACTCGTTTGTGCTACTTGGGAAGCAGTGTTTTTGGATAGGATTTTCCCTCTTGTGCAAAATCAACTGGGAACCTTTACAATGAGAGGCCTTCCTAAGCCTGCAATTGTTAAGGCACTTGCGGTACCACGGGAAATTGCCAGGTAATTTTTTTCCTGTAAATCGAATCTGCTGTGCTGATTTAACTTTTTTTGATAGACACAGGTGATTTACATAATATGAGTCAGCCTACAATTTGCCAATTGGTTAAAAAACTGTCTCAAATCTTGGCAACTAATCTGCCAGATTACGTAAAATTTCCTGCACCTTGTGAAATCAGTACTGTACAAGAAAAATTTTATAACGTGGCGAGTTTCCCCGGAGTGGTAGGGTGCATTGACTGCACCCAAATACCAATCGAAAACCCAGGTAGGATTGGAGGAGAAAACTTTCGAACCGGAAAGGGTACTTCAGTGTCAACGTACAGGTTACCAAATCTTGAGATTTTTGATATGGTTGCGAGGTGGCCGGGATCAGTCCATGATTCCCGCATATTTAATAATAGTAGCATTAAATTTAAATTTGACCAGCAACAAATAACGGGAATTTTACTGGGAGACAGCGGCTATGCCCAAAGCCATTATTTGTATACTCCTTTCCTAAATCCCCAAGAGGGCGCAGAAACACGTTATAATAGCAGTTTTATTCCCACGAGAAATCGAGTTGAAAGATTATTCGGTGTTTGGAAAAGAAGATTTGCGTGTCTGCGGAGAAAGTTGGCAAATATTTCATAAGCCCGTCCTGTTTGCTTTTGTGTTTGGCGTTCATAAAGATTGCATGTATTATTAAACAACGACTTTTACAGACAACATGTTTTCAAATTAGTTTTTAATAAACGTATTAACAATTGTAACATTAAACATAATTTAAAAGCTCCTAATAATAGCAATAGTCTGGCTGGTCGAGCGGTTAGTGCGCGCACCTTCGGTGCACAGGCTCATGAGTTCGAATCTCACCGTGTTCCATTGTGTTTTTCGAACTCACGAGCTTGTGACATACTATGATCTCACTCAGATGTTAAACGAGTACCCATTTATGGGGATAAATAACACTGCTGAGCGTGATGCTGATCTCATTACCTCATCAAAAAGCAGATAAGATCTTGGAAATAGGATGTCACTAACACATCCTGCGGCCTTAGTCCAATGTTGGATTGTCGCGCCTGTTTTTTATATTTTAATAATAGCAATGATAATAAAACATATACAAAAAATAACTAATAAAATTGTGTTTCTCCTAGCTCCATTGTTTTTTTACGGCTTTTAGCTCCAGATCCCATTTTTTTCGTTTGAATTCGAGCTCTTCTTCCTCGGCTTTTAATTTTAGTTTCTCCCGTTCAGTTGCCACTATTCTATTTTGGCCGTCTGTTCCTCCATAAGGTGGTCGTGAAGCTCATTGTCATGGTCTATCAATCTCTTTATTCTGCTAACGCGGTGCCTTCCTTCCGTTTGGTACGTCGACCTGGTAGATGATGTTGCTGTTGTGTTTGGATGACAATTATCTGAAAAATTGTTTTGCACAAATATGTATAACCACCTGGCAAGAATTGCTAGATAGATAATAATAAAATAAATAAAAAAAAACATTGAAAACCTAAGCAGACAACCGTCAAGGTAAACTCTAGTATGCAAACATTTGAGATACCTTCTATTATTATGGCTGGCTGATCCGTAGGCGTAATACCAACAGACAACAGTGTCTTGGACACACTCCTCATCGCGAACCATATCCAAAATCACTGTGTCACTATCAATTGCATTGGGAAGCTCGGTGGCTAATGAGTGGAAGATCCCATCCGTAGGATCTTCCAAAGGGGTTGACATTATGGAGCCGCCACCAGTCCCCATAATCTTCCTCTTGTGCTGCGCCAATTCTTTCTTCCTTTCAGACTTCAGGTTGTCCCATAGTTTTTTTAGCTGCTTAGCTGTTTTCTGAAAGATAAAAAAACATAAAAATTGACGGAATGAATAAGGTTCGAGTTATGTAATTACATACATATGTACATATATGTACTTACTTTGTTGTTGACTGGATTTGAATTGAACTCCTCTTCAACGCGGCTCCAAGCATTTTTTTTTTTTAATTGTTTGTTTTTAGCAATCTGTCTTTATTTATTTAATAGACATTAAGCTCCCGTTAAAATTGTTGATTATAGCGTGTATGGTATACTCCCCGTGGAGTATCCATTTAATTATTTTTTCATATTATTTTTTTAATATTATTAGAAATTCAATATTGTTAATTTATGTGATTAAAAGAAATTGTTCATGTTCGATTTATACGGGACTTTAGGCTAATTTGTATGGTGGTCGTCTCGTATGAGGTCCTGTGGGACTCTTCTTCTTAATCTCTCATAGCGTACTTCGGAGTTCATCAGGTTTCTAGCTAGGGTATTACGGTGGCGGGAAATACGGTTGGCATAATGTTTGATGACGCTTTTTATTTCATCTTTGATTAGTGGAACGTCTAGGTCACGATGTAGCTGCTTATTTGTCACATACCATGGTGCATCAGTCGTCATTCGAAGGATTTTGGATTGGAAACGTTGCAATATGTCAGTGTTTGAGTTTGCGGCAGTACCCCATAACTGACATCCGTATGTCCACACCGGCTTTAGGATGCATTTATATATAAGCAGTTTGTTAGATATAGAAAGCTTCGATTTTTGGTGCATAAGCCAGTATATTTTTTGAAGTTTGAGATCGAGCGATTTTCGTTTTTTCTCTATGTGTTGCTTCCATGTTAATCGTCTATCAAGATGCATTCCGAGGTATTTTGCTTCATTTGCTTGTGGTAGCTCAGTATCATTCAGACTTACTGGTGGACATGTTTCACTCCTTGTCGTAAAGGTTACTTGAGTTGATTTTGATCCATTTATTTGAATTCGCCAACATTTCGTCCATTCAAACACTTTGTTTAGAGCCTTTTGGAGCTTCACTGATGCCTTAATGGGGTCACAGTCTGTGGCGAGCAGCGCAGTGTCATCTGCAAAGGTTCCAACGATAACTGCTTCATGGATTGGGAGATCCGATGTAAATATCAAATACAGTAGAGGTCCCAATATACTGCCTTGTGGAACCCCGGCTTCAATCCGTCTAAGGTTCGTGACAGAGTCTCCTTGCTTTACGAAAAAGTTACGGTCATTAAGGTAATCCTGTATAAAGAGGTAATAATTGATTGGGAGCTTTGATTTAATTTTGTACAGCAGTCCGTCATGCCATACGCGATCAAATGCTTGAGAAATATCGATAAACGCAGCAGTACAGTACTCCTTGTTATCAAACGCCGAGTCGATACGATTCACTAGCCTGTGTATTTGTTCGATGGTGCTATGTCCTTGCCTAAATCCAAATTGGTGGTTTGGGATTATTGAGTGCTGGTCAATGATGGGCATTAGGCGTTTTAGGAATAGTTTCTCCATTATTTTCGAAAGTATTGGTAACAGACTGATAGGGCGATACGAAGATACATCGGATAAACATTTTCCTGGCTTAAGGATCATGCTTATTTGTGATGTTTTCCATTGGCGCGGAATAAAGTGCTTGCGCATGATAGCATTATATAGGTTCCGCAGATATATAATGGCCTTTTCAGGTAATTCGCTGAGTAGTTTTGCAGTGATAAGGTCGTAGCCAGGAGCTTTGGAGATTTTTAAACTTTTTATAATAGTTTTTAACTCTTGTTTGGTGATTTTCGTCAAAGGTAGATCTAGTTGGTGTATTTCTCTTTTGCTCACGCTTATTGCCTCAGCTATATCGTCAGGTATATCATCGAAGTTGGGTTTGAACACATCGGCTAAGTGGGTCGCAAATGTTTCTGCCTTCTCATCATCGTTTCTAGCCCAGTTGTTGTTGTGCTTCCTAATAGGTGGATGTGGTTCGCATGGTTGGTTCATTTTTTTAGTGGCTTTCCACAGTGAGTAATCCAATTTGCTCACGTAATTCTCAACATTGTTGTTTTCGTGCTTGTATAGCAAAGCTCCTTACAAAGTTTGTTAAGCTTTGCCTTGTCAGAGGGATATCGGGTTTATTGCCACCTTTTCCGCGCTTGTCTTTTTTCTATGATTTTCGATTGGATTTGAGAAGGAAGGTTATGTACATCTGAAGGACTGAAGGTTCTTGTTGATTTCCATGCAGCCTGCTGTACGCAGCTGTTAAAGAACTCAACAGCTTCTTCGATTTCTACACGTTTTTTGAGAGATACTTGTGTGTTTAAAGTTGAGTTGACTATTTCCCGAAAATTGTTCCAGTTGGTATGTTTGTTATGGAGCCTGCAAGGACCGAGTCTTTTTTGTAGATGTTTACTCAGCATTATGACGACTGGGGAGTGGTCTGACGATAGCTCTAAGCTTGAATGACAATCAAAGTTGTGTATTGAGACTCCTTTAATGATCGCGAAGTCAATGAGATCTGGGTTTTTTTTTAGATCTGTCGGCCAATATGTTGGTTCTCCGGTCGATAATGGGTGCAAGTTTAGGTTTCTTATGGCCGTAAGTAGCTGGCGTCCTTTTGACGTAACTAGACGTGACCCCCAATGAGTGTGTTTCGCGTTATAGTCTCCTCCCGCAATGAACCTATTACCAAGTGAGAGGAAGAATGATTCATAATCAATGCTTTTAATATTGTTCTTTGGAGGACTGTAGACTGCTGATACTGTCAGGGGTCCTAATAGGTCTTCGACAACAATGTTTGTGGCTTGAATATGCTGTGTGCGGAATTGGTTGGTTAGGTGGTATTTAAGGTTGGTCTTGACTAAGATTGCAGATCCTCCATGTGCAGTACCGTCGGGGTGCATTGTATGGTAGAGGTTATAGCCTGGTATTTTAAAGTAACTTTTCGACGTAAAATGCGTTTCGGATACCAAAAGTATATCGACATTGTATTTGTATAAGAAGGCCTTCACCTCAAGAATGTGCTGTGATAGGCCATTAGCGTTCCAAATTATTATTTTATATTGTGGATGCATACTGTAGCTTTGATCGTTCGCAGATTTTTTCCAAGAGCACGAATCACTCATGGAGTTACCTTGCTAGATACGAGGTTCAAGAGGAGGTTTGTCATCGTCGTCAGCTGCTGCATTATTTGTTGCAGCAGATTTAACATTACAGGAATGCTTTCTTGTTTACTTCAACATTTTCAATTGGCTTGTTGTTCCCCCTGACTGCTTGAGCGTATGATGTGAATAAGGGTTTGTCTTGTTGTGGAGCAGATTGGGACTGGACTTTAGTAGTAGTTGATGGGGCAGTATTCTTTGGTCTCAGAGGTGGATACTTTTTACTAAACAGATTCTGATAGACGATGCAACCTTTATAGTTTGCTGGATGATTGCCTTGACAATTGGCACATTTCGTGTTATCGATTTTGGTACCTTTAGGACAGCTTGACGAGCGGTGTGTTTCCCCACATTTCACGCATTTGGGTGATCTTCGACAATAAGATTTGGTGTGACCATATTGTTGGCAGTTCATACAGTGAGGAATTTCCTTCCTTGGACGTGGTGGCTCAAATGCAATGGCCAGATTAAGTAAATGAGTAATGTCGTAAATGTTTTTGTTGTTGTTCCTTTGCTCTAACTCTACCACAAACAAGGGAATTGGCCGCTTCGTTATTCGGTGTTTCATGTTCCAAACATTAATAGCATTGTGCCCGAGACTCATGAGCTCTGATTTTATGTCTTCTATGTCAGAGGAAGGATGCATGTTCCGTAGGATGACTTTAAAACTCCGTTCGTTTTTGGGTTTGTATGTGTAAAATTCAGTATTCTTTGATTCTAGTTCTTTTACTATTAGTTTAAAAGCTTCGGCAGTTTTTGGCTGGATTTTGATTTGATCGGCCTTAATTACCTTTAAAATGAAAAGATTGGGTGCGCTTACCTTGAGCAAATCTATTAATGGCTTTATGTCTTCTACTTTATCGACGTAAATAGGAGGGGGTTTTGGGGTTGGGTGAACAACAGTCACCAGATTTTCAACTGGACCCTCTTGAAGAGAAGCAAAACGGTTTGAATATTCTTCTTGGCGGGATAGCCAGTATTTGCTGAGAGTAGTCTGCTTCTTCTTCTGATCGGAAGACTTACTGTTGGGACTCTCACGGCAAGCATTTTGCTTTTCTTTTAAAGAAAAGCCGTCTGTTTTTTTGCTTTCAATGATGTATTGGTATTTTAATACCAAATCACGGAAACAATTTTTTTCTGACACGGAAAAATTGGTACGTTTTTTCTGCATTTACAAATACGATTGACAACTGTTGTGTAAAGTATCAAACTACAAATCATTACATACTATGATTTTAAAATTCTAACAATAATTCCAATAAAGAAATTTAACCGAAGAAAAATAAATGAAAATATGGTTTTCAAACGGCAATTACATCGCTGCATTTTTGCAGGATGTTTGGAGATGGCCTCCTGACTATGGGAAAAAATAGTCCCCATCGAATGGAAAAAAGGGAGGTATTTTTTGAGTTCTTAGCGATTCAAAAAACGGTGTTTAATATTTATATCCTTCACTCATAGAATGAAAGGGTCTATTAACTTTGTCATGAAGTTTGTAACTTTAAAGGAAGCATCTCCGACCATATAAAAAGTATACATATATGATCAGCATGACTTGGGGAGTCGATTGATGCATGTCCGTCTGTCTGTTGCGACGCGTTTTATTCGGCGGGTATTGAAGCTAGCAAGGTGAAATTTTGCACACGTGCTTCTTATTGTTGCAGGCTATGTTTGATTCACCCAAATTGGATCAATGGGTCATGGGGCTGCCATACAAACCTAGCCTCCCAATTTCAGTTCTTCTAAAAAAAACTTTTTTTGTTTACGCACCAATTTGAACAAAATTTCACAAAAATGTGTCTCTGTTGATGACACGAAACATATGTAAAAATGGATCAAACCGGACCATGGGGTCATGGGCCTGTTATACAAACCTAACCCCCCAAATTAGGTTCTTCTAAGAAAAACTTTTTTATTTGTGCACCGATTTCAACAAAATTCCACACAAATGTATTTCTGTTAATGACACAAAACATATGCAAAAAAAGATCAAATCGGACCGTGGCACAGTGCGTCGTTCCATAGGCAAAAATAAAAAAATTGACTATTTTTCCCCGGAATCAAAGTTAGCCAATATCAAAGAGAACATGTTGGAGTATCCGAATATGTAAAAAAAAATTTTTTATTTTTTCGTTTTTTTAGTAATTTTATGGACTAAAGTTGAAAAATATAAAAAATTCAAAAAAATAGGTTGTACTTTAACTTCGGTTTCCGATCTTTTCGCAAGTTTTTGGCAACCTTAATGATATTTTTTAGAATAAGTATGTTCCACTAAAACTCTTCAGATAATTTTTTTTTCTAAAAATCTTTTAATTGAATAAAAAATGTAAAAAAATCATTAAAATATGAAAAAAAAACTTTAAATTGAGATTAAAAAAAAACGTCACAAAACGTTTTGGGTGGTTGATATTTTCCGAAAGATACAAGTGTCTACTTTAATTTAAACTAGTATTGGTTTGCCTTTTTTTGCCTTTTTTTACGCAATTGGCACTTTTACTTAACTAGTTCCTTGAAAAATTGCAACTGGGCTATTTCTAAAGTCACTAAAAGTGATAATTTTACCATAATATTAAGCTTTTACACACTTTTGCGATAGAGGAGATAATAAATTTCAAGCCCGAACAAAAAAAATATTATAAATAATTTTAATTAATTAATTAAATCAAAAATTCAATTAATTCAAAAATACCTAAAAAATATAAATATAAATAGACAATGCATATGGTTTTCTATGGAATTTGATTTTTGAAGTCCAGTGTAAACCATATCATGTAAAAAATATTTATAATAATATAATAATAAATTGTTATTAATTGAAAAAATCGTTAAAAATCTATAAAATACGAACAAACTTTCAAAGTGAGATTTAAAAAATACGCATCGGAAGATTTAGAGTAGCTACAATTATTTTTTGCTTTTTTAATGTAATTTGTATTTTTATTCAGCCAAATTTATTTAAATTTCAATAATTTTAAGGGTACTAGCGAGTGGTCAAAGCATCAATAAAGAAAAAATTGGGGAACTTCTAGGTCACACCAAAGAGTTATATTTAGAATTATACCCGTGTTCAATAGTTTCCTCAAGGTTCTAGTGCACGGAGTTGAGGTAATTGATTCTTTCCATTTGCCAATTGGAAATTTATCTGAGGATGCCTAGGAGGCACTGCATAAGTTACAAGGAATCGATTGTATCACACTTGTTAGTTTTCCAGAACCAGTTCCAATAAGGATTTAATGCGAATGCTCCTCTTAACCTCGGACCCTTTCCTAGCGTCCCTGCGGACTCCAAGAATTAAGAAACAACATCATATAGACGCAGAAGTCAATTCATATATAAACCAATTAGATTATACTTCCCATTGCCAATTTTGATGTAAGTTTGCTGGATTTGGAAAGCAACGATGAGCCGGAATAAATTATAAGCATGTATTTTGTTAATATTATTGTTATTCTAAAAAATAAAAAAAAAAATAAAAAACGAAAAAAAAATATTTTATCGAAACACGACTTCGGAGGATGCGTATCACTGAATTATTTAATTTTTTGAACCTCTATATCTCCAAATCGCAAAACTCCGTTTCTTTGAAATTTATATATTTTAAATAGTGACACTTGAGCAATGTCAGAGTGACAAAATATTAAGTTTAAATTCGGGTTCTTGAAAGATATTAGGCATTTTATAAAGCCCCCAAAAATGGGTAAAATTCATAGATTTCTCTCTTATATATCTCAGAGCTCAGTTGTTCCCGAATAATATTTTTTTTACCAACTAATGTTTATTTTTTACTTTAAATAATAGCCAAGTTTCAAGAAAATTGGTTAACCGGTTACCAAGTTACGATTTTTTATATTATAGCCTATCTTTATACCATTTATTTTTCTCACATTTTTATCAATATCTCGAAAATCCTTCATTTATTCATCTTGAATTTTATACAGAATTGAGAACCTAACTAGCTAAACACATCCACCAAATTTCATAAAAATCGGTAAACGCGTTCTTAAGATATTGATTTTTGACCACCCACTCCATACATTCGACGCACTGTGCGTGGGGTCCCCCCATTTTGGTTCTTATAAGAAACATTTCTTACTCCAATTTCACAAAACCTTGAATTAATGTGTCTTAATCAAAGCCACAAAAAAGGTCAAAACAAATGCGATCGTACGATGGGGCTATGCTCCCGCATCTCCCAATAAAATTTTTTGAGTAAATATTTTTTTTGCCCACTTTTTCCAACCAAACCCCACACAAATATTGTTCTGTCGACGTAACGGAACTTTTTCGAAGACCGAAGGAAAAGGGGGGGGGGGTTATATACAAGTCGTAGGTACGCCCGAAAAAATTTTTTAGCCCGGAGGAGAGCGAAGGGTATCCAAATTTCGGCCGCGCCCGAAATTAGCCTGGGTCTCGTTTTGAACAAATTTCAACCGAACCTAACTTAAATGTGTTTCTATTGATAACGCAGAACATATAGAGGAAAAAAGTTAATCCCTTAATGGTGGATTAAGCACATATGCCATAGGTACGCCACAAAAAAATTATTCACACGAGAAGAGCGAAGGGTATCCAAATTTCGGCCGTGCCCGAAATTAGCCTTGGTCTCGTTTTTTTAGACCTTTATAAAAAGTTCTATAATTCTGGAAAAACAAAAGAGCAGCCTTGTGATTTTATGTTATTATTCACATTAAGTTATATACGACTTTTTCGGAAATATCGGTGCGAACTTTTCCCCATAACCAATCATTAAATCAATCAAGCGGATATCCCCCAACCATCCTGCAAAAATCCATCAATGTAGGAGCTTTGCCTACCAAATATCGTATTTTTATTTGACTAATTATTGAAAATTACATTTCATTCCTTGCCTTAAGGAGTTCTTAACGTTTTCCTTGACGTATAAGTTAAGGACGTTTTAAAAATACAATTTCAAGTCAAGGAAGTAATTTTAAGGTCGCCTTCAGCTATGGTCTCCTTAAGGTATGTTTATAAATACGAGCCTAAGAAACTTGAAAAGACCGATACTGAGCAGGTGCAAAAAAAAACTGGAAAAAAACGGTACTGAGCAGGTGCTGAACCAAAAAACAACCGTACTGAAAAAAACTGCGTTGTTGTCGGGTGTTGAAGAAAACCGGAAACCGATACTGAATTCTAAGTATGGAACACACCTAGCGGGAGATAATTTCTTTATGAAAGGAATTTTGAATTATTTTGACGTTTCCTTTTCTGGATTTCAAAATCTAATTTTTCAAAACTTGTCGAGCTGACCATAACGCGTCCGTTGTCTGAATTGGACAAAGCAAGGTACAAAAAAAAAGACAGAAAAGGTTATTGGTTCTGTATTTTGGCCTGTGATCTACTATATCAGACATTTTCGCTGTAATATTATTTATTTCTAGTATTTTAAGGTCGAAAATGCAAGAAACACTTCTTCAGTTTATATATATCTCACTGAGGGCACAAGCACATGTTGTAGTGTATAGACACTTTACCAAACAAGCATGCCAAACAATAAATATAACAAGACAAACAATAATATAATCAAATATTGTCATTAAACATAGCGCATGTTAGACATAATAATATGAATACACCCGCCCGCAGTGCATCCGCAGTGCATCCACACGCATCATCTCCATATCCGTACACAAAAATGAGAAAGCTCCTCCCATTTTCTCATTAAAATTAAAATCAGGATTGACCACAATAGTTTGAATAATAACAAATTCTGAAATTCATCCCACAACATATTTCTGTTAGTTATTTCTTATCTTCGTGGTTGCTCAATACACTCAAAAAGAATAACTAACTGCTAATCAACACTTCTCTCAACTATTATCCTCATTATTACCACAGAATTGAAAACATTTTATCCACGAACTGCACACAAATAAATAAGCGAAAATTTTTCTCACAACCCTGCACACTTTTTATCTGAGAGCAGGAGAAAGAAGTGGACATATGAATCTCGCCATTTTAGATCTGACAGTTGATGAAAGTTCAATTTTAAAATTGAAAATTTTGTGTGAAAATTTGTGTTTTAGGTGTCGGGATGAAGTAAATACGTTAGTCAAAGTGTTGTGTTAAGTGCTTGTATTCAAATAAGTGTATATTTTGGACAATTTGCATTCGAATAGTGGAAAAGTACTTGCCTTGTCGCAAAAATTAGACGAAACATGAATTTCAAGTGTAGTTCTTGCAAATTGACCACAAATTTGAAGTTTATGTTAAATTACAATTGATAATGATTCATTTGTTTCAATGGCGAGCTACGCCCACTGGGCTTACCCCTATGTTACTGTAGGTGAACCCTATCGCAGCAGCTACGCATTTTCCGGCCATGATGGTGACCATTGACTATAGAACGACGACGAACATACATCGAATCAACATAGATAGAGAATGGTTTCACAGTTCTATGCATAGTTAAAAGAAGAAAATAAGATAATACATAATTTCGAAAATTAGTGGATGGAGGAGAAATAGGACCTTAGCACCTCTGTTTAATATGCTTTCAAATTTGTTTCCCAAAGAAAAAATTCTATACAAAAATATTACGATTACAGAAAAAAAAATAAATTTATAAAAACTGATTACATTGACATTGTCAAAATATGCTAAATTAATTTCATTTTTCTATAGCGTAAACTTTTCTATTGCTTTTACACATTGCCTCACCTTCTTTGTGGGCATATGCGCGTATTCATCGCAATTCAATGAAGAAATCAGAGCGTATATTTGAATTATAAGAAAAGCACAGACGAAGAAAAAATAAATAGGCAAATCATTTAATTCTAATGTCCTATTTTTTAAAAACGCAACATTTTTATGCAAATTTACAATCAGTGAATTGGTGACAATTACCCACACCCGTTTTTACAGTCAATGCTATCTGCACGTTTACAGAACTCCGCGCCGTGTACATACATAGAAAAATCCGTCTCTAACGTCTTTTTTCATTGCCGAGCGCGCAATTTTCATAAAGTACAATCCCCTCTAATTAGGCATTTCATAAAGTTTATTCAAATCTTCTTTTCAAAATACTTTTGCCCATTTCATGGTTCTTGTATTCTATGCGCCGCGTATTATGCGGTGTTTTCGTCTTAAGATGAAGAAAAGAAGACGCAGGACATTTTCTGCCAACCAACAATCGTATATAGAAGAAGGACACCTCCGTACATTTGACTTGGTTCGCTTCATGCTTGTAAAGACGACAATTGCTGAAAGGACAACGAATGAGTACGGTCAATGTTGTGCACTGAATCAGATCAAATTAGAGAGAGAAGGGTGCCCTCGCTATATGAAAATTAAATCTTAAGAAAGCGCAACGTTATTACGCAAAGATTGTGAATACCGAGTCAAACAAATATTTCTAATCTGTTTTGTTGAACTGCGACCGAATATAATGAAAACGGAAAGCATAAAACGAAAAATTATTGTTTTGGGGAGAGAGAGTTTGAATTTTGCAATGCAAATATCTAAGCCCACACAGAGACAGCAAATCGTAACAATGGCATCGGAGCAAGAGCATAGATGTTGGCTCAGAATGTGCCAAAGAAAGTTGTCTCGACTTACATGCTATGGTGTTCCGTCGTAATGTTGATCCTGCTAAGTGGAAGACAAAGACACTGTTATGGCTGTTAGGATATGCGGTGTTTTGTGAATTGTGCATTGAAGCATTCTTATCACTCAAGAAACACACGCCCATATCGTTGACTTAATGGCGAAGAGGATGTTGTAAAATCTGGTAGCGACGTTCTTGTAGAGAAAGCTTAAGAAAAGACATAGAAAATAACATTTGCTTACATAATTTAAGTCTAGAAAGAGGTGATTTGGAAAGCTTTCGAAGTGAGGAAGTGAAAAATAACAAGTAAGTTAGTCCCTTAATTAAAACCTCATATCTTAGAATTTAGCCAAATAAATTTAATTTTCCCATTCTTTGTAGCTTTTTCAGACTTTAACTGTATTCAGGCAAACAATATTCACGATTTTCCATCATTTGTTCTCGCCGTTGTTCTTATCATATTATCGTCGTCTATAGCTCACGGCCATCCCTCAAGGACAATTTTCTCATTCGAAAGTAATTTTCTTCGTTGCTCACTAAACCGCCCCCCTATACGTGCGTCTAACCTTCGCTATGACTTCCAACAAAACGTTAGCTGATCCATACCACCATCATATTACATACAACACAGCGCAGCATAGTCTCCTGTATGATAAACCAATAGGCCACCGGAGAATGGCAAGGCGCAAGGATTATGTTTTCATTTTAAATTTTTTCATGGCCAATTAACCACATAGCGAACACCTTGGTGAAAGAGCGTACGACTCGTATAGAGCTTGTGAATCTGTTGGAAGTTGGAACAACACATCATACAACAGCCGCTTTTCAGCCCATAGCCCGGATGGAAACTATTATCAGAGCAATTTGTCGAGCGTCGAATTCAATTATGCCAGGGACAATTTTAAATATGTATGGTTTGTGTCCTAGCATCCGCAGCCAGGTTGACGATGATTATTATCATCGGCTTGATGTGGAAATATAATGGGCAAAAATGGACTTGGAATTACATTATCCCGGCTAGGAGGTGTCGTCCTCGGTTCAGGTTTGTGTAGTGAACGTTTTGGTTGGATGAACCTTAATCATCATAATGTCAAGCTTATCCGATGCAATCTCGTTCAACGTGCATACATATTGATACATTGCATCTCGGATGTACATTTATAGTATCGGTACATAACGGAGATTCTTGCAATTTTATCGAGAGATTGATAAAATTTTGTACGGTATCGAAATTATCGTGAAATCCATCTATGGTATATATGAACGCGAATACGAACATCAAGCGTGCTATGTTGGATTTATTATAGGATCCTAAATGAAAATGCAATTTCGTTATGTGCCAATAATATTTTCAATATAAATTAGATTCAATGGTGCGAAATGATTTTAATGAAAATTCCAGGAAAATGTGAGGTGTCATTTGATGTGATTGGATTATAATGGTGAAAATTAAGTTAAAATAAGTAAAACAGGAAAACAAAGAAAAAAAATATTTTTTTTAGGTTAGGTTAAGCTGACCAAATGTACATCATTTTGCTGTACAGTACAGCATTTTGACCTGTTGTACAGCATTGGGAAATGTACAGCAAAATGTACAGCATTCTCCGTGCCACACTATGAAGCCTAATGCACTACCTACATAATAAGGTCCTCGATCCTGTGATCAGTCTTGTCTGCTTTTAAGATGTAAAGTTGGAGTATACTGTACCCTGTACGATCAATATTTAGCGAGATAATCGTAGTTTTATCTTCGGCAATCCTTCATTTTCGGTAACTCGGGATCCCTTTTCGATCTTTCTGAAATTTGGCGCACTTGTTGAGCTAGTTGGTGCTCACATTGTCCCCAAATTACACGGCCCTACCTATCCTCGTTCGGAACTTACGGCTGCCCAAATTTTGTGTTTTCTAACTGAAATTATCCATCAATCGAAGATTCGTAAGCCAAAAACTTTGGAATTTTAGATAACTTGTAGAGCACCGTACTGTTCATATTTGATACAAATTTCAAGGCTCTAGCTGTTCTCCAATCACTAATTTTCCATAATACGGAATCGACCAAAATTTCTGAAATCAGAGATACTGGACAAATTTTTCATTCAAGTTTCAAGGTCCTTCCTATCCGCGTTCGGAAGTTACAGCTGCCAAAATCGCACATTTGTGTTTTGTAAAGTTTTAAATCAGTAATTACTTTGCGGGCATCATTATACGACTGTCAAACTTACAGCAATCTTAAATTTTTTAAATCTATTTTTCATTTTATGGGTTTTATCTTATTTCGAGGAGTAATCTTCCTTGTTTTGCCTTTTCGTGTTAAAACATACGTTTGAGCTTCACCTGCTGATGATTTTTTGTCAAGGAGAACCCGTGGCGTAAATAGTTTTTCGAAGGGGGAGGGTATTGATGGTCAGGATTATTTTTTCAGCACAGAGGAATGAAAAAATGGGATGTCGTTTGAAGGCTGAGATTCCCGAGAAATAGGTTTGGCACAGCGAAGCAAAAAATTGAAGGTTCCGAACGCAAATGTTGTTAAGAATCGCTGCGAGTAGTTTGTCTACTCTCTTAATTACCTAGTGGAGCATGGTGCGTTGTTGACTAAATTTTACGAGATGCCTGCATTCAAACTCGCATTTTTACGCCTTCAAGCATTGTAAAGTGCAGTGATTTTTTTTACTAAATTGAAGGATTTTTTTTACCATAATCATCGGGCCCCGGCTACGCCCATGGGTAGAGCCTTGCCTAGCCATCTTATTGAATGGAATGCATTCACGAAATATTAGTGAACGTGATGTGGTGGTGAAATTTATTACTGCAGAAGGTTAATCTAGTTTAGTAGAAGAATAAATGAAGAGATGGTCAGCCTAATTAGCAACGTGCAACAAAGTATGCATACATCATCCAGACTACAATTGAGGGTATAGAATCGAAACCGGCAATCTCCACTTTTTTTTTACAAATTACGAAAGTTTGTAGTTTGGTTGTAGTATATTAGTGGTCACCTTCCACGTGAAACACCAATATAAAAGCACGGATTTTACATTGCTTTCGAAGATACGGAGTTTGGTATTTCTGGAGATGTTTTTGTTTTGCCAGAGACGAGTCAAACTGAAAAATGTTGCTCGGGCTTTATTTATGCACGACTCGACATCGGCATCAGCCCCATAATTCTTCCAAGCTAGGTAAAGTTCTCGAGTTTTTCTATCGGCTGTCCGAAGAAAGAAATTGTTCTTTGTCCTTTGTCCTTTTGATGACAAGCTCAAATATTTAGTCTTAGCGGGATTGATTTTTAAAGCAGCACTTCGACTTGAGACAGATGATCTGGCGTGCTTGAAAGAAGGCAAATGTCGTCGGCATAGTCCAGGTGCTGAAGGTAATCAAATAAATTCCACTTGATATCCTTACTCTTATGTTCGCCTAGAGCGTCGTAGATTACGTAATTGTTGGCAATAAGGAGCAAAATGGTGATAAAATGCAGCCTTGTGTAACTCCATTATTCGCCTCAAAAGGACTAGACAATTCGCCCTTGTGTAAGACACAGCGCCCGCTCCAGCACTTATACCGTCCCGGGCGAGATAACAAATTGCCACCCCTAAGATTGTTTTTTTTTTTTAATTTACAAAATACGTATCCCAGGCTCGGGAAATCCAATAGTCAGGGACCTTCGCTTAATGCCTACCATGTGCTAATTGGAAATTTTAAGGATTGTAAAAAAATCATAAAAATGGTTATTGACTTACAAGCATTTTTCAAGCTCAGAAGCAGATGTAGACTGAAATTCTGCAAGAAATTTTCGAATGGGTTAAATTTTAAAAAGCGAATTGCTGGGGCAGCCATACGAACTGAGAGCTTAGTGGTTCCGCAGAGGTTAACGTCTGGGTCAGAGGGACTTAGCACTGCAAAATAATTGTGCTAATGTATGGGTATGGGTAGATTTAGCTCCGGTCTGGGTTGTGCTACTACTAAATCGTAAGTGGAAATTAGTCTACCGATGAAATATTGCATTTACTGGAATAATCTCCAAGTTAGTTTAAGTGCCGAATCTAAGAGATACCAGTCTGAACAGGACATCCGTAACTTCACAGGCCACTTCTGAGTGAGATAACTGTGATTTACCTCCTCGAAATAAGCCTCTCTGGAGATAGCAACAAGTTATGTCAAGCAGACTCTGAGTAAACCAAACATCTTATTGGTAGATGTTACGTGATTGCTCAGTTCAGGATCCGATGTGTTGATGTGGTTTGCTAAGGTTTTTTGGGTTTAGCTAAGGCTATGACAAACACAGTGGCTTCCGTTAGGCGCTTTACTTGTTTTACTAAAAACTATTTCTCAATAAAGAATAATAATATTTTTTTTAGCCTGAACCGCCTGAACAGTTACCCAAGGTTGACGTAGGTATCTTCAGGATACTAATGCCTCTTTATTTGTAGCAGTACAATTTTGGCTTATTACGCTATCCGTTTTCACAAGGATAGCTTTGGCCTGCTATTGCAGATAGTATGGTAAGATGAAAATTAAATCGTCTTTTGAGAACCGATGGCGTGAAATGTTCCAAGATTTAATAAAAATTCGAATCAACTTATTTTTTTTTCATTTGAAAACTTTTCCGGCTCACTTTGATCTTCGCAATTAAACACAACTTTTGAAAAAGAACGGAAAACTTAACAATTTTGTAGCGAAACCAAGAAACACCAATGTTATCGGAAAGAAACTTCACATTAAGTAACGGATTTGGTGGCCTTTCCCTAAATAAAAACATCAAACGCCTTTTTGTGCTTCCTAAAATGTGTAGCTGTTTCGTGTCAGTGCAATTTTTAAGATATTCCACGCACTGGTTTGTAATCATTAATTTGCAGGTATTTTTATTTTTCACCAAACATGAGTTTCACCCTTCACCTTTCTTTCTATGAAGTACTAGCCAGCCGCCCCTACAATTTGGCGCCCCTGGCCTCCGCCCGGCTTGCCCCCCGCTAGAGCGGGCGCTGGTAAGACATGATATTGGGCTCCGTTATAGGACTCCTTTATGATGGTAATAATTTTCTCTGGTATGCCTCTTCTACGCAAGGCTGTCCAGATGCCCGATCGACAATGAGCAAAAGATGTACCTAACGGGATCTTCACTCAGCGGATTGTTCAATTATAATTCGGAGGGTGTTTATATGATCGCTATATAAAAAAAAAACCCTCACAAAAACCAGCTTGTTCATTGTTCAAAGTGCGATCGATTGTTTTTTGATCCGGTCAAATATTATTTTGGTCAACAGTTTAGAGACTGCAGGGAGGAGACAGATTCCACGCCAATTATTGCAATCTTTGAGATTTCCTTTTTTAGGAATATTGATAATGACGCCCTTCTTCCATTCTTTATGGAGAGTCTTGGTTGTCCAACACTCTTGGGTCAGGGGAAGAAGAATATCCGCTGTGGCGTTGATATCCGCTTCAAAAAAATTCTATGCGGATACCGTCTGGCCCGGGGCTTTACCAGCTTCCAATGATTGAAGGAGTTTAGTTAATTCCAGCTTGGATGGTACAACGGGGTTAATTCTGGCCATTTGTGGAAGACTTACTTCCTCCGGGGAGGGTGGGCTTGGAGGGTTAAAGTTTTTAATTAGAACCTCCAAGAAGCTTCGTACTTATCCACACAATTCATTTCGTGCGCAATTGTAGTGATTTGTATCAAACCCAGGAGAGATTAACTGTCCCCTGTCATTTGAGTTGCCTTGTACGACACGCTGGGAAAAGCGGAAGCAGTATTTTTGACCCATGCCACGTTCGGTATTTGGCTGAAATTAAATAAAAACGAGACCGAGTTCTAATCGTGCGAATAGCACGATGAGTGTATACCCTATACCCATGTACAGACTTAGAATGCGCGTAAAACCGAAAATATTCAATTTAATTGTTATTAAGGGGGGAGGGGTAGATGGGCTGAATTTCGCACATCATTAATTTCTTATAACGGCATCCAGCAGCTATCATTTGCGATAAATTTCAAGTTTTTCGGGACATTCTATCAAAAGATATGTCGGAATATTGCTTTGTAGGGGATGTAGGGGTAGGGGAAGTCAGACCTTCTCCACTTTCCACTAACTTCAAGCATATGTCACAATTAGGCATTGATGAAAATTTCAGGTCCTTAGCGACATACTGTCGAAAAATATGACCGTATTACACTATCAAGGAGGGGTCATTTGTATGGGAGGTAGGGGAATCCTTGGTCCGATTTGGCCCATTTTCAATACCATCCAAGCTTTTATCAAAGCCATCATCTGACCGAAATTTCAAAACGCTAGGTCCATTATTTCGGGAGTTATCGTGCGAACTGACAGACACACGGACGGACAGACAGACAGACAGACAGACAGACAGACAGACGGACATGGCTTATTCGAATCAGGGACCGACGCTGATCATTTATATATATACTTTGCCATACCTCCGGTGGCTCCTTTGAGGTGTTACATAAATCGTCGTAACAAAAACAATATACCCTATACCATCTTATGGGTATAGGGTATAAAAAAGAAAACGTACAACAAAATAAGCTTACTTCACTCCATATCCATACATTATAATTACAAATAATATTTAATATTTGATAAAATTAAATTTTCCATCATGTCGTATGGGGGAGGGGGTTCTGACCCCTAAATGGGAGGGTTTTCCACGGTGAAACCCCCGCTAGAGCCCCAAAAAATTGAACGTTTTTGGCTTACCATCATGTGTTTCACTTTCAATGCGTCATATAGATACATCACGTCGACTCGTGATGCACGAAGTGAAGTTTATTTTTGACTATTTTGGGGTCATATAGCCAATTCTGGCTGGGAGAGTATACATATTCTCCCTCACCGCTGTACGCTGGAGGACGCTTAACTGGTCATTTAGCAAAACATAAAAAAAAACATGACATTTGAAAAAAATCACTTTGAAAATTATGATTAACTTCTGAGGTCAAAACCTGTAGTCAACAAGTGAACACTTACCTCAGGTCAAGGAACACTTTTTGCTCCACACTCCAATGTTTCATTTCAATATTGGTTGTCTTTCACCCCTCGATTTCACGGAGACGGATTGATTACGGCAATCAGCAGGAACATGTTATAAATCCTGAGAACATCATCTCACAGAAAATCTTCTAATGACGTGTTTGTCATGATGATATATTCGGCAGCATTATTTCGAACATCAACCTGTTTTGAATTTATCCCACCCGATGAATTACAAGTAGAGTAGAGCCTCACCAACAGTGTGTGACTTTCTTATAAAACCGTCTTAGTTCTTGACAAAAGTTTCAATAAAAACGTTTTTGTGAATGAAATTATCTTCTGTTTGCTTCAGATTCACCCGTGTCGCCGTCATCCTTCCTATGTTCAGAGGAACTTTCTGAAATGTTTTCTTCGCTTTTTTTCCACAAATCTTACGGTAATAATGTCAAATCTAGCCATCACACACCACATCGTCAAGAAAACATTGTTGCTCTGATAAGAAAACATGAAACACCGAGGTAATATAAAAGGACTCCTTGTGCGGTAATGTTTAAGTCTTTTTCAGCGCCTCCCTCGTGTTGTCTTCCGTCGCCAGTGTCGTATCATTCTTCCTGTGTCTTCCGCTTGGCACTGTTTTATCGTAAAATTTTCGCTTGGTTTTTGTCACCCTTAAAATGTATGTGCTAATACCTTTTCCACCACCACCACACCACAACTGCCAACACTCACTATGGCTTTTCATCGCTTCAATCCGCCCTTCTGCTTGATGTCTTCATTTTCTTATCGCATTCGTTGCAAAGGAATATTGGAGTAACATCGTTCCGACGAGGGTTGGTTACGGAAAGATGCTTATGACCGATATTGTTTTCGTTTAATATCGTCACGAGCTTTCTACTATTTGCTTTTCAACTGTACGTAGGTACTCATCCTCGTTTGTTCGTGCAGTAGAGTCAAACACGCGTAATATAAGATCCGGAAAATGTGCGGGAGGATATTGGGATGATAGTATCACTCTTCTCACCATCTCCACAAAGAAGAATAGAAGCGGGACAAAGCAAGGGCAGAAAAAGAAAGGAAAACGATTGAAAGAAACTGCAAAACGGAAGTTTGTTTGTGTCCTTTCTTTTTTCGGGGACTTTATCAATTCGGACGATCAGTACCTACTCAAGCCCTTCCCTTCTTACTTTGTTGGAGAGTTGAAAATTTTCTGGCTATTTTCATTTTTCCAAACGGTTTCTATGTCTTTTCTTCGTGTTTTTCTTCCTTGAAACGATAGAAGGAAGGCAAAAAAATATATATCGACAGAAAAATTGACACAAATACAAGAAAAAATCATAGTGAGTGGTGATAACCTTTTTGTGAAAAGATGATGACTTTTCAACTGAAAGGACGATTGAATTGGTATTCATGCGGCGAAGGGAAGAAGAGCAAAGAAGAGGTCAAACGGCGCGAGGCATCCTATATATAGGAAAGGTCCAATTTAGTTGGGTCTTTTCATGGTTGGGGTGTGGATGTCAAGAGGGAGTGATAGTACTATCGGATCTAGATTGTTGTATAGTTTTCTCTATACAAATGGACACGCTACAAATTTACGCTCTTTATCAAATAATAGCGACGTTTTTTTCGTATCGCGTGTAAGTCTGACTCGAAAAAAACGATCGCGGGTAACATCCCGGTTAAGACCAAACAGCTGACATTTGACAGTTTTTGTGCATCTTTGACTCGCTTTCGTCGGCTTATTTTTTAGATGTGGTGGATTTAATCACAAAAGATGATTATTTCTTTGCAAAATCTTTTCTCGTGATTAGAAAAACTCTCACATTTGGTTTGAAAAAACAAATTCCCTCATATTTCCCCTATGCGTCCGCCATCTACATTTGAGCTCTATCCCGTGTAGGGTAGTTGCACGGGTTAACTTTACCTGGGTAAGTGTCATTTTTTTTATATGAAGTTCTACCCAATCCTGCACGGATAAACACAATAAAACGTCCCTAATAATTTTTAATGGGGTGGAAAATTGAATGAGCAATGACGATGAGCAAATAAACTTTATGGATGAATGAAGTTTGCCGAAAAAAATGCTTAGTGTATATAGGAATAGATATTATAGCTTTTTAGTGTTTCTTTTTTGTCATTTAGTGTTGTCTATTGACAAAAATGTCTTATTCTTGAAATAGAATAAGATGTAGTAATTTAAATGGGTGGCAACAAAAGCTATTTATAGTTTTTTATTGCTTTCTAAGTGGAGCGCGATTATCTCCTAGCTATTATTTTGGCAACAGCAGGAGCCCACAAATACCCCTTCTATTATTGCATTCTGTCAGATTGTCCTTATATGGAAGTTCGACTATTCAACTAACCCTCCTTCCCCTCCGTGGGAAAAGATTCCATTTCCCACACTCTACCATTGAGAGTGTGCAACGGCTCTGCTTTTAAGCTTGTTGTTGCTTGGCTATGTTCGGCTGTCATACAACACACGGATATACTTGGTTTACAATTTTAGTAATTACTTTACTAGTTATTAACATTACATTATTTATGGCTAAAACTATACTGTCTCCCCGCCACTAGCTTACGCCCTTATATACTCGTTTCCACTATTCCGGAAACTTTGGTGACGCACTTTCCGGAAAGTCGCTGTTGTTGTATAATGTAATATGTCAACACTATTTCTCGTTAGCGACACTAGTGCCCTCTGGTGTAAACTAAGGAAATATGTTTTGTGGTTGACGTATCCTGGACACATGACATACATTATCAATATGAGGAGAACCAGGCCATCAGTCACGCGGTTAAAAATTCTGGTGTATTTTTTATACCAACTGATGTATAAAGCTCATCTATACATTTTTTAGTATGAATTGTATACAAAAGCGATGTATAAATTTTGTTTATATGAATTTTTATTAAATTTATCCGAGGTTTGTATTAAAATATTGATTTCGAGATGTTTGTATAAAAATTATACGAAGCTGTTACAAAATTAATCCAAAAATACTAATGAAAATAATGCAGCATTTATATGAATCTTTTATCAGAACGTGTTATTGATTTTATACTATAAATTACAACTTGCATACCAATCGAGAATTTGTTTAATAATATTGAACTGATAGAAAAAATTTATACCAAAGTGAGGTAAACTTTATCCTATATTGTACATTTCTAAAAAAAATTCATTGCATTCGAATTTGGAAAGGTGGACTTCGTGCGTCGCTGTGGCGCACCTGGTTGAGAAGTGCATGCTAGTAATCTAGAGGTGCTAAGATCGAATCTCGGCGTGGTCAAAAACTTCTGTATGTGCGGATAGGAAATACCTATATGAGTATAGTGCCTGCAACAGTATGTCCCAGAAGGGGTTTTCTGCAGGCATACATTATCCTTCAGATGTAAATGAATGTAGTTTTTTTTTTAAATTTTGAATAAAAAAATGGTGTAGTTTTTATCATATATCTGGATAAATACTATTTACACCTTATTCGGATTATTTTTATATTGTTAGCTTAAAAAAATATTTTATACGCGATTAGCATGAACTGTATAGCTTCAACTGATAACTTCGATTAATAAAGAAGCTTGGTATAATTTTTATACAGGAATGTCTATGGAACTATATGTATACCAAAATTTATAAAGTTTATACCATTTTTTTTAACCGTGCACTCGATTTAAAACTGCAGCGAAGTGCTCTTTCCATTGCCTCAACCGATCGCCAGTATGGATAAATAACCTTCGGTCACTAT
Source organism: Microchrysa polita (assembly GCA_949715475.1). NCBI lineage: Eukaryota > Metazoa > Arthropoda > Insecta > Diptera > Stratiomyidae > Microchrysa > Microchrysa polita. The sequence goes on along the minus strand of OX454416.1, from coordinate 121,750,317 downwards.
CTTACACTGGGTGTTGGTAGGAGCTACGATCACGTTTATACTCCTTGATGACACTGTTTACGGTATTTTAATCATTATTTGTTGCAACTTCCTCTGCCGTAGCAGGAAAAGAGTTAGCGTACAGATTTTCGACTAATAATCAGAGTGCTAGTCTGTCTAAGTTTATTGAGCTTTCGGGATTTGGCAGCTGAGTATTCATGTCGTCTCTAAAATTAAAGAAGTAACCATTCGATACTCGTTGTATCACGATAGAGTGAGCATTTTAAAAGTGTGAGTCTCGCTGCCTCTATACTCTGCACTGAAAAAAATATTCATTGTATGTATGCAGAATTCATTGATATTTCATTGAGATTTTCGGCATGGCTATGAAGAGTTTCTTATATTTAATGAAAAAGATTCATTGATTTCAACTTTCCATATTTCTGGTGAAATATCCATATAATTCGTAAAACAATGTAGTTTTACATGAATTCAATGAAATAAATTTAGATTTAATGAAATTATTTCAATAAAATATATTTGCTAAAAACTATGAATTCCTACTTGTAATTAAGATTTTGTAAAGCTACATACACATGCGCAGGATCAATGTAAGCTTTGTCCTTTCAATAATTTAAAATTAAAAGTCCATTTAACTTTTGAAATGCTGGAAATAGAATGTCCGCAGCCACAGCAGCAGGGCGACATTTCAAGCAATTTGCATTTTATGTTGCTGACTAATGCATATTTGGCAGCCATGCATGCAATGCTGCTGCCGGTATTCTTTTTCAGGCATAAGAAATAAAATACAAAAAATGAACAATCAAATTTGCTTTAAATCACTGATTTGTATAGCTTCTCATATTTATGAAAATACATTGGACCGATGATCTTTTCGTCATGTACATATTTAGATTTTTTTTTATTTCCTCTTCTGAAGTTTCCACCAAAGCGCAATAATTTATCCATATTAATGAATTTTTCATAACATTAATGAACGCTATTCTTAACTCTGACTAATAATAATTTATGTTTGTCTAGAAACCTTCATCACGTATAGTCTGGTTGGTGTAGTAGGTAGGGTGTAGGTCTTGAAATCATAGGGTCCCGGGATCGATTCCCATTGCAGCTAGGAAGGTACAATTTATGATGCTTTATAATGCGTTTATAGGAAAAAGAAATGTGTGCAAAACTACCGGCCTAAATTCAATGCTGAACTTCAGAAGCATTTTTTTATTTTAAAATAAATAAAAAAATACTATGAAATCATCATAGGTAAAGTGAATATTTTTCATTAAATCAATGAAATTTTTCATTACATATTAAAAAAATGTAAAATCAATGAACTGAATTCATAGTAACCGTGAAAGTATTCTTTGGCTGAAAATGAATGAAAAATTCATTGCATACATGAAAAATTGCATTACTATTATGTAAACATTTGGTTCAGTGTGGGTAATGCGATAAAATTTATTTGGAAGAATATTTAAGTGGTAGCTTAAAGGTCACGATTGATTTTTCTGCATTTTCATTACGTTCTGGAAACTTTGACTTAATCACATGGAGGTGGAGACAATTTTTTTTCTGTCTGTAGTCAGCAGCTTTTTCCGTGGGTCATATACATAGATGTTCTTATACGAACCACCGCGGTCCGCGGACTAAGGGAATGCTGTACATTGTTCTGTACGTTTCCCAATACTATATGACAAGTTTCAATGATGTACTGTACAGCGAAATGCTGTACGTTTTGGTCACCTTATATTACACTATCAAATAAACTTTATCCAGTGGGTCACACAAAATTTGTTTCACTTTCGCAATGACCAACAATGTTTTCCGAGGCATATTACACTACAGATCAAACAAATGGCCGATTTATAGGACCAATAACGTAGTCAGTTAGGTTGTTGGTTATTCGATTGATGGGGCACTGAAGGGGCCATATAAGCCTTAACCTAAAAATTTGTTTGGTCATAGACTAATCTTCACTAAACCTGAGATGCTTTCTTATCGGAGTCACAGCACATATGCGGAAATGGATAAAATTGGACTATAGGTTCAGACTAAATACATGAGCTTGCCATCAGGAGGGCAAAACACCATTTCTATCTCCGGACAACCGATAGAAAAAGTCGAGGACTTTACTTACCTTGGAAGCGTAGTGACCGCGGATGGTGGGGCTGATGCCGATGTAGAGTCGCGTATAAATAAAACCCGAGCAGTATTTTTCAGCCTGACTCCTTTCTGGCAAAACCACAACATCTCCAGAAATACCAAACTCCGGATCTTCGAAAGCAAAATCTGTGCTTTTATATGGTTGTTCCACGTGGAAGGTGACTAGTAACATTACCACCAAACTGCAAACTTTCGTGAATCAGTGCCTACGATGCATCCTACAAATTCTCTGGCCTGAGGTTATATCTAACGACGACCTCCTCAAAATTACACGCCAAAATAGGATAGGCATCGACATCAAAAGGCGAAAGTGGCAGTCGATAGGTCTAACACTTCGAAAAGAGCCAAAAAACATTGCTAAACAGGCTCTAGATTGGAATCCTCAGGGAACCAATGCTAGCCGTCGTGTGGGACGACCCAAAAATACATGGAGAAGATCTGTTGAGGCAGAAGGAAAATCTATAGGCAATCGTGGGACCAGCTAAAGGCGATGGCTGCTAATAGGCAGAGGTGGAAAAGAGGCGTAGTCAATGCCCTATGCCCCACTAGGGGTTAAAAGGAACCAGAGAGAGAGATAGGTTCATGGGTGTGCATCTATTCTAAACTCGGCGTCAAAAGTATCGGGCCACCGCAACTTTCGAACTCTAACCCAATTTTCTCAAAAAGTATGAAACTTACAACTATGAAAGTTATATCTACATAAAGTGCGTTTCATGGCAATTTAAATAACTATCAATTTTATTTCAAGTACCGTAAACTCACATAGCAATCAAACAACAAACACAATGCTAACGATTTGCTATGTTTTGACTAGAGTTCTCTTACCTTTTTTTTCTTCTACAGTGAGGGTATAGGATATTTTTTTATAATTCCTTTAGTTGTTATTCATTGCTTTTTTAGACGCGTGTATTTTTGATAATTTAGTTAACCAATAATGAATACGACACCGGACAAAGCAGCTCACTACTTCAAGCCGGCTTTGCTCAACGTGAGGTCGCTCAGAGACTTCGAATCAGCAGTATCATCGGTGTAATGAGTTTACAGACGATACTTAGAGACTGGAGCACTCAATCGTCGTCCAGTAGACCTAGGGCTACATCAGCAGCAGATGATCGTTATATCCAACTCAATGTTTTGCGAAATCGCCGCCTCAACGCAGTTCACTGTTGCTTTTGGAGGAGGATTTGTAATCTTCTGGGTGGCATCTCGCTAACGGGACATACAGCATTCGTTTTCATTACTTACGGACCGTAAACGTGGATTTACTTCACAAAGCTACATCAATGAAATCCTTGCAATCCATGTGATATCTTACGCAGATTATATCGGGCATAATATCCAGTTGATGCAGTATAATGCACGGCCTCATGTTGCTCATGTGGTGACCCAGCAGAACGTCGGCATTCGTCCGATGGACTGGCCAGCTCAAAGCTCGGACCCGAATCCAATAGAACACTTATGAGACAAGCTGAAACGTCGGATTCGAGCCCGCGTTCCAGAGCTGCGAATCGAATTAAAGAGGAGTGGAATGCAATTTCCCAAGACTTCATCATCAGCCTCGTGATGTGTATGAATAGAAGGATGCTAGCAGTTATTCGAGCAAGGGGAGGGAACACTGAATACTGACCAAACACTTTATTTTAAATTTTTACTTTGTTTTCAGCTTAAATTTGAGCTTTTCACTTGGTGATTACAAGACCGGAAAACGATTGGAAACGACTCTTAATTGTAAAATCTTTAATAAACGCACAATAAATTAATAAATCACAATGCGTTTCCATTCATTTTAATTGTCATAAAATGCACTTCCTAGATATAACTTACATAGTTGTAAGTTTTATACTTTTTGAGAAAATTGGGTTAGAGTTCGAAAGTTGCGTGTGACCCGATACTTTTGACGTCGAGTGTAGTCACAAACATACATGTAGGACAGTCGAAATCGGACCACGAGGTCATGGGCGGCCATGGAAGCCCGATTCTGATAAGCTATGTTAAAATTCTTCAATAGGAATCAGAACACAAGTCATTGGGTTGTCCGAGAAACTTATAGCCTGAGAAGTGAAGGATATCCAAATTTCGAACGCATTGAATTTAGTCGAGATCTCGTTTTTATTTGCTGAAACCAGCATTGTATTTAAAAATATGATATTATTTAAATCTTCAAGAATCCCTTTCTAAAACTGATAAAACAATCTGATCTCATTCTGAAAGCACTTTCTCATTCTCAAAAGCCCATAAAATTGAAACAAATCCCATATCGCACTTCGTCATTCCCAACATAATAGACAAAACGTTCCCCGTTGATACGCACACAAAACGCAATAATCGAAACGTAAATTTCCCTTGAATAAGTCATAATCATGTCAATAAAAATGGGATAAAGAAATCACTAATCGTATAACAAACACTCCGCCTTCTTCTTCTCACCCCATCGCCGTATCACGAAAGCAATCCGAGTCCTTTTTCACGGCCACTTATATTTGTGTTCGGCATATAAATTCAAAATTGAAGTATGTATATGGAAGTATAGGCGAAGGGGCTGTTTTAGGTTTTATATGTGCGTTTAGTAGATTCATACTGCACAGACAGAGCAACCCCTTTGGGTAAAAGTGTAAACCGTAAATAACTGCCTAAATACGGCAGCGCGTGATGAAGCGTAAGCTCACTTGAGAATGTTATGAAGAAATACAGGTTCAGTATATTTGAATCCTTGTAACTTCTTCTTTGTCGATTTATCGGTATAGTGTTGTGTGTGTATCCTTAATGCAATTCTGTGATCAGTCAATTGTAAGAAAAATCATATAGAAAATTTTTTCGCAACAGTTACAACCCCTGTCATTAGTGGGCATGGTGTCGCGTATGCACCCCATAATGATACAGTTAGGCATCTATATGAGGGGCTTTGTTCGAGGACGCACGTTTTCAATAATCGTATATTGTGTGTTCATTGTTTACAAGTATTCATTTATATCAATTGGGATTAATAGGCGGTTGAATGAATCGCATTATTGAAAATAAAAAAGAAATTATTGTCAGAAATATGATGAGCCTTACGGGAATATCTGCTTCGAAAATTTCAGGGTGCTAGCTTTATGGGCTTAGAAGTTACAGACTTCATTAGAGGCTAAAAAAAGAGAGATGTTCCAGCTTCTTTTTTTTTAAATCAATGATTTTAGAAAATTTTGAAATCGATTGAAAACAAAGTAAAAATTTAAAATAAAGTGTTTTGAAACTTACATGTGGAGCAGCATGGGACCTAGTTTTCCTTGAATCTCTATTAGAGTCAAACATTGCTGGTTGACTTTTTTTTGCAGCCTTAACGTTCATCCCTCAAATTCTTCGAGTTAATGGATGGTTTTTCTGTGTGTGTGCGACCCAACATATAGTTAGTATGGCCCATAACAGTGGCGTAACGTTTCTAAAATATCTTGTGTTCAAGATCAAAATGGGGGCCCCTTGCAATGTAATTGTTGAAACCACTTTTTGCCAGGATTTGTTTGTTAGGCTATTAGGGTCTGGTAAAATGCTATTCCTTCTTGACAACACAAACTATCGTCCTAATTTTTTTTTTACACAATTTGACAGTACAGTAGAATCCGTCTAAATATCAACTCTGACCATTTGATTCATGACTAAATGTTTTTTTTTGCAACAAGTGCAATCTAACTTATAAAAATCGACGCCAAAGATTTGTGTTCGTAAAAAAGTTAAAATCACACTTACAGGTTGATAATGCGGGCAGAACGAATAAATGTGCCGTTTGTGGGGTAGGTGGGCTCTACTCTAAACGTTACATGTATTTCCAAATATATGTGAATTGCATTCAATCAGGCAAAGTGCCCCACACTTTCATAGTTTTATGAAGATGTGGTTTGAGGTTTTGGTTGAAATCGAGTTATGAAATCGTTGAAAATCTATATCCGGTTTACTTATAAAGAAAAAGTTGGTGGATTTTCTTTAGTTATGGATTTTAACTACCATTGATGAGTGAAACCACTTCTTCTGTTAATGGGTATGAATATATTTCTCCGGCTGACTTTATTAAGGTTTCAACAATTTTTCGAAATAATCTTCATTTTAATTTATTGCGAAAAACTACAGTCAAACCTCCTTAACTCGAATTACGGAAAATGTTCCAGTAAGGGAGAGTTCGACTAATGGATTTAAACTGCCAAACCATCAAATAAGAATTTAGTATGACAATTTTATAAAAAAAAATAATAATAATAATATTAGACTCATCATTTGTAGTCTCATGTAGGTAGGTAGGTTTCGCACATGACTCCACAGATATGATGCGATTTTCGTATCAAAACGAATTTTTTACATTCCGACGGACGATTTAGCCTCTAGTAGACTTTGTAGAATATGTTGGTTATAAAAATTCTGCTCGAAAATCGGCTTCAAAAGAAGCCTAAGAAAGTTTTTAAATTAATCTGGAGGAAACAATCATAAGAAAGGGTGCGTGGGGTCATTTAAGACCTTATCAATATCGAACCCTGTTGCGTTCTGAACATCCAGGCAGGAGTTTTTCGAAATTAGACTAAGAGATTGCATTTGATATCAAAAATTGACGGGAACGCCAGTCAAATCCTAAATTTGTACGAGTTAGGGAATAATTGCACTTATGCATGTTTCGACTTAAAAGGTTCGACTGTACTTATAGTTTTCAAACGCTGTATTTGTAACAATAACCGGGGCAACTAAGAAAAGATAACAAAATTTCGAAAGCGGGAAAAACCGAATTTTGCCAAATGAAACTTCTTCAAAGCAAAGAAAAGCTTTCCGCCCACGTTAAATTACGCCACTGGCCCTTAACGTTATCTAGCTTGTTCGAGGTGTAACAATTGGTTCTGATTTTGTTGCATCTTTTAAACATATGGCGAGTAGGGTTCGCTAAGATGAAGGGAGTGGCGAGGTTACAAATTGTAATTGTCGTCCTTTCAATTTTGTTGGTTTTTGATAGCCACTTACGTGAACCCATTGTGTCTTGTATTTGTATATTAAATGTTCATTATTTTTAAATAAACTGCACTTTAGATACCATTTTCAAGAGGCTTGCATTTTACCAGAAGCCTATTTCTGATCTAAAACCATCATCGTAACACTATTGTCTGCCCATGTATAGGAACTTCCTTTTTTAATGTCCGTTCACTCTATTGTTGTTGACGCGAATTCCCTTTGACCTGTAGGGTGGCGTAAATACGTGACATGCTTACTTGAAAAACATCGCATGAATTGCTCACCACGTTTATGACCAGTGAATGCAAAATATCCTTTGGACGCGACCCTATAGTACAGTCTGAAAGGCGTCCGTTTGTTTGGGGGTGCACTTATGAATCGCCACTAGATGAATTGTTGGCGGTAGCTTCTCTTTTTTTCTCCTTATTGATTTCCAATGCAATTCATGGTTATTTTAGTGGTCATCATTGACGTGCATTGTTCGAATCCGTCAAAAGGCTGATAAAAGGCGAGAGATGTAGATTTTCCATGATTTCTAGAGTGCACAGTTGGACCATTGTTGCTAGTGAAAATACAATGCAATGAATTGATTCGGCATTGGCCGGGTATACAAAGAGTCGATTCTGTGATGTGTTGCTGATGCAATTTCTGGTGAGAGGAAATGGTGTTGTTTTGCTTTTGAAGTGACGGGACTTCTATTAGTTTGTGACTGGAATGATAAATAAGATTTTGTCGCCCAGTTGGGAGATTAGAGGATTTCAGTGAATAGCCATAAAGAAAGCTAAAATTATCCAGTGTTAATTCAGTTTTTTGATTTACAATTATTATTATTGTTGTAATGTAAAATAGATTCTGCCAAATATTATTCTTAAGATATTTAAAGATAAATTGTTTGTTTGTCAAATTTTAATCAGCCTCTTAGTACACTATCAGCCATCATTGCTTCGTTCAATTGAATTTATCTTTGATTTTATTGGGTATTCATTTTAGGCTATAGGAACTGAAGCTGAAAAATACCTGCATCATGGAAAATCCAAAAAAGTTAAAAGAAGGGGGCTTTTCCGTGTTTTCGTATTCAAATCAGGGAATTTAACTCAACCTAGCGAAATAATAGAAACCAAATTTGTATATTTTTCGAACATATACCTATACACAATCGCCTTGTACTCCTACAATACACAAGACTGAAAAGATGGCTTTTGAAAGAAAAATCAAAATATCCTTTTCTTTCCTCTATACTTTTCCATTCTTCGGCACTCAATTCTATTCCTTTTGTGCCAAGGATTTAGATAGCATTCAGAGCGAGATACGAATTTTCTGTCAAATCTCCCCTTTAGTAAAGGTGTTGCGACGATACTTGTACATAAGATATGATACACATATAAAATATAGCCAGTAGACGATGTGTAGAATGTATAGGTATATCTAACAAATTCTCGTCTCAATCTCATCGTCAAGAAAGATTCAATTCTCTGACAGGCTATTCTCTATTTTGTATGTTATTGTCAACCAACGACAATTTCTATTCTTATGGATACGAAGTCCTTTTGAATTTTCGGCAACAAATACGAACGGATCTGATCTTTTTTATACTTTTTTTTGTCCCTCTTTTGGGGAAAATAGAATTTTGTTTTCTGTTATTCGCTATATTTTCATGCTATTTTCGATTGTAGGATGTTGCTTCGAAGATTTTTATATTATCTTCAGTTTTTCGTTTTTTTTTGTTACAGATGATTTGATAAATTTAATGCACGCCCACTGAATTTTCTATTCAGTGTGTAGATTGATTTGAATTGAGATTTTGAATGATATTTATTGTTGCAAGGGAATAGACGTTGGTTGCTTGTTGCATGCATAAGGTATTATGCACATTTTGACTAATTTGTAAAATGTATGTACTTGAACCCAGTTACTACCATAAAGTTTGAACTTTCGTAGATCATCAGTTGGGAATGGGCGTACTATAAAAACTCATGTTTTTTGGTTTTTGGAAAAAATTTCTCGGGGGCGCCAGGCTCAGAAGACTTTACAAGGGAGTTTGAACTGAAAAAAATTTGGAGCGACTGGTTTAGAGGAATATCTGATAATAAAAAAAAAAATAAAACAATTTGATTTGTCTTATATTGTGTGCGGTGGCGAATGTGTGTCCCGTTTTGGTTGGGGAAAATTGGCAGAGTCGATAGTAAAATTTGTTTGAAAAAAAAAACACCATCAATAGGAATGTCATAACTTTAAAATTTGAGCTCAGTGTCAAATTTTCGGCTTTAAAAATGAAAAGTACAGATTTAGAGCAATTTAAAAACAAAATCTTAAAATGCATACTGGCTCTTGCCCTAAGAGATTAAGCTGAATTGATGCTGATGCCAGTTTAATGCTTAAAACTCCTCTGAATCTCGATCGTCTTAATTACAAGATGAGGAGAATAATTTTTCGGGTGAAAGCTAATGAATGCTTATCAGAATAGCTTTTTTAGTGTTTTCCATTTCTAGATTAATACATATCATTTTTTGCAATTTCTGAAATGTCGAACTGACAAAAAGCCAAAGCAGCTAATCAGCGCCCGCTCTAGCACTTACGGCGCCCCGGGCAAGAGCTAAATTTGGCGCCCCTTAGGTACTATATCGGGCAAATTGATAGTAGAGATAGTATGAACCTACTTGTATAGTTGTTGTTGTAGACCTGAATCCAGATTTATTTCTCGACTGATCTGTGATTTTTGCAGCTTTTGGTCGCCAATGACAGCGAGTAGCTCCGAAACGATTTACATTTTGGAACCGGCTCCCGTAGGCACATTTTTATAAAAACAACACAAAATTCATGGTCACAATGGGATTCAAACCAACGCTGCAGTACTTCAGATAATAGAATCTCTACCCACACTGAGTTCAGTAGCCGAGTAAGCATATGTATAGTAGAAACAAAAATTCACCACAGTTCAGGTGGCTTTGTGAAGAGTTTGTTCGGAGTTCCAATATAAAAGCTTACCAATATTCCACTAAAACACTCAAAACATTTTAGAAAAATCGGCTCTGGAAAATTTTGTGCCAAAGATTGATGTTCATTCGCATTACACTAACCTTTTGGAGTAGTATTCGATAACTTCTTTACACCCTGCGCAAATAAACAGAACAGATAAACTTAAATTAGCCGGATCTCTTCTCGAAAGGATTTCTTTAGCGGTTTTAACCGACGTCAGAAATGCCTCATCTTCAAAATTATTATTAGAGAATAAAATCACAGCTTTTTTAATCGGGGAACCTATCCCAATCGCGATATTAGCATGTCAGGAAACATATTAGAGAGGAATACTATCGGTGGCTCCATCGTACCCACTTATATTACTCAAACCCAATCCCAATGTCGAACATGTCAAATTCGATAAGCAAGGATGGGAAATTGCAACCCATTAAAATCGAGTTTTCTGAGTCTTCCCTTTCAACATTTTTCTAATTTGCTTTGTGGGAGGAATTTATCGGTGTTTATCTTCCAACGACTTGAGAAAAGCATGTTTTAATTTCTGAGCGACTGAATAAGTTGTAAAATGTTTTTTGGCATTTAAGTTTGAAAATTGAATAATTAACACTAGTATTGCCTAATCTTCTTCTCCAAGAAGCTATAATTTATGCGTTTTGACACAAGTCGCAACAAATACCTAACGACGAATGATGAAAAAATGTGGGCAAATTGAGGAATTCATGTCTTATGTTCACTTGATGTTATCAATCACAAGTTCAATGTTGAAAGAGGAAACGGAACTTGAAGACAATAGGGAATAGCCAAATCAATGCTATTGAAACTGAAGGAAATCATCCACGCAAAGATCAGGTGAAATGAAGTTGAATTATTGTAATCGAAAATGCTTTTATGTCTCGAGTGAGAATGTCTTTTATTTAAAAATTTGGTTGCCCTTCCCTTTAATAGGAATTATGGATAAGTAGGTCTAATTAGAATCCTTTGAAGAAAAGGAACTAACTTTTCAATAGGAACACCAATTTATCACATCATTCTGCAATGAAAAAATATTTTTTTTTGGGAGGAACTTTATTATTATATAACTTAGCGAATTGGGCCATTTTGCTTTTCGAAAGCGGAATAGGTGCTAGCATCATAAGCGGAACATTTAGGAAACTTTCTCTAAGCACCTCGTATCGATTGTTGACTTTTTTGATAAATTAAAAAAAATGTTCTACAGGTTTTTATAGTTACCTAAAAAAAAACCTTATTCTGCCGTCTCGAAAAAAATGGGTATATCGGTTGTAAAATGCTTCGGTGCCAGTTTGTTTCCTACCTTGCGGCATTTTGTTTTAACTCATTTTATTTTTATGTACTTTCTACGTTTTGCTTTCTACTAAATTGATGTTGATGTTAAATTTTTTTCACTCGTTTATTTTTTATTCGAGTGATTGCCAAAAAGCCGCCCCTAGAATTTGGCGCCCCGGGCGACCGCCCGGCTCGCCCCCCCTTAGAGCGGGCGCTGCAGCTAATGTTGTTTAAAGGTTGGGCATAGCAAGGCATGTGAAAAAAAACAGGAAAGATCTTGGTTTCGAATTTAAGCTTAAATGGCCTTCAATATTTACCCTCAGTGTGACGCTCTTAGACAATGACGACAAATGCCTTTTCATGTTTATATCTCACTGAGGGTCAAAAAATATTTTGCCGGAATTTGCCGCCCTAGGCTTAAGCCTACTCAGCCTACTGGTAAATCCGCCACTGCTGGACAGCCTTCGCACACTGCAGTTGAGATTAGAGTCTTGACGGCTAAAAATCTCCCTTTTATATGCGAGATTGAGATACCCACGTGTGTATACCAATAATAAATTAACATAATCATACTTTTGAAACTTGAATATTGCCTCAGTGAGACTCCATTATCTTGGGATCCCATCCCAACCTTTGTTTGTGATCATGTTGTCCAACCAATCTCTATTGATCATTGCAAGACAATATTAGCGACGTGTTTTTCGTATCGCGTGTAAATCTGACTCGAAAAAAACCATCGCGGGTAACATCCCGGTTAAGACCAAACAGCTGACATTTGACAGTTTTTGCGCATCTTTGACTCACCTTTGTCGGCTTATCACAAAAGATGATTATTTCTTTGCAAAATCTTTTCTCGTGATGAGAAAAACTCTCACATTCGGTTTGAAAAAACAAATTCCTATTCATATTTCCCCTATGCGTCCGCCATCTACATTTGATTCCTGTAGGTTCTTTACCGTGTAGGCGTAGGGTAGTTGCACGCGTGAACTTTACCTGTGTAAGTGTCATTTTTTTATATGAAGTTCTACCCAAACCTGCACGGGATAAACACAATAAAACATGCCTATTGTGTCCCTCTGTAGATCCTATTCCACGTTTTACACATTTTTTTCATGTTGTAGACTCGCTTAAGAGGTATATAAAACTATACCTGGAGCGTAATTGAAAACTAAACCGTAATGAACCGAAGAAATACCGTGGTTAATTTTAGCTCGAATCATTACTAAAAAGACATTTTACGTCCTAAATAATTTTAAAAATAACTAAAAAAAGAGACCGAGGCTAATTTCGGGCGCGGCCGAAATTTGGATACCCTTCACTCTCCTCGGACCAAAAGTTTTGGGTGTACATATCAGTTGTGTTTTTATACCACCCAATTAAATGGCAGAGAAAATTGTGGAATCATTTTCGGATTGTATGTTATGGACTTCCCCAGCATTTGCGACATTTTCCACGACGTGCAGGGCGCAGTTATCGTTCAAAGTTGGGACATGGCGAAAGTCATTTTGTATTTTCATAAAATTTAATTTAACAAATTTTAACACCTTACCTTAAGTTTAAATTGTAGATTTTAATTATATTTAACCGATTAATACAATTTAAGGTGAGGTTCTGATTGCAGGCCATGAATTAAGGCGAATACACGTAACAAGAATAAATTATAACCAATTTCTTGAGTTTTCAAAATTAATCTTTCACCAATGTTCATTTCGACTTAGTTGGTCCTCTTCCACCTTCAGATGGCTATCGGTATTTATAGTATTTCCCAAATAAAAAAATCCATATCCCAAATGAAAAAATCCATATCCCAACTTAGAAGTTGGTAGGGAAAAGATAACAAGGTGTCCCGGAGATTAGAAATTTGTTCACTAAATAACACGCGAACGGCGCAACCGATCGTCATGAAATTTGGTAGGAATGTGTAGAATGGTAGGAATGTGTAGAATGGTAGCAGTCTTTGGCACGAAATACTTAGAAGTTGGTAGGGCAAAGATAACAAGGTGTCCCGGAGATTTGAAAATTTCTTCACTAAATAAGTCGCGAACGGCTGAACCGATCGTCATGAAATTTGGTAGGAATGTGTAGAATGGTAACAGTCTTTGGCACGAAATACTTAGAAGTTGGTAGGGCCAAGATAACAGGGTGCCGCGAAGATTTGAAGTCGAAGTTGACTTTTTTAGTTTTTATCGGACACCCATGCGTCCGGTAGTCAAATCAATTTTTGGATTGGTCTAAATAAACGCGTTCCAGAATGAGAGGCGTTTGTTTTATGGCTACACATATTAACTAAATTTATTAGATGTAAATCAATTACTGTTTCTCCGATTCAATAAAAAAGAACTTATCTGAAATGGTCCGTTGCTATTCAGGGACACTGTTACTTTGGTACTACAAACTTCGTAGGTGTTTGCGACAAACACTGTTCTATGTATTCAAACACTATTCTATGTATTCCCAACAAATTTCATGTTCATTGTTTGGTATAGTATAGTCCCAAGATATACAGTGAACAAATGCTTAAGACGCTGCCCTGGTATTGTGAAACGCCTTTGCTAAATTTTTGATTCGCTATATTTCCGGTTAAGATAAAGTTATTCGAATTAATATTTTCAGGCATATTCCTTACGTAATTTTTTAAAAACACTCATCATAATTTTCAAATCTGGGCTACACACGCACAAATATAAACGTTGCAAATTTACTGCTATTTACTTTTTCTTAACAAATATCAACAGTCTTAGTATTTAGCGCATATAAGCTCATGCTAGCCTACTTTTGTGCACAGTTTCATATCGAGTTCTTTGATTTGACTACCGGATGCATGGGTGTCCGATAAAAGCTAAAAAAGTCAACTCCGAATTTAAGTCTTCGGGGCACCCTGTTACCTTGGCCTACCAACTTCTAAGTATTTCGTGCCAAAGACTGTTACCATTCTACACATTCCTACCAAATTTCATGACGATCGGTTCAGCCGTTCGCGACTTATTTAGTGAAGAAATTTTCAAATCTCCGGGACACCTTATCTTTACCCTACCAACTTCTAAGTATTTCGTGGCAAAGACTGCTACCATTCTACACATTCCTACCAAATTTCGTGACGATCGGTTGGGTCGTTCGCGAGTTATTTAGTGAACAAATTTTCTAATATCCGGGACACCCTGTTATCCTTGTCCTACCAACTTCTAAGTATTTCGTGCCAAAGACTGTTACCATTTTACATTTCTACCAAACTTGATGACGATCGGTATGCGTATGTATGTAATGAATATCAAAAGCCAGCCACACACAAAGAACTTTACGTACGAGTAGAAAATTGCATAAATGTCCAACCACGGCAATTGCATTAGCCAACCCCACGAAGCCGATCCTATTCATATCCTCAATAACATCAACCACACCTCAAAATTCAATGCAAGAAACAACTTAAAACCCCCTAAATTCATTTTATTTTAATTCACACACAAGGATTTTTCATTTGGGATAAGGATTTTTCTTTTGGAATAAGGAGTTTTTCATTTGGGAAATACTATATTAACCCTTCTGTCGGCACAAAGGTCTGGCCAGACCTTTGGCACTATATTTTGGTCAAAAAAGTATAGAAGATGAAATCGCAGCGACTTCATATTTCATGATATCCTAGAATAATATGTTTAGAAGCAATTTGCAAAAATTTGAAGAAATCGGTTGAAGTTTTGAGTATGTTTTTGATGATTTTCAATTTTTAGTGCTTTTTGATACCCAATAGGTCTGGCCAGACCTATAGTTTTTCCCCCCATTTTGGTCCTGAGGTAAAAAGTGAAAATATTAAATTCTCTTAAAATTCTCTTATTTATGATGTAGTAATGTTATTAAATTTCAATTTGTACGATAAACGATAAAATTTTCTGAGATTTTGCTTCAAAAAGACCTGAAGTTCGGAAATTGGATATGCCCAATTTTATCACATCTTATAACATCACCCAATCAACTGAGATTTGATTCTAGGAAATTCAAATGAGTTTTATTTCCTTTGAAATAGTAGTAACTACTATTACGACTTACGAACGTGATTCTAAATAGATTTAATTGAGATATTTACGGAAAAATAAAGAATGAAATTATTTTTTGCGCCTGAAAATTACCTATTTCTTTCTATCTATTTCCTCAAATCTGCAGGCTAATATCGGGGTAAAATCTACCAACAAAGCACCAAATATTTCCCCAAAAATATTGGACTCGGAAAATTCGATTAAACTTTCTGTACGGATACGCAATGAAAGAAGAGAACCAGAAAAAGAAGAAAATAAGAGATAAACATATTTGTACTAATACCACCTCAAAATATGTCTACTTAAAAACGCTTCCAGTATATCTACAAAAACGATTTTAATGCTTTTATTGTTTATAAATGGCTGTAAAGAATGGGTAGAATGATTCTACCGATAAAAATTTCACTTTTTCTAAAAAATAAAAACTTTTTCTCAGTAGGTCCAGCCAGACCTATTGGGTATATAATATGCATATTGTAGTAGGTGCCGACAGAAGGGTTAACTATGATTGATTGTTTTTCTCGGTAGCCAGAAGCGGTACCTCTTCGAAGCGGGCACAGTGGCTGAAGCATTCTTCCGGAGTTGGGTATGTCGTTTTGGGGCTCCGGAAACGGTGACAACCGATCAAGGGACTTATTTTGAGTCACAACTGTTTCGAGCTCTCACCCAGTTGATAGGCTGTAAGCGATCGAGAACTACAGCTTATCATCCTCAGACGAACGGCATTGTAGAAAGGTGGCACCGAACTTTGAAAACGGCACTAATGTGCCAACACGCAGACGACTGGACCAGCATCGTTGATACAGCATTGTTAGGTCTTCGAACAGCACTCAAGGAGGGCATCGGTTGCAGTGCAGCGGAATTAGTATATGGATCAACCTTAACGATACCAGGGAATTCATCATTACTGATCTTGACTCGCCAGAACCCAATTCGTTGAGAAGTTCCGACAGCAAATACGTTTATTGCGACCAACACCGACAGCCCATCATGCCAAACCCAACTTATTTTTCTTTAAAAATCTTCACTCATGCACGCATGTATTTATCCGTTCGGAAGCAATCCGAAAACCGTTATAACCACCTTACACCGGCCGCACCGAGTCATTGCGCGTACGAACGATCATCAGTTTATCATCGACAACAGCGGTCGAGAGTTAACCGTATCGACCGATCTTTTGAAGCCGTCATTTATATCCCGGGAGGACGATCCTGAAGTTGGCAGTACGAATGCAGCGATCCGAATTTATTCTCGAAAGTCCAACGTGACTGGACACTCAGCCACTCGAAGGGGAGTAGTGTGGCAACCATCGACGCTTACTGGTTTTGCCACCAGAGGCATTAGTGGCGATAAAAAATGACAGCAGAAAAACGGTATAGTTATCGAGTCGGCCAACTAGAAGTTACATGTATATATATTTTTCATAATCGTGTCAATAAAGTATTGTTCGTCATCGAATCCGGTGCTGTTATTTCGGTTTGGATAATTATTGTGCCATTCGGTCGTCATATAATATAGCGGTGACAGCAATTCTCCACAATGGATTAGATACACGTAACAAGAATAAATTACAACGAATTTCTTGAGTTTTCAAAATAAATCTTTCACAAAATTTAAAACAAATAGAAAGTTTTAAAATTTGCCCACATGGGAAATCCGGCCCTGTGTATGTGTGCCCGAATGAATTACTGAATTACTACGTTGAAAACTGATGTGTGGTCAGAAGTCGGACAAACTGGTACTTGCCGATAGTTTTGATGACAGCGTATCATGCGGCAGATATTCATACAACCGTGAACGCTACAACATCCCGCAGGATCCGGGACGGTTGGTCGTCTTACTAAAGGGACTTTTTAGGTAGCAGTGCCTACCGAGTAGGGCTAGATATGATTGGCTCTAAAACCTGAAACCAATAAAATTCCAACTCAGAATGTAAAAATTCGGTTTTATTTATTTCCAACGATATAATTAATATTCTTAATAGGAACAACAAAAATTAAGTACACATTAACAAAATCCTTTTGAATTACGAAAAGTTTCTTCTTTTTTTATGTAAACTAATTGGTAACATAAATTTAAAATAAACAGAGCATCATCCATCAAAATGAAGAAAAGAACCATTGCATATTATTGCACCAACTTACATTCTACATATTTAAGTATTTTTTTCGTTATATAAATTGATTTGTGAATCGAAATTCTTTGTATGTACACAAATATTGTATGAACTCAAAGCTTTTCTTTGAATTGGGGTTTTGAATATATTTTTTTCTTCTTTGAAACGGTAAGTGACTATGGGAGAGTGCTACGAAATTTTGGATTCCAGCACAAAACAGAAACGTAAAACTTTCCTGAACGTGTAAATCTAATGAGTTTTCATAGACATATTTTGATAGATAATAATCATTTCGGCATTCAAATGTGGGATACAGAAACGATTTGATATCGTTTATTTTAAACGTTTTTTCTTTCATTAATTTTTAGTGACATCTGAAGGGCTGATTGCTTCTGATACTTACTTGCTATCCTACTAAATGTACAGTGTTGTCATGATATGATTTTTCTTCGAGATAGATACTAAATTGAATTTTATCACATTATTATCTTCAATTACTGGAATTGAATTTGTGTCATGTACTCGTTTTTGAAAACGCAATAAAACTTCATTTTTTGAAAGTTCTATATGCAAAATGCTTCCGTCTGGTTTTAACAAAATCTCAAAGATTGATTTTTTTTTAATTTCATCATTTTCTAATCATATGGTTTAAGGTAATTTTTATTACGTATTATTTTTTTTTTTAAATTGTTTTAATGAATTTTGTTTTTATTGTTAATATTTACATTAAGATCCTTACTCCTATAAAACTATTTACACGGCAGCATGTTCACTAGCGCTATAGCGCAACGGGGTTGGTCAAATAATACTCGGCGGGGTTGTTTGTGCCGGAAGCACAGTCTGTGCTGTTGGCGGAGAACTTTTCGGTTGCTTCACACATACGTAAGGAAGCTGCGAGTTGCTTGTCGGTGGTGATGGCGGCGATTCGGGATGAGTTAAAAATGGAGCCGTACATCCGATGTAGCGCCACGGATGATACAAGCCTCCGGCATACATGGCTTGCAAACGAGCCTGAAGATCCAGAGCAATGGTGGGATCAAGTGGTGGATAATGAGGTAGGCCAAAAGTGGGATTTCGTTGTGGTAGCCCTAATGTCAGATCCAGTGTTGCGGCATTAAAAGGATATTTCGGCGAATGATGATGATTTGTATCCTTCTGTTGATTGGATGGAACCGGCGATTTGGTGAGTGTTTTTGGCTTTCGTCGCGGTCGATATTTGTAGTCGGGGTGCTCTTTCATGTGGAGGGCTCTGGAAAGAAATCATAAATTTCATGAAATTGATCGGAAATTGCATAAACTATAAATATAAATTATCAAGAACATGAATTTCGTCGTCTAACAAACAAAACTGAAAGAAAAAAATCAAACAAATATGTAATCTACCAAATAGATGATAACATATTGGCGTCCCATCGCTATAATAAAATAAAATTTGACAAATAAACTCGCTAGCAATGGTCATCGCAAACATAGGATATTTTTTTTTTGTTTCCCATACATTTTCCATGGAAATGATTAATTTCCCCCCTTTCAAAAATGTCTACATACATAATAAGCATAATATAAAAGAGCATGTTGGAACAGAATAAAATGTTCATGCACAATCGATTAAATATTGACTCTAAAAAGACAAGATATCGTCCATATGTGCTGGGTGCTATGTCGTACTATCTCTAAGCCAATCCTGGCCTCCCTCCATAAAGAAGCGACGCGACACTTCTTGTTCTTATTCTTGTTATTTGTTTGTATATGTTTTTGAAATAATAATTCTTAAACAAACCCCGAAAAGAACCAAAAGCACAACACACACACAGATATACCTACTAATAAAGCAATATAAAAGAATCGAATCTTTTCTATAGCCTTGATATAATATAATTCTTATCAATTATCTTTTATTGTACATAAATTAATCAAATAATAATCGTTTTATCAAATAAAGCAGAAAAAAGACGAAATTTCCTGATAGCATTCTCCCAGAGTCAGATGTTCAAACAAATATTATTTCGATCGTTTGTCTTGTACCGTATCTACATAGATACTTTGTTAAAATTCTCACTTCGTCACTTCTGTTCTAGATGTCGTTTTTTTTATGGGTGTATAATTTTTTTTGTTCCATTTTAATATTAAAATGGAAATTGATAATATAGCCTAGCATTAGAGACATAAATAGGTCTTTTATCGCAAACTAATCGACGACTTTTATCATTCTTATGGGGTTCTATTTTTCTTGTTATGTACAATATGTATGTTTGATTCGTCTTTTGCTGTTCTTGTTATTGTAGCAGTCCTTTTATCAGCGTTCTATGCAAATAAAGGTGGACCCTATAGTGACTGCGGGAAATGGATTTTGCCGATGTCAATTTGTTTAATTTGTTTTTTTTTTGCTTTGAACGATTTATTTATGGCACGGAATTCAGATGTGGTTAAATTTTCAATTTATAATACTGTGGCTGGATTTGTTTGAAAAAATTGTTTTTACTATGTTTACGCATTTATAACGTATATTTTTAATTATTAATTTATTAGTAAATTTTATGTAATTTCTACGTTGCCCATGGGTACATCTCAGTCATATGTTTGATCATAATTTACACTCTTAATAAATTGAGTCGATTGACGTTAACCGTGACGCAAGCTATTTGAATGCAAAGTTGAGCATGCGTATTTGATATGTTTACCATAGCAAAATCATCTTCGTATAACAAAGATAATTTTAACTTTTAATCAATTGATTACAAATAAAAAACGAAATTTTATGATCATATCATCATATTTAGAGTGTCTATAGTAGATTTAGTGAGCAAAATTCACTTTCAGGATATAATAACGGCCTAAGAAAAGGTATAGATAAAAATATCGTCCTTTTTAAATTGTGAAATTTGCGAATTTCTGAAAAAAAAAGGACCAATAAAAAAAAATAAAACTGTTTTCCTAAACTTTGAAGTCGATCAGTCGATGTTCCCATAAGCGGAAATCATCGAAAAATGCATTTTGTCCGCTTATTGGAAGTGTTCGCTTATGAGAATATTTCACAAAGAGATCCAATTGAAAAAAAACGCCCTCTGTGAATCCATTTAAAAACCACGATTCACAGAGGGCGTTCTAAAACCATGTTTAAAAAATCCCTTGTGAAATATTCTCATTCACTTCCACTTCACAATTGCACAATTAGTATAGTGACTTTAGCTCTATACCCAAACGCCCAAAAAAAGAGGAGACCTTTGATGCCAAATTGTTGCACACCCTCCCTTCTATACGTACTAACGAGGCTAATTCAGGGAGCGGCCGATTTAGTTACCCTTCGCTCTCCTCGCACTAAAAGTTTTTTTCAGGCGTACTTGTGTTTAATCCTTCCTCTTCCGTATCGCCAAAAAATCAATATTAGAATGACGTTTTCTTGGAATAATTGAACAGATGGACAAAATTCCCTTAACAACTTTATTGGGGGCAGCAGGGGAAATGGTCCCTTAGTAAAACTCCACTTGTTTTTAAATTTTTTCTTGTTTCGATAAAGACACATTAAAAAGTTTGGTGAAATTAGTGTAGCAATAAAATGTTTCTTAGAAGAACCAACATGGAGGGGGGGTATTACGGCAGCCCCATGACCCCATGGAACCTTTCCATTAATATTTACGTTTGTGTTTTGCTATCAATCGAAATAAATTTGTATGAAGTCTGGTTGAAATTGGTGAACAAATAAAAAAGTTTTTCTTTGAAGAACCTAATTTCGGGGGGGTTGGGTGTGTATGGCAGCCCCATGACTCCGTGGTTTGATTTTATTCATTTTTGTATATGTTTTGTGACATCAATAGAAATACATTTTCATGAGGTTTGATGTAAATTTGTGTCCAAATAAAAAAGTTTTTCTTAGAAGAACCTAATTTAGGAGGTTAGGTTCGTATGGCAGCCCCATGACCCCATCGTTTGATTACATCCATTTTCACATATTTTTTGTAACATTCATAGGGATGCTTTTATGCGAAGTTTGGTACAAGATTGGTTCAAAAATAAAAATGTGTTTCTTAGACGAACTCAAATTGGGGGGCTAGGTTTGTATGACAGCTCCATGACCAAGTGATCCAATTTGGGTGAATCAAACATACAAACAGCCTGCAACAATAAGAAGCACGAATGCAAAATGTCAGCTTGCTAGCTTCAATACCCGCCGAGTAAAACGCGTTGCAGCAGACAGACAAACAGACGAACATGCTCCAATCGACTCCCCAAGTCATGCTGATCATATATGTATACTTTTTATATGGTCGGTTAATGCGTTACAAACTTCATGACAAAATTAATATACTCTTTCACTCTATGAGCGAAGGGTATAAAAAGTTAGACTAATTTGAGCGTCACATTAAGGGTGGAAGGTGTGACGAAGAGGGGAAATTTTAGTTTTTAGAAAATATCTGAATAAATGTTAGTCCTATTGCAAAATGTTCTAACAATGAAATAAACTAAATTTAATTTCCTTTGCAATATACTCGTATAATACTCTAGACCATTTCTCGCAAAATTATACCCTAGACCCAAAAGTATTATGTGGAATTTACATTTTTTGATATTTACATTTCGCACTATAACTTGTAATTGAGTAAAGGTAGAGTAATAAGAATTAGTGCTGATGTTGCCAATTAAATGTACTTAACTTATACCAAAAATAAGCTTGCTCGGGCCAAAGACATCTCCCACGCCCCAGTTAACATTTCTTAAAATGGCATGCATGTAACTTCGCTCTAAATTACGCCTGGCAAATTAAATTTGTTTAAGTGCCTATAGGGAGCTCCTATATACTTTTCGCTAAATATTACATCGATCGGATCAAAACAAAGGGTACCTCCCATACAAAGTGAACCCGAAATCTGCCAAATTGTACATTTTCTTCTGTTTAGAACCCATCTAAAATAGAAAAACGATATTTATCTGTTCAAACGTCACTATAACAATTAATTATTATCTTCTGAATATGAATATGGGCGGTACCCTTTGTTTTAATCCGATCCAAGTAATATTTAGTGGAGGGTCTAATGGGGTTTAGCATTAACGTTTACCAAATTTTTTTTCCGCCTGCTGTAATTCGGCGATAAGTTACAGGCATGTCTTTCTGAAAAATGTAAATAGCGGAAATATGGGTATGTTTGTCGGAGTAGCCTGAGTCTCCGTGTGAGCCAGCTATATATTGATAGGAATAGTTATCCCCATTACCATGGCTCCAATTGAATTACTTCAGGAGCTAGAGCGCCAAATGTAAATATAAAAAAAAATCGAAATGACACTGGATATTTTTAGGTATAGTATATAATCTGCCAAGAGAAGGTATATGGTATAACATATCATTGAAAAGGGAATTTTGCGTAGTTTAAATCGTCTTCACAACATTTCGCTGTACGTAGATACTACAGTTAACAAGATATTGGCGAAAAATCATAATTTCACCCCTTTGTCACCCCCTCCTCCTCAAATGTAACGCGAAAAAAGTATAACTTTTTACTGCGTAATGCTGTCAGGCCATAGAACAAATTGGCATCAAAAGTCAGCTCTTTTTTTGAATGTTTGGGTTTCATCATTTTTTCAGCTAAAATCACTATACTAAATACAACACTGCGAAACAAACTTAACTTACTTAAGAAAATGTGTGCACACCTGCACCGAGTGATATAAAAGATTTGCAGTCGTTGATCTAGGGACGCGGGAGCGTCCCGCACGCCAAAGAAAAACGAAGAAATTTGAACAAATCAAAAGTGAGAAGCGACTAAGACTATGTTTACACGACGGAACAAGTACGGGTTTTCGGACCTCTGTAGCTCGGACCCTGGTTGGTCCTGAGTGTTCAAATTCGGTAAGGGTTGTCGTTCGCCCCGTCTTACGAAGTGTAGAAATTTTCATGAAGATACGATGAAAAACACCGGAGATATAAGAGATTGAAAATCGCATTTTTTCAAAAATCTTGTTCTCGTTGTTCTCGTTGTTCTCGTTGTTCTTGTTGTTCTTGTTGTACATTGACAGGGCTACAGCCTTGCAGAGGGCATCTCGGGATTTGGTCTCTTTTCCCATTGATAGAGTCTGGCGTGAAGGTGTGCATAGGCTATCGTTTGCTCCGATCCGTGGAGTAGAAAAAAAGATACAGCGGAAAATGTGAAAAAGTGCATATAGTTTCTCGCTTAAGTCTTTTTATATGTTTTAAAGGAAGCATTTTGCAAAAGTCGGGGATAGGCCTGAAAAATGCCTAGAAAAGAATCGTATAATTTTGTACTTTAGCAGGACTATTTCAAACAATCCCTTGTATATGCTCTCCAAAGTTTTCAGTTGTAGAGCGTCTGCAAGAGCGGCGGCAAGGGGTCAAAGTTCCTGTTTTGGTTCGTTTCTTATACGAGTGCGTGCATATTAGGTACTATAATGTTAGATGAACAAATGACATCCCGATAATCCTAATGAATGATGGAACCTGGATATAAGGACAGTCTTGGGTCTGTAGTAACGGGACTTGTATCTTAACCGTTTGGCGTTAATAGGCGCAATGTGGAACTTGGGAAATATGGATGTAATTTGAATCACATATTGAGGACACAGTGAGGCTTAATGTTTACATTAAAAATTAAGATTTAAGATTAGGATGAATGTGATAGAGATGAAGTAAAGATTTAGACTCAATTTATGGCTAAGGTTAAAGTCAAAATCAAGTTTAGGGTAAAGGATAGGGTTAAATTTATTGTTACGTCGCAGTTAACGTTATTATTAGGGTTAAATGTAAGGATAGGGTTAAGGTTGAGTCTGAGTTTGAGGTTTAGGTATAGGCCAGGGTTATGGTCAATTAGGGTTATCATTAAGTTTAATGTGATGTATAAAGATACCAAGGTTAGCGAGGTTACTGGGGGTACCAAGGCCATCGGGGTTACCAAGGTTACTAAGGGTTTGCAATATCACCAAAGTTGTCAAGTGTACTATGGTTACTAAGATTACCAAGGCGAGCAAGGTTACCAAGGGGACCAGGGAGACAAAGGTTAGCAAGGGGTTTATCATTCTTATAATTATTGTTCTCAAACAAATTCGTGACAATAGGGCAATGAATATCGTCTTAATAATTTATTTACGAATTTTGTAAATCGAAAACTGCAAAAAGATATGATATCTCACAAAAACAACTGTGTTGTAAAAGGTGTTCGCCAAAGAAAAAGTCATCAGCCGCAAAAAGGATTGATATAAATACAATCCCGCCAAAATACTCGCATCTTGTCTCAATGATGGTGGTGGAGCAACATTTTTTCAATGCTGTTTGGCGGGGAGCTTTAATAAGGTTAATAACAGAATAAAATCAATGTTAAGAAATTTATGAAAGATCTTTTATCGTATAGAAAAAAACGAGTTCCATACGAAGGAAAGCAAAATAAGATTCTAAAACGCATTTTTATTTTCTATAAGACTGGAAGCTTCAAAATTAAATCTGATCAAGAAAAGAATATAGCAGCAAATAGTACCCTCGTTCAGCTCCCCGCCAATAAGCGTTGAAAAAATTTTGCTCCACCACCATCATTGAGACAAGATGCGAGTATTTTGGCGGGATTGTATTTATATCAATCCTTTTTGCGGCTGATGACTTTTTCTTTGGCGAACACCTTTTACAACACAGTTGTTTTTGTGAGATATCATTTTACAATTCCCGAATATGAATTGTGTTTTGCTTTATACGTAATTGGTTATTAGCTATTCATAACCATAAATATACCAAGAACAATGTAGTAGCAGAATAGAAGAAAATAGTACAGCAAATAGTACAGAATAAAACGAAAGTAATGTAATTGTCAAAAATGGTCAAAATTGAAAAAAAAAAAAACGCGAAGCATAAGTATAGAAGCAAAAAAAAAACAAAATTTATAAAATTGTGAAACCGTATGTTAAAACAAAAATAATTTTAACACACTCTGTGGCTCACTTGGTTGAGTCGCACTCTACGATGCTAATAATCTAGAGGTCCGGAGATCGAATCTCGGCGTAGTCCAAAATTTCCGTACATATGCGGATAGGAAATATTAGTGCTTGCAACGTTATATACACTCCGATGCATGATATGCAATGTAACGTTGACTCGAAATTACCTATAAACGGCTGAGTTAACGCACCATGGCCCCACATGGGGCTATAGGGCCGTTTCAGATTGTAAGAAAACGACCGAACGGGTAAACTTGCACGATAAGATCCTAACGTACGATCATTTCACATTACCCGCTCAAAAGACGGACAGGCGAATAAGTAGTCAGACCTACTCCATCCTTTCTATTAACTTAAAGTATACTCGTATGTCATAATTCAGCATTGACCAACATTTCAGGTCGCTATCCATATTCTGTTGGAAATTATGGCCGAATTAAATTATTATGGTGGAGTCATTTGTACGAGAGGTAGGGTGAGAAACCCTTGGTCCGATTTAGCCCATTTTCGATACCGTCCAAGGTTTTATCAAAGCAAAATTTTAAAACGCTAGCTTCATTATTTCGAGAGTTATCGTGCGAACTGACAGACACACCGACGGACAAACAGGCAGACGGACATGGCTTATTCGAATCCGGTGACTCATTTGAAGTGTTACATAATATCGGCGTAACAAAAACAGTATACACTATACCATCTTATGGGTATGGGGTATAATAACCGTTAGTGTCAGATGATTGCAGTACAAGAAATGTTTGTTAAGAATCATATCTAATGCGCGTATAATTATTTTATGAAAAAGCAGAACAAATGTTTTAAAAGTCGGTGTTTGTCAGGACAAGTCTACTACAAAAGCAGAATGAAAAGAAGAACAAACAGAAAGACAAAAACGCTGTATCTTTAGAATTTTCAATTGTACAGAGTGGCACATGGGAACCTGACGATTAAAACACTTAAGGTTTGTGTTCGTAGAGACGAATCATGGGATCATCGCACAGCGATCGTAGTTTTGCATCCAATTTCGAGCCGTATTTCAATATTTTTTGAATGGTTCTAATTTCCTAGTATCGACTATAGACTAAAGGAACATTTCTGTA
This sequence comes from Microchrysa polita, assembly GCA_949715475.1. Lineage (NCBI taxonomy): Eukaryota > Metazoa > Arthropoda > Insecta > Diptera > Stratiomyidae > Microchrysa > Microchrysa polita. The sequence goes on along the minus strand of OX454416.1, from coordinate 121,723,771 downwards.
TAGAAAATATACCCATATAGTGCTCAAAACCGGTGGTTTCACTTCGATCGCTGAGCGATGATCCTATGAGTCGTCTCTACGAACATAAACCTTTAAGGGAGTGTGCGATTGGGAGGTCGAAAATTTATGATGTGACCTACTAGATAAGAAGCAATTGGACTGGTGGTGAAGCTATCGCATTCTGTACTGTGGTCTATTTTTTTCTAAACCACGTTGTTCGAAGTTTTTTCAGTCAATGGAACAAGGCTTTACGCAAAGGGAGATACGCATTCCGATGAATATTGAAGGCAGTGGCGTATTTAGAAAATTCTCAAAGGGGGGGCACAGAGTACGGGGCTAATTTGTTACATAAAGTTTTGGTGTGGGGATATCCGAGACCAGCTACATAGAAAAAACATTAGCAAGACTGAGGGATCGTTGATCCTTGATTTAAGGCGAAACTCAAGGAGACCTTAAGTTTTCAATATACTTGAAATATAATATTTCTAAGGTAGGTGGTCTGGTCTAGTGGTCTGGCTGGTCTAGCGGTTAGTGCGCGCACCTTCGGTGCACAGGATCATGAGTTCGAATCTCACCGTGGATCATGGTGTTTTTCGAACTCACGAGCTTGTGACGGACTATGATCTCACTCAGATGTTAAACGAGTACCCATTTATGGGGATAAATAACACTGCTGAGCGTGATGCTGATCTCGTTACCTCAACAAAAAGCAGATAAGATCTTGGAAATAGGATGTCACTAACACATCCTGCGGCCTTAGTCCAATGCTGGATTGTCGCGCCTGTTATTTATTTAAGGTAGGTGGGTAGCTACCTTGATTTCAAGTGAGATTGACTATAGAAAATTTCAAGGATGCATTGACTCGTGAATATAAGTAATTTCTATTAAAAAGTATGGAAAATGACATTTATTTTAATTTCGGCATCCTTGACTCAAGGTCTCCTTGAGTTAAGGTATGTTTATAAATACGGGCCTAAGAGTCCTTTGCATTTCAGGTTTATTACACTAAAAGTTTAGTTTTCCTCACAGATCTTAGAATAACACTCATTAACTGCTTTTGGCTTTTCCTGAACCAAAATACGGAGGGCCTTAAAAAAGTTTGCGTAGTGTAGTTCGAAGGAGCCTGAAGCCGAAAAGGAATTTTACGAATATGTACATACTTAATTGGCTATGGAATTAATGCAATGAACAAAGAGACTTTTTCCATATGACAAAACGGATTCCAGACGGAAAACTTTTCTTTGGAAGAGAAATTTCATACATCGTCCGAAATTCTGCCAAATTTCGGCCAAATTCCGCCAAAAAGTGGTTCTGCTTACTTTTGAAAGAAACACATATGAAAAGCTGATACAACAAATTTTGGCTGACGTTGTGGTCTTGAATTCAATGGCAAGTTTAAGCGAATTTGAATGCAAAATTAGGATTTACTAAAAAAGAGGCCTTTGTATGTTTTGTGAAAAATCTAGGAACAGATTTCGTAAAATCGTAACAAGCGCCAAATAATATTTTACAAGTACAATCCAGAATACTACAATTTTGCTGTAAACCGGAAGTAAATTTTATAAATAAAATAGTATAACTCCTATCTATTCCAAACTTGAATCAAATTTGAACCTTTTCAACTTATAATTTTAGTTTATTCAAAAATTATATTGATTATAACCGCTACAGAATAAAACTATCCAAATACCCTTTTAATATTATACATTTTACACCGTTCGGGATAGAATAAATTGCATTGAATGTTGTTATAACATAAAAGGGTAGAATCAATGTTATCAAATCTACATATTCTTGCCTACAAATCACAGAATTGTGGATTCGAAGCCGACTGCACTCGTATTACAATTTTTATTTTTTCGATCGGTTCGTATAAATTTCCCTATCAATTTTATACTCTTGAAGAGTAAAATTTATATCAAGAATACTTATACTTTTAATATAGTTCAATTATACTTATGATAAAGTTTTTATATGGAAATGTATGAACATATTTTTTTTTATAAAAATTACACCAAAATTTTCAGCCGTGTAGGAACTATCCGTGGCATAGAGCCGGGAAGTGATCAATCGATTAATTAAAATGAAGCAACAAAAGTAAGCAGGAAGGAATGATTGTTTGTTATTTCCATATGTACTACACTAGCTTCAAATCTATAGTATCTGCAATACCTTTTAAAACGAGTCCTAGATAGTAACCTGAAGCAACATGCTTTAACAAATCAATTGCAAAATAGAAATGAGAAGGAATGGCTACGATGATATTTACTTCATGAAAATTGAAGCATTGAAGAAAGTACCCCAGGCAGGGCACTACAGACACCGAACCGTAGGAATTCGAAAATGCATGCTAAAAAAGCTTTCCCACCAAAACACTTCGATTTTTAGCATTTTAACAGAAAGAGAAGCATCTAGTTTAAGGACCTTTACAGCAGCCCAACACGAATTTACGGCCAAATTAAAATACACAAGCCCGATCGAAAAATCAGACCGATTTTATCAATTCAGCGGTTTCCAAGACATCGATACCGCAACAATATCTCCTCAACTTATATGAACATAAAATGTGGTCACTTCACACATGACGAGACTTTCAATAGCAGTCCTTGTTGAGATTGGGCAACGTTTCATAATCATAGCTTGTACTTGTTCTCTGAGAATTCTTGAAACCACGCGTCTATGAAAATAAACTCAACCCGTTCGAAAAACGGAAAGGGTTCATCAACGAGGAGATCTGGCGACTTGAGAAGATGATGTGATGATAATGTTTCGAAAAAGATTTACAAAGTTTAGTAATAGAAACGCTCAAAATAAAAAGGGAACATTTGGTACTGCAATTTTTAGTGTGGTGTGAAAAAAGTTTGATGTGCTCACAGGGGGGCCCCCTGTGCCCCCCCCTATAAATACGCCACTGATTGAAGGAACGGTGAAACTCTCCATTTAGGCAAGCTTATTATGCTTTAATTTAATCGTAATATTTGTCACGTAAGAACGCTATACTAAGTATGTATATTCAATTTTTTTGAAAATAAAAAGGCTCAATATTGACTAACTATGTTAGGTTCAATGTTGTACTAACATAGTTAGTCAATATTGAGCCTTTTTATTTTCAAAAATATTATGCTTTAACGCATTATTATGCTTAAACAAGGTTTTCTATTGTCCACTCATCTATCTTACAAACTAAAACTCCTTAAACCAAGAAATTTAATGCTAATGCTAAATGGAAATTGAAGAGTATTTTCTTGAAAAACCTTCCAAACACGACTTCTAAAGTTTACTGATAAAAATGAGCACAATTCCTCGGTATCAAATTTTTAAAAAGGTTGTAATGCGAATTCCACAACGATTCTGAAATTGTGACGTTTTAAAAATCATCAGGTTCCCGTGTGCCATCCTGTATTACCTATAGGGGTGTCTCTTATCTGACTCAAATGATATCATTTCTTTCATCACTTGTAATAACTATTCTAGGTCGCTCTTTTCGAAATCCCTGCTACGAAATTCCCACCTCCTACTTTCGTATCAATGTTTCTAGATGACGCTCTTCATCTTCCCACCAGGGGTATCTAGCGTAAAAGCACAGCTCTTTTGTTCTTAACCTAAGTACCACTTTGTTAAGAAATAGGCGAGAAATAGATAAATTATAAATAGAAAATAAACGCGAACGAGTGAAGTCACTTGTCTTTTTTGTTGTTGTTGTTGTATGAATTTTTGGTGTGGTTTTCACAATTTGCTTATTTTCTGAAATGTAAACTTGAATTCCCAAAACAGGAAATTGGGCGTGTTGAAAGAACGGCAGGATAAGGTCCAAAAAGCAGAACCGTCCTGCGAAAAAAAAAACAGGACGGTTACGGCCACCTGTCAGCTGGGCATTTCAGCAGGATAATAACCCTAACTACACCTCATAAGCTGGTCAAGGGTTAACCTAATCAAAATGGAGTAAAGTTTTTTGTTTGTTGAAGTCATTTACCGAGCTTGAATTCATTCGGAAATTGGTGGAGAGAATTAAACCAAAGAATTTGAAAAATGTGCATGTCGCAATAAGGACAATTTTAATAATTTTCGTCAAGTAACTGGTATATGGAACAGGTACTTGGAACATGCCATCAAAATAGCTCCAGTAAGTCAACCATGGTAGTCTGGCTGGTCTAGCGGTTAGTGCGCGCACCTTCGGTGCACAGGCTCATGAGTTCGAATCTCACCGTGTTCCATGGTGTTTTTCGAACTCACGAGCTTGTGACGGACTATGATCTCACTCAGATGTTAAACGAGTACCCATTTATGGGGATAAATAACACTGCTGAGTGTGATGCTGATCTCATTACCTCAACAAAAAGCAGATAAGATCTTGGAAATAGGATGTCACTAGCACATCCTGCGGCCTTAGTCCAATGCTGGATTGACGCGCCTGTTATTTTTTTTAAGTCAACCAGAACAGATTTTTGTTATGAAAAAAAGGACAATATGATTGCGAAATAAGAAAGAAACTAAATTCCTGACAAATCGGAGCATAATGTTTGAATTAAAACTAGTTTTTATTAAATTAGTTGGGATGTACTCATACTTATGTATTATAGATTTTGTTCAGTCGTTTTTTAGTCATCTAGTTAATTTGTGATGAAAATGGAAGATGCTTTATTTTAAAAGGTTATTGTGCATATTATGTAATTCCAACAAAATATTGACAAACCATTTTATTTACTTAAGAAAAATGTGTATAGATGAACTTATTTTTTTTTGCCATATTAACATTATAAGAACTAGGGGGCTTCGCCCCCTGTTCGCTTCGCTCGCCAACCCCCGGGGCCGAGGCTAATTTCGGGCGCGGCCGAAATTTGGATACCCTTCGCTTGGGCTAAAAGTTTTTTCGGAAAACAAGTTTTGGGCTTGGTCGAAATAAAATTTCAGCTTGCTAACTTCAATACCCACCGAGTAAAACGCGTCGCAACAGACAGACAGACAGACATACGGACATGCTCCAATCGACTCCCCAAGTCATGCTGATCATATATGTATACTTTTTGTATGGTCGGAGATGCTTCCTTTAATGCGTTACAAACTTAATGACAAAGTTACGAGACCGAGTTCTAATCGTGCGAATAGCACGATGAGTGTATACCTTATACCCATGTACAGACCTAGAAGGCACGCAAAACCCAAAATATTCAATTTCATATTTTTTGTTGGGGAGGGAGGGGTAGATGGGTCGGACCTGACACATCTTTATTACCTTGTCAAGACATCCAACGGCTACCATTTGATATTAATTTGAAGTTTTTCGTGACATTCTATCAAAAGATATGACTGAATATAACTTTGTAGGGGAAGTAGGGGTAGGGGTAGTCGGACCTAATCCACTTTCCATCAACTCAAAGTATATGTCAGAATGAGACATTGATCAAAATTTCAAGTCGATAGCGATATTCTACCGAAAGTTATGGCCGAATTAAAATACATATCAAGGAGGGGTAGTTTGTATGGGAGGTAGGGGAACCCGTGGTCCGATTTGACCCATTTTCAATACCGTCCAAGATTTTAGCAAAACAAACATTTGACCAAAATTTCAAACCGCTAGCTTCATTATTTCAGGAGTTATCGTGCTAACAGACAGACACACGGACAGACAGACAGACAGACAGACAGACAGACAGACAGACATGGCTTATTCGATTCAGGGACCGACCCTGATCATTTATATATATACTTTGCCATACCTCCGGTGGCTCCTTTGAGGTGTTACATAATATCGGCGTAACAAAAACAATATACCCTTTCACTCTATGAGCGAAGGGTATAACAACTAGCCAATAAGACATATTTCTCGGTCTTCCCTATAATTAATTCGAAACTTGCGCACAAGAACACGAAGCTCCGCGTGTACAAAACGATTATCCGACCCGTGCTATATTATGTCTGCGAAACATGGACCCTTACGAATTTTCGGGGCCGTTCGCGAGCGAGATCAATCGCGTATCCGGTACAACCATGAGTTGTATCAATTGTACGATGAGCTGGAAGTATCGAAAATCGTGAAGCTTCAACGTCTGCAATGGGCGGGGCATGTACAACGGATGGACGATAATCGCATGCCAAAGAAAGTTATGAAAGCACAACGAATTGACGGAGCGAGGTTGCGTGGACGACCGAGAGCTCGCTGGGAAAACTCCGTAGGTGAAGACGCCCACCAGCTGCATGGCTTCCGAAACAAGGTCACGTAACCGCGACAATTGGAGGTCAACGATTCAGGCGGCCAAGGCCCGACGTCCGGCTGTCGTGCCACATTGATGATGATGAGCATTATAAGAAGCCATGTTTGTTTTCATATCGCCAATTTATTATATATTTGTTTCCTTTTTCAAAAAGACATATATTTTTTAAACACTCTATATTACATACATGCATATGTATGTACATTATATACATTTTCATCTCTAATAGTCCTTTTCAGGGGACCCCTTCGTTGCACTCTACTTATGATGCTACCGTTCAAATCCCAAAAACGCTAATGATTAACAAACATTTGATATTCATAAATCCTTATTTTTTCTTTTGTCTAAATACAACTATATTTACAAGTACATATCTGTTTAATTAGGACAAGTCTTATTGTCCTCTGATAAGAGACAATGTGACGTATTTGTGCAATAAAACCTGACTCATTTGTGTATGCCAACTGATACGAGTGTAGTGTATCCCATTCACATCTCTCTATCACAGACTTCACATGGTAGTTTTCAAAGCTTACACAATGATAAGAGCCTCGTGGCTGGGGAAGGAATAACCTGAATTTCCAAATTTGAATAGAATCATAGATTTGAAGATTTTCATATAGGAAATTATTTATGTGAAAACTGAGAAGAGAGATATACCCGAGGAAGGAGACAAGACAAACCTAATATGTCAAGACCGTCGAGGATGGTGTATTTGTTTGCTGGAAGGCCGTATTGTTTGTTGGATGTGAAAACACAGGAAAGTCCAGGACATTTTGTATTATTGTATACCTACTTTTGTTTACATGGCATACAATGTATTGTTTTGAACAAAGAAAATAGATAATAATGTGGGCTGGATGCTAATGATATTTTTAAGGAATATAATGGAATTTAGAGAAGTGGAGTAGCACACGAAATTTATGAATACGGGAGAAGTACTGATGAATTTCACACGGTTATTATAATTGTTTAAAAATTCAATACATATAATAATTTTAGTCTAATTTAAGATATGATCAAAATTATTCAATTAAATTATACATAACTTTTATGTACAATACAGAGTGCCTGGATACTACCGCTGAAAGGTACCGAAAAATGATCCCTCCTGTGATTTCAAGCAAGAAAGTTGCACGGGACATAATTCGGATTCTTAACACTTTTCACTCATTTTCACAAGTAACTACTTTTGTCTATGCGGTTTCTATATATTAATCATGAGGGGTGTAACAACAAGCTTACCTTAATCGTTTCGCTTCATCTATGAACGGCCGTTTTTGACTTTCTGTCAACAACTTCCATTCGGCACCCAGTCTTTTCGATATCTCTGAATTATGCATTTTCGGATTATCCTGTGCCATTTTTCTTCGTTGTCCACGCGACCAAACCATAAATGCATTCATTGGACGTTTAATGTGATCCGGTGGATGAGTTTGCTTTCCAGTCATATTGAAAGTTAATGTTGTCGATTCTGTTAATCGTGCTGATATCAATGTTGTCATAATAAGAATTTGTCTGAAATCAGCAAATTAGAAAAAAAATCAGTTAAATACTTTAAGGAAGGCCGTATTCCCGTAAGGGGGAAGATAAAGGTTGAAAGGCTCCGGCTAATTCCTATATCTTCTTCAGTTGTGGCAAAACTGCGGACCCTTAGCTATTTTAGAGTGAACGCCTTCGGCCAATTCCTATGTCTCTCTACGGGGCGTTACTTTCCCGCATTATCCGAGTAACCGCTGCGCCTGAGTGCTGTATTAACATCTGCAACGTCCCAGGTTACTTAACGTGATAGGTGACAGAAAACATTTAATTCAACCACTAAAGCAGTATCTTCGAGGCATGCCCATGATGGCCTTTACTCAACGATTAAACCCTATCATGGTTTAGCGATGTGCCGACAACTCATCCTAAGAAAAACTTCAAGTCAAGAAACCTGAAACAAAAGCCTCGGATTGGACGGATACAAAACAACGACGACCCCGCAAACGAACAATTGATTACTCTTTTGGATCCTGGAATGTACGCTCCCTGAATAGACCGGAGGCCTTATGGGCCCTCCTGGATCAGGTAGAACAATACAAGCTGAGCATAGTTGCAATCCAGGAAACTAAATGGCTCAAAAGCGAGGTTAACGACCTCAATTCGCACACTATTTTTACGAGTGGTAAAGAGGAGTGCAACAAGAAGTTTGGAGTAGCTCTCATCGTGGGTAGCTCAAGCAGCTCAAGAACCACGTTATCGGCTTCAAACCCATCAACGAGCGGCTATGTGCAATCCGCATTAAGACTCGTTTCGCTAATCTCTGGCTCATTATGCCCCCACAGAAGTAAAAGAAGACGCGATTAAGGACGAGTTCTACAACGACCTAGAAACACTCTTCGACTCACTTCCATCAAACGACGCCAAGCTGCTGCTAGGAGACTTTAACGCCAAAGCCGGAAACGAAAGCTGGCATAGGGGAACTACACAACAACAATAACGGTCAGCGACTTGTCGACTTCGCGATCGGCAGAAATCTGGTCATAAGCTTTACATGCTTCCCTCATCGACGAATCCATAAACAGACCTGGAAGTCCCCAGATGAATACACCGTGAACCAAATCCACCACGTACTGATCAGTAAGAGATGGGCTTCTACTGTCTTAGATGTTCGATCCTATCGAGGAGCCAACTGCGACTCCGATCACTATTTGGTGAAGACGACCTACTGGTGCAGAATCTCTTCGGTGCACCTAACGAGAATCAACCCTGCCAATATCTTCGAGGTTGACAATTTGATTGATGATGCCACGACGGCTGCATATACTACAGCACTCGAGGAAAAACTGTCGCCCATGCTTGATAACATCAATAATTTAGGCATCCATGAGTTCTGGGAGGAGCTCAAAGACAGCATCAAAGGAGTCGCAGAAGAGGTCGTGGGCTATAAATGCCGGCGCAGACGAGCAGACTGGTTCGACGACGAATGCAGGGCCTTGATCGAGGCGAAAAATGAAGCCTATCGCCAATACACACAACGCGCATCCCGAGCCAAGAACGAAAGCTACAACGAACTTCGGCGAGTATCTAATAGGTTAATTAGACGTAAGAAACGCAAATATTTTGACGAGCAGTTACAGCAAATAAACCAAAGATTAGCCAGTAAAAACATTAGACAGGCGTACAAACTTATATATAATGTCAAGAACGGATATCAACCCAGGGCAAGCCTATGTAAGGATAAGGAGGGTAGCGACATCGAAAGCGTCAACAAACGATGGGCCTCGCATTTTGAAGAGCTCCTCAATGCACCATCAACATCCCCCGCGGAGCCAGCTCTTGAGCTGTTAGCCGAACCAGGCCCATCCGTTCTACCCCCAACAGTGGAGGAGGTGAGTCTTGCCATACAGTCGCTTCAAAATAATAAAGCGCCCGGCGCTGACGAGATCCCAGCAGAACTGCTGAAGCATGGTAGAACGTGCCTGACCAACACTATACATGTGCTACTGCTGAAAATATGGAGCGACGAGGTAATCCCCGAAGATTGGCGCAAAAGCATAATCTGCCCAATCCACAGAAAGGGTCACAAGCCGAAGTGTGAGAATTACAGAAGCATATCATTAGTTTGTACGGCCTATAAGATTTTATCGAAAATTCTTGAAAAGAAAATTAATCCGTACGCAAAACCAATCATTGGCGAGTATCAAGGCGGCTTCAGACCTGGTCGCTCAACGACCGATCAGCTTTTCACAGTGAAGCTATTACTTCAAAAGTGCTGGGAATATAATATCGACATATTCGTGCAGTTTATTAAAATTATAATAAACTACGGGTTTTGTAGTTGCCGGGATCGAAAAACATTAAGGTGCTGGTGTTGTGTTGCCTCCAATTGATCCACGAAAAATTAAAAATGAGGGTTAATGTTTCATATAATCAATATATTTCGGGCTTCGCCCATCATCAGGATCGTAATCTAAAAACATTAACAAATTATAATGATGTATTGTTAAATGACCGAAAAGTAATTTTTACCTAACTATCACGGAAAGATTACACCATAAAACAAAAATTGTAAAAAACGCGAAAAACACAAAAAATTACGTTTACAACAATGGTTGTCAAATTGACATAAATATCACAGATTTTTCATGATGTCAAACAGATATACATATATGTACATATTATTGGATACAGATGTAAAAATATCACAGGTGTTGGATTGCAGAAATAAAGGTACATTTACACTTACATAATAAATAAATAAATAGATTTCAAAGTAAATTATTTTTAATTAAGTTAATGTATGTGCTAGAATAGTGTTTTTTATCGCTCTTTTCATTGCACGTTTTTTCCTCATATTTGATGATTTGGTTAACTTCGTGGATTTGAAGTTTGCCCTTATTACGCTCATTTCTTAAAATTTGGGCATCAGCGAAGTTAAATGTATGCTGGTTAAGTATCGCGTGCTTTGCAAGAGCAGATAAATTATTGTTGAGCGTTTTTTTCGTATCATTTTGGTGTTGACTGATACGAGTACCTAATTTCTGGATAGTTTCTCCGATGTACGTTCTATCACACATTTCACAGTCGATTTTATATACGACCCCGGACTTATCTTCTTTCGGGATTTTATCTTTCAAGTTTGCAAACATTTCTCCGTTTTTTTTGATGAGGACGCATTGCTAGTTTTAAATCCGGTATGAAATATTTGCAAGATCTGGAGATGGAACTGCTAAGCCCTGGAATGTATGTGAGAGACGAATAGTGTTGAGTGGTGGTATTCTCCGTATTTTCTGCCGTAGTCGTGTTGCCTTCAAAGGACAGGAACGCATAGCTTGTTGAATTGGAAGTGTTTCTACTATTTCTGACTTCATTCACCAATCTATTAATCATCTTGGTTGGATAGTTGTTTTTTCGCAAGATATTATGAATCCTTATCAAGTTATCATTCCAGAATAATTTGTGGCTTATCCTGAAAACCTTTCGGATGAATGATTTTACCGTATTGGTTTTCATTTTGATTGGATGGTTAGAATAGAAATTTAGCAATCGATTCGACGCAATTGGCTTATAGTACCAATTTGTGATTATCTTGCAATTTTCAGTACGATATAGACTAATATCAAGATAGTCAAGTTTTCCATCATTTTCGACCTCGTATGTAAAGCGAATGTTCGGATGATAAGCATGTAGTGCCTCTAACATAGCTGGTATTTTGTCCTCAGGTATTGCGGTGATGTGGTCATCTACGTACGAGTTCCAAAATAATGGAATAAAATCGATCTTTAGTAGGGCTTCATTGATCAGGTCTTCTAAAACGCGTTCAACAAGAATGCCATTAAGAATTCTACACAATTTGTTAAAAAAATTATTAAACGAACGATTCCAAACGACCATAAATTGATTTCGTTTGATGTGACTAATTGTTTTACAAACATCCCGACGAATTTGGCACTAAAGATCATTGAACGAGATTTTGACCGATGTGTTAGTGAGCACACAAAAATTCCAAAGAAGGAATTCATGAATTTATTACGATTCTGTCTAATAGACTGTAACTATTTTTGTTATAAAAATCGTTTTATGTCTATGAAATCTGGCCTTTTCATGGGATCCAGTCTAGCGCCCATTCTTGTTGAACGCGTTTTAGAAGACCTGATCAATGAAGCCCTACTAAAGATCGATTTTATTCCATTATTTTGGAACTCGTACGTAGATGACCACATCACCGCAATACCTGAGGACAAAATACCAGCTATGTTAGAGGCACTACATGCTTATCATCCGAACATTCGCTTTACATACGAGGTCGAAAATGATGGAAAACTTGACTATCTTGATATTAGTCTATATCGTACTGAAAATTGCAAGATAATCACAAATTGGTACTATAAGCCAATTGCGTCGAATCGATTGCTAAATTTCTATTCTAACCATCCAATCAAAATGAAAACCAATACGGTAAAATCATTCATCCGAAAGGTTTTCAGGATAAGCCACAAATTATTCTGGAATGATAACTTGATAAGGATTCATAATATCTTGCGAAAAAACAACTATTCAACCAAGATGATTAATAGATTGGTGAATGAAGTCAGAAATAGTAGAAACACTTCCAATTCAACAAGCTATGCGTTCCTGTCCTTTGAAGGCAACACGACTACGGCAGAAAATACGGAGAATACCACCACTCAACACTATTCGTCTCTCACATACATTCCAGGGCTTAGCAGTTCCATCTCCAGATCTTGCAAATATTTCATACCGGATTTAAAACTAGCAATGCGTCCTCATCAAAAAAACGGAGAAATGTTTGCAAACTTGAAAGATAAAATCCCGAAAGAAGATAAGTCCGGGGTCGTATATAAAATCGACTGTGAAATGTGTGATAGAACGTACATCGGAGAAACTATCCAGAAATTAGGTACTCGTATCAGTCAACACCAAAATGATACGAAAAAAACGCTCAACAATAATTTATCTGCTCTTGCAAAGCACGCGATACTTAACCAGCATACATTTAACTTCGCTGATGCCCAAATTTTAAGAAATGAGCGTAATAAGGGCAAACTTCAAATCCACGAAGTTAACCAAATTATCAAATATGAGGAAAAAACGTGCAATGAAAAGAGCGATAAAAAACACTATTCTAGCACATACATTAACTTAATTAAAAATAATTTACTTTGAAATCTATTTATTTATTTATTATGTAAGTGTAAATGTACCTTTATTTCTGCAATCCAACACCTGTGATATTTTTACATCTGTATCCAATAATATGTACATATATGTATATCTGTTTGACATCATGAAAAATCTGTGATATTTATGTCAATTTGACAACCATTGTTGTAAACGTAATTTTTTGTGTTTTTCGCGTTTTTTACAATTTTTGTTTTATGGTGTAATCTTTCCGTGATAGTTAGGTAAAAATTACTTTTCGGTCATTTAACAATACATCATTATAATTTGTTAATGTTTTTAGATTACGATCCTGATGATGGGCGAAGCCCGAAATATATTGATTATATGAAACATTAACCCTCATTTTTAATTTTTCGTGGATCAATTGGAGGCAACACAACACCAGCACCATAATATCGACGTATACCAAATCTTTGTAGACTTCAGGCAGGCATACGACAGTATCGAAGTGTACTGTAGCTGAATTTTGGTATACCGGCAAAGTTAGTGCGACTCACAAGGCTGACGATGACTAATACCGTCTCGCAGGTTTGCAGAATCGAATCACCGACCTATTTGAAACTCGTACTGGACTCAAGCAAGGCGACGGGCTGGCGCCGACGCTCTTCAACCTGGCTCTTGAGTATGTGATTCGAGCCATGAATTTGGACAGCAGCGGAACGCTACTCATTAAATCGACTCAACTGGTAGCCTACGCCGACGATATCAACATCATGTCTCGAAGATTGGGTGATGCAGAAAGCCTTCTGCATAACCTCAATAACGCCGCAAAGGAAGTTGGACTACATATCAACGAAAGCAAAACAAAGGCCATTATGCAATCGAAAACAAGGACGCCAGCAAATTCAAGCATCACAGTGGGGGACCTTAATATCGAGTATGTAGACAACTTCAACTATCTGGGTTGTAACTTATCAAAGGACGCCAACGAAACCGACGAAATTAAGCGACGGATACAACTAGCCAATAAGACATATTTCTCGGTCCTCCCTATAATTAATTCGAAACTTGCGCACAGGAACACGAAGCTCCGCGTGTACAAAACGATCATCCGACCCGTGCTATGTTATGGCTGCGAAACATGCACCCTCACCTAAGCCTCCGACATTTTGCTAGACCGATTCGAACGAAAGGTCCTTCGGCGAATTTTCGGGGCCGTACGGGAGCGAGATCAATCGCGTATCCGGTACAACCATGAGCTGTATCAATTGTACGATGAGCTGGAAGTATCGAAAATCGTGAAGCTTCAACGTTTGCAATGGGCGGGGCATGTACAACGGATGGACGATAATCGCATGCCAAAGAAAGTGATAAACGCACAACGAATTGACGGAGCGAGGTTGCGTGGACGACCGAGAGCTCGCTGGGAAAACTCCGTAGGTGAAGACGCCCACCAGCTGCTGGGCTTCCGAAACTGGAGGACAAGGTCACGTAACCGCGACAATTGGAGGTCAACGATTCAGGCGGCCAAGGCCCAACGTCGGGCTATCGTGCAACATTGATGATGATGAATGGTATTGATTGGTTGAAAATGCCCCGTTATTGGGCGCCTTCGTACGATTATTTAAGGCTTGCTCATAACGCCTGACTGCAGAAGTTATCGGTTAGACAAGTGCCTGAATTGATTCAGTTATGACGCCGGACTATGAGAGGTTCTAAATGCAGGCCTGAATAGACCTCAGGAGAAAGTGAAAATGATTTTTATTTCGAATCCGAACATGGTTCCACAATTTTCCTCTGCCATTTTGTTTTTATACCCTTCGCTCATAGAGTGAAAGGGTATATTAACTTTGTCATGAAGTTTGTAACGCATTGAAGGAAGCATCTCCGACCATATAAAATATGTATATATATGATCAGCGTGACGAGCTGAGTCGATTGGACGATGTCCGTCTGTCCGTCTGTCCGTCTGTCTGTCTGTTGCGACGCGTTTTGCTCGGCCAGTTTAAAAGCTATGGAGCTGAAACTTTGCACACATGCTTCTTTTTGTTGCAGGCAGTTTGTATGTTTGAATCGCTGAAATCCGACAAGGGGGTCGTGGGGCTGCCATACAAACCTACCCCCCAAAATTAGGTTCTTCTTAGAAAAACTTTTTTATTTATGCATCAATTTCAATAAAATTTCACACAAATGTGTTTTCATTGCTGACACACAATATATGTAAAAATCGACCAAATCGGACAATGGGGTCGTGGGGCTGCCATACAAACCTAGACCCCCAAATTAGGTTCTTCTAAGAAAAACTTTTTTATTTTCTCATCGATTTCAATCAAATTTCGCACAAATGTGTTTCAAGTTACATTACAAAACATATGTAAAAATTGACCAAATCAGACCATGGGGTCATGGGGCTGTCATACAAACCTAGCTCCCCAAATTAAGTTCTTCTAAGAATATTTTTTTTTTATTTATACACCAATTTCAACAAAATTTCACACAAATGTGTTTCTATTGATGACACAAAACATATGTATGAATAGATGGAGTCGGACCATGTGGTCATGGGGCTACCATACAAACCTAGCCCCCCAAATCAAATTTTTCAAAGAAAAAACGTTTTTATTTGCACACCAATTTCAATCAAACCTCAGAAAATTATATTTCTATTGATGCCACATAACAAACGTGGAAATAAATGAAATCGGACTATGGGGTCGTGGGGCTGGCATATAAACCCAACCCCAAAATTAGGTTCTTCGAAGAAAAACTTTTTTATGTATCCACCATTTTCAACCAAATCTCATAGAAATGTGTTTTAATTGATGCCACAAACATACGTAAAAATTTATGGAAAGGCCATGCGTTCGTAGGGCTGCCGTACAACCCCCTCCCCTTTGGTTCTTCTAAGAAACCCACATCCCCCGCTTCTCCCATTAAATCTTCGCCACGGCACTTATATGAAAATTCAAGGAAAAGCATGGAAGCGGGGAGGACTAAACACAAGTCATAGATACGCCCCAAAAAACTTTTAGCCCGAGGGAAGCGAAGGGTATCCAAATTTCGGCCGCGCCCGAAATTAGCCTCGGTCTCGTTTTTTTATATTAATGTTTGCTTCCCCGATCATTGGTTCATCGTCAAAATCGGGTAATCGAAAATAAATACATAAAGTGGACTATTGTGAAACCATTTTTGGATTTAATTTTACGGAATTCCCCAGCGTTTCCTACGTATTCCGCGATAGTTAATAAGTATTTGCATTGAAAGATTTTTTTTTCACTTTCGCCCGAGGTCTAAAAACCTCTTTATATGGATGACCGGTTTACCGCTGAATGACAAAGAAACAATTTGTATACATACACAGGGTGTCTGGAAACTACCAGCAAAAAAGTGTACGGAACATACCCCTAATTCTTAACCCTTTAGCTGCCACAGGCATTTGATGATTTTTGAAAAAATCATATTCTTACACGACTAAAACCTCAATATCTCCAAAGCTTTATACTATAGCTAGAATGGCGAAATAAGATGATTATTCCTTCTCAGTACCGATTGCGTATTTAGGAACCCTAGTTCAGTTTGTCCCCACGCAGGTGACGAAATCGATTAGCTTTTCTAGTGGCCAAGTACCAAAAAACCCTCATCGATTTCGTCCTCCGAAAGTGGAGGAGCTCGCATAGAGTTTCAAGTACATTTTGCGTCGAAAGCAGCCAAAAACCCTTGTTCAACTCGTCCCCACGCAGGTGACGAAATCGATTAGCTTTTCTAGTGCCTAAACCGCCGAAAACCCTCACTTTACTCGTCTCTTTTTCTGGGGACGAACTCGCGTTTTATTATCCAGTACATTTTTCGTATAAAACAGCAATAAAACCTTGTTCAGGTCGTCTCCTTGAAAGTGACGTGTCTTCTAAATAGTGAAGGTTTTGGAAAGAATTTCTTGCGAAACATATTGTTATTCCCATTTGTTTTTTTTTTAATACAGATTTAAGTATGCTTGGCAAAGCTGCAAACCTTTAGATGAGAATTTTAGGACAAATTTACTTGAAATAAAATCCTTTTTTGGCAAAAAAATTGCAAGGTGGAAATAATGTTTTTTTCTGCTTCTGTGTCTATTGTCATTCAATTTATTTAGTCTCCATCAAATGCATTTCCGCTTTACAAACTGCAAATTTGAGTTTCGAACTCAGAAAATTATGTGTTTCGCAGTAACTCCGCACTACTACAATGTACTGAATTTCTTGCTAATTGACAGTTAGTCATCATATTTGAATAATAAAGAGAGAAAAAAGTATATGGCGCTTTATGGTATTTCAATGATGTTTTATTTGAATAGTACTAACCGCCAATTATCAAGCAATTCAGTACATTATAGTAGTGCTGGGTTACTGCGAAAACACATAATATTCTGAGCTCAAAACTTAAGTTTTCAGTTTGTAAAGCGGAAATGCATTTGCTGCAGCCTCAGTTCAATTCAATTCAATTAAATTCAGCCTTTATTACTAATGTTAATTCACAAAAACAATTATTTACAATTATTATTTACAATTATTATTTACAATTAAAGATTTGATATTCTATTCCATTTATTCGTTATTGTTACGAGTGCATTTTTATCTTAATTTTTATTATTATTTATTATTCTACTGTATTATTTTATTTTTATTTAATATTATGTGATTTTCGTTTATGTTTTTCATTTTTAAATATGTATTTATGGTTTTATTTCATTGGTAAACATTAGTTTGTCGCAGCGACATAGGCCTCCTCTAGATTCCTCCATTTTGTTCTGCCGAGTGCTCCAGCTATCTTTCGAATATCATCTATCCATCTTCGTTTTTGTCGGCCTCTTCTACTTTTCGCATCTCTTGGGTACCAGTCCGTTATGTATTTAGTCCATTTGTCGCTTTTACTTCTTGTCATATGTCCTGTCCAGCGCCATTTTGATTGTCTCGCTCTTCGTGCCACATCAAGAACTTTCGTTTTTCCCCTTATAGTCGAATTTTTTTGTTTGTTTTTTAATTTTATATTGAGAATACTTCTCTCCATTCGTCGTTGGCATACTTGAAGTCTTTGACAGTTTTTCTTGGTGAGTGTCCATGTCTCGCAACCATATGTCAGTGTAGGCAAGATGCAAGTGTTGAAGAGTTTGCTTTTCTGCTGCAGGCTAAAGTCTCCACTTTTGAATATTTCTTTTAGAGACCAATACCTTTTCCAGCCCCAACTAATTCGTCGGTCTATTTCCTTCTCCACTTGATTAGTCGGTGAGATTATCTGGCCAATATACACATACTCGTGTACGTATTCAATTTCTTTGTGATCAACCACAATTCTTCTCTGCGTGCCATTAGCATTATCTTCATCTTATCCATGTTCATTGTAAGTCCGACAATTTTACTTTGAGACGCTAGCTCCTGAATCATATCTTGTAATTCATTTGCACTTTCAGCGAAGAGTACAATGTCATCCGCGAATCTTAAGTGGTGAAGACGGGTTCCATTGATATTGACACCGTACTTGTCCCAATCAAGGTTTCTGAATACATGTTCCAGTACAGCACAGAAAATCTTTGGTGACAACGGATCTCCCTGACGCACTCCTTTCTCTATTTTAAACGCGTCTCCAGTCTTTTCTAATCGAATTTTTGCTGTACTTGTTTCGTAAATTCGGCGGGTAATCGATATGTATTTCAGCGGTATTCCTTGTAGTCGTAAGGCTTCCCAGATATGGTAATGTTTAAGAGAATCGAAAGCTTTACTGTAGTCTACGAATGCAATACACAGTGGCGTAGGATACTCATTGCATTTCTCAATCAGCTGTCGGACTACGAGAATGTGATCTAAAGTTGAAAAATCCTTACGAAATCCTGCTTGATCTTTTGGTTGGTTTTCGTCTATAGTTTTCGTTATCCGATTTAGTAGGACTTTTGAAAATATTTTGTACACTGTTGAGATCAGACTAATGGGTCGATAGTTAGCCTCAGTTAGATAAGCGGCAATAATCCCTTATTTTACTTTATAAATTGATTGTCAATAGATACAGAAGCGGTAACACAGTCTAAAAAAACATTATTTCCACCTTGCAATTTTCTTAACAAAGCATTTTAAATATTCAAGTAAATTTGTCCTAAAGTCCTTATCTAAAGAACTGGCAACTTTGCCAAGCAGACTCAAATCTGTATAAAAAGAAACAAGTCGGAATAACAATATTTTCATCAAGAAATCCTTTCCAAAACCGTTGCCAGCACTCACTATATATAGGAGACGAAAAAAACTAGGATTTTGAGTTATTTAGGTACTCGCAAAGTTTATCGATCACGTCACTTTCAAGAAGACGAGCTGAACAAGGTTTATTGCTGTTTTATACGAAAAATGTACTAGAAACCCTATGCGAGTACGTCCCTAGAAAAATAGACGAGTAAGGTGAGGGTTTTCGGCGGTTTAGGCACTAGAAAAGCTAATCGATTTTGTCCCCTTGCGTGGGGACGAGTTGAACAAGGGTTTTTAGCTGTTTTCGGCGCAAAATATACTCGAAACCCTATGCGAGCTCGTCCATTTTCATGGGACGAAATCGATGAGGGTTGTGGCCAGTTTTGACACTAGAAAAGCTAATCGATTTCGTCCCCAAGCAGGTGACGAACTGAACTAGGTTTCCTAAATACGCGTACCGTATTTTTATTATTATTATGAAATTATGTGATGCTTATTATAAGTAAACCTATCACCTAGCTATAGTAACCTCTTTATTAATTCTCTCCTCGCACAAGCATAGCTCTTGAGGAGAGACGCAAAACACAACCCAAATTATATATACATATATTGTATTAGATATAAGATGAATTTGCAAATAAATTTGAATATAATGTTGCAAGCACTTTCCTATCCGCACATGTAAGGAAATTTTGGACCACGCCGAGATTCGATCTCTGGACCTCTAGATTAATAGCATCGTAGCGACTCAACCAAGTGAGCCACAGAGCGGGTAATTATATTAAGATGATTATAACAGCCAACAAATTTACCCAAAGAATAAGACCAACTACACTAAAATCAGATAAGAGGTTTGGGTTTGGGTTTAACAGAAATTCAAACTGAAATTTTTGATATTTAACCCAAAAAGAAATGATTTTTCCTTCTCAATTTTCTCCAACTTCTGCCATGGTGAGGTGGTTATTCTATTCTTTTATAAATTGGCGCATAGTCTTACGATCATATCTGTCTTAAATAATTTTATTCTAGCTCTATTATTTCTAACAGCTTTACTGGGTTAATTTGACATAGTTTGAAATTTTTTTTACCAAAATTGCAGAAGTTTGAATTGATTGAATTCTAGCTAAAATTAACCCTAGTTTTCTACACTTAACGTATCAAAACTGTTAGAGATAATGAAGCTAGAATAAAATGATGCACGGAAGATATGATTGCAAGTCAATTTTTAAAAGAATCGTACTAGAACCTCACCTTGGCAGAAGTTGGAGAAAATTGAGATGTTTTTGGGTCAAATCACACAAATTTGATTTTGAAGCTCTATAAAAACCAAACCTCTTATTCAATTTTAGTGTGGTTAGTATTACTTTGCCTGTGGCAGCTAAATGGTTAAAAATCAGGGGTATATACTTATTTTTTTTTGCTGGAAATCACATTAAAAATCACAATCCGGTGCCTTTATGCGGCAGTTTCCGGACACGTTGTATACCATAATTATGACTCATTGACCGACTGTGATTCATTCTCCTCAAAATCCATCATTAGTCTAATATTAAATCTATACGTCCAGAAATTGCAATGTTATCAATAGCATACTGAGTTACCGGTTTGTCGGTAGAAAATACACACTTTTGATCTATCGCAGAGTAGTGGAATTAGTAATTATAAATGTTTCTAGAATTTAACAGATTATTGTCCTACTTCAATAATATAAATTAAATTTACCTCAAATAATAAGAACTAAGCCGACACTGTCATTGTTCAACAAACGTTCAGCAAAAAATTCGTTAAAAACACATTTTCGGTTTCACTTTTATTTTTTGTTTATGCACAAATCCCACAAATTTTTAATTTATATTCACCCAAGCTAAATTGTAAATTTACAAAATGAATTTCACAATTTTTTTTAGTTATTATTAAAATTTCTTTCACCTTTTCACTTCACTACTGATAAGCCAAGCTCAATGAAAATTGCAAAGCCTGCGATGATGTTCACAGATTACCGCCGAATGGCACAATGTTCCGACGATTACTATTATTGAAAACACAACTTACAGGATACCGTGCACGCGACCATTCTTTACGAGATATCCGTTATCGCTGATAGTCGTCGTGTTGTACACTGTCTACTGATATCTCCGGTTAGTCAAAATACACTTCTTACCGTTCTATAACCGTACTCGAGAGTGACAAATAGACAACTGCGCGACGTATCAGTGCCTTGTTATCGCGTCGCGGCGTCTTCCCAACTGTACACTGAAAAGCACGTTCTAGACTCCTTCCGTTCATCTCCACTACTAATACAAAATCCTTAAAAATTGGAGTATACATAGACTTGTATGTATACAGGCCCAGCTTGTAAATAAAAAGAGCTCAGTCGTCTTCTTTTCCTTTTATTTATTTCGGATATGGTCATTCTATTTATGTACTTATTCTATACAGAACGTGCCATTACTTAGACACATAAGTAGATATCTATAAATTTTGCGATTAGATACGACAGTTATAACATCGTTCTTCTTATTGTCATCTTTTCCCGCCAAATTTGTTGAACAATGGCGGCCAACGTGGGGATTTATGTAAAATGTGTTTCTTCTCTTTTGTTTGCCTTGTGTATGACAAAACAATATGATTTGCGCAAGTCTGACATTTTCCTTTCAAACATAAAAAGGACACCCTCTCGATTAAGGATTTTGTTTACATTTTCTCATTCCCTTGTACTTTCTTCCACGTATAAGGGGGGCCCAGCATCCCCAACCGATTGACATGCGCGACAATTTGAAAATTGGCCAATGATTGTTTCGGGCAGGAGTGGTTTTTCTTCGTGAAAAGGATTTGTGTTAATGTCATACGAACGTTGTTATAAGATCAGACGAATGGATTGGGTGGAATGTAATATTCTTCTCCGCGCTGTGGTTGTCGAAAGGTCCGTTGTTTTCATTGATGGTTAAGGTTTTTGTCTTCGCATACATATTTCTTTGAATGTGTATACGTATACATAATGATGGGGTTGGTAGGAAAAAAAAAATGTTTTTGGGGTCAGAATACAAAGGAGTGACAAACACCAGTGTATGCTTTTCTTTGGAGAAGAATAAGGACATTCAACAGGTTGTCGGTTTTGGCATTTTATGCTGGTAAGTGTTATCATGTGGATACAAAAGGATATGGTGAAATTTGATAGCTTTCTCATACTCAAATACATATGGGGAAATGATAATTTGTGTTGTGTCAGGAAAATGGAAAGGGTCTTGAAGAATAAATTTATTATTGATATGAGCAAAAAGTTATGATCATAGTAAAGTTACGGTTTTACATATTAACAAAAAAGAAAAAAAAAAAACAAATCGAGAATTTTCGCACTTTCTATTAAATGAGACTTCGTGGTCCAATTCTGGCCTCAATGTTAAGATGACAGGGGCGTAGCCAGGGGTGGAGTCCACGGGGCTCGGAACGCTCCCGAAATGTTCGTAATGATAATATAGAATTTCAAATAATGCATCTCATTTTAATTAATTAATCAGTGCAACCACCGAGGGACTCCAGGACCACCAATGGTACTTTGTATAGAAAATGAATAGCCACTCATAAAACACTTGGTTTTTTATTTTTTAAGTAATTCTATAACCGCCCAGGGGGTTCACCCAGGGCCGGATTTAACCTGTATGCCGCCCCTGGGCAGTAGGCAAATCGCCGCCCTCTGCCATTAGTCATTTTTTTTCCAGTAACCCATGTCTATGTTTTGCTGATTGCGGACGTAACCAAAGGTCCTTTCAGAAAGTATTTAAAAAGCATTCTCATTGTCACACCTCGTAGTATTTTTGAGATGTCCTTTGTCTAATGTAATTAACCTAAGTTCCGATTTCGAGATTTTTTTGAATTTTTGGGATAAAAAATAAATTTAACAAAATTTTTTAAAATGTTAGCTCGGAATGTTATTCAGCAAAAGCCATTAGGTATCGCTTTTATACGCTTTGCTGGTTTTTTGTAATCTTGAAACGATTTATTGTAAATGCAATTTTCAATTTTTCTACACTGACAACGTGACAATTTTAACCTAAAATTTGTGAAAAATTCACGTCACTGTTGCTTCTCATCCAATTTAAAGTGGGGAAAAACTTAATGGACGTGTTACTTTTCTAGAAGTCTGACGGGTTCAAAAATGTAAAAATACCGGCGTACAGAGGGCTGCGCCCGCAATGCATAGTGAATATTTTTTGTACATATATTTTATAAGCAATAGATAAGAATTGTGCACAGCATTAATTAAATGCTTCCTGTAAATCTATTTTTGGATTGGTCTAAATAAACGCGTTCCAGAATGAAAGGCGCTAGTTCCACCTTTAATTAGACCAATCCAAAAATAGATTTACTATTTACCCAGTTGACATAAAAGTACTCCAAGGCAAATCTACAGGCATTTTTCGATTTAAGATTTCTGATAGCCTTTGAGCAAAAAGGAACTAAGGCAAAAACGTAAGGATGGCTTGGCTTTATATATGAACTGAATTATTAGCTGCAAATCTACTGTTACTGTTTTTTTAATCATGGAAAAGCAACTAATATGAAATGATTCCATTGTGTCCCCTGACATAAGAGCCCATACGCAAGCTTTCCTATGAGTATTGAACAATTATTCTTCTGCAGCTATTCAGGGACACCCTGTATCTTGGTCCTACAAACTTCAAAAATATTTGTGGCAAACACTATTACCATTCTATGCATTTCCACAAAATTTCATGTTCATTGTTTCATCAAGTTAAAAGATAGGCATTGAAGAAATGCTTAAGAGGCTTCCCTTGCATTGTGAAAGGCCCTTACTAAATACTTACTTGGCTACATTTCCGGTTTGGATACAGTTATTCGAATGAAAATTTGTAGACATATTCTATATGTAATTTTCTAGAAACCCTTAGCAGGATTTTCATATTTGAAAACCTAAGATGGGCTACACACGAACAAATTGAAATTTTACAAATTTACTGTTATTTACATTTCCTTAGCAAAAGTCAACAGTCTTAATATTTAACGTATATGAGGCCGTACTGACCCATCTTTGTGCAAAGTTTCATATCGATCCCTATAACGGTTTAGAAAAACGGAGGTCGAAAAGGAAGTTTAACTTTAAACGCCAATAACTTGTTTACCGTTACTCCAAACTAAAATTTTTTAACTGATATGAGATGTAATCGTTTAGGTCTTTGATTTAAATACCCATACGTCAATATCCGATAAAAACTAAAACAGTCAACTTTTTTTAAACGTTCGGGACACCCTGTTAACTTCTTCCTACTAACTTCTAAAGTATTTGTGCCAAAGACTGTAACCATTCTACACATTCCTACCAAATTTCATGACAATCGGTTGAGCCGTTCGCGAGTTATTTAGTGAACAGACGGACAGACGGACAGACGGACAAAATCGATTTCATAAGGGTTTTTTGAAAAAATATTTTCTAAAAAACCCTAAAAAGTGAAGCATTTTTTTGCGGGATAGAGAAATTAAACTTTTCCCTATAAACAAAGCAAAACTCTTCAGGCGCGTCAATGCAGCTAAAGACCTACATTGTTTATTGGGTGTGACAAGGCAAAGACGGTACATTCCGTTAAAAAAATAAAAACAACTTAAGCGCTATCTGAAATCTTTTAAAACAGAACCATGACTGGATCCTATCAAATGGTTCAGTAAAAACGATTTTTTTCCACGGGATCAACAGGAATATAAAAAAAAGTGATTCGGTGAGTTGCTTCGTTGGAGGCGATTTACACACTTTTGTATTTTAGAACGCTCGTAGTGAAATCGCTCGCCGCCAATGTAGGTTCAGAAGTTAATTGATTGTTAAGCCCGAAAGCTGCTCGAGGGGACGCAACTCCAGTTTGGGTAACAACCTCCAGTCATCTCGAGCTAGGCACACTATTTGCTAAAGACTTCCCAATAGCAGGTGTGACAGATTTTCCTTCGGTCCCCTTAAAGGTTAACCCCCACGCTGAATTCAGACGTGCATACTCCGGTTCGTTTAACAATCGGCTTAAAGTGATTTGTAGTGCTGCTTTTCACATCCTGATGAGGGTCCTACAGCATACTAGTCAGCAATGCGACTCGGGCCGAGTGGTCATCAATGCACAAAATACTAAGGGCTATGCTCACCAAAAATCAGTGTACCATGCCAAACAGATATCCTGGGTCACATGGACATAGACTCCGTGGTCGGATGTAAAATTGAACAGTGACATCTGTGTCCTTGTTCAAAGTAAAGCCGCAATGCTATCTAGGTCACTTCTAGTCTAACCAAATCACCCCTTTCGGAATGAATGCTTTTAGTAGAATTGAATTTTGCTTGAAGGATAAAAATTTAAAGGCGAAGCATCATAACATTTGGCGCCGTACAGGGCCGGATATCTTTGTTATGCCTCCTCTGGGCCGTAGTTAAATTACCACCCTATATCACGTGTTATGCCTTGAAGTAAACCAAGAGTGTACATAATATAGTGTGAAGATTTCCATAGAGTTTATGGAAAAAAATCAGTATCGCAAAAAAAAAAATAGTTAGTTCCCGGCTAATTAAACTGAAAAAACATGGAGTGATAGTAATATATGTACCTACATGTTTTGGGGGCAATGCTTCTTACGTAGGATTTCAATGTTACTATGCAGCAGGGCATATTATGGTGTAGTGCTAAACTGACCAGACTCCCGAAGGCCCAATTCTGTACACATACCTTTGGAATTCGGTTTTCTGGAAAGTCCTCAGCCATACTACAATGACACGGCAATTTCATTATTTACGCTTGATACTTGGACTTAAGTTTCCATACAGAAGGAGCTTAACGTGTAAATCTACGTATATCTGTGCAGTTTACTGCAGCATTTTTCAATAACTTTTTACTTCTAAATAAATTAAGCTGACGATTTTAGCGAAAGTTTGATGATTTAATCAGATATGACTTTTTGGGCAGTATTTTTACAGAAACCGTAATACAAGCGAGAAATCTCTCTCCGACTGCTGTTACCCATTGTGAGTCATATTGCTAGGATTTAGTCGTATTTTGAAACCTTTTTCGATTCAGTTTCCCGGCATTATTTGGATTGCGAAGTTTCTTTTTTTCCGCATTATATTTTTACTTAGTAAATGCTAGGTATATCAATTAAATTATGTATTGGCACTGGTGAGGACCAAGAAAATTTCGAAAAACCTCCTTATGTTTTATACCCACCGAAATTATTATTTATTTTATGTTAATATAAGGAATTATAAATTTTATTTTACTTATTTTGTAGTCTGGCTGGTCTAGCGGTTAGTGTGCGCACCTTCGGTGCACAGGGTCATGAGTTCGAATCTCACCGTGGATCATGGTGTTTTTCATCTCACTCAGATGTTAAACGAGTACCCATTTATGGGGATAAATAACACTGCTGAGCGTGATGCTGATCTCATTACCTCAACAAAAAGCAGATAAGATCTTGGAAATAGGATGTCATTAACACATCCTGCGGCCTTAGTCCAATGCTGGATTGTCGCGCCTGTTATTTATTTATTTATTTTATTTTATTTTTTCTTGGTCTTGAATCAGTGGGGTCCCAAGAGTCGAAAACTCATTTTACTAAAATAAATTTGATCGAGAAGGTCCCAAAAAGGACAAAAAAGGACACTATTTAATCCTTGACTGGAGGTCGGCATGCGGGGTATCATATCAAAGGGGACGCCGAGTACATTACATATCCGGTGTTTGATTCCTATTTCAAGGACCATAAACGGAATAAATCGCGTTTGAATGGAAAATTTTCGTGTTTCCCGTAATCGTCTGTATCTTTCCAAAGCCATAACTATGCGAATAATTCAAGTTGCCACTACCTTTTTCATTTTTTAGAATCTATGATTCTATCATTAAATTTGCTTAGGAAAAATTGGATCGGAAAACTCTGAAAAAGGGCATAAAACGGCACTAATTAATACCTGACAAATTAAAATGTTTATCCTTTTTTAGACGATGAAAATGAAAAATACTCTCACAATATTCATGTGTACACAGCAGACCTTCGTACAAATAATTCAACACATAAAACAAATTTGTTTATACTTACCGTTATAATTAGCATCTACAACAGTAGCGAAAAGTATTTTTCCATAATGCATAACAACCAAGTCTATGCTTGATGTAAAAATTTTACTTCCTTTTCAAGATTGAAGTCGGTTTGGTACATTTGCAGACTATGTTTTTTTCATTTATACATATTATTTAAAGACTGGATGACTCTGTGCTTTATTCTTATATGCCGTTCGAAAGCTAAGATACTACGCCAACTTTTGTCAACTTTGCAGAATTGCCACTACAATGTCCCGTTACGAAATTTGGGTTTAATTTTGACATTAAAAATTGAAATTGACATTTCTGCAAAGTACAAAACGTCGTATTTCGGAAGATACGAAACCGTTCGAAACGTTCGATATGTCCTTTTATTGGAAATTTTGTGTACTTTCAGAAGAATGTGAAAAACATTGATTTGGTTAAAGTGGAAGCTAGAAAGTAGGAGTTTTTCGAAAAAAGTCGTGTTTTTTGATAAGGATCACAAAAAAGGCAATTACTCCTTAACGGTAAAAGCTAGAGAAATAATTTTGGCGACATTTTTGCTAAAACATCCTGTAGAGTCTACCATTGGTCTATGGCTAACCAGTTGCGGGACACCCTGTATAGAGCCTTGAAATGTTTTCCAAATATGAACAGTATGAATACCGACGCCGTCTATATATTAAGGCCGCAATGTAGAATCTTAGACGTCAAAATCAGCTTATAATTTTTGGTTATGTTCGCCAATGTTGTTTTTTTTTTTGTTGTTGCTTTTTATTACATCATATGCTTGCTTTTGTTGTATGTTCGTGTAAATCCAAAATTTAAGAGCTAAACTATGACGTCATTGTACAGCTGAGTTGCGGCTACGATATGTCTAGATGGCGTTGGCAATACTCTATACAAGTCTGCCAAATTTCAAAATCTCCCTGAAGAATTGTGGCCATGTTATTGGCCATTTTCGATTGACAAACACAAAAGTGCGAATTGGGCAGCTGTAACTTCCGAGCGGATAGGTAGTACCTTCAAACTTGGATCACATTGCCACATTTCAGAAATTTCGGTCGGTTTTCGAGCTATCGTTGCAAACATAAAAATGTTATTATCTCTGTAATAATATCGACCGTCCATGTGTGAAACTTTATACCTTAAATCACATCTTTCTTTCATCTTTTCATTTTTTGAACCTTGATAGCTAGAGCCTCGAAATGTTCACTAAATGAAATAAAAGTTTTCTACACGTTTTCTAAATTTCAAAATTGTTCGCTCACGAACTTCTGAGTGATGGACAATTTTCCATTAGAAAATTCAAAATTGTAGTTTGGGCAGCCGTATAACTTCCAAAGGCGAATAGGTAAGAACATGTAATTTGGAGGTAGTGTGAGCAAATTTCAGAAAGACTGGAAAGGGTTCTCGATCTTAAAATGAACTTATCACGTAGTGAATTATGTTTCACTGTGTGGCATAAGAAATGCTGTACATTTTGCTGTACATTCCTCAATGCTGAACAACAGGTCAAAATGCTGTACTGTACAGCAAAATGCTGTTCGTCTGGTCAGCTTAGTGTAGTCCTATAATAAAAATACTCAGTTTCTGATACTAAATCACGATCGCAGCACGTGCAAATGTTTTATTAAGCAGACATACTCTGGAACATTGAGCGATTGAATTCAGATGATTGTTTGCTATCTGCAATAATTGTAGATATGGCCTTCTTAACGCCTCAATATTCGACTTACCTTTAGTAAAGCTGTATGCGTTCCAAACCCAGCTTTTCCTCTTTACATTTCCCCCAAAAATCCTTTTTTGCGTTTTAACCAGTTGTTTCATTTTATGAGTTTGAAGGACTGAAGTGAAAAGCGCTTGACTTCTTAAGAAGGTGTTTCGACTTAACTACCAAATCATAAGTTAATGTTCAATCATACTCCATGAATTATCAAATTTGATTTTCCTTGAGTGGATTTGTATCGAGTTACAGGGGCTTACAAAAAATATCTGAAAACGAATTTAAACATTCGATTGATTAGCAATATCTGACTACGTTTTGGCTAAGTATCTACCAAAATCAATAACGGATTGGCAGGCCGAGTATAGACAGAAGCCTTGAGCGGCTAATTTTAAATCTTCATTGTTCACAGAAACCGAAAATTTGGTCGCCCGGCAATACTTAGACCCGTCCCGAAATCAAATCCTGGTTACGTCCCTGATGTTGGCCCAGGGCAGGTTATGGTATGACACACACATTTATGTTTATTGGTTTATGTTTTTCCTGCCTGTGGCATGGGTCCAGAATAGTGTCTCCGCTTTTTCGGCGTGCCGTAAAAGGCAACTGAAGGGGACTGGAGAGAATTAAACTCTCCTGAGCTTCAGTCACTGCCTACCATCCTGTGAAAGATGAAGAAGGGTATCTGCTTGTAACCGAAAAACCGCAGCTTCTGAAATGGAAAGAGCACTTTTTTGAGATCCTGCAAGTACTTCTTCATCCGTAGAAGAAGACGTCCCTCCAGTAGATGGTATTGATTGCAGACCACCATCTAAGATGGAATTAAAGCGGATTATCGAATCTATGGACGCCGGTAAGGCCCGGGGGATAGATGGAATTCCGGTTGAATTATTTAAAGCGGATTCAAATGCTACAGCGGATACTCTGCTTCCTCTCATCAGAGAGTGTTGGGAAACCGAAGATCTTCCCGGCGAATGGAAAAAGGGCGTGATTATTAAAATTTCGAAAAAGGGTAAACTTAAGAATGTAATAATTGGCTTGGGATTTGCCTACTTTCAGTTGTCTCCCAGTTGATGGCTAAATGATTTTGAACCGGATCAAGGATGAAGTTGATCGCACTTTAAGTAATGAAAAGGCTGGATTTCGTGAGGGTGTTCCATATAGCAACCATATAAACACTCTTCGAATTATTATTGAGCAATCCGCCGAGTGGAGATCCCCATTACACCTCATGTTCATTGATTTCGAGAATGTGTTCGGTAGTGTTGATTTGGAGTATATCTGAAGAGCTCTTCGTAGGAGCCCAATGTCACGTGCTGCACAAGGGTAAGCTTTCAAATCCTTCTGAGGTGCGCAGTGGAGTGAGACAAGTCTGCACTCTGTCGCCTATTCTTTTCCTCATAGCCATTATCCATGCATTAGTGAGCGCGCTTCAAAACCAAATGAAAGGTATCAGATCACCTGAAACACCTGTACTATGCTGACGATGTTTGTCTGCTATTAAATAAAAAGGAGGATGTAGCTCAAATGGCCGATGTTCTGCATTGCGAAAGTCGTAATGCTGGGCTCAAGATAAACGCTGCCAAGACCAAGTAGTTGAGCTGAGCTCTGTTCCAGGGTAAGGTGACCAGACTCCCAAAAGCCCAATGCTGTACACATACTTGCGGAATTCGGTTCTCAAGTATGTAAATTCAGAGCTATACATCCAGGTCCGAGGTCTATGTCGCAAACATTTTGGCTGATTCTCTAATGCACGACAGACAGAGAGAGAGGTCGGAGCGCAGAGAATTGCGAGCTACAGGATCTATCATATGGACCAGTCACAGGATTAAATTTCGCGAAATGGCATCCATTGGCTTACCGATCGCTTATCACTTTTAGCACCAGCACTGCGTCTCAAATGTAGGCGAATTCTGAAAAGCGCAACATACCTGATTTAAGTAAACTTAAGGACGAGCCAGATGTATAAATTTCACGAATTGCCATCCATTGGCCAGAACCAGAGGTCTAAATCTTATCTAAACCTGGTTGCAATATTTCTCGGGGAGAGTACCTATGCATTTCTCCATGATTACACTAGTGATGCCATGCCGTTCACCTGGGCTTTTAACGCCGTTTTAAATGGATTCTAAGGAAATTTGCGAAAAAAAAACAATGCTGAATATTTTCGTTAGAATGCCATTTTCCTATAGAGGTTGATAAAGGAATCGGATAGAGTACAATGGCTGATATTTCCATCTTAAAATCTCACCTTTTGACGGCTGTAGCCTCTGAACCTTGAAATTTTCGCCAAATATGGGCACTGGTGCCCTTCAAGTTTGCCAAATTTCAAAATTCCACCCAATTTCCAAGTTATGCACAATTTATGATTAGAAAACACAGAAGTGTGATTTAGGCAGCTAATTCTTCGGAAT
The DNA here is from genome assembly GCA_949715475.1 of Microchrysa polita. Lineage (NCBI taxonomy): Eukaryota > Metazoa > Arthropoda > Insecta > Diptera > Stratiomyidae > Microchrysa > Microchrysa polita. Next base: position 121,692,532 of record OX454416.1, on the reverse strand, counting down.
GCGGATAGGTGGGCCGTGATCTTTGGAGAAAATATAAGCGTGAAGTAGCTCTACAAGTATCCAAATTTCAGTGAGATCGAGAAGGGTTTTCGATTTATCGAAAATGGACGGTTGTCAAACGTAATAATATGTAATAATATGTACGTCGTTGAAGTAGATGAGTAGTTTCCCATAACATCCTTGCAGACTGCGCAGCCGATAAATTCCAATTTGCTGGATTTCTTCAGTGTGGAACGTGCGTGGCTTATTTTCATAAATGCGACATCTTGAGAATCATAGACGTAGCCCAGGAGGTTGGTGAGGCGGGGCAGGGAGCGGCGCTTAACCCTCCCTCCCTCTGGCTGGCGGTTGATCAAGGATACATTTTTTTCTTACTGCTGTACTATCTCATGAAAAATTAATGCTCACCGTATACAAATTTCAGTACTACAAATGTGCGTGTTGGTGGTGTTCAGTTGGCGCCTGGTCACAATCGCAATTTTAAGAAAGATTTCAGTCTGGTGGTCTCGGTTATCTCGGATCCTAACCACCTATGTTTCCGATCATGTTGCCCAACCAACCTAATTCAAGAAAATATTTAGCCGCCAAAAAGCCCATATTGTCCGTGTTTCATCACTACATGATTTCTGGGTTTAAATGTATACTTTATAGAGTTTTTGCTGTCCGCCATGTTTTACCGTTAGAATAAAGAATTCCTGACGTGAAATTTTCTTTGGGAAGTTAATGGATTTAAAAACATTTCTTCTGCAAGGGATAAATTTTGTGACAAAGGTCATGTGATGTATTCAAGAGTAATACTCATGTAGACGCCATTTATCGTTAAAAGGACAGTGGTACCTCTGGATTTACCTTTCTCAAATTTTTAACCCTTTTTCTAAAAATATTTTTGTTGTCATATAGTTTAATGAGAATGACATACCCTCCGACCCACTAAAAAAATTCCGGGCTAGGAGCATGATGTTGACAAAATGTTTATGTCTTGAGGAAATCCAGCCTACGCCCATATTGAGAATTTTTATAAAGAAGAAGTTCAGAGCTAGCTAAATCGGGGGAATCAAGCCAAGTCCTTATTTAGCATGTCCGAAAAAAAGGAAGTACTGTTACTGCGGCTCTGGTAATATGTACTGTGATTCTATCCCTCATCTCATCTTGATGAAACCCAAACAACTTTGTTCGAAATTTGTCCTTTAAATGCTAGTTGAATCAATGCAATTGGAGCCAACTAAGGCGATCCATCCACGAGGAGATTTGGGCAAATTGAAGTCAAATTGCCGCCAAAGGTTTATAGAAGTTTTCAAAACTCCTGCATGGGTATGACATTTCTCACAGGAGAGTTTGTTTTAATCGCTTTTATGTGTTTAGTGTTTATACGACTCATTATTTCTCAATTAATATCAATTTCTCCGTAGGTTTAATTTTTTTCAAGGGCGTGCTCTCCGTCGATTCAATAGACTAAAATAAAGTTTTAGACCTTACTTCCGGAAATTAAAGTGCGACGTTCCGCACATAAACTCAATAATAAGATTACGTTCTATAATTTCGTCCTCAATTTAAAAATTAGGTGGATCTCCCCTTTGATAAAAACAAGGGATCATGCATAGAAAGATCAAATATTATCCTTAATGCTGGTCAAAAGAAGAGATAATGTTCAATTGGAGGACGAAATTAGCACATAAATCTCCAATTTCTGTTTCTAAGTAGAACTTGAATAGCGCATAACTTCGGAAGTGGGGCGGGGGCTAGCATCACAACGTACAATTTACGCAAATCTTACTCAGTAAATCCTTCTATCAATTGTGGACTCTTCAAAGCCTCTGAAGGACTTTGCATCTTCAAAACACAACTTTCAACTTTTTATTTCATCTGTAGGTTTCGTTTCCACTTAATGGAAATTGATATTGAATTTTTCCTTCTGGCTTTTATAATTTTTTTATTCGAATGCTTGCCAAAAAGCCGCCCCTAAAATTTGGCGCCCCGGGCGACCGCCCGGCTTGCCCTCCCCTTAGAGCGGGCGCTGCAGAAGATGGCGGCACGGACGCTGATGAGCAATCGCGTATCAACAAGGCTAGGGTAGCCTTCTTCACTTTGACTCCCTTCTGGCAAAACAACAACATTTTCTGGCGCACCAAAATCCGAATCTTCGATGCAATTCTAAAATCTGTGCTTCTTTATGGCTGTTCAACTTGGAAGGTCACCAATGAGATAACAACTAAGCTGCAAACATTCGTAAACCAGTCTCTACGGTACGGTGCATCCTACAAATCCGCTGACCGAAGATTATTTCGAATGATGATCTCCTTAATGTCACAGGCATATATTGGATAGATACTTCAATCAAAAGGGGAAAGTGAAAAAGGATAGATCGTATCCTCCGAAAAGGGCCAAAAAATATTGTAGAACCCACAAGGAGCCAATGGGCGATCAAGAAACACGTGGAGAAGATCGGTTGATAGCGAGGCTGCTTCACTAGACAAGAAGTGGACAGACCGAAATACCATGGCACAGAATAGAACGATGTGGAAAGTAGGCGTAGTTGATGCCCTATGCCCCCCCCGCCAAGGGGTTAACAGGAACCAGAGAGAGATAGGTTTCTCCGTAACATTTCCTCGATTTTACAATTCATATGGTGCGTAATCCGTTCTTCTTTGTTTTAAAATGCCTAAAACAAATGGCTCAACTACAGGCCCCTCGGCGGAGTCGCATTGAAATTTGAGGGTAGGTGCGAATTCGCGCTAGATTGAAGCGAATACATTTAACTAGAATAAATTAAAAAGAGGAAGTTAGCATTTTTTCTAACAATGTGTAGTGCTCCTTGAATTTTTAAAATGCAACTTTCACAGAATTGAAATTTAATTTTCAAGTTTTTAAAAATTTGCCCCGCCCCGTTGTACATGAATGCTTGGAATAACTGCATTTTTCCCTATACGGATCCCTCCCCTTCCAGAAAGCTATCTGCGTTTCAGTTCGTATATGTGTACATATATAGAAATATTTTATATTTTAAAGCGTACCCATATCACAATATCACGACAATTTCCTGCAGACATAACTTTGTGGTCGCGCTGAATAGAATTACCATTACTTTTGTCAAATAATGCCATTATACTGTGAGCTATTTTCCAGTTCCAAAGTTCACAGAAAATCTACAACCAGAGAGCGAGCAGAAAAACAGCGTTCCTTCGACAATCGTCCTTTCTGTCCCGTATGGAAAATTACCATTGTTGTAGAAGGAAAACACCATTGCCACATCACACATTTGATACGTTCCCATAGTATGCGGGAGGAGAAAAATAAAAAAATCCAAAGAGCCTTCTATCGATCTTCAAAACTTCGCGATGCTGTGGTCGTCGAAAGGATACTTCCTCCTCTTTTTCAATTTCCATTATAAAATCATCTCGGCCATAATATTGTCAACTCCACACCAGACTCTTGGCATATTATGTAAGCCATGTTCTGAAACTTCTGAATGTGTATCCTTTCCTTTGGTATCTAAAATTTTCCGCAAATTATGGGGATTTGTTCGCGACACTCTCTGTTCAAAGTGTTATCAGAGTAACACACGATAGTCGTTTGTTTTCGAATAATGGACATTATACGGCCATTATTTCACATTCACCCCGGATTTGGCATGGCCTATAATAGTGGCGTTGTCGCATTGTCACCCCAAACGCCATGCTGTAGCGAGCCATTATCTTTCGACTTTCGGAACGAATACAATTACACAGCGCGTATTATACTGTGTGCGATGTATTTTGCAGAAAATGCATTCAACGAAATTCGCGGAGGCGACATAATAAATTCTAAAGGAATTACGATCCTATTCCGTACGAAATTGGTTCATGTTAGCTCGCTGTGAACTGGAAAGTGGGTCTAGGTGAGAGTCGGAAAAAGAACGTTTAACAAGTCAGTGACTGCTTCGAGCTGAAATAGGGATGCAATAAAGACGCCTTATTCGTCATAAATTAATGATAATGATGCTTTATGATGTCTGATCGTTATTTGTGGTCGTTAGAAATAAATGGGGGATGGTATGTATGTAACAAAGCCAATAGTGGTAGCATCGGGAAATATAATCTTCTCCTTTGATATTATCAATCAGTCCTCTGTGTCTTCGACACAATCAATAAACATGCACTCCAAATCCAATTCATGGTGGATTTTCGACCAAACGGTCAAGTGTACGTATTATATCCTCAAACAAAGTCGTCTCTATGTTTATTTATCCTTTCGTCATGTCCTCTGCAATTGTCTCTCATATGTGGAAAGTCGTTCGTGATAAAGGACGAGAAGAAATGAAATCCAATTTCATTGTTACCATAACAATGTATCGTAGTGCCAATTGAAGCTTCGGGGGATGTACGATGAATGGTGGTTGTTGTTATCTGGTTTATATTGAATTGAGTTCATGGATCATGGTCAAAATATTTTGATTGACCAAAGCCAAAGGGATGTATTTCGTGCCTTTGTTTTTACAAGGGGAGCTGGCAAATTGTTTTTGACAATTTGGGGCATTCATTCGAGTGGGCGCGGGAAAAGAAGTAGTACTATGGCACGAATTCCTTAGAGCAGTGGTTCTTAACCTTTTGCACATAAGGAACCATTTGATAAAATTCGTTAGTTGTCGCGGACCACCAAATTTAAAATGTGTAAGGAGCCATTAAAATCATGAAGTCTTGTTCCGAATACCATGTCTTGCGCTGATCGTGATCGCACACCTCGGTAATATCAATAGGGAAACTAATGGAACTAATTCAGTTAAAGAGTACACTGTAAAAAGAAGGTTGAATTTTACATCGAAAACTCGTTGAATCTTACACCGTTTTTCTCGCAAAATTACAGTAAACGTTTATTTTTCAACAAAATGTCTAGTAAACCCACAAAATAGTGTAATATTACACATATTTTTTAATATTACTCTATTTTGCTGTAATTTTACATCACATTTGGTGTAAAGATGTGTCATTACTTTATTTTCATGTAATATTACGATTTTGGTGTAAAAAATTACACCTACATTTGTGTAAAACTGAGTGTGTGACAATACTTTTGACATTTTCCTGTATCTCATAAGTGGCTTGTTCTGTGTGCAGTTAGTCTGTTCCGTCCGAAGTGCGCTCGTGTGAGCTTCTAAGCATCATATTATTGTTGTTGTTGTAGCGCTTTTTGGTCTTGAACCGAAGGGGGTGTGGCAGATCTTGGCCGTTGGAATAACGGGTAGCTCCAGGACGATTTACATCGAAGAACCGGCTTCTTATTACCGTTTGTAGATTTACACCAATTTTGTAGTAAATATTTACACCGTGAAGCGTAAAATTACTCTCGATCATATCGTGGTGTAAATTTACTACGATAATAGAAGGAAAAAAAGTTTCCTCCTATTATTGGAGTAAAATTTTTTAGAGTGTATTCTGCTATACTTTTTACGTGACCATGCAAAATATGGCATAACTATGCAAAGTTAACAAAAATTCAATTCAATAATATAATGAATATGCTTCCAGCGTCTTGTCTATACAATAAGACTAACCACTAGATAAGATGTCGAGAAATCGGCCCCCAGAGAAGGCTCACAATTCTTAAGCCCGAATTTTATTTTATCACACGATAAAGCTCTTCGTTACAGTTCTTACTGGAAGAAAAATGATTTTACAGATAAATTCTTAAAAATAGGGAATAAGGATTGCATGTCCACGTTAAACAAAAAGACAAATGTCGTAAAGTTTTCAGCAGTGCCACTGAAGATCGATAATAGCTCAACTATCTAAATTCAGCAATATAAATTACCATAATAGGCTCTGGGCACAAAAGAATGTAAACTGCATAAACATTTCTATCAAGCTCTCGGTCGCCGGTCTTCATTTTCTTGGTCCGCTCAATTTATCTGATATTATTAACTACGCTATTATAGCGTTCTTTCGCTATAAAGCTTTTACCACTGTGCTTACGCAGTGCTACAGCCTAGAAAACTCCGATGTTTTGCACAAGCCGGAAGATGTTTTTTTTTACAGCCAGAGTTCCGTGGTTCCGTGGAAATTGCATTACTGAGGGGATGAACATGTCAACAAAAAAATTGTTGACGGTGTTTCATCAATCGTCCGAAATCCTTATACCATCAATAGAGCACATATCCCAACAATAATATATTCTTCAAAAACTATAATCGTAAAAAATCTCAATAAAAACAGTCTAGAACGATTTTTATAATGGTTAAATGGATTTATCAATAACCATGTTTTGTGAGTAGCGGGATGCCAAGAGGTCTAAAACAGCTTGCTCTGCCAAAAACTAACTCCGCTCTGCTTAACCTTCGAGTTTGTTTGTTTTGAGAAAAGAAAGATTGAACTGCGTAATATCGGACTTTCTCCTTAACGCATTATGTGAGAGTCAGAGGGAAGGCTTCGCGACCACCTAGGGTTGCCTCAGGGACCACCAGTGGTCCGCGGACCACCGGTTAAGAATCGTTGCCTTAGAGAGTGATACCTTAGAGTAGGTACTTACATCGTAAGTTCACGTGAAATCCATGCAAATGCTGCCAAAATTTTGATGATGGTGACACTTCACACGAACGAAAGTCTTCACACCAGTTTTGACATATCGCCAGCGAAACAATGCAGTTCCACTTTATTTCACAGGGAAAACGTGTGATCGATAAATCAATCAGACCGCGAGTGTACATTTGTCTTAAATTTAGCGGATGAAATGCATGTCCCCCCGGCACAATTTCCACGGGAGAGATAAATGCAAGTTTTTCACTCGGTGAACATAGTATTTACCTTAATTTCTTATATTGGGTGAGATTACGAAAGAAAAGAGTTGCGTATGTTCCGCAAACATGTTCCGTTTCCTTTCAAATCTACCGACGGATCAGAAATTTATCTTTACAAACAGATCTCCTAAGCACAACCTTGTCGATTATCACTTGACTTATTGAAATAAATTTCACATCCGACAGTTGAACCGTGCATTTCCGGCCTCATTTGTTTATTCAACTATTTAAACTCGAAATAAAATGTAACTGAATCTCATTTGAAACTGGAAATTTAAATTTACAAACAAAACGTATCAGCTGTAAAGTGTCAATTGTCAGATGTTTCACTTTCCGAGAAATTGCGGTAGGAAGACCAAGTCTGATCCGATCCTATGACGCTATAAAAGTCTTAGCTCAGCCTTGTCCACAATCCAGTTCGCGAAGGTAATCTTGTTTAAGAATTTGTTGCGTAAGGGCCCAAAAATTGCTATATGTTGGGGATGAAACGCGTATAGGCGCCCAAACTCTAGTTGAATACAAAGTTAAATAAACAATTACAGTATACTCTCACTTATATTTACATTTTTTTATATTAACACCCGGACTTTGCAAATCGGGCATCTTGTTATACGAGTATTAACGGTCCATTCACTTATATTAACTACCACATAATTGAATAGCTATTTATGCCTAAAACTTGTGGAGAAAAATAAATCTTGGATAAATTTAAATATGGGAATTAAAGCTACTCATTCTTACCGAAAAAATATGGTGTCACAAAGCCGGTAATTAAAAAAAAAAAACAAACAAAGAGCGAAATTAAATGGCAAAGGTTTTATTCTCTGGACAAAAAAAAAATATAAAAATTTAAGAAGGAGAATTTCCACGATTTTTACGCATATCTTACAGAGTAGCACACGGGAAGCTAACGATTTTAAAAGCGTCGTAAAAAAATTATGCTAAAATTTGTTGGCCACTAAAATATAGCACAATTTAGATGACATGCTTTAAAAAAAATTGTGCTGTCCATTTTGCTCACTAAACTGAGCCGTTTTCAGTAATTTTCTTACACTTTGAGCAGCAGATCAACTTCGGTTCGTCCGTTGCCTGAGCGTATGCGTATTATGCGACCCTGTCGAATAGAAATTTTCGTAGTATGATATTGAGGCACTGGTGGTCTAATTTTCCTGAAACCGCCTTGTTCGAGCTTTATTCGGTTAACTCAATGCATTTTTCGATTTAAGATTTCTGATGGCCTTTGGGCAAAACGAAAATCAGGCAAACGTAAGGATGGCTTGGCTTTATATTTGAACTGAATTATTAGCTGTAAATCTACTGTTACTGTTTTTTTAATTAAGGAAAAGCAACTTATATGAAATGATTGTGTCCCCTGACATAAGAGCCTACGCAAGCTTTCCTATGAGTATTGAACAAGTTTACTTTTGCAGCTATTCAGGGACACCCTGTTAACTTGGTCCTACAAACTTCAAAAATATTTGTGGCAAACACTATTACCATTCTATGCATTTCCCCCAAATTTCATGTTCATTGTTTCATCAAGTTAAAAGATATGCATTGAAGAAATGCTTAAGAGGTTTCCCTTGCAAGGCCCTGACTAAATACTAACTTGGCTATATTTCCGGTTTGGATACAGTTATTCAAATGAAAATTCGTAGGCATATTCCCTATGCATCGGCGTACCCAGAATTTCGGTTAGGGGAGGGGGCAAGTCCAACATTTTGTCAACGTCATGATTTTCTTAGGAATTGAAATTTCCGATCGCAGAAATATTGTTAGCAAATTTTAGAGTAGCCTGGCTATATAAGGCCATACTGACCAATCTTTGTGCAAAGTTTAATATCGATCCCTATAACGGTTTAGAAAAACGGAGGCCGAAAAGGAAGTTTAACTTTAAACGCCGATTATTTTTTACCGTTACTCGAGAGATGGATGAGATGTACTCATTTGGATCTTTGATTTAAATACCCATACGTCAACCTCCGATAAAAACTAAAAAAGGCGACTTTTTTCAAACCTTCGGGACACCCTGTCTTCTTATTCCTACCAACTTCTAAGGTATTTGTGCCAAAGACTAACCATAGCCATTCTACACATTCCTACCAAATTTCATGACAATCGGTTGTGCCGTTCGCGTGGTATTTGGTGAACAGACGGACGGACAGACGGACATAATCGATTTCATAAGGGTTTTTTGAAAATAATTTCTAAAAAAAACTGAAAAACGAAAAAGCAAAATTATTAACAATACGAACTTAAAATTACAAGTACCTCCTCCATATCGGACACGAATTCGGCACCTTTTACCTACAGAAGAGACCGCCTGAAGTACATCTTTCCTTTGTTTTCGCAAATTGCAAGCCGTTTAAATTTTTCGGGCCCAACTTCCTAGATGATATCCCAATAGCTCTGCTATCAGAAATTTTTTTGGCAAATGAACGGATGCTCGGCTCACAAGGAGAGAATAGTTTCGGAATTCTTGAATAATGAATTTCATGAAAAATGGATTGGACGACACCGGCCTGTCGCATGGTCTGCTAGATTGCCAAATTTGGTGGTCTCTTCCAGTGGCGTAGATAGCTTTTCGGAGAGGATGGGATCATTTTGCAAGACTATTTTTACGGTTATCAAATGTTGAATTTCATAATAAAAATATCTTTATTTATTACACTTCAAATTAGCAGCTTTTTTGCAAATTTGGTGGAAAATATCAATCAATTTTTTCAAACGAAAAACGTGAGTCCTGAGAATATTGAATCGATAATTGTGCCCTTTTTACTACGGCGAGTGAATCCACAGCATTCCACTTTTCGTCACGGAACACCTACACCTTCGAAGCTTTTGTGGTCGGAACACCTTCAATCAGGAATCAAAATAAATGATATAGTTATATGTCTAGAAAAGGGAAACTGTGAAAACGAGGGCTCGTTGGGAATGGCCAGTATATGTGGATAAGGTACAGCTTTTGTTTTTTACATTAAACATTTCCGATAACTCATGGATGATATAACACACACATGCAATAGTCTGTCGCTATAAATTAACACACACACACACACACGCAATATTCTCCTTTAGTAGTGAATCGGTTGTGTGACATTTATATTATCATCCGATAAATCGTTCACCGTAGTTTTATAAAAGGATGGACTTTGTGATAGAATTGAGACTTATGAGGTGCTCCGGAATACCAAGTTTCTTCAATAGCACTCTTGGAAATATTGCATTAAACCAACATTTCCTCACTCATTGTTAATTTATGAACCAATTAAGACGATCTCTGCGCAGAAACTGGCTGCATTTTATTAATGAATGTGTGGATTTGATCAACGCCAATTAATTTACATATAAAGTAGAAGGTTCAATGCAGAAGATTCGATAAGGAATTTTTAAGCATTTCTATAGAAGCAAATAACCTTTGCCTTTGCGAAACTCCAGATGAAATGTGAAAAAGTAAATGAATATAAAGTTCTGTGCTGTAGCGTTTCTATTCTATCGACACGCTTCAATTATACAATTGAAATTTGAGGAAGTGCAAATGATGCAGTATGCAGTTTTGAAAATGGTTCCATGTTTTTATAAAACACTTTTTTTAACGTGCCTAAAGTATGTAATAATAATAAATCGTGTCATCGAAGGAGGAGGGGGGAGGATTGATCCCCTTGATCCCGCCCCTTATCTACGCCACTGGTCTCTTCTGTAGGTAAGAGGTGCCGATATGGATGAGGACACTTCGAACAGTTTTCGTAATTTTAAGTTCGTATAGTTGATAATTTTGCTTTTTCTTTTTTTTTTCGTTTTTCTATAAAAAATCTTGTTTACTAAATAAAACTCGTATAAAACTTGAGAAAACGATTACTTTGGTTTTCTCTTGGAACTTGGTTTTTTCTCTTTAACACGTAAGAGTTGCAGTTTTCCAAATCCTAAGTCTAGGGACTTATTTTATATGTCGATCGAAAGCTAACATAATGAGGCAACATTTGTCAACTTTGTAAATTTTTCAGTTAAAAGTACCGTTACGATTTAACAATTTGAATTTTCAATGAAAAATCCATTTTCGGATTTCTTTAAAGTTTGAATGGTAGTATCTGGGAGGCTTTTTAAACTATTTAATTGGGAAAAGAGTTATTTTATGCAGAATTTTGAGCAGTTTCAGAAAGTGAAGTCAAATCTCGGATTAAATATTTGGGAGTGTGGCAAATAGTGATTTTGCTCGGTAAGTCGCGCTTTTTGACATTATTTACAAAAAATGCTAAAATTGTATAACGGTTAAAGATAGAGGGGTCATGTTGAACATTAATTCTACCCAAATGAGCTATACTATCATCCCCTATTGTATGTACTATGAGTCGTGAGACACCCTTAAGCAAGAACAAAACTTAATACCCTTACCTGCTCCTAACATGCGCAGATGAAAGTAAAAACGGCAATGGGATCGACACCCGAGTGTAGGTCATACAAAGGAGGCTTCATGTTTAAGATAGCTACTAATGTTGTCTCTATGACTTTTACACCACAAACTCCTCGCGGAAACCGAGGAAAATAAATGCATCAAACAACAATGCGAGGAGATAGGTAACAGACCCTAGAGAACTATACTATATTAATATTTTCTGATTATTTACTTTTTAATTTAATAGTTTCTGGATTCGAATTAATTGTAATATTAAATGCATTTGTAATATTATATCACTTAGCTAAGTTAAATTTTAGATTAAACTCGTGTCATGTCAACCGGCAACCCTGGTGGCCAACTAGAATACGACGACGCCTGGCACTCATAGTCAGTCGTTCACCGTCCGCCGACCGATATAGTTTACCCGATACTCGTCCGCCGCCGTTCGTTAAATAAGTCTATCTGTCCGTCCGCTATAATCTAGTAATAAGTCCGTCAGTCCGAGTTGAAAGAAACAAGCCGTAGTCCGGTTAAAACCGTCAGCCGTCCGTCCGTGTCCTATTGTCCGTGTAGTGATTAAGTTCAGTTTTTGACAAATAAAGTATTGTTAACCTATATATACACACTGTGTTTCAATATCCCCAGGAAATATCCATTCACTTCGGCCTACTCCTGACACTCGTCCTCACACAAGCAAAAGGCTTAAAAGGAGGCAAAAATTAATTATTCTGTATATTGTAACTAAGTATGCTAAAAAGAAATTTACAATAAAAATATCAATGAATCCATTAATCCTCAGCTTGGTCGCATTGCTTGGATTGTTGACCTTCAAATATCATATTTAAATATCGGCTCAGAAAATCTGAAGAAAGATGCGCATCTTTCTTGATTACCGTAACTCCTAGTGGAGTATGGTGCGTTGATGACTACCGTGTGTAGTGTACGTTACAAAGACAACTCAATACGGAGTGTGATATGGTTGTCAGCCATACCACTTCCTAGTCGCATTGTTAGTTTATTATTCTACGATAAGAATATTTCTTATCATCTTCTTCTGAATAATAAACTTGCGATGAGTCGTGCCGAGTTTGGAAACTCGTTTCTCTATGAGTGTCTATTTCACAGAGTGGCGACCGAACGATCACGGCCACAGAGCACGACAAAAGCTTGCGCATGCCATGGACGAATTAGAAATTTTCTTGATCGTGCACAGATCATTCACGGCAACGTGCTCTCGTCGTCGTTTCGTTCTCGCTACCCAACTTTTTCCACTTGTCATCCCACACCACTCAAGACAGGGTACGTGGCAGTTAATGAATTTGAAAAGATAAAGTGCGCAACGGGAATTTGCTCTCTTCCTCAAGCTTGAAATACATTTGACGCGTCAGCATCGGCATCGGCATCAGCAGAAAAATTTCAATTTAGAACACACGCATTTGCCTTTGATGACCCACATTGACAGCAGAAGTAGAAAAAATGCTTCTGCCGCTGCTGCTGTCAATGTGGGTCATCAAAGGCAAATGCGTGTATTCTAAATTGAAATTTTTCTGCTGATGCCGATGCTGATCCAATCTTATTCAACTATCAGACCCACTTGGTGGGTCATGCGTCAAGCATAGCTATTCATATCCATCGCACACCACGGAACGGAAGACGCAGGCAATGAATGATTTTTAAAAGAAAGTGTCTCCTGACTCTCTTCGTCTCGAAAACGTCCTCTTAAACTTACGCGCACACAAGATCATGAGGTTCGCTTGAAATTTCAGATATTTTTTCATAGGAAAAAAATTTTGTTCCAATTCGGACATCTATTTATAATTTGCCTATGGTGTACAACTGAGTACTATTTTTCGCGAAACAATTTCTCTGCAGAAGGTAAACTAAAGAGGATTTAAATGCTGTCTCTGATGCCACATTGAGGTGATTCTCCGAGAACTGTTCTTTCTCACCCAGAAGTTGTACATGCTTAATACAATATACATAACAACGAATTCATGTAGTTTATGAACCTTAAACATTTATGTCTCCCGTGAAAATGTGTCATGAAAATTGGCCTTTTGATCCACTTAATTTTACATAAATGTGCACTCTCGGCCTCACTGATTGTCGATGGCAAGTTTTTCCTTGCGAAATAAAGTGCAGCTGCATTGTTTTCGCTAGCGAAATGTAAAAAACCGGTGTGCAGACTTTCGTGTGAATTGAGTACCGCCATGCGAGTTCGTTTTCATCATTATCAAAATTTTGACAGTATTTGCATGAATTTCACATGAACTGACGATATTAGCACTTACTCTTGTCCCTTTCTGCTTCGAGCATATTATTACTTAAATACTTTTGATTTTGTAATTGTAACGGCAGTTATCGTTTATTAACAGCCCATCCGGAAGTAACTGAAAGCACCTCTGGTTGTCAGTTCTTTAAATATATTTACCCGTTTCCGTAATTAATTGTGAATTTTAAATTTTCCTGTAGCAATGGCTCCAACGGTTCGTGTATCAACTACTGGAATTAGCCTGGACACATACACTCCCGAAGTGGAGAGCGTTCAAACTCTCCGCAGATTTCGGTTTGTAGCTTGAACACAAACCAGCAAACCGTTTCGGTAAGGATAAAATCGGTTATTATTCGAAATTCGAAATACATGTAGAACATATTAAGGACCGACTTCTCAAAGTCATGTTAAGTTCGATTGCTTTAACTATCCCAGTTAATTTCCATACAAATTGTTGGCAGTTTATGAAATAATGTATTGACTGGATATAAGGCTATAGACAGATAGCAAAATCATTATGACCAAAATCCGTCATGATGATGAAAGTTCGGCATCGTCATTTGAGCCTGTCTAGACACTTTCAATTTTTTTTTGTGTGGAGATAGCTACTGGATAATTCATCATTTAATTTTGACGTTTGTGTAAATGGTGAAAAATGTCCCTCATAATAGTAACATTTTTATGAATATTTTAATTAAATAATTTGAAGATACATTTGAATTGAATTTGCGTAAAGGTTTGTAACAAACTAAATATTTGTGCAAAAATTCCTTTTTCTAATACAGATGACGTCTTCTCTGATTATTATTATAGTAAATTTGTGTAATTGTGACGCCTTTTCGTCATTCAAATATTAGTGTGTCAAGCGTATAGACGATTAGTTGCAAATAGAAGAACTTCCATGGAAATATATGTGAAAAAATTTTTATTAGGACATTTTTGGATGGGCAGTTATCCTATCCTGCCTTTGACCAATGAAACACGTTTTGTTTTAATCCACTTCAGATCAGTTTGAGTCTTGATTTCAGTTAGTCAGCCAGTTTACCCGAATTAAAGTTAAAATTCGAGCTTCATGAATTTCATATTAGATTCTAATTTTATTAACGAACTGGAAATATTCGGTCATTACTTATAACCTCATTTTATGTATTACAATAATTATTAATTATGTGCTGAGTAAATCCACTCACTAATACCTAAAACCTTTCATTTGCTATATAATAAAATAACACGTTTTTCAATTGCCACCAATTTTCACACCTAGTCATTTTGTTCAATCCGCTGAAATATTCTCGTGACCTGCGTTCGCAAAACACTCAACGGAGGCGATGGCAATATTTTCCGGCAGATTATCCTTGTAAGATGCATTTCACTCCTATAAGAAAACGTATTTCGCGTAAATTTCAATGTTGAACGTCTAATTAGAAAAAATAATGAGAGACAAACCCGCGAAATTCATATTGGACGGATGGATGAATGGGTGGGTATGACTGTACTTACTAACCATCATACAGATTGCAGATTGGTCATAGGGGAATTGACTTGACGTGAAAAATTAGTGTCCTTTCGCGCAGATTAATTTAATGACTCGACCTCGATAGAAGCCTGGTTGATAGGACTATATTTATAAGGACAAGGTAATGAACGTGTTGACGAACGTCGAAAGGGCTCATTTTGCAATTTATTTCTCATTGACTCGTGTACGGTATTAGCGCTGTAGCGCGAGCCTCTTGAGGTTTTTTGTAGGCGATATAACGGGAGGCGAGTATTCATCATGCGACTGTTGGTAGGCACTTAATTCTGGGGACGAATACACTTTCAAGAGACTCTTGAGGCATTTTGGAATGTTATTGCATTGCAATCGTATTTTTTTAATTTCCGTAATTGGTTGGTCAATTATAAGGCGTATTGGGTAAATAGGGGAAACAAGTGAAATGAAAATGTATATTAAAAGTTGCCTTGCAAAAAGGTACGATTTAATGCACTTGCATTAATAAGGATGTTACAAAATAAAAGAAAGCCTTAGGGAGGAATTATATGGTTGAAATGTGGTGTATGAAAAAAAATAATTTAGACAAAAATGAATTGCATTGCTGTAGTGTAGTATATAGGTAGTACAGACACTAAAATATTCTGAATTGAAAATAACTGTAATACGAGTTGTTACAGGGAATTCACGTTAACGTTATCATTTGGGCTGTTGTCAATGCGTTAGCTAGTTTTGCAATTACCGCTTCTCACAGTTCTGCACAATTCTGCGCAATTATACCTTTTTTCCTTCAAGTTAACACATTTACGGACCGAATGGACAATTTTTTGAGTGAAATTGACGATTTTACGAATCAAGTTAACAAATTTGCGAAACAAACGAACATTTTTTCGAGTCAAATAAATAATTTTGTCGATGAAAAAAATACTCTATTGGATGATTTTAACACTTTTGCGAATTAATTTAACAAATTTACGGATCAAATGAAAATATGTTCGGAACAATTAAGCACATATGCGAATGAAGTAAACATTGTTTTGAATGTAGTTAGCAATTTTACAGAACAATTTGACAAATTCGCGAATCATATTAACAATGTTTCGAACCTAGTAAGCATAATCGTTAATCATGTTTTTAATTCATCAATCAAGTAAACTTCGATTAATGCAACTCCCTTCCGGCTGCGGCAACTGGCAGTTGCATCATCATATCTAGTAGAAAGTTTGTACAATCCGTTGAAGTTACTGTTTGCACTCCTTGAGCAATCAAGTCAGTTAAAACATGATCTCGTGTAAGATCACCGGGAGATATTGCAGCGTAAGTCCAGTGCGCTGTAGAATTTCCTTGACCTCAGCACCTTTATGTATTTGGGCATTGTCCATTATAACAAGCGCACCTTCCCATGATGAGTCCAGATTATCCAACTCTCTTAGAAATATGCAGAATTTTTGTGCATTGCATGTTGAGTGTGCAAGAATATTCCTATGGAGAACTTCTTCATTAGACATTACAGCAACAAGGCTTGCATTTCTTCCGCGAATAGTAGGCAGTACGACTCGAGCTCGTGTATTCCGTCGGGAGCGAGCATGTTTTCTGCGGAGATGTAAATTAAATCCAGACTCACCAATAAAAATCATTTTGGTCCGGTTAAGTTGACAGCGGCTGAATATGTCAATGGCATAATTTTTCCTTAATTCGATAGTAAGTGGCTCGTTAACCCGGTCAAGCTCAAACGAAGCAAGCTTAAGAGTAATTTTAAGCCTTCGTAAACCCTCACTGACGGTGTAAATACTTATAAAAGTGCCAGCCTGTTCAAGTTTTCGATGTTATCCCCGGAATATTCTCCACAATGCGTTCTATTTCACGTACAACGTTATCGGTTAATTTTTGCCGTCGGCAACCACCGCGGGCTTTCTGGAGCAGACCGCAATCAGTTTTATAAACGAAGTACTGTAGAAGCCGAATTTTCATTTACTTTCGCGGCTGCAGCTGCCTCTTTAATTGTTGCTCCGTCTTCGTATACGGATATCAGCATCTCCTTCTGCTCATTACTGATTTTCTTGTAGCATCCCCTACTTCTTCGCCTGCGTTCCTAGGCAATAAAAAAATTGTTGTAAAATTTCACTGCTAAGAAGATTTTTTTATAACAAGCTGAATTATGATAAAAATTATATGAGTGTGTCCGTTCTTGTGATTGCAAGGGAATTGTAATTTCATGAATCTAGACTGTCGTAAGATACTAGGAACTAGGTACGTTGTCCGAGAAAATGAAAGTAAAACGCATTTTTTTCTATTTCCAATATTGACGTTTATTTATAAGTTTATCTTACTTTCCAGTTTTATATTCTTTTTTTTTATATTATTTTATCAAATACTTTTTTATTTTTTTTGTTATCTATGTATATACTTATGTATTTTACCAATTGATTTCGTGCGATTATTGTTTCCAATAATAATTTGTTTTAAAACGTAAAATACTTGTACATTCACAATAATTACTTAATAATAATATATCGTGTAATCTTTCATTTATATTATATATTTTTTAAATGTATCTCCGTTGTATTGTATCCTCTAGTTGCAGTACATTTAATAATACGAATGTTAACTAACATTAAAATAATATCAGGCAATAATGAGAAAATGAGTTTAACTCAAAATTTTTTATAATTATACACACTATATTTTTGACACAAACAGGAACGAAGTGAATTGGGAATAAATATTGAGTGCACTCCGCTCCTTTTCAAATCTGAAAACAAAAACTTTCTTTCTAAAATTAGAATTTGTAATTTCAATAAAATTGTTTTTAATACCTCTAAAATTTGTACATCTGTATCCTGGCAGCAACGTTAAATTGAAACCGCGGGGTAGTCAGTTTATATGAAATATATGTAGTTTCAGAAACTGAAGTCAAATTTTTAATTTATTGGATATTTACCATGACAAGTCAGGTTTCTATACTACCATTGTAGACTGCAACTTAACATGAGAGTGAGCTCATAGCATACTGCCGGCCCAAAACTGGAAGGAGTTTGTTAAATCGGTTAAACCCAGTTCAGGCGTTCGGTACAAGGTAAATACGAGAATTCTTCCAACCACACTGCTAGCAGTTTCCGAACGCCAAACAAATGCAACAACAAAATTAGGGAAATAATCTATAGTTTAACTTATAAAGTTTTTGAAAGTCCGGATTAGCCGATTTTATTTCAAAGTTCGATAACGGCGTTGGAGCGGCTGGTTTCTATATAACAATCGTGGGACAAGTTTTCTAAGAGTAAATCGCAGATTTAGGAAAAATTCTTATGGATGACTTCCGTCACTTTAACGTCTAATGTGTCTTCCTAACTTTAAAATAGTAAAAATGTGGGTTATTTTCTTCATTTTATTGGACATACTCATAATATTTATGGGTATATTCATCAGTTTTGCATTGCTCTGATTTATGCTTATTTTCCATTATTATTGAAAGCTAGCATTTGATATTTGACGACATTGAGCGAATATCACTTTTGTTAGTGTGCCATTATAAACCGGTGTTGAAAGGCGTTTCTAATAACTGAGCTTAACTATAGCTGCAGGTTATCATTACAAAAAGTTTTCCGTCAGCTAAATGATAATGTAAACCCACCCACACCTTTAATTAAAAAAAAATGGATCAACATTTTAAAAATTGAGAATAAACAAAAGCTAATGTCTAGAGTTTGCAGTGGCACAGGTGAAAATTATCTGGGTAAGTGTCATTTGTGTACTTAAGTGTTCGTTAGTAAAAACGGGATGTGCAAGAAAAACGAAACTATTGTATTTACCATATTTATCCGGTCTTAACTTTTAGATTCGCCATTCGAACTTTATGGGAAAAATACACTCAGAAAAAAGTCGTTATAAAATCAAAAATAATAGTTATGATTCAAAAATTTTCAAATATGATTTGGCTCCATAAACGTTTACGTTTAATTTAAAAATTTTTCATTTTGAATCAATAGTGGAAATATTAAAGTGTTTCTTGTACTTTTAAAATTGCTGCATGTCAAATTAAAAAAAAATATCACTTTATTTTAACAGTGATTTCACTTTATTTTAAAAATGATTTCACTTTAAATTTAAAATGTTCTGATTGTAAGATATTAAAAAATTGAAAAAATATTTGTTTGCTTTTTTTTATTTGTTTTATAAAAAAAAAAATAAATAACAGGCGCGACAATCCAGCATTGGACTAAGGCCGCAGGATGTGTTAGTGACATCCTATTTCCAAGATCTTATCTGCTTTTTGTTGAGGTAATGAGATCAGCATCACGCTCAGCAGTGTTATTTATCCCCATAAATGGGTACTCGTTTAACATCTGAGTGAGATCATAGTCCGTCACAAGCTCGTGAGTTCGAAAAACACCATGGAACACGGTGAGATTCGAACTCATGAGCCTGTGCACCGAAGGTGCGCGCACTAACCGCTAGACCAGCCAGACTACTTATACTTATCTTTTTTTTACCATAAATTTTAAAAACTTTATTTTTTTACTTTGCTTCTACTGGGAATCGAACCGGGTACCAACCTATCGTTTCGTAGTCCTACTTCCTACACCTAAACTATCTGAGATTACTAGCACTGAACAAAATAGCGGCGGGCTTATGCACATGTGACGGACACAGCCTTCAAAATGAAGCAACTTTAAAACAAACTTGAACATATTTAAATCGATGTTTCAGTCAATGTTGAACAGATCATTAAAGTGAATCCTTTTAGATTTAATATAAAACTATTTGCTTTTAAAATGATTAATAGATGGATTCCAATTTTATTTTTAATATGTTTCACTTAAAATTTAACTGATGAGATTGTTCTGAGTGTACTTAAAAAACTATTTTTTTTTGTAACCCATTACACAATTTTTGCCAGGTATACATGTATTCAATTATTCTCGCGAATCACAATCAGAAACCGCTCTAGCACTTATGCCTCCCCGGAAAAAGCTTCAAATTGCCGCGCCACTTGTTTTGAAAAAGTGAAATCATGGGCGTGTAGCCAAGATAAGAAGGAGAGATATGTTATTTTTTTTTACTTACTCGAAGACTACATTTATATTCGTTCTTTCAGGCCCAAACCGATGCTCGGGTGGCATTATTTATAGCCTGGACTTTAATATCACACCCTGAAAATCCTGCGTTTGACCCCCAAGGTTTTATTTTCGTGAGAATCCCATGGCATGGTATTGAGTATAGTAGGTCTGAAAAGGGGAAATTGTAACCGAGTTTAATATGATCAGGAATAACGGCAAAAGAAGTGCAGGTACCGGTTATCGTTAAATGTTGCAAAGGTCATTCCCAATTTATTTTTTTTTTAAATTTGGCATTAAAATGTTTAGCTTTGACTAACTAACTTTAGAAAACAATATTTTTCAATATTTTTGGGATCAGCAATTTAAACTGACGGGAAAGCTTAATAGTTTTTATCGATTTTAATATCATTAGGGGGCTGCTCCTAAAAAAACATGTTGGCTAAAACCATGAAGTTAATTTAGGGCTTGTTGCTGAAGCAGTTAAGAATTGTACAGGAAAGATTTAGCACAAGAAATACGGATATACGCCATTTGTCGCTCTATACTTTTTGATGCAACTCGGGAATTAAATTTTTCGAGTGAATTTAACTCCGGTCTGAGTTGTGCTACTACTAAGTCGAAAGTGTAAAAATATATTGTTCCGAAACACTGCATTACTGAATTAATCGTCGTTACACGTCTTTGGATTTACGAAATCATCAGCGCTAAAAATATGTGAGATAGAATATGCCTCTACTAAGATGGAACCAAGCAGACTCTGAGTAAACCAAACATTTTATTGATCAATGCTGGGCTATGACTCAGTTCAGACGGCAGCTTGAAAATTTATCTGGTCTACTGTTTTTTTAAAGCTAAGACTACGACACAATACAATTGTATTCTGAATAAAAAAAATAATCGGCTTGGAAGTTGCTTCTAACTTGAACCGAATCAAATATTATAAATTATAAAATTATAAAATACGACATTTCAGTCTACTCCGCAAGCATGTTGCGGATCAGAAATAATATCCGGTTCATTTCATTTACATGTTCCACAAAGGCAGACAAACTAAAAGAACCGGAGATAATTTCTGATCCTCAAAATGGCGTTTAGGAGATTAAAACGGCAAACATGTTTGCGGAACAGACAGACGGAACCTCACCCAAATGAAGTCTATAGGTTACCGAATGTTGTTTTATTACATAGCACACTGAATCTAAAACGTTGATGGCAGTTTTCTCGTTGCATTAATCCTGGAATTTATAAAATGGCAGTCTTTTGCCAGTAGCAATTTAATATATAAATTTCACCCGCTGGTTTGTGATCTTTAATTTACTAGTTTTTTGTTATACCACTATGTGACAGGGATTATTAAGTTTGTCATAAAGTTTGCAACGCAGAGAAGTGCCTCCTTCCGACAATATAAAGTATATATATTGTTGATCAGTGTGACGAGAGAAATCAATTGAGCGATGTCCGTCTGTCTGTCTGTCCGTCTGTTGCAACGCAAACTATAGTCCCTCAGTTTTGAAGCTATCGGGCTGAAATTTTGTATGCAAGTCGCCCGAAATTATCCTCGGTCTCGTTTTACTTATATTTATATGAAGTGCTAAAAAAATTCCGATCCAAAAAATCTGGCGCCTCGGGTAACCGCCCGGCTTGCCCCTCTCTAGAGCGGGCGCTGAACACAATCATTAAATAATTCACAACCTCGTCACTTCAAAATGTAAAACACATCTAATTGAGCACAGAATCGCAATATATATATATATATATGTATATATCTACGGAAATTATGTGTGTTTTACGAATCCATATTCATTCATTTACAGGATAACGTAATTTTAACTTTTAAAACCTTCATCTTCCCCTGAAAAAAAACTTACGTTAAGTACCCTGATGTGTGGATTTTCACACGTATGCTATTTTAGTGTAATTTGGACGAATTTCTTAAAGTTAGAAATGTGCTTTATGTTGAATTGTCCACTATTTCGGTTATGAGAAGAGTATATTGTTGACATTTGACATTAAGGGTCGGTTTATCAATGCCATGATAAGCCGTAGTTACGCACTACTACAGTTGACTCATTTACATTTAAGCTCGATTTATTACCTTGAGGGTCCTGAAAAAAGTAAACTTACACCGGATATGTAATGCACTGGAAATCTCCTTTGATATGATACCCCGCATGACGAGCTCAGTTATAGGATTAAAGAATATCCTTTTTGTCCTTTTTGGGACCTTTCCACTCAACGAAAATGAGTTTTAGATTTTTGGGAGCCCATTGATTCAAAAACAACAAAAATTATCCTTACTCTTTTTTTTCGTATTTGAAATGCTAACATGACTGCACCACCAGGACCTGAGTCTGCATGTTTCAAAAGATTTTCAATTATGGTGTGTCCTTGACCAGAATTTCATCATGAATCAAATTTTTCTCATAAATAATTTTTTCATAAAAAATTTTTCTCATAAATAGTTTACTCGATATCGATTCATGCAGTAGATTTCGCAATATTATTACGGTAAAACAAAATTCTCCCATATAAAACACCCACCATATGTGTGAATTTTCACACATGAGGGTACTTAACGTAAATTTTTAAATATTTAAAAATAAAAAATATTTTTTTTTAAACTCGTGTTTTTCTTTTTAAAACGAAGTTTTAGGAAAAGCCAAGACGAGTTACCGAGGTACCGGTTGGAAAAGTCATGGGGAAAAATCGAAATTAAAATGCGTTTGTGTGATTTTTC